>OU343225.1:93771444-93860272 GCA_910596185.1 Chrysanthemum makinoi
ACAGAAGAAAGCTCATCATAGACCTCATATCTCAAACTCATCTCTAAACTATTCAAGATCTCATTTTTTCTCCTTTGCTTGGTAATAAAAAATTCATCAAAATCAAAACCAAGGAGATAACACATCATCGATCTAATTGTTGAAGCAGAACTTCAATCAATATCCGAATCTAACAAGATAAGAGATATAACCAACATGTTATTCTCTTTTTCTTTGTTGGTTAACACAAAAGGAAGCAATAGATCTTTTTTTTTCGTTCAATTCAAGTACCAATCTTCAAAAGATTTAAGTCTGAACGGTTAAACCATCATTGATCTTGTAGAAACATAACTACTTCTTTAATTTTCAAAAGTTATAAAGATAAAAACAAAATGTGTCAACGTTTCATCTTTTCTTTCGTTTGATGTAAAAACAAGATTAAATGAAACCTACCCGAAAGTCTTATAGAAGATCTTGAATGTCTCTTGAAGCTGCCGTTGTTAATTAATTGTAAAGAAATGGTGTTCGTTTGAGGGTTGTAATGAGATGGGAGGATTCAGTTTGATGTTGGTGGAGATATAAGTTAAGATGAAGGGGCCAGAAAAAAGTTTATCATTAGGGTTGTGTTAGTGATAAGTTGTGTTTATATACGGGTTTGACTTAGGGTTAGGGTTGGATAAGTGTAAATGGATCGGAAATTATGATTTGGACCCAAGCTTCACGCTTAAGAGAATGGGCCGAACCTAGATTTCTTTTGGGCTGAAGTATTACCTATTTTTTTGGAATGAGATAAACAAATGGATTGGGCTTGGAATTTTTTTTAAGATCCGAAAATAGTATACATTGGGCTGAAAATTTATTTAGTATTATCAAATGTATTTTTTTTAATACATGGTATACATTTTTCTGTAGAAGCTTTGGCTAAAAGAGTGGTATTTTGGTTGTTACAAATTTTTCACGGGGATACATTTTTGACAAGATCGGGAAACCATTATCAAAATTCATGTAAACCATTAATGAAGGCTAGTTTTGAGCGTTTAATCGCAAGATGTGATTACGGCGTTAATTCTTTATTATTTATTTGAGGTTGAAGTAGGATATCACGGGTGCGTGTACTTAGTATCTGAAGATATCAGGGTTGGTTAGATGCATGATTCTTCGAGATCCTTGTTCGAGCTTTAACCGTTACGAATGACAAAGACTTGAGTTGTCTAGTTAAACCTGATGTAAGGAGTTACGTTGTTATGCTCACAGCTTATATTTATCACTTTTAAGGAGTTACGTTGTTGTGCTCAAGTTTCACACAAAGCTATGGATAATTTGAGAAACTTTAAGTTTACCCTTTTTCGATTGTAGTAAGAAAAAGGGTTCTTAGTCTGACAATAGTGCAAGTTTAAGTCACAAGTTCGAGTTATTCTACTTCAGTCTCAAGTTCGTCATATTGGGTTTTCTCCATCAGTAGTCACTAAAAAAAGCCTTCAGAATGATAATGGGGTCGGTAAAGAGTTAGCTGAGAAGAGTATACGAGTAGAGGTTTATCAGTAGTTGATTCTCACGAGATATTTATGGAACTTCACACTTGTTCGATTAATTGGACATACATGGTTTCGCTGTCTCCAATTCATCATCAACATACGTGGTGTATGATTCTGATTCATTGAAAATATCGGGGGGAAGAGAGTGTACGGGGTCTTGTTTCTTTGACGACTTTTGCGAAAACCCTTTCCCTTCATGAATTTTTTCAATTAGGGGGAAGAAATGAGACGATCTGTTGTTCAAACGTCTCACTTGGGTGCTATCGTCTCACTTTCATAGGTTTATCGTATGTGAAGTTACCTAAACAGGATGTTATGATGCCTCACACACGCTCATTTTATTGAGTAATTGCATATTCACTAGTAACTATTATTCCGATTGACTGCAACAATCAGGGGAAAGTTGCTTCATTTCGTCTTTCGTGGCTTGTTTGGTGTGAAGCATCTACATTCGTGAGAAGATCTTGTTGATTTCTTACATGTTACCCCCGAACGGATTTTCAGCATTGTGTACAACTGTTATTACGTAACAAGACAGATTTACCCGGTGTGGTTTACTGCTCATCTACAAATTTCGCTGCGTACTGAAAACTTCAAAAATTAGAAGAAATGTCTACTACATCAAAGTTTCGAATCTGCTGAAGATGGTTGTCAGTTTGGGAGGAAGCCGATTCAGAAACTTCGCCAAAAATTATGCGGAAAGCGCTAAAGACATGCGGCATGAATTGGGGGGGAGTTAATCCAATTTATGCATATTACATCATTTGCCTACAAGTGAAGAAAACAGTTCTCAAGTTGAGGTACAAGAAGAAACAAAAGCTTGTCATCATCCTCAGCATTTGAAGAGCTTATGAAGACATTTCTTTATTTGTTTTTCGTACTTGTAGGAAATGTTGTAAGTAATCTCTAATGTCGTCCCATTGGGGAAGAAGATTTTGGAATCGCTCCTAACATGTAAATGGAATGACATTTACGGGATTATCTATCTTAGTTAGCCAAAACACATGGACCAGTTATGTAATATTGTAATAGTTGTAATGTGTTAGACTATAAATACCCTCCTAGACTTCACTAGGAGGGTGAGAATCATTGTGTAATTTTCCTTTCATTATAATAAACTCCTAGTTTCTCCCCTCTATTTACTTCTCTCTCTAACATGAAGATGGTGTTCTTCCATCTTCCTAGACCTCCCGATTCACCATATCAACCTATAACCGATCCTACACTTCCCAATGCATTTTAGCTGGATTATGCATGTATGTGCTGACCACACTAACAACATGGGCCAAACCGGGACGAGTACAGACCATGGCATACATTAAACTGCCAACCGCACTGGAATAAGGAAGAAGAAACATATCTTCCTTAGACTTCTAACATTCATAAGAGGACAATAACGGTGTAGGAACGGGTTTGCAATGGCTCATGCTGAACTTCTTGAGAAATTTTGAAATGTGTCCAGTCTGTGATAAAGTAAGCTTACCCATTTTTCGATCTCTTGGAATTTCCATACCTAAAATCTTTTTAGCCCAAATCCTTCATATCAACTTCGTTGCTAAGTTGATTTTTTAACTCTCCGTTGATCTTTATTAGGTGCCGCAATTAACATATCATCCACGTAAAGTACCAAATAAAGCAAAGACCATCTACAAATTTTCGAGATAAAGGCACTTATCATAGCTACAACGATCATAACCATGCCCAATCATAAAGGAATCAAACCTTTTATACCATTGTCGAGGAGATTGTTATAATTTGTAGAGTGACTTATTCAATCTACACGTGGTCCTCCTTTCGGGAACTTCAAAACTTGAGTTGCTCGACGTACATTTCTTCCTCAAAATGACCATGAAGAAATGCATTTTACGTCTAATTTTTCCGCTCTAAATTTTACAAAGCAACATAGAAAGTAAAAGTATAATAATAGAAGTACAACAAACAACAGAGGAGGATACCTCATTGAAATCAATACCGTCATGTTGATCAAACCCGCAAACTACTTATCGAGCTTTGTACCACTTGTAGAAAACTAGAAGGGGGGTTGAATAGTTTTACCAATTTAAAACTTCCTTTTAAATATTTAGATCGACTTATGTCAATCTATTTGGTTGTTTATGTTGGACGTTGATAGATAGATATATAAAGATGTAATGAAAGATAAAGAGTAAGGAGCACATCACCACAACACAAGTTATTTATAGTGGTTCGGCTACAAGGACACCTTCCTTGCCCTACTCCACTCCCCGAATCACCTACTCGAGAGTTCGTAAGCACTACACCAACCTCCTTATGGCGGAGAAGCCTTCACAACGTCGCTTAACCTTTTTCCGGTACAAAGCTAAATACCGAGTTCTTTCACACCAAGGCGAACCACACCTAACACAACGTCGCATATCCTTTATACGGTGCTAGGCTAACCACCGAGTTCTTTCACACCAAGGAGAACTAATCCTATCACAACGTCGCCTACCCTTTATTAGGTACTAGGCTAAGCACCTAGTTCCATTACTATGGAGGAACTACTACCCTTCACAACACAACACCTAATATCAAGGAGATCAACTCCTTGTTACACCATCATCAAGGATATCACCATCCTTGGAAATAAATAAATACTTATATGTATAACGATGCACCTCATCGATTATACGACCTAGACATTCTTCCCAAATGCAACTTGATTTGATTCATCGGCATCCTTCACTAATTCCTTTGACACAACGCTTGGCACGCTTCACTAATGCCTTCGTCTTGACACCTTTAGCATTCTTCACTAATGCTTTGACACGGATGATGAGCACTTTTCACTAATGCTTTCATCTTGTCACTTTCGGCATTCTTCACTAATGCCTTCAACCCAACATCTATGGAGAAAGGAAGAACTATCAACAAGAGAACCTTAGTAGTCTTGATAATGACATGACAACTCATGGACTTGAGCTTGCGTCTTCAAGTGGTGATCTCGCCTTTAAGAGGAACCTAAAATATCACACAAAAACAAAAGATAAACTACATAGATCACTTGGATATGAGGTTAGAGGGTTATAATACTTGGGGGAAGTATGTGTGTAAAGTCATTGTTAGAAAGAAAGAAATGGCTCTCTATTTATAGAGAATTCTCTCTTGTTCCCGGATCCCAGGATCCCTTCCTTGGGATCCGGCTAGCACAAAGCTAGGGATCCGTGGAACGCTCCTCTTTGCCCATGGGTATTTTTGGTTATGGTCATGGGTCATGGGTTATGGGTTGATCCATGGTTTTCTTTCTAGATACAATGAACTTGGTTAAGTGGTATATATAAAACCATGGGTTATGGGTCAATACCATTTGTAAGTTTTTACCCATTTAGTATATACTTGTTTTTACCCATTTTAGTATACTTAGTTTAAGTATATGCTAACCCAATATGTAAACAGAAGTTGTTGTACATATGTATCTAAATCATAAAATCACTTATACTTGTTTTAGTGTTTTATGTGAAAACGTAAGTGTGTTAGGAAACTGTTAACTCAAACTATTTCATTATTCTATTTGTTTCGTTAAAATGATTTTACGTTTGTTATCGACAAAACATTAGAAGATCGTAAAATATAAATAAATGTTTTTACGGCTTATTTGTATTAACAATCTCCCCCTTTTTGTTGATGACAAAACAAAAAATTATTTTAAGAAAAAAACTAAAATTCGTAAAAGTTTGAATTTGTAGTTTTTACTTTTTTCTCCCCCTTTTTGTGAAACAAAAGTGTTAAGAGAAACTAACACAATTTTTATAAGAAAAGGTGTGTAAAAAAAATTGTAAAGAGAGCAAGTTACGGGAATATTACTCGTCTTAACTCCCCCTTGACGAGTCCATCCCTTTGAAAGGGCGTCAAGGACATGACGTAAAATAAACTAATTGTGTTTGCAATTTATGTTTGCAAATGGTTCGTCTAAGTGACGAAAACGTGCTCCCCCTTGAAGATTGCAAAGTTGCAATGGGGTGTCATGAAACAATCGAATTAAGTTGCAAATGTTTTTGCAATTTTGTTTGACACAAAGCTCCCCCTAGCTTGATGGTGTCAAAAGATCTTGTATTTTGAAAATCTTCAAAGTAAAGGTTAGAAAACAAGAGTATAGTGCAAAATTTCCTGCAAATAAAACTCAAGTTAGTAGAAATTTGTGCTTTTGTACCAAGGATCCCACGGTTCCCTTCATGGAGGGATCCGTAAGCGTTTTGGAGGGATCCGGCTATATCAGTGACAGTTTCTTAGTGTAAGAAATGTCAAGCAATGCTAATGAGGAAATGAGATATATGTACAATGTACCGGTACAACACACAAAATAATCATAGCATATAAGTATTCATTTAATAAAACAAGAGATAAACAACCAAATCTCTAAAACTAAGAGAATGAACTATTCATACAAGCGCTACTAATGCTAATAAGTTATCCAAACTTTAGATTTCAACTAAAAGCTTAATGATGATCAAGGATGTGATGAGTTTTCCTAAACATTCTAAGTTTGAGCTTGTGACTATGATGCTCATTGTAGTTTTGGCTTGTTGACCTCTTGAAACATTAGAGGTGATAAAACATGAAACGTTGCTCTTCACGTAGTTCATGTATTAACCATTCAACATGTTTACAATGATAGCAATCCTTGTCATGGTTTTGAATTTCTTGAAGTGGAAGTTCAAGTGAAGTGGATTGAGGATCTTCAAATGAAGGAGGAATTGGTGGAGGCTCATTAAGTGATGGCTCCACAATGTTTGAGGGTGGAGGTAAAGAAGCATCAATTTCCATGTGGTGGGTGGTTGCCTGATGTCTTCTCATAATCCAAAATGGACTATTGGGAGGAATGAGAGAGTTTGCTATTGGAGCAAGTGTTGATTCAATACTTTGATTTTGTTGCTCAATCTTTTCAAGTGAATTTGTTGGTAATGGTGAAAGGTGAGATGGCCAAGAAGGTAAATCTTCTACATTATGAGAATGTGGTGATGATTGTGAGGTGGTTCTAGGCACTAATGATGTTGGTTGAGTTGTGGAAGGTATGTTTGGTATAGTAGAGTTTGGTGATGAAATCCTAGTGGGAACACTCTTCTTGGGAATTAGTTTGATTGGTTTCCTTGGTGTAGGGGAAATTCTAGCATTGGTGGACTTAACCGGAGATGATTCGGTTGAGGAAACTTCGTGTATGATTCTAGCAAGTTTCTTGGGTGGTTCTTGAGTGGATGAGTTAGCACTAGGAGTCTTTCTCATGATGAAATGACTAAGGGAGATGGTTGCAATTGCTGATAATTGTGTTTGTGTTTGATGACTAAAGTGTTCTTAGCAACATGGCTTATAAAGGGAAGAACTTGGCAATTGCATTTAAGACTTAACCCACTAATGTTATTGGAAATGTGATGATTAACATGCACAAGGTTGAGGTTGAGTTTCGATCTAGGAACTCATTTAAGATGAGATGGAGTGTTTGAGTTAGGAAGATGAGTTGAAATGATTGTTTTAGCAATGTTTGGCATAAACTGTCACCCGGATCCCACGATTCCCTCCTTGGAGGGATCCGGCTAGGCTAATCCTAGGGATCCGGCTCTCAGCAGTTATGACAGGTTTGAAATGAGGTTTCTAGGAGCTAGAGCCTATCTCATTTTGAGTGTTTCAGTTCTCCTAAGTGTTTTAAGATGAGAGGATACTTGAATGATCAAGGGAAATAAGTGTTATAGCAAATGATTGCTTCTTATGGAAAGGAGATGGGACAAGATGACTACCAATGGATGTTCAAGAATAACACTAAAAGTTTTGGTGGTGTCAAGTCATAATAAATGATCATAGTGATCAGATTTAAGCCTTAGGTGAATTTAGAAAAATTCTTAAAAATCACAAGAATTGAAAAACTAATTTTTGTCTCACTTTGAGATAAAATGATTAGAAACAAATTCCTAAAATTGTTTAATTTGTCCACTTAATTATTTTAAAAGATAGGAAACAGTTGTGAGTATTGAAGCGGAAATGTGGTGAGTTTTGATGTGTTGATAAATCAAGAGGCATTTTGACTAAGATTTTTAAGTAATCCTTTAGTGAGTCTAAGCCTTTCTTATCCTTGAAGTTGTTCTAGTTGGATTCTAAAATCATATGCTTAGCTAAAGAGATGTTATCTAGAAAGTTATCTTGATGCAAGAAATCTTTGTATTCTGTTGATGTCACGGATCCCGGTTCCCTCAAAGAAGGGATCGGCTAGGCTAATCCTAGGGATCCGGCATCTGCAGATCAGAATCTACACAGAAATGATGTGCAGATTTTGCACACTAATAAATCTAAAATAAGGCAATAGAAACAAGCATGCCATCACAAAAACACTACTTAAAAAAGTATGATAAAGTAACAATATCCAAGTTACCATAAAAAAAAAGTGCTAAAACGTAATCATCCAAACATAAGATAAGCATATTCTATTGTCTCTTTTAGTCAATCCTTTCTTTTCCTTTTGACGGCTTAGTGAGGTTGTAAGCGAGGTTTTGAATCATGCCCCTCAATTGTTTAAATTCCGCGGTCTCGTTTGGGATGGTTGGAAGTTGTTCGTGGTATTCAAGGATTTCCAATTTGATGTTGGCTATGGGGTCAACATCATCTTCATCTTCTTCTTCTTCACCGGAGGTAGAGAGCTTCAGGTTTCTCTCCATTGACCATGAACCGTTTAGGGGGTTGTTTGGTAAGAGGTACCATGACGTGATCGGAAAGGTAATGATCATCGATAATAGGAGATGGTTGCAATGCACCAACATACTTACAAAGTCGTGTTAGGAGCATACCATACGGAAGTACCATGTTGGAAGCTTTGAATACCCCAGCCATTCTCCTTACCATGTAATAGGCAAGATTAAATGGCCATTGGTAGGTAAGACAATAGATCATTTGCACAAGACATGCGTTTGGATGATCTTTGTTTCCAACTAGGCTAATAACATTTTCCCTAAGGATTTCTTCCCATTTTCTAAACATGGGATGCATTTCGAAAAGTTCCATTTTAAAGGGATCACGGTGAATGAGCTTTTTGTTACGGTTGTAACGAGATTGGTCGGTCCTAACTTTGAAGACAGTATCTCTAATGGTTTGGGTTGTCGAGAGGAGTGTTTATAGAGGCTTAGGATCAAGTGCAAGGTTTTGAGTGTTAATTGCCCAATCTTGAGAGTACATACAAATTCCTTCACAAGGGATGTGAAGAATTTGAGCAAAGGTGTTGAGAGGAAGAATAAAGTTTTGTTTGTTGATGATGAAGGCGATTGAGATGCTATCGTCGGTGTTTCTAATGATTCTAAAGCTTTTGTAAAATCAAAATGAACCGAACAAATTTGTTCATCTATGTCAAGGAGACAATCAAAGTTGATTGTAGAAATTGACGAATGTTGGTATCTTCAAGGAAACATTCCTTGACTATACGACCTTCGTGGATAAGTCGTTTTACAAGGCTTTTGAATATTTTACGGTCGGTTTTGGTCAATCCCTTTTTACGATAGTAATGAGTAAGGTAATGAATGGTGTCATGATGATCTTGTTGAGTGGCTTTGGGCATGTTGGTCCTAAAATACAAATTTTCAATTAGGTAAAATTAGTTGAGATGGGTTTATGGTTTTGATTTGTATTAACAATGTTGTGAACACAATGTGATTTTGTTAAAAGCCCCTTTACATGATTAATTTGAAGAACCCTAATTAAATTAATTGATTAGAATTTAGAAACCATAAACCTAGGATGAGAATGAATGAAAATTAGAACAAGTTAATGTAATTACTTACAATGGTGTTCTAGGAAGGATTACTTGATAGTATGGAAGCCAATGAAGATGAATTTAGTAGCTTAGTCGTTTTTGTGTTATGTGAATAGAGGGAAAAAGATGGTGGTGATTTTGGCGTATAGCGAGTTACGTTTCCACGGTTCCCCGGATCCTTTGTATTTGGGATCGGCTAGTACAACTAGATGGATCCGACTCTTGTGGACGAAACAGTTGTTTGGCATTATTTTTGTAGTAGGCTTATAAATTAGCTTACTAAAAAATAGCTCAGAGATATTAGATGAGGATTGTTTTTGGATGACGGCTTTTGATGAATCCATATCGAGGTTCATATGTGATGACGGCGTTAGTTTGAATCAAAAGGAATACCATTTCGGATGATCAAAAAGACGAAAAAGTGACGAGAGAGACTTCTAACGATGCTAGTGATTAATAAACAAAGAGAACTTATGAGATAAATTGAACTCATAACCTATCTAATGAAAAGTAAAACATACCTCTATGCTTCTTGGTTTGGTATAATACCAAAAATACTTCATGAGCTTTTAAAGTAATCCTTTTTACTTGGTGTACGTAAGTTGTGATTACTTTTTAGATCCTTCCTCAAATATTGACTTCATTATTCTTTGAATGAAGATTTTTTTGGAGATTCTAGCATGAAGATTTTTTGAGAACAAAAGTTGTTAGAATCATCTATCAATGTCCAACAAAATGATTTAAAAGAAAATATGACCTTTAGAAAATTCTTCTTTGTAGTTTTCAAACATACACGGATCGTATCAAGTCTTTAAAGTACAACATACTTTAAGAAACTTGGTAACGAAGCTCTGATGCCAATTGTAGAAAACTAGAAGGGGGTTGAATAGTTTTACCAATTTAAAACTTCCTTTTAAATATTTTTAGATCGACTTATCCATATTTGGTTGTTTATGATGGACGTTGATAGATAGATATATAAACGTGTAATGAAAGATAAAGAGTAAGAGCACATCACCATGACACAAGTTATTTATAGTGGTTCGGCTACAAGGACACCTTCCTTGCCCTAATCCACTCCCGAGTCACCTACTCGAGGTTAGTAAGCACTACACCAATCTCCTTATGGCGGAGAAGCCTTCCAATGTAAACAACCTTTTTCTGGTACAAAGCTAAATATCGAGTTCTTTCACACCAAGGCGAACCACACCTAACACAACGTCGCCTATCCTTTATACGGTGCTAGGCTAATGATTCGTTCCAAACTGTCAAGTTTATAACACAAGTCAACCACTTGTGAATTGTAAACCGTAATAAAATTCAAACAGTCTAAAACCAATGCAATTTCCCTTGGAATATAGTGGATTCCCGGGTCGTTAAGTCCCACGGAGGATTAATGGTGCTTAAAAACGTTCAGATGTCGAATGATCGCTAAGGATAATGATCATATAGAATTTATTAACTCATACCTAAATGATTGGAATAGTTTCTACATAAAGCACAACAATCAGATTAAACAACGTAAATATATCACGTTCTTAAATTTTCACGTAAACGTAAATTTATAGAATAAAACACCTATGGATATGAAAATGATATTTTATAAACCCTAATAAAGAAAATTATTGGAAAATTAAAATTATTTTTATAACTATTTATTTAATTATTATTAATTAAAAACTATTTTAAACTATTTAATAATAATCTAAAATATAAGAAAATGTGAAATAAAGCTAAAAAAATGAAATTATGACTTAGAAAAATCTAAATATTATAAAACTTATTTTAAAATTGAAAATATATTTATACACTTTTATCTATTTATTATTAATTAATTACTATTTATTAATTATTTAAAATACACTTAAATACAAGAAAATATAAAATTAACCTAGAAAAATGAAATTTTAACTTAGAAAAATCTAAAATACTATAAAACTAATTTTAAAATTAAAAAGATATTTTTTATGCTTTTTATTTATTTATTATTAATTATTTAATACTTTTAACTATTTTAAATTCTAATAAATACTAAACAAACTAAGAAAATTATGAAATTTTTTATAAAATTATCCTATGATGACAGAAAGCTAAGAAAATTATAAAAACAGAAAGTGCTTAATAATAAGTTGAAAAGAAAATTAAAAGCTAATTTCTATTAAATAACGCTTATCACTATTTTTAAAATGATGTTTTTGTGATTTTTCTTTATAGACCTATTTAACTACTACTAAAATAAGCAAATTTAATAAGACAAAATTTTACAACTTAAAATAAGCAGTTTGATGAGCTTATAAGCTAAACAGTTGAGCTTATGGCTTATTTTGATTTTTTAAGCTCAAATAAACTTACAAACTGGAACCAAAGTTAAAATAAGATGTAAATAAGCCAAAAGTACTTATATGAAGCTAAAAGACACAAAGAACCTCTGATAAGCTTAAAATAAGCAAATAAGCACTTATACTAAACCAAGCAACAAAACAGGCACAGATCATTTTGTGACTAGATTAAACTAGGGTAAAAGCTCCAAAAGCAAAATAAGCGAGGCAACAAGCTTTTTAGGTGAGCTTCTCAGAAAACCAAAATATACAAGGTTTGACCCACTATTAAGCTCTGTGTGAACTTGTGAAAAAGCTTATAAACACTGAGTACTAAGTTTAAAGAAATGGGACAAACAATAAATTTGGTTGCAGCCCTACAAATAAGCTATAAAGTAGAAAATAAGCACTGGACTAAGAGACGCTAGGTTAGCTTTCCAATAAGCTAGATACAAGCTAAGAGCTAACTAATAGCTCTTTGTGAGCTTGTGAAAAAGCTTGGCTCAACTTGCACAGGCACTTTTCAAACAAGTGGTTAAAAGAAGCTAAAATAAGGTACTTTAATAAGCTAATTAGAAATTATTAAAATTACTATGATTAAGATGAGCAGTTGAATATTAATATCCCAAAAGCTCAAATCTTGAAACTTAATATTAAGTCCTATAGAAAATTATCTATTTTATTCAAAAGCGATTAAACGAAAATTTGACTTTTTATACAAAACTAAATAGTTGACTTATATGAACTTTGAATTGATTCTACTTACTGATTTGGTTGTAATAACCTAAGATAAGATGAAATTAAGCTAGGTGACCAAGTTATAAGCCACTGTGATGAGTTTTATATCCTAAATCCTAACAGTTAACAACCTAGGTGAAATTAAAGAAGATTTTGACTTTTGATCAAACAAGGACAGTATTTTATGGTTTCTATAAGTTATATTGACCTAATGTGACAAGTAACAACCACAAACAACAACACAAACAACCTCTAATACAAATGACACAGCAAATCCAAACACCCTTTTATCAAAGTGACTTGTGATTTTCAAAGGTTTTCAGATTAAGACCATGCCATTGATTCAAGACCTTAAATTATCATTTAATGAGACTAAATAAGCACTAAACAACAACAATAACATCATTAAGAAATGACAATTATGCTAATTTAACTTAAACTAAGGTTTTAGTAAGTACAAATTAAAGAAAGAAGCAAACTGTTTATTTGGTACTTAACTACAACTAAGAAACATAAAAATACAAAGATTTAAGCTAATCAATGACTTAAATAGTGAAATGCTAAAATAGAGTAAAAAGCTTACAAAATGGTTTCCAAGTGACGAGAACCAAGGACTGAGAACACAACCTATAGCTTCGAAGCTCTAAACCAAGCAATCCAATATTCACCCTGCTCCAGCTTGTGATCTCCATTCCATTGATTTTTATTTTCCAACATTTTTTGTATTTTGGTATTTTTTTTCTTTTTGATACTAAACAGACTTTATGGTTTCTAATAAACACATAAGCTATATAAGGAGCTTATATGAGCTTATGAGTCCTTAACAACAACTAACAACAACATTCGATCATTTTGAGAATTTGAACAAGAAAATTTACATAAACTTGAAATGAAACTCAACAGAAATTTATGATGAAAAGATTCACAATACAAGTTACTTAAAAAAATGCTTGAAAGCTAAGAAATACACTGGAATTTGAAAATTAATTAAAACGACATACATTAACTAAATTAAAACTAGATTGTTCTTCACATTGCTTCTCCTTCTTTCTTTATAGACTTTAGAGACTCCCACATGCTTGATCATTTCCCACTTGCAATCTTGGCCATTGGATGAGCAGATATGATCATAGCATTTGAAATTACTTTTGGCGCCAAAAGTGATACTAGTGGATTGAGGATTCTGCGCAATTAATGCACTTTGGTATGTTGTGGAGGTGTAAGGGGACAATTTGGGAAGTAAATATGGAGCTAGGGGTGAGTTGGCAACAAAAACAGGTTTTGAGGTGAAGATGGAGGGTTTGATGGTGGGGAAAATGCTTGTGGGCTGGGTATAGGAGGGATGAGTTGGAGTAGATAGGTGAGGTGGAAAGGTGGTGAGGTGGTGGTAAAACCCCTGGTTTTGGTTTGCTTGGCGAGTGAGGAAGAAGCACAGTGATGGCGGTTTTATATTTAAAACATGGGTTGGGCTTGGTGTTGGGCCAGCTGGGTATTGGATTGGATTTGTTTGGGATAATTAAAAGGGTCCGGTTGGTTTAAGCTTAATATCATAAGGACCATTTTGTATTTTCGAAAATGAAGGGCCTGATTTGAACTTTCCCCAAACATCACACAAGGACTAAACCTGCAATTAATGGTTAGTACAAGGACCAATATTGCATAAAATTCCATTTTAATAAATCCAAGGACCAAAACTGCCAACTTTGTAACTCAGGGGACCAAACTTGTAATTTTCTCAAAACTTATCATATAAGGACCAAATATGGCATATTTGAATAGTACAAGGGTGTAGTTTGAATAATTTCCATTTTTTAAACACCCAGGGAGTGATTTTGACACTTTTGTAAAGTTGAGGGACCAAAGTTGTAAATTGTGATTTTAAACTTCAAAGGACAATTTCTTACAACTTGTGAATCCCAAGGACCTTTTATGACTTTTTCTTTATTTTGATTTACCAGGGACCAGTTTTGACAACTTTTGAAACTTGGGGACTAAAGCAATTATGCAAACTTGATACGTTTTTCACCTGATTTTGGTATTTTGCATTTGAAACACATAAAACACTTATTTGTGATATTTTTATCATTTTGATGCATTTCGGTGTTACCTTAGGATGTTTCCCTGAGTCAAAAGGTATAAAAATGATGAGTATTTGCACACTCATCAATCCCCACACTAAGATATTGCTAGTCCCTAGCAATATTTTGAAAAACAATGGATTTGAATCTCTTTACCAAAAGCCATTACTTACGGGTAGCCAATTGTTTTAGCTCAAGTAAGAACCTTGGTACAATGATAACCAAATAATTTTGAGCAAATCACCGACTTTCAGCGGTTTTGATTTGTCTTTACGAAGCCGTTTATACGGACTAACTCTTAGATAAAATATCTTTGGTGAGTCGATTACCAATTATGGTTTTCCAACCGCCTTTACCACAAGCCATAAACTTGCGGGCTAGCCAACTTTTCACTAATTAAAGATATGGTGTGCTGAACACCATACAATTTTGGGCAAATTGCAAGCCGTCAGCAGTTTGAGATATCTTTACCAAGAGCCGTTTGCTCTTGGATTAGCCAATCCTTATATGTGTTAGACATGGCGGATGATAACATTAAGGTAGAAAGTAAGTGCAAAACACTTACTCCAAAAAAAATTTGCCAAAAATGGGGGAATTGGGTGGTATAATTACATGATAAAATTCGTGAGAATTCCCCCCACTAGAAATGAATATTGCCCTCAATATTCAAAGTACCAAGCGGTTATGCGAAACATAGAACATAAAAGGGAAATACTACGGCCATTATTTTATTTTTGTGATATATACACTTTTTTTAGATCTTGATATACAATAGCGGGGGCAAATCCCCACACTAGGGTGGTAGAAAATAGAAAGAAGTCTGAAATATGGGTGAAAACCCATATGGTGTGTGCTACTGTTTTTGATTCCGAGTCACTAGCTTGACTCGATCCCCGCATTCATTGGTTCATGGGGAAAGTTTGTAGATTCGGGACAACCACGGGTGGAATGTCCTCTCCAAAATAGTGTTTCAATCGATGACCATTCACTTTAAAATTAGGACCATCGGGTTGAGATTACTCAATAGTTCCATAAGGAAATACTTTAGTGATGGTGAATGGTCCGGACCAGCGGGATTTTAGTTTTCCTGAGAAAATCTTCAATCTTGAATTGAAAAGAAGGACTCGATCACCGGCGTTGAGCGGTTCTTGATTTTGGAGTCATGAATCTTCTTTGTCTTTTGTTTGTAGATCAAAGAGTTCTCGTATGCTTGATCACGGAGTTCATTTAATTCTTTCATTTGAACTTTTCGTGATCACCGGTATCTGAATATCGAAGTTTGCATGTTTCAAGGCCCAGTATGCCTTGTGCTCAAGCTCAATCGGGAGATGACACGCCTTTCCGTACACAAGCTTGTATGGAGTACACCCGATGGGTGTTTTATAAGTTATGCGGAAGGCCCAGTCGTCATCGGTTTATCCGACCGGGATGCGGTTTTCGCCTCTTGTCCTTTCAAGAATTCTTTTAATACCACGGTTGGAAACTTCCACCTGCCCACGTGTTTGGGGGTGGTATGCGATAGAGAGCGGTGAGTTACACCATACTTTTGCATGACTCGATCAAATTGGTCATTGCAGAAATGTGTACCACGATCACTAATTATAGCTCGCGGAGTTCCAAACCTAGCAAAAAGAGATTTTAAGAATTTCACAACAATTCGGGCATCGTTGGTAGGCAAAGCTTTCGCTTCAACCCATTTTGACAAATAGTCAACGACCACAAGTATGTATTTGTTTCCTCGAGATGATGGAAATGGCCCCATAAAGTCAATGCCCCTAGATGTCAAGATCTCACATACTTGAATGGCGTTTTGCGGCATTTCATTTCTTTGCGAGATATTTCGTGGCGTTGACAAGCATCACAGGTTTTGACAAATTTGTGGGCATCCTTGTAAATAGTGGGCCAATAAAACCCGGAATCAAACACCTTTTTGGCGGTGTAATTTGGACTATGATGGCCCCGGTGGGTCCAGCATGGCAAGCTTTGAGAATGTCCATAGCTTTTTGTCCATAAACACACCGTCGGATGACTTGATCCGCAACTGATTTTGAATAAGTAGGGGTTAGTCCCAAGTAATGTTTAACATCCTTGAAGAATTTGTTCTTCTGTTGGGTCGACATTCCTTTCACTATGAAGTTACCCGCATGGTAATTTGCGAAGTCGGCAAACCATGGGGTAGTAGAGTTTCCATGAAAAGAAACCGCATTGAGTGTCTCGAGAGGAAATGTTTCATTTATTTCCTTTCTCTCGAAAACATCTTGGTGAGGGTTTTCTAGGCGGGACAGATGATCGGCTGCCAGGTTCTCGGCTCCTTTTTTATCACGTATAATGATATCAAATTCTTGCAGGAGGAGAACCCAGCGAAGCAATCTCGGCTTTGCATCTTGTTTTGCAAAGAGATATTTGAGAGACGAGTGATCCGTATACACCACGCATTTAGTCAAGATTAAGTATGGCCGAAACTTCTCAAATGCATACACCACGGCTAGTAGCTCTTTTTCTGTAGTGGTGTAATGGGTTTGAGCTTCAGTCATAGTCTTACTCGCGTAGTGGATAGGCTGAAAATGCTTGTTTCTACGTTGGCCTAAGACTGCACCGATAGCAAAATCACTTGCATCGCACATGAGCTCAAAAGGCAAGTCCCATTCGGAACGCGAGAATGGGTGCTTGTAAGCTTTTTCTTTAATGTTTCAAAAGCTTGATGCACTCGGTGAGAAGATAAAAGGAGCATATTTTCAAGAAGATGAGTCATAGGTCGGGCGATTTTAGAAAAATCTTGTATGAATCTGCGATAAAAACCGGCATGACCTAAAAACTCCTAATACCTTTGACGGTAGTAGGATGAGGCAATTGCAATAACATCGACTTTTGCTCTATCAACCTCAATCCCATTTTTGGAAATCTTATGGCCAAGGACTATGCCTTCTTTGACCATAAAATGGCTCTTCTCCCAATTTAGACAAAGATTGGTGTCTTCACACCGTTTTAGCATTTTTTCTAAATGGGAGAGACATGTTTGAAATGAGTCCCCAATGACCGAGAAATCATCCATAAACACCTCCATTGTTTCCCCGATCATGTCGTGGAAAATTGCCATCATACATCGTTGGAATGTGCGGGGAGCATTACATAAGCCAAAAGGCATCGTCGTAGGCAAAAGTTCCGTATGGGCAGGTGAATTTGGTCTTTTCTTGATCCTGTGGATCAATGGGGATCTGAAAATACCCCGAGAAACCATCAAGGAAACAATAGTATTCATTCCCTGCTAATCTCTCAAGCATTTGGTCCATGAAGGGTAGAGGAAAATGGTCTTTTCGGGTGGCGTCATTCAACTTACGATAGTCAATGCAAACACGCCATCCCGTTACCAGCCGAGTTGGAATTAACTCGTAATTTTCATTTGTGACAACAGTTATGCCACCCTTTTTAGGAACAGGTTGAATGGGCTAACCCAAGGACTATCAGAGATCGGGTAAATTAAGCAGGCATCAAGAAGTTTGAGAACCTCCTGTTTGATAACCTCATGGATCTTAGGATTCACCCTTCTCACGATGTTGAGCTGGCGGCTTGAAGTCATCCTCCATCAAGATTTTGTGAGTACAAAATTCGGGGTTGATACCCTTAATGTCGGAGAGTTTCCAAGCAATTGCTTGCTTGTGTTATTTCAAGACCTTTATGAAGAATCTTTTCATCTTTACTCAAATCTCGAGCAATAATGACGGGTAATTTATCATCACCCTCAAGAAATGCATACTCGAGATGAGGTGGTAAGTCCTTAAGCTCAACCTCGGGAAATTCTTGATTTTCTCAAGCTGACTTGACTTCCTTATTATGAAGCTCGACGGGAGGGAGTGATGATGGATCATCATTGAGCATCTTTTCGATGAGAAGAATATCTCCCTCGATGTCAATTGGAGCGTGATCAATTTCCCATGAAACCGAATCACTAGACAAGTATGCTTCAATCTCTTCCAAGATGAAGTCACTTTCCTCAAACAGAGTGAGAGAAGGAGTAGAATTGGCAATGATGGGTTGAGATGAATGAGTGAGATTATCACTCGAAGAATTATGATCATAACAAGAACTTCTTGAGAGTACTCTTCAGAAGCAACATCAATGATATCTATTCGGTTAACCGACTCGGAATCATAGTTTGCGGAGTACCTCGAAGTTTGATCAAGGTTAAAGGTGACAACTTCATTACCCACACGTAATGTGATTTCTTGCTTAAATACATCAATGAGAGCGGCCCGTTCTCGAGGAATCCTCGTCCAACAATGAGAGGAACCCGATGATCGGCATCGAAGTCAACAACCACAAAGTCAACTGGAAAATGGAACTTTCCTACTTTCACGAATACGTCCTCGGCAATGCCAACTGGACGGGATATTGTACGATCTGCAAGCTCGAGAGTCATGCATGTAGGAGTAAGGTCCGGAATAGAAAGTTTCTTCCATCTTGAATAGAGGCATCGGTTAATGCTTGCACCAAGATCTGCTAAGGCAAAGCATTCACCATTCACGGAAATACACAAGTTAAGAGAAATTTTCCGGGATCTCCAAGCTCTCGGGAAGCTTCTTTAAGAAGCTTCTGGCGGTTCTCGTTGAAGGAGTTTTAGCCATTTCAAACAACTTTTCCTTGTTGCTTAACATGTGTTTGAGAGTTGATGCAAACTTGGGCATCGGCATGATAGCATCCGCAAAGCTTATGTCAAAATGTAGTTCTTGGAAAATTTGAAGAAATTTGTCCATTTGATGGTAGCTTTTCGCGAGCTTTTGCTCATTCAAACGTGATGGGTAAGGAATAGAAAATTTGGATTTGGGGTTTTCAACGGGAGCTCTTGGAGGTTCAAAAACAACTCCTGATTGGATTTGGGTTTGGGACAACTTGAGGATGGACATCGTTGGTACCTCCGTTATTAGTAGGAAGTTCCTTGTCCTTTGTCGCCTCAGGTTCACTTTCCACTACCTTCAGGAGAGAAGAAGAAGAGGTAGTAGGAATAGCGGGTCCATCATATGAAGCACCACTGCTGGTTGTGATCGCCTTTACGTCGCCCTCGGGTTAGCGATCGTGTTGCTTGGAAGTTTTCTGAGCCGAGGGTTGATCATTTAAAGACTTCTTTAGATCGTGATCATTGACCAACAACTGTTCATTTCATCTTGGGATTTCATGAATTGCTTCAATAACTCATCGGATGATGGTCGGTTGGAACAATGGCTTGAGTTTGATTAGGAAAATTACGGCCTCTAATGTTGGATTAGGGCCTTGATTTTGAAAATTTCCTTGATTAGGATTCACATTTCCATGAAATTGATTCCCTCGATTGAAATTGTTTTGATTAAAGTTTCCTTGATGTTGGAAACCTTGATTTGGTCCGGGATAGAAATTACCTTGGTTTTGATAACCTTGGTTAATTCTAGGTTGGTTCGATTCGGTTTTGTATGTTAGGATTACGGTTAAAACCGGGTGGTCCACGATAAGTATTAGCACGGTAGTTTGGTTCATTTTGAGGGCGGTATTGATTACCTCCACGATGTGAAGTAGGCTATAGCATTGGCTTCAAATGGACTACCATCGGTGGCGATCAGGTTGTAGTATGCATGAGGGCCACCACAAGTAACACAGACCTCGACTTTCTTCACTTCACCATGTGATGGTGTGTGTGTGAAAGTGACTTTCTTTTGGTTAGCAAGAACCAAAGACTGAACAATATCCGTGAGTTTGTCAATCTTAGCATCGGTGCTAGATGTACTCACGGGAGTTGAAGTAGAAGGTCCGCATTTGAGGCGATATGTCTTTGTTCGGAAGAGGCGGACCGGGACTTGTTTTCTATGATTTGCAAGGCTTCTTTTGTGGTCTTGCTCAGAAATTACCTCAGCGGAGGCATTTAAAGAGTCTTGGTCAGCTTGTCTCAGACCATTGTAGAAAGTATCCATTTGCATTAACTTGGTAAAACCATGATGCGGACACTTTGAGGCAACTCTTTATAACGATCCCATGCCTCTCCGAATGATTCATCAAATCTTTGAGTGAATTTCATTATCTCATTCTTAAGACTTGTAGTTCGGGATGGAGGATAGAATTAGTTAACAAACTTAGTGACTAGATCCTCCCATGTCTCAATGGAACGAGGGAGTTGTTTCTCAAGCCAATTCGGGCTTGTCCTCTAGAGAGAATGGGAACAGAAGAAGCTTAATTGCTTCATGTGGGACATTTTTGTATTTGATGGTAGATGCAATCTTGTTGAACCATCGAATATGTGCATGAGGGTCATCCCGCTCAAAACCATAAAATTGGCTTTGGGTTACAAGATTAAGCAACCCATTTTTGAGCTCGAAGGTATCGACCACAATGGTTGGGACAACAATGGCATCTCCGTAACCCTCGATGGGTGCTTGGAGAAGCTCTTTCATTGGTTTATCTTCGCCATTACGACGAGGGGTGGTGGTGCTAGGCGTTCTCGATCCGCGGTGAAGGAGCGAGAACGTCCTCTCGTCTACGCGGAATATTTGCAAGCTCCGAAAGTGGACTTGTGGAGCTGGAAGAAGCAGTCGCATGCACTAAGTTTAAAAATCAGTTTTCAAAACAAATGCGAGGCAAACGACAAGTGAACTTAAACCAATAATCACAAATGAAATGGCTTCTTTGAAAAAGGTATACCAAATCACAAGGACACAAAGGCAAGTTTTGATCTTTAAGATTGGGAACTTATTAATGTTCACACCCCGGTTGGTAGGTGTTACGCCTTGATTTGCGGTGGTTGATTTTTATGTATTAAGTACCACTAAAAAGACGTAGGTATGGATTTGTGCTAAGGGTTTAAATACTTTTGGACAATATTTTTGGTATCGTCTCGTTTAACCAAATCGTATCTTTTTAAGAATCACCTTAAAAGAAAATACAAAATAAGCGTTACGATTGTTTTGTTGTTTTATATTTTGTTTGGTGTTGTTAACACTTTAGGAAAAGTGTTAATAAAATTTTTGATTTTGATAACTTTACAAAAGCTGTTTACAAAAGGTGGTATATGTGCAAGTGGATGCGGAAATGTTTAAAACACGCTAAAGCCTCCCCGTGGCGCGTAAAAATTTGGTTCGTTCCAAAATGTCAAGTTTATTACACAAGTCAACCACTTGTGAATGGTCAACCGTAATAAAATTCAAGCAGTCTAAAACCAATGCAATTTCCCTTGGAATATAGTGGATTCCCGGGTCGTTAAGTCCCATGGAGGATTAATGGTGCTTAACGTTCGGATGTCGAATGATCACTAAGGATAATGATCTGTAAGGATTTTGATTGATAACTACACTACTGATTGATTTGAATGGTATTTGGATCTGAGGACTATAAAGCACAACAATCAGATTAAACAAGCGTAAATACGTGCGTTTACTAAATTTTACGTAAAGCATTATAAAATAAAACGTAAATTTATAAGAATAAAACACCTATGGATATGAAAATGATATTTTATAAACCTAATAATAAAAGAAACTTATTGGAAAATTAAAATTATTTTTATAACTATTTATTTAATTATTATTAATTAAAAACTATTTTAAACTATTTAATAATAATCTAAAATATAAGAAAATGTGAAATAAAGCTAGAAAAATGAAATTATGACTTAGAAAAATCTAAATTATTATAAAACTTATTTTAAAATTTAAAATATATTTATTACACTTTTTATCTATTTATTATTAATTAATTACTATTTATTAATTATTTAAAATACACTTAAATACAAGAAAATATAAAATTAACCTAGAAAAATGAAATTTTAACTTAGAAAAATCTAAAATACTATAAAACTAATTTTAAAATTGAAAAGATATTTTTTATGCTTTTTATTTATTTATTATTAATTATTTAATACTTTTTAACTATTTTAAATTCTAATAAATACTAAACAAGCTAAGAAAATTATAAAATTTTTTATAAAATTATCCTATGATGACAGAAAGCTAAGAAAATTATAAAAACAGAAAGTACTTAATAATAAGTTGAAAAAGAAAATTAAAAAGCTAATTTCTATTAAATAAACGCTATCACTATTTTTAAAATGATGTTTTTGTGATTTTTCTTTTATAGACCTATTTAACTACTAAAAATAAGCAACTTTAATAAAGACAAAAATTTTACAACTTAAAATAAGCGGTTTGATGAGCTTATGAGCTAAACAGTTGAGCTTATGGCTTATTTTGATTTATTAAGCTCAAATAAACTTACAAAGCTGGAACCAAAGTTAAAATAAGATGTAAATAAGCTAAAAGTACTTATATGAAGCTAAAAGATACAAAGAACCATCTTGATAAGCTTAAAATAAGCAAATAAGCACTTATACTAAACCAAGCAACCAAAAGGCTTGAATCATTTTGTAAGCTAGATTAAACTAGGGTAAAAAGCTCCAAAGCCAAAAATAAGCACTGAGGCAACAAGCTTTTTAGGTGAGCTTCTCAGAAAACCAAAATATACAAGGTTTGACCCACTATTAAGCTCTGTGTGAACTTGTGAAAATGGCTTATAAACACTGAGTACTAAGTTTACTCAGAAATGGGACAAACAATAAGCGGTTGCGGACCCTACCAAATAAGCTATAAAGTAGAAAATAAGCCTTGGACTAGAGACAGCTAGGTTAGCTTTCCAATAAGCTAAGATACACAAGCTAAAGCTAACTAATGAGCTATTTGTGAGCTTGTGAAAAAGCTTGGCTCAAGCGTGCCGGGAGCACTTTTTCAAACAAGTGGTTAAAAGAAGCTAAGAAATAAGCTGCTTAATAAGCTAATTAGAAATTATAAAAATTACTATGATTAAGATGAGAAGTTTAATATTAATATCCCAAAAGCTCAAATCTTGAAACTTAATATTAAGTCCTATAGAAAATTATCTATTTTATTCAAAAACGATTAAACTAAAAATTTGACTTTTTATACAAAACTAAATAGTTGACTTATATGAACTTTGAATTGATTCTACTTACTGATTTGGTTGTAATAACCTAAGATAAGATGAAATTAAGCTAGGTGACCAAGTTATAAGCCACTGTGATGAGTTTTATATCCTAAATCCTAACAGTTAACAACCTAGGTGAAATTAAAGAAGATTTTGACTTTTGATCAAACAAGGACAATATTTTATGGTTTCTATAAGTTATATTGACCTAATGTGACAAGTAACAACCACAAACAACAACACAAACAACCTCTAATACAAATGACACAGCAAATCCAAACACCCTTTTATCAAACTGAACTTGTGATTTTCAAAAGGTTTTACAGATTAAGACCATGCCATTGATTCAAGACCTTAAATTATCATTTAATGAGACTAAATAAGCACTAAACAACAACAATAACATCATTAAACTAAGAAATGACAATTATGCTAATTTAACTGTTAAACTAAGGTTTTTAGTAAGTACAAATTAAAGAGAAGAAGCAAAGCTTGTTTTATTGTTTAATTTTACTTAACTACAACTAAGAAACATAAAAATACAAAGATTTAAGCTAATCAATGACTTAAACAGTGAAATGCTAAAATGGAGTAAAAAGCTTACAAAATGGTTTCCAAGTGAAAACTGAGAACCAAGGACTGAGAACACAACCTATAGCTTCCCCAAAGCTCTAAACCAAGGCAATCAATATTCACCTGCTCCATTTGTGATCTCCATTTCCATTGATTTTTGATTTTCCAACATTTTTTTGTATTTTTGGTATTTTTTTTCTTTCTTTTGATACTAATAGACTTTTATGGTTTCTAATAGCTTACATAAGCTATATAAGGAGCTTATATGAGCTTATGAGTCCTTAACAACAACTAACAACAACATTCGATCATTTTGAGAATTTAAACAAGGAAATTTGCATAAACTTGAAATGAAACTTAACACTGAAATTTATGGTAGAAAAAGATTCACAATACTGAGATACTTAAAATAAATGCTTGAAAGTAAAAATACACTGGAATTTGAAAATTAATTAAAAATGACATACATTAACTAAATTAAAACTAGATAGTTCTTCACATTGCTTCTCCTTCTTTCTTTATAGACTTTAGAGACTCCCTACATGCTTCTGATCATTTCCCACTTGCAATCTTGGCCATTGGATGAGCTTGAGAGATGATCCAGACCTTTGAAATTACTTTTGGCCAAAAAGTGATACTAGTGGAGTTGAGGCAGTTCAACTGCAATTAATGCACTTTGGTATGTTGTGGAGGTGTAAGGGGACAATTTAGGAAGTAGATATGGAGCTAGGGGTGAGTTGGCAACAAAAACAGGTTTTGAGGTGAAGATGGAGTGTTTGATGGTGGGGAAGCATTAAATGCTTGTGGGCTGGTATAGGAGGAGGCGGGATGAGTTGGAGAGTAGATAGGTGAGGTGGAAAGGTGGTGAGGTGGTGGTAAAACCACGGTTTTGGTTTCTTGGCGAGGTGAGGAAGAAAGCACATTGATGGCGGTTTATATTTAAAACATGGGTTGGGCTTGGTGTTGGGCATTTGGGTATTGGATTGGATTTGTTTGGGATAATTAAAAGGGTCAGGTTGGTTTAAGCAATATCATAAGGACCATTTTGTATTTTCGAAAATGAAGGGCACGATTTGAACTTTCCCCAAACATCACACAAGGACTAAACACGCAATTAATGGTTAGTACAAAGACCAATATTGCATAAAATTCCATTTTATAAATCCAAGGACCAAAACTGCCAACTTTGTAACTCCAGGGACCAAACTTGTAATTTTCTCAAAACTTATCATATAAGGACCAAATATGCCATATTTTAATAGTACAAGGGTGTAGTATGAATAATTACCATTTTTAAACACCCAGGGACTGATTTTGACACTTTTGTAAAGTTGAGGGACCAAAGTTGTAAATTATGATTTTTAAACTTCAACGGACAATTTCTTACAACTTGTGAATCCCAAGGACCTTTTATGACTTTTTCTTTATTTTGATTTACGGGGACCAGTTTGACAACTTTTGAAACTTGGGGACTAAAGCGCCAATTATGCAAACTTGATACGTTTTTCACCTGATTTTAGTATTTTTGCATTTGAAACACATAAAACACTTATTTGTGATATTTTTATCATTTTGATGCATTTCTGAGTGTTTTCAGATGTTTTTGCAGTCTAAAAGGTATAAAAATTATGAGTATTTGCACACTCATCAGCTAACCACCGAGTTCTTTCACACCAAGAAGAACTAATCCTATCACAACGTCGCCTACCCTTTATTAGGTACTAGGCTAAGCACCTAGTTCCATTACTACGGAGGAACTACTACCCTTCACAACACAACACTTAATATCAAGGAGATCAACTCCTTGTTACACCATCATCAAGGATATCACCATCCTTGGAAATAAATAAATACTTATATGTATAACGATGCACCTTATCGATTATACGACCTAGACATTCTTCCCAAATGCAACTTGATTTGATTCATCGGCATCCTTCACTAATGCCTTTGACACAACGCTTGGCACCCTTCACTAATGCCTTCGTCTTGACACCTTTAGCATTCTTCACTAATGCTTTGACACGGATGATGAGCACTTTTCACTAATGGTTTCATATTGACACTTTCGGCATTCTTCACTAATGCCTTCAACCCAACATCTATATAGAAAGGAAGAACTATCAACAAGAGAACCTTAGTTGTCTTGATGATGACGAAGCATGACAACTTATGGACTTGAGCTTGCGTCTTCAAAGTGGTGATCTCGCCTTTAAGAGGAACCTAGAAGATCACACAAAAACAAAAGACAAACTACATAGATCACTTGGATCTGAAGTTAGAGGGTTATAATACTTGGGGGAAGTATGTGTGTAAAGTCATTGTTAGAAAGAAAGAAATGGCTCTCTATTTATAGAGAATTCTCTCTTGTTCCCGGATCGCGGATCCCTTCCACTGGGATCCGGTGGCACAAAGCTAGGGATCCGTGGGCGGCTCCTCTTGCCCATGGGTATTTTTGGTTATGGGTCATGGGTCATGGGTTATGGGTTGATCCATGGTTTTCTTTCTAGATACAATGAACTTGGTTAAGTGGTATATATAAAACCATGGGTTATGGGTCAATACCATTTGCAAGTTTTTACCCATTTAGTATATACTTGTTTTTACCCATTTAGTATATACTTGTTTTTACCCATTTTAGTATACTTAGTTTAAGTATATGCTAACCCAATATGTAAACACTAGTTGTTGTACATATGTATCTAAATCATAAAATCACTTATACTTGTTTTAGTGTTTTATGTGAAAACGTAAGTGTGTTAGGAAACTATTAACTCAAACTATTTACGTATTATATTTGTTTACGTTAAAATGATTTTCGTTTGTTATCGACAAAACATTAGAAGATAGTAAAATATAAATAAACGTTTTTACGGCTTATTTGTATTAACACCACTTTCTTTCTGTTAGTTAATAAGGCCCATTGGCCCGACCCGATGGTTTAGGCCCATCTAGTATTTAGGGTTAGGTTTATTTTGTCTATGTAATTTGTTGAATATGATTAATATAAATTTTCATTTTCCCTCTTTGATTTCTACATAGTATCAAGAGCTTGGTTATGAAAAAAAAAGTCATTGGTTATCTGTACGTGTTTTGAATTTGTGTGTAAGTCTAGTTTTATTCTTGGTCGTTTCTTTTTGGATCATATCGATTATCAAAGTTTTGATTGGTTAATATGTATGTGAAAAGAGGTTTGTATGTTCCTTTTAATTGGATCGAAATTGCGATTGACTTTGTGGAGACGTGTCATGGCTTTGTTAATTATGGTACGAGTTTGTTTCATTTGTAATTTGCAATTATGGATAATACTATTTTATTAGATCTTTGGGTTATGCAAAGTAAATGAATTATTTGGAGAACATAAAGCGCATGAAAGGTCCAATGTTTTATTATAACTGGTTTCATTGATATTTCCTTTGTTTGATTTGAATGGTGGTTATGCATTGCGGAAAAATGTAAAGGTCTGGTTTGTATTGCTGATCTACGGTATGAAATTGGAAGTTGTGTGTTTGAGTTTAATTGTATCGGTATTGGTATTCTTAATTGGTATTGGTATTTGTATTGGTTTTTGATCGAAAAATTGTTGGTAAAATATGGTTTTGCATCAGTGATGGTGATGGTGATGGTGATGGTGATTGTATAGTGTTAACTAATCCGGCTATCTCTTGAGTAGATATTTATAGCATCTTGGCATTAATAACATGTTTTGGTTATGCATTTTGTCCGATTGCACACGTGGTTCTGCATTTGGTTCCTGATAACATCAAATAATCCTGAATAATAAGTGTCAATTTCCCCCGATAATGCTCGTATTTTATATCATTTATATTAATTTACGCTTGTTTTCCTTTATATTTCACTTTTAGGTAAATTACAAGCATTCGAGCTAATAAGACGCGGATTTGGAGAGTTTATTGAAGATATATATAGTATGCCCATTTTGAAGATGTTACGGCGTAACTCTCCTCTCACATTATGCCGTAGCGAGCGTGGCTCAAGAAAACCAATTAAAGCGAAGATGCGGTACGGTAACTCCCTCATAGGATTTAAGTAACTAAGTGGAATCCAATGATGTTCGTGCCGCTGAAGCTACTGGCTGTAACTCATTCCACAACTACGTCATAACCATGATTTATTGAAGATACGACGTAACTCATTCACGATGTTGCAGCGTAACCATCTTTCGAGCAAAATACGAAGATTTGGATGTTCGGCGTAACTCTCAACTTAAGTTACGCCAGTAACGGATCCGGCCTATAAATACGCTGGCCAAATTCGGCATTTCTAATCATTCACTCTACACACCAATTGAGCGTGGGTAGAAGGTTGAAGCAGATCTTGAGGAGCATACGGAGCCATCTCAAAGGAGAATTCACTCCCTACGATAAGCATTAGCAATTTATCATTTCTTTACTTTCAATTCATGTATTTCGATATGTTAAACATTGAATCGATTGTTTTAGTTAATATGAGCGGCTAAGCACCTCTGGTGCTAGCCTAGTTATTATTCTTTAATTGTTTTGTTTATGTTTACATTGCTTCCGTATAATTGTTTCTAGTGTATGCATGCATAGTTTGTTGGTTGCTACCCTTGTTTTGGTAGTTTTGAATGACGGTAGTGGCTAGTTACTTAGGAGATATGACCAAGCGGCCCTAAGTAGGTAGACCGAGTGGGAAGGGTAGAATTGACCAACGGCGACCCTTCTTCACTTGTGCGATTTGACCAACTGATCACCTACCGTTTGGATGAACTTAAGAAGTTAGGGATGAGTGTTTAATATGCTAGCGCCCGGGCACTCATTGTTATGAATCTTGCAGGTAGCGACACTTAATGACTTGGCTTAGGGGAGTAAAAACAACTGGACTTTTAAGGGGTCACCTATGGATATCCGGTGGAAACCTTTGCTGATAGGTTAGGACGAACTGACCAAATGTTGTCCTTGCGACTTAAACCCTGATACGGTTTTAAAATGTACCTTTTTGAGGGTCGTTTAAGCCCTTATTTGATCACTTTTGTATCCGTTATTACTTAATATCGTTCCTTTTCACTTTTTAGGTCTCTTGAAGGCAAATTGCTGTAATGGCACTTATTTGGGAACGAAAGGCGGATATCTGAAGAAAATGGCCAAAGTCAAGAATCAAGACACTCAAGTTCTTTGAAACACAAGGTGACGGCGTCCTGCTTAAACTGCGGCGCGCCGTCGGGAACACTTGTCGTGGCGAGACCGTAGCCAAATTGCTTATTTTCAAGTGGCGGTGTGGGGCTTTAAAAGAGTAGGCGTCGCTCAGGCGGCCTAGATGGATCGAGGCGGTCGAGGCTGAAGGGATGGCGTCCAAGCGCAAGGTGACGCCGTCGCCGCAAGACTAGCGTGGCCAAGACGAAACCCTAATGGCGGCGACCGGCGGCGTCACAAATCATAAGGTGACGCGTCAGCGATTGTAATATTATATATAGAATCCGAATTTTTCAGTTTTAGTGTGTAATCTTTTGGAGTAAAACCTAAACCGAACCAAGGCTGTCTTGTGCAGTATTTTAGGGTTCCAAACCCTATCTTACACCAAGATAAGTGTTTTACTTCATTAATTCAATTATGTCTTCAATTATTTGTGTGTATGCTTGCATGTTCTCCATGTCCGGCTAATTTACTTGTGTGTTTGCTAGGGAATATGAAACTTAATTATTGAATATTGATTGGTTGTCTCTTATCTTAATTGTTTAATGATCTAGTTATGCGATAGGTCATTCGTTGTGTTATTAATGCTTGATTAATCTTTGTGAACCTTAGACTATAACACTTAGAGCGGTTGTAGGCTAAATCATCCAAAGAGTGCCTTAGAGTTAGAGTTTATAATTCCTAGAGGTTTTTGTAGACGAGACCCTTTGGTAAGTTCAAAGAGTTAGGGATAAATGCATACCCTACGACTTTAGACACACAAAGCGATTAAGAATAAGGGCGTGACAATTCAACCATCAATAGGAGATAATTAAGGAGTAATAAAACCTAAGTGAACACATCTTTAAATCATCATACGAGCACACAATAATTAGACATAGACTATATACACCTTAGATTAGATAATTAGATAAGTAGAGTAATCGGTAGAAATACCAACCCCCAAATCCAAACCCCGAGATTCGTACCTTTCCATTTTCTAAGAAACATAAAAAGATAAAAAAAATAATCTTCCTCAACCCCAACCTTAGCGTAGTAACTTCTTACAAGCATTCCTATTCCCCGAGATAGCGATATCAATACCGTGGCTTACCCAAATACTACACTACAACGATTAGGTTCCTTTGCCTAGGGTGTTATAAAACTTGCTCAAAGAAAAGGAAGTTCCTTTGACCCGACGATAAACGCGTATAAGCGTTATCAAGTTTTTGGCCGTACTGCCGGGAATAGAATAGCTAGTTAGTAGTCCACCTCGTTTAGGTTTCTTTGCTTGATTCCTATCAATTAAATTTTTCTCATTTTTAGCTTCCTTGTAGTCTATCCCCCTTCTTTGTGTTTTGTTAAGTAAAACCATTTTCATTTGTCGCTATGGCAAGTGAAGTAGCATTTGAATCATTAACAAATGAGGAACAATTGAATTTCACAAGTTGGTTTGGTTTTTATTGTTCTAATGAATTTGTGAGTGAACTTAGAGATATCCAAAAGGAGGCGGGTGTAAGGTTGGATGGATTTGATATATTTTGTGTTTGTGTGGCTTCTATTCAACGATCGTTGTCAAGATCAACTCCTTTTAGCGAGACCATCACGGAGAATTTTTCATAAAAGCCTCCTATGCATAAACCATCAATTGAATGATCTTAGGCACCATGATAAAAAGACCTAGTTTTTAAGAACATGGAACCTAAACCCGAACAAGATTGTGAGATGGTTGAAGCTAAAATTCTTAGTTGCATGTGTGGTATAGATTTCAAAACATATGACACACGTGAGGAATCCTTTAGGCAAGTAGAACATAGTGGTCAAGTTTTTGAGAACAATTCTTATGAATCGGACCAAGAATTTGAAATGGCCAAAGAAGGATTTGAGATGCTTAGGAGTGTATTTGGGTTAGATCATACTAATGAACATTTAGGAGATCTAGATATAATGGAGAATGAGGTGGAAACTCCAAGCCCACAAGCCTTACCACCACTTAAGGAACACACATCGCCTATAACTTACCCGGAAGAAGTAGAAGAGACTATAGGAGTCCCGATTGATATATAACCTTTAGACCAAAAGCCACTAGAGAATGTAGGCTTAGATGCTTGTTCTCATGACCTCTCTCTTAGTCTCTCTTAGTCCTAGGGAAGTTCCTAATTTTGATGAACCGGAGCCTCAACCAAAAACCTTACCCAATTTTCCGTCTTTAGATGTGAATCTTGGAATTGAATTAGGCCCCAATCTACCATCAAAATAAATAGTTGGTGGTTGCTTGATCAAGGTGGTAGACTCTAGGCCATGTAGAGTGGAAGCTAATATAGGAGTAACCCATGACCTTACACACTTATATCACCCATTCATGGTTGATAACAAGAAATATTATGGGTTTAAACCAGGTTTATTAGGTCAAGATGGATCCTTAACTAAGAATCTTTTGAAGTTGATAGAATATGATCCATTTTTAGGAGAGAGATTTGATTCACCCGCTACACCAATAGACTTAGGTAAGGTTATAATGAATGGAGCACACTCCTTTGAGCATATAAATCACCCATCACCCTCTCCTCACGTAGCAAATCGCCACCCTAAGGGTGTGTATCGCTACTATCACCCGCACTTAAACTTAAGTGTAGGGAAAACCTCCCCTTTATCCGTTAAATAAGGGTGGAGTCAGGCTCGTTACTCGAACAAAAAATGGCGCTTCTTGGGAGGCAACCCATGTGTATTTGTTTTTCATTTTTATTTGTGTGTCGTATATCTTTTAGTGATTGTTTATTCTCATGTTTAAATTTGTAAAAATGCTTTATTTTGTCTTTAACCTCGTCTTAATTACATATTAAGGTATTTTACATAAAGGATAAGTGTTGGGAGGATTACACACGTTTTCAAAAGAAACGTAAACATGAGAATAGCAATTAATTAAAAGATATATATGTGTGTTTGTTCGAGTCAAATGCTTGTATCGATTCATAATGGATGTTTTCTTAGAAATTTTTCCGATTCTAAAGATGTAAATTTTCTAGAATTTTTCGAAAATTGCGAACCGGTTTTTGTCGGGATAACTTTGGCCGTCGGAATCGCAACTGGCAGTCGGGAAGGAGTAAAACAACAGTTACTTTTTCTCGTTTTCGAGCTACTTATAAATTTTGGAATTTTTGGTCTTAATTTTCCAGAAATTCTGTAAACATCCATTCCACAAGCATTATATCCTAGTTTAGTCGAGTCTTATATATATTATTACCGCCGATTTTTCGCGAAGGTTTCGTTTGTTTTCTTCAAGTGTGCAGGTTTTATTTATCAAGAAGAAGATACATAAGGTTGGAAGGAGCTTTTCACGCATACATTTTTCTTGGAAAGGATTTAACCACCACTTTACACGGATCCTACCGAGCTAATCAGTGGAGTATTAGTTTCTTTCGTTTTTCATTACCTTCCATTATCATAACTTTGATACTTTTGGGGAACATTGGGGACAATGTTCAGTTTAAGTGTAGAGAGGGAAAATAAAACGGGAACTTTGAAACTATGCTTATCCTTGACTATTTGCTTTGTCCAATTGCATTTGTATAATAAACCATGAGAAAATGTCGGTTAGGGTAATTTTGGCACCAAATTTAAATTTTTTTATGACATATAGGAGTGGGCCATTAGTCTTAACAAAAGCGTCTCACGGATAGGAAGTTGCATGACTAGCACAAAAACCATTTACCACTTAAATTCCACCCAAAATGTGAGGATCACCCTTAGATTAGTAGGAATTAAAGCATTCATATTTAATGCTTAGAGTGTGAACCGGTAGTATATTAGATTCTAGAACTTGTTTTGTGATGCATTCCGAGATCGCTAGTAAGACTACACTTGTGTAGTTAGGAATAACTAAATGATAAGAGGCATTAGGATAACCCTTGTTTGATACCCGTAATATAATTACTTCTTCCAGATCGGTTGAGTAATTCCCCCACACCCTTTGCGTTGTACTCATCTTTAGTACACGATACCCCTAGTTAACCCCTCCGAGCCTATCCTTTTCGCGGTTCTCGTGATGTTTCGGTTTTCCAGAATATCAATGAAGAGCATTGTTTACCCCAAATGTACACCCAAATCGCCTTAGCCTAACCTGTATGCACTCACTTTTAGTGCATTATTGTTATCACCCTAAACCCTTAGTTCAATTATCTAGTTGCTTGCATGAGTTGCTAAGTCGAGTCATATCCTTTGTACACAGTTTTGGGACGATTGGGACTCATGGGAAAAGTTAAAGTTTAACTGGAAGGGAACGTTAAATTCCCTTATTTGCGTAATAATATACCCCAAGTGTTTTGATCTTTTCAATTCGGGTCAAATTAGTGTTAGAGTAATAAAAACTCAAGTGTAGGGATGTGCCTATAAATCCCTATCATTTTGATGTTACCGTAGAGGATGGTAGACTAAAGTATATGAAAAAAAAATAGAAAAAGAAATAGAAAAAGAGAAAAGAAAAAAAATAGATTGTTCAAAAAAAAACATACGGGCTACCATCCTACATCTATCTTTAAATTTATGTTTGTTTGTTTCAGTTATCTAGAGTTTCGAGTGTCGAGTCTTTGCTTAGCAACGCCATTCTTCGTATGCTTGTAACATAGAGATTTTTGACTTGCCACCACTAAATAGCCTATCCCACCAAACCCTTTGTTTCCCTACCATAAGCCTAACGTTAAAACCCTTTAAAAGACCTCTTTGATAGTCTTTCCTAGGTGCTTACGCCAAAGCGATAGAGGTTTGATCTATTCTCAAACCTATTGTAATCAATGTACTAGGACCGGTTAATGAGTGTTTATCTTCCATTTCCACTTTGATATATTTCATATACACCCGAGAGATGTGAGTATCCAAACACCCCATGTGAGGTGCTAGTATGTAATTTCCGTGCTTGTTATGACTTTTGCGGGGCTTATATGTGTTGTGGACTGTTTTAAACCAATGCTTCATGACCCCTAACTTATAAATTAATTGGCTAAAAGCACATTTGCTTGAGGACAAGCAAATACCAAGTGTAGGGATATTTGATAAGGTTTTAAAATGTACCTTTTTGAGGGTCATTTAAGCCCTTATTTGATCACTTTTGTATTCGTTATTACTTAATATCGTTCCTTTTCACTTTTTAGGTCTCTTGAAGGCAAATTCTGTAATGGCACTTATTTGGACGAAAATGCTTGCGGATATCTGAAGAAAATGGCCAAAGTCAAGAATCGAGACACTCAATTTCTTTGAAAACACAAGGTGTGGCGTCCGCGCTAACCGGCATGCGTCGGAGCACTCACATAAAGACGGGGCGGTAGCCAAATTGCTTATTTTAGCGTGGCGGTGTCAGGGCTTTAAAAGAGTAGGCGTCGCTATTTCGGGAACCCGGCTAGATTTGATATCGAGCGGCGTCGGCGAAAGGACGGCGTCACAAGCACAAGGTGACGCTTGCGTCGCAAGACTAACGTGGCCAAGAGCGAAACCCTAATGGCCGACCCGGCGGCGTCTGGAAATCATAAGGTAGCCCGCGAATCACGATTGTAATATTATATATAGAATCCGAATTTTTTCAGTTTTAGTGTGTAGTCTTTTGGAGTAAAAACCTAAATCGAACCAAGGCTGTCTTGTACAGTATTTTAGGGTTCCAAACCCTAATTTACATCAAGATAAGTGTTTGTTGGATATTGGATTTCACATACACATCAAACCATAACACAAAGTGGGCGTATAATGGTGAGTTCTAGAGAGAGAAAGTTAGAGGTTTAGGGAACTTAGTGAGAGAAAGAAAAACTATTATTATGAGCTCCAACTCTCTACCTTGGGAGGTAGAGAGTATTTATAGTCTTACATAAAAGCCACACAAGCGGGTACGTGGATCGGGCATACAGATGGGTAAAGACCGTCCGTCCTCCACGGTGTTACTTAACAAAATACTACTAACCTAAATATAACTATGACTACGAGCATTCTAACGATTACATATACTTGAGGTGACCGACTCTTTAATACCGGAATTTCTAATTCCTAACAATCTCCCCTAAGGGAGGTCACCTCAAACATATACTAAAATGACATTGAATACAATCGGATATTACATTAACAATTGATCTTGCATTCTTGATGTAGTACTTTGCTCCGGCTTCGTAGTCATTGATTCCACTCATTGCATGTTTGGTTAATCCAAGTGGAGGTCTTTTCTTGATCCGCGTGATAATAATGTTGAGCCGACTTTTGAGATCATCGACTAATAGAAAATCTCGATACATCCATTGTGGTGTTGGTATTATGTGATGTTGTGACATTCGGACCGACATGCTCACATTCTGGATCATGATATATTCTCATCAGAGTAGCGGAAGCATTCGTTGATTCATGATATTGGCGGCGTAGCGAAGCATGGAGTGAAAATATCCGAGTCATTGATGCACTAATCATGATTTCTTTTGAGATGAATGTGTTAGGTGAGCATGCGGGTATGAATTGACCGCTTCATTACGATCACAAGCGTCGGGTGTACACGCATAAGGCAGTTAGCAATAAAGCGCACGAAAGTGTCTTTGATCACTTTCGATGAATTGAGTACACGCCCACGGTTCCCGTTGATCATTACAATGCACGTGATCGGTATAATTCGAAGAATTTCCTTGACGAGGGTTTCGCAGTTGCTCTATTTGTTCTCAAACGGAACGTCTCAAAGAAGACAACACGGAGTGAGTGAACCGAATTTACGTCCGATTGATGAAAAGAGATTTGAAAAACAATGGTGTATTGCTCAATAGAAATTGTTTTTGCAATATAACGAAGGTTTTAATGAAAATCAATTATCAATCATAAAACACCTTTTGATTTGAAAAATTAGTATACGGTCGACGTGCTAATGAAAAGAGTTTTAAAGCACAAAGACCGGTTTTCAAAGGTATCCGTCAATCCATAACCTGAACCAGGATTGATTCAAAAGAATGAATCGCCCCATTGTTTATTCGGTTGTCACATGGTTGATCTATATAATAGATCTCACATGCCACCTACCGGGAGCTTGTTAGATGTTGGCTCCAGAAGGCTTTCCATCTTCATTGTGAATATGTAAACACATCACTCGGATGTTACGGCAATACCACAAGGATAATGCGTAGGACTCAAGATATAATCTCTCTTTCCACATTGTGTGAAGCAGAGAGTCTTCATTGAAAGTGTCCTAATGAGATTTATTGATGATCTCGTGGCTCTAGACTCAATTTGTGCATATTTGGATCCTATATAGGAGACTAGGGAGAGGGTCTCCTCCTTCAATATCAACAATCTCTAAGAGAAAGTTGATAGATAATGTCGGTTCCCGTGAGAATGAAACAAGTCCTTTTAAGAGGAACTTGAGTGGTTTGAAAAGTTGAAGTGCGGTCGTCCTTTGGGTCCATGGCGTCTTGTCTTCAATACCGATGTTACCATCATTAGCATATGAATTGAACCGGTTTACGCCCTAAGGTTGAATAAATGGAGGGCTATTTGTTTTCACCCTTTTCTCATTCAATTCTTTTAAATTCTTCAACCCCTTGATTGCTTACGAGACTTCATAGCAAGAACCTTGTTGGGTTTATTCGATACTAGCTCATCTTAGTCCGCACTCTTCCCATATCTCATTTTTCTCCTTTTATCATCATACCTAAGAACTCTACACAAACTAGTGGATAGTCCACAGGTAGATCCCTCGGTTCTGGCGGATCATGGGAACACATACCTAACCTTATCGTCCTTATATCACCATACATAATGTAAAGTTGGTCGGTCTTTTTGGTATTGTTCATCTGCCATAGGAACCAATTGAAAACCATTTGAAAATCAATCCGGATACTTATGATATTTTATCAAAGCATTTTGTACCTGAATTGTTTTGATATTTTTAGAAGAAGAACTCCCCTCAACATGTGAATCAAGTATTTGAAATAGTTTTCCACACGGAGGCAAGAGAAAGAATTAACTTCTTTGATTACCATTTTAAAAAATATCAACATCACTTTCCTAATCGAATCAAGTAGATAAAGCATTTTGGGGAAGGATGAGGTTTTCATGATTTTGCTCCCCTCAATATGTGCCTCGAGATTTGAAAAGAGTTTTGCACATACTAGAGGAACACACTTGAGATAAGTTATCACGTTTCAAATCATAGGTTTAAGATAGATGCTCCCCTCAACATGTGCATGGAAAATTTGAAATCGTTTGTCATATGTGGGAAGGGAGCTTGTACATCCTTATAAAACCATTTACGAATTATCGGTTTAAATCAATTTAAATCACACATTCTCCCCGATCACAATTATCAAATCATTTGAGATTTGTGATCTCTTATAGATTTAAATTGATTTTGAAAGCTTTTAAGGAGAATTGTGACTTGATTATGAAAGCGTTTTAGCTGATAATGATCGGATTTTAAGACTTTAAACTCCATTGATAAAACATGCTTGAATATCTTTTGAAAACAATTTAATGCCAAATAACTTTTTAATTTAATTGAAATCATTCTCCCCTCAATCAATGACATAGGTTGTTGATTGAGAGATTGATATTTTGACAAATAAGTCCAGATGATTATCAAAAATAGAGACCGAGTTATTTTTCAAAGCAGTTAGTTTTCAGCAGATAAATGATTAAAGAATCCGAGCATGGAATTTTGAAAACATGATAAAGTATGGCTCTGTTCTTTCCTTGAAAAAGCGGGTTCTTGCTGAAATGACAATAAACCATTGTTTCTCTTTCTCCCAAAAATATTTTTTGATTTTTTTTTTTTTTTTTAACATTCGAACAACATCTAAAGTCCGTGTCATTCTTTGAATGACAGCACAAAGACCGTAGATATTATCGAACCGAAAAAACGCATGACAAAATGACAATATTTTTTGAAGATTTTTGAATTTTTGATTTTTATGGATTTTGAAGGTTTTATAATTTTGTATTTTGATTTTTGAATAGATATATACAAGAGATAGATGAAGATAGACCTTTACTCCTCGTCTTCCTCCTGAAGGCGTTTGAGTGTTCGGTTGAAGACTTTTCAAGCCAAGGCGTGGAAGAATAAACTCAAAACGTTCTCTTGGAAGAGCTTTGGTGAAGATGTCGCTAAGCGATATTGAGATCTCACAAAATAGAGTTCCACCACACCTTTTCCACTTGTTCCCTGATGAAATGATGTCGAATGTCGATATGCTTTGCTCTTGAGTGTTGAGCGTTGTTGCATGAGAGAGCAATAGCACTTTTATTATCACGATCTGAGAGGGATTTTGTTGAATTCAAAGCCATAGTCGGATAATTGAGATCTCATCCATAAGACTTGAGCACAACAAGATGACATGGCTATGTATTCAGCCTCTGTAGAGGAAATAGAAGTACTCATTTGCTTCTTTGAAGACCGGCTTACAAGCTTATCACCCAAAAGCGAGCACCTCGGGCGTGCCGGCGAGTATCTTGACATCTGCATGATCGGCATCTGCATAGGTTGTTAGTGACATACCGGTGTCCTTCCGGTACCAAAGTCCCATATTGATGGTTCCTTGGAGATACCGAAAGACCCGTTTAACCGCTTCAAGATGCATTTTAGTAGGCTTAGCACGGTATCTAGCACACATGCAAACAGCGAACAAGATATGCGGTCTACTAGGCGTGAGGTACATCGGGGATCCAATCATACTACGATATTTTGTTTGGTCAATCATGATCCTGAGTGGTCCTCATCTAGTTTGGTTCGATCAATCATGGGAGTGTCAACGGGGTCACTTGAATCAAATCCAAATTTCTTTAAGATCTCAGTTGCATATTTAGATTGATTTATGAAAATGCCTCCGGGACTTTGTGAAATTTGTAATCCCAAGAAAAATGACATTTGTCCCATCATTGACATTTGAAATTTTGAACTCATTTCATTAGAAAACGATCACATTCCATTGGGTCGGTCGAGGCAAAAATAATATCATCAACATAAATTTGAACATGAGTTAAATGTTTGCCTGACTTTCTGGTGAACAATGTTGGATCAACTGCTCCTTTGCTAAATCCGGTTGATAGAAGAAACTTTGACAGCGTATCATACCATGCCCTTGGAGCTTGCTTTAAACCATAAAGGGCCTTCTTCAAGCGATAAACGTGAGTAGGATGCTCTTGATTTACAAATCCTTCGGGTTGGTGGCGTAGCGACTTCTTTAAGATCTCCGTTCGGGAATGCCGTCTTCACGTCCATTTGATAGACTACCATGTTCTTACTTGCAGCATTAGCCAAAAGATTCTAATTGCCTCGATTCGAGCCACGGGAGCAAAAGATTCTTCAAAGTCTATACCCTCCTCTTGACGGTATCCTTTAGCAACTAATCGAGCCTTGTTCTTCAACACATCACCATGCTCATCAAGTTTCACTTTGAAGATCCATTTTAGAGCAATAATCATAGCACAATCTGGAGCGGTACTAATTCCCATACATCTAGTCGATCGAACTCATGAATTTCATCTTGCATAGCATTGAACCAGCTTTCTTCATTCATGGCGGTTTTAACATCTTTTGGTTCGATCTTAGAGAGTACGGAGTTGAAGAAGCACCATAAGGCATCGGTTGCTAGTTGTTTCCGTGTGGATCTTGGGCGAGAGGATTTCCAATGATGTTGTCTAATGGATGATCGTGAGTCCATTTTCGAAGGTGTTCATGTGGTAGTTGTTGAGGGCTGAAGTAGCGAGTCGATGTCTCTGAAGAGGATGGTTCGAAGAAGATTGAGAGCAAATATGTTTTCAAATGGAGCATCTTCGGGATTAGCAAAGGGATTAACTTCATCATTGATGCCAGAAACAGTTCCATGATGTACATTTGAAGAATGATGATTTGTTGATGAGGCGGAAGGATCAGCAGAAGGCGCTTCTTGACTTAAAGATATTGAGGCGAGGGATTGACTTCATTCACTGGAATATGAGCAGCCTCTGTTGTAGGGATCAACACCTCATTAGTACTTGGATCATAAAGTTCATCAAACATAGGATCAAACAATTTCTTTAAATCATCTTCGGATGGAGGTACATATGGAGTTTCTTGAGAAGAGTTTGGAACAAGGGATGAACCAATTGGGCTGATTTGAAGTGCGGGTCCAGGCTGAATTGTTCAGAGCCGTTTGACCGTCGACTCATCAAGCGTAGCGTGAATTGTTTCCATGATGTTTTGGGTTCTTTTGTTATAGATTCGGTATCCCTTTTTGTTTGGTGCATATCCTACAAATACTCAATGTCGCTTTAGCTCTAAGTTTGCCTAAGTCTTGACCCTCATTAGTTGGATAGCACAAAGCTCCAAACACACGAAGGGAAGAGAGATTAGGTTTTCTGTTGTGGACAAGTTCAGATGGTGTCTTTCCATGAGCGGTGTGAATCGAGCGATTTTGTGTGTAGCATGCGGTGGCAATAGCTTGACCCAGAGAAACATTGGAACTTTTGAGTAAATCGGCATTGTTCTAGCGGCTTCTACAAGAGTTCGATTTCGTCTTTCAACTACACCGTTACGTTGAGGAGTTAGTGGAACACTTCTTTGATGGCTGATTCCAATGCTTTCATAAAATTCACTAAGTTGTTTGTTAACAAACTCAGTTCCATTTTATCTGTCCGGATAATTACGACGGTTTTGTTAAGTCGAACTGCATTTGTTTGATGAGTTTGATGATGATATTCGGAGTTTCATCCTTTGTCCTTAAGAACTTGACCCAGGTGAATCTAGAGTAATCATCAACTATAACTAACACATATTTCTTCCCAAAGATATTCCGCACTCTCATTGGTCCACATAAATCCATATGAATTGTATGAAGAACTTCTGTGACGAGTTAGTAGGTTTGGGTTTATGGGCATACTTCTTGCTTTTTCCCAATTGACATCTGAACAAAGATGATCCTTTTCATACTTTAGTCGAGGTAAACCTACAACTAAGTCCTTTATGGAGAGATCATTGATGGTGCCGAAGTTCAAGTGATTGAGACGACGATGCCATAACCATGACTTTGGTTTTGAAGCCTTTGACAACAAGCAAATTGGAGAAGACTTCATCATATCTTCTATAGAGATGGTGTAAAGATTTGAACCACGAGTTCCTCTTAAAGTTCCTTACCATCAAGTTCTCTAACAAAACAAGTATGTTTTATGAAGGCTACTTCTAGATCAGAGTCACAGAATTGACCGACAGAGAGCAGATTATGACCAAGACCTTCCACATAGTATACTCTAGAGATAACACTATCACCAACAACATAATCACCATAACCCTTAATTGCTCCGAAATGATCATTACGAATCTAAGCTGTCGATGAATTTGCTCACGAAGTTCATGAGCGCGACGGTCTCGGTCATATGCTTGGAACGACTGAGTCCGGTACCACGAAGCGATTTGAATGATCTGCAGTTGAACACAGACAAGAATGGATAAGCGGATAATTGGGATCCCCATGCAAGAATGGGTTCCACTTGGTTAGTAACGATGGTGGAACACCCACATCGAAAGAAACATCCATATCGAAGTAGAAGCAATGGAATCATTGGGAATAGATGCAATCTTTGGTGTGCGTATTTGACCTATTCAAAGTATGTTCACTTCTTAAGGGAATAGTTCTACCGGTAGGCATCCATTTTCTAGTGGGCATAATCTTAGTAGTTTGAGAGTAAAGCTGATTATTCTTATGGCCAAAAGGTATCCAATAATAACCTATCTTTATAAAAGTTCTTCCTGTGGGTTTCCATTGTTTTCTAACAATCTTTCGTTTTTGCCTTTTTGCCTTATTTGCACGATTATTAGCATTAACAATTTTAGCTGGGCATTTGATAGCATTAGACAAAGCATTCACACCACATTCATGATTAGCAACAGAATTCAAGCGGACATCATTACAAGGTTTGCAAATAGTATCGAATTGAATTAATTACTGATGCCTAAGGCTAATACTAGAATCAACACGATTCGTTTTATTCAACTCAAGCTTAAAGTTCCTAGATTGGTCTTCTACTCTCTTCCAATGCACATTCTTAGCTTGCAAGGTCCTATCATTCCTTGTATTACCTTGAGACTTTGACACCTTGCTTTAATGTCATGATTACTCTGTAGAGGGAATGGAAACATTAGTTGGTTGATCTAGTTTTGCATTCTGAACTTGATGTGCAAGGATCTGAAGTACTAGAAGGCACATTAGTGTATACTTTCTTAAGCCTGTGATTTGAGCTTTTTGCAGGCACACTAAAGTTCACTTTCTTAGTACTAACATATCTGGAATCTGAACTACTTGAAGGCACATTAGTGTTTCCTTTCTTAAGACTGGGCATAGAACGGATTTTCTGCTTGGAACTAGGCATAGAACAAGGCATCACAGCTTTGCCTTTTGCACCTAAGGTTAAGGATTTGGGACATGTTGCAATTACACATTCTAGCAACTCTTGAGATCGTTTGGCCCGGAGGCAAGCAAACCTAATTTCACTATCAAGAGGTTTGTTAATGAAATCCTCTTCGACAATCTCACGGAGACATTCTAGACTATCCTTAAGGTGAGCACAGTATTCATGAAAAGCATGTTCATTATTCCTAAGATGAGGAGGAATATATTTAGCTGTCACAGTGTATTTGCAGTCTAAGGGTGATTTTGAGACAACATTCTTATTGAAAACAAGTGGCGGTTTCCCATTTCCACGACTTCTAGATTCTCAATTTCCTTTTGTAAAGGCGTTATTTTTTCGTTGTTTTGGTCACGGGTGACTTTTATTGAATCATATAACTCTTTAAAATGTCGTTTAACTTTTTCATTTTCTTCTAGAAAACTCTTGTTTTCCTTTTGTAAGGCATCAACTAAGTTTTGAAGATGAAAAGTTTGAGAATTCTGAGAATCTAAAGGAGGAGGCATTTGGGAGCTGTCATATTGTTCTTTTGACCCTTTAATTGAGAGATTTGGGCTTTCAACTTTTCGATCGTGTTGCTTGAGCTTGAATCTGTTCATCACGTTTGTTAATTTGAAAAGCGCATCAAACTCTGGAGCATCCGAGGATGTCTTGATATTTGAAGTTTTGACATTTTCTTTAAGATGTTGATATTTTAGTTGTAAATTAAAATGCTCAACTTCCGGTTTAGAAAAATGTTTAACCAAATTGTCGTGATCATCCAGTTCAATTTTCTCGTTTAGTTCAGAATTAGTTTTTCAAGCTCAATGACACGATCATGGGAGACTTTCGGTGCAACCGATAATTCATGAAATTTGGAAGCATTAATGGAACAATTTGTAGCAGTGAAAAACACATCTTGAGTAATACATTAAATCAGGTTCTCATTTAGTGTATGCAAGTTCTTCCTCTCAATCTCATTATATTTTAGTGCTCGCTCATAGTCACTAACTTCAACTATCATTGCATCAAATTCCTTTTCCATTCCCTTAATATCAGTTTCTATCCCCTTTTAAGACTCTCAAAGTGATCTTTTAGAAGTTTAAAGAAAGGCATGACCTCGGTTAAATAACATTCTTTCATTTGCTCAAAACCCCTTTCTCCTTCCGTTATACCGTGGGTGTGATCCTTTTCTTGCAAGTTTTCTCAAAATCAACAAATAGTTGAAGTATAACATATTGGCTAATTAAGGTCTTGCTTTTAGCGGCAATTGTTCTAGGAACAAGATGCATTGGTGTATTAGGAGGATACACAATCGCTCTAGGCATTTTCCAAAGAGGAGGGTTCGTTTCAACAATATTTTCACTTTACGCTTATCTAAATCCATTTTCGAGAAAACTTGTTAGGGAGTCAACAATGTCGAGGTTTAAACATGTTCAAGGAAATCCAGTTTTCCTTCTTGTAATCATGGGGTGTGATCTTTATTTTCTTCTCTCTACATTTAGGATCATCTAATTTCTTGTTCATCTTTTCCCTAGTGACTTCATCTGATTTCTTATCTTCCTCGGTGCACTCAACGCAACTAGGTTTCTGTCTAGGGTTTAGGATTTCATTGCCATCATAAAGAACCTTATGAGCATTTCTAGCCCTTTTAATGACCTCTGGATTTGGTTCCTCAACAAGGGGAATGCTATGCTTATCGCTTAGGACCCTATGCTTAGTGATCATGTGAGCAATCTGAATGGTGTTCCCTTGTATGTACAACTTGTTTTCAAGTTTGTTTTTCAAAGTTTTAGATTAGAAAAATCTTTCAAGAGTTTTGATTCCTTTGCATTAAATTCTTGCTTAAGCATTTTCACATTTTCTTGAAGTTCTTGTTTTTGCTTAGCAGTTTTAGAAAGTTTTTCTTGCAAGGAATTTAACTCTTGTTTTAATACTTCTTCTCTAAAATTACTTTTCTAATAATTTATGCGCACTTGGTCATCCATTTCCCGCTCACGAGTGGTCAACTCAAATTTAGCACGTTGTTCATAAATAGCAACACGTTCTTTATAGGCATTTAATTCAGATATTACAGAATCATCGGGGGCGGTGTATTCATCAAAAATATAGTCATTGTTGACTGCGGGAGATGCATCACTTGGTACAACTTCACTTTCACTTTGTTTCACATATTGATCATATGGGACAACATTGATATTACCCATATTTTCAATATTTGATACAAAAGTTTCAGTTGATAGTACTTTGTCATGCATCTTTTGCACATCGGCATCATCGTATAGTTTTAGTACCTCTGAGATGAGTGTGTCTTTGGATGGGCCAGCTTGTGTTGAAGAGGAGACCTTGGGAGAAACCATTGGAGAAATGCTAGCCTTAAAGATTGTGTGTGCGATGGGTCCATCATCCACATCGAAGTCGTATGCATCACAATCAGCGACTTGAAAGGCATTCGATGATTGTGACCTATCTCTGAATAGGCGCTCATCCACATCGCATCATAGGTCTTGGCATTGCCCTCGGCAAGAAACAACAATTCCTCTTCATCCAAAGTAGCACCATTATCCTGAGCTTGCACAAGCGGCATCTTATCTCTGAAGTAATCGGCATTTTGTGGGCGTTTTGGAGATGTGCAGTTCCTTGCAATGTGTCCCTCACCACCACAATTATAACATTTGATCGGCTTAGCTTGACCTTGATTACCATTCCTTCCCGATTCGATTACCAACATAACCTCTACCGGCTCCACCTCTTCCTTGATCATCTTGTCTTTCTTGAACTGGTTGCACCATGACTTTCCCATCTTTACTAGAGCTTGATTGTGGAGTTGGGCGTTAGATTTCATTGTTGGTGTGGTTGGTATGTGGGAGAGTCATGTTTTGTTTAACCATGAGGAGCTAGTTGATTAATGAAGTTCCCACGGTGCATCGGCATCGGCTTGTTTGAACATTGGATCGGGAATGAGTTTGTGATTACCATTACCCATGGGTATGACTTGTGATGCTTTGGTTGTGATTCCAATGTTTGAGTAGAAGGCAGTTGAATCATTTGATGAGCTTGTCTCTCCCTGGTTTGTTTTGAATTGTTCAAGAATCCTCTTTTCAAACATAGCATGTCTCTCATTCCGAAGAAGGAAGGCATAGAGTTGCTCATAGTTTGTATTCTTCAATCCTTTAGTGAGCTTCACAGAAGTGACAAACTTGTGCCATTCGGGATTCATGTTGTTCACAAACTTTGAGTTCATATGAATGTTAGGCATAGTCATTCCGATGTTCCTCATGTCATTCACCAACTTATGAAATCTCACATAGTACTCATAGACACTCTCATCTGGTTTCATCTTGAAGTGTTCAAATTTGTCATAGAGTTGTGATTCTCTATCTTCCATAGTTAATTCGAACGAGAGAAGCATCTTGACATTATCCCATTCTGCCTTTGCCTCGGTGTTGTGATTGATCAGCTTGTAGATGTCTTTAGGAAGACCTTGAATAACAATGTTAGAAGCCACGATATCGCATCGAATCTCTTTTTCTCCTTATCATCAAGCTCATCATACATCTTTGGTCTGTCCATTCCGTAAATCAGAGTTCCATCTTCATCAGTATCAAGTACATCTCTAGTCGTCTCAACTCGATACGGTCCTTCATCAATGGATTTGAGAATGTTGACACCATTTTCCTTTCCAAGGCGGTACAATCTGATTCGTTGAGCCCAAGAATCGTAGTCGATTCTGTCAAGCATGGGTGGGCGAGTATCGAACCGGTTGCTTGAACATCCTCGACAGATGGAGATGATAGTAGGAGCGTTGGTAGACATGTTAACAGATTATACGGGATTTTATAACTCTATGATTAAACCGGAAATAGATTCTTTCACGGGATTTTACTAAATCAAGAGAAACCGTAAACAATCACCCAAGTCGCTAGAAGATAATGCACCAAGTAAGCTAACACCTAATTAAGCTACACCCCAAGTCGCTAAAGTCCCAAGTCGCTAGACAAATGCAAGTAAGCTAAGTAGTAACTTCGCTAACCCTCAAGTAAGCTAGCAAAATTTTGGCACAATTAAGCTACTCAAGTCGCTAAAACTTCAAGTCGCTAAAGAGCAACTCGCTACAGACCAAGTCGCTACCACCAAGTAGCTACCCGTAGTGGAGAGTCCACTACTTTTACTGTTAATCGCTAGGTCTAAGTCGCTAGCTCCAAAAGCGTAACTTCGCTACAAAATTGTGAAGCAAGTAGCTACGAAGAAAGAGATCCGTATATCAAGTCGCTAGCAAGAAAAACCACATAAACATCACTTTTCAATCCAAAACAACCCAACCAAGATGATTCAAGCTTACCAAATGAAAACCTAAACACTTGTGATGATTCTAAACATAAAAGTACTAACAAAATCCAAGCTTTAACACAAGAAATCAACCAAATGATGCACAAACCACTAAACTTTTTCAAACTCAAAAACCACCTAAAAACCACTAGAAATCCAAAGATGTGCAAGATATGATCTAACCATGGCTCTTGATACCAATTGTTGGATATTGGATTTCACATACACATCAAACCATAACACAAAGTGGGGGTATAATGGTGAGTTCTAGAGAGAGAAAGTTAGAGGTTTAGGGAACTTAGTGAGAGAAAGAAAAACTATTATTATGAGCTCCAACTCTCTACCTTGGGAGGTAGAGAGTATTTATAGTCTTACATAAATCGCCACACAACGGATTGTGGATCAGGCATACAGTGGGTAAAGACCGTCCGTCCTCCACGGTGTTACTTAAACAAAATACTACTTAACCTAAATATAACTACGACTACGAGCATTCTAACGATTACATATACTTGAGGTGACCGACTCTTTAATACCGGGAATTTCTAATTCCTAACAGTGTTTTACTTCATTAATTCAATTATGTCTTCAATTATTTGTGTGTATGCTTGCATGTTCTCCATGTCCGGCTAATTTACTTGTGTGTTTGCCTAGGGAATATGAAACTTAATTATTGAATATTGATTGGTTGTCTCTTATCTTAATTGTTTAATGATCTAGTAATGCGATAGGTCATTCGTTGTGTTATTAATGCTTGATTAATCTTTGTGAACCTTAGACTATAACACTTAGAGAGGTTGTAGGCTAAATCATCCAAAGAGTGCCTTAGAGTTAGAGTTTATGATTCCTAGAGGTTTTGTAGGACGAGACCCTTTGGTAAGTTCAAAGAGTTAGGGATAAATGCATACCCTACGACTTTAGACACACAACGCGATTAAGAATAAGGATGTGACAATTCAACCATCAATAGGAGATAATTAAGGAGTAATAAAACCTAAGTGAACACATCTTTAAACCATCATACTAGCACACAATAATTAGACATAGACTACATACACCTTAGATTAGATAATTAGATAAGTAGAGTAATCGGTAGATATACCAACCCCCAAATCCAAACCCCAAGATTCGTACCTTTCCATTTTCTAAAAAACATAAAAAGATAAAAAAATAATCTTCCTCAACCCCAACCTTAGCGTAGTAACTTCTCACTAGCATTCCTATTCCCCTAGAGAACGATATCAATACCCGTGGCTTACCCTAATACTACACTACAATGATTAGGTTCACTGCCTTGGGTGTTATAAAACTTGCTCGAAGAAAAGGAAGTTCCTTTGACCCCGAACGACGCGTGTAGCATTATCAAACCCCCACTTGAATCAATTGGAAGTAATTAAGCGTGAACTTAACTTGATAGGATGAGTAACTAGGTTAGCACACTTCTCCTCTATTAATCACAACCCTCGCCTTTATTTGCTTTCTTTATTTTATTTTCTTGTCTTTTGTTATTAATTAATCATTTCAACCTTAAAATCTGTGACACCTAGACTTAGTTAAAATCCGCACACATAGCTCTTGGGACGACCTCGGTTTAACTGAATACTACACTACATAATCGGGTACCTGCCCGTAAGTGCATTAGGGTAGACCATAGGTATAACGAGACATTATAAATATTAAAACACGTGGTAAAACTGCATCAAGTTTTTGGCGCCGCTGCCGGGGAGTTATATTAGGATTTTCATTAAGTCTTTCATTTCTGTTTTGTTTTAAATTTTCTCTACTTCTCACGATTTCTTTTCAAGTTTCAGGTACTATGGAAGTTGTTAACATTGATGACCTCACTCTTGAAGAATATTTGGCGTTGACAAGAGAAGAACAAGGGCCGGGGCTTATAAGACTGGCAATTGGAGCTAATGTCCGTTTCAAGATTAAAGATCAGTTTATGAGGGAGCTTCGTGCTAACCCTTTTTCAGAAAACAAGGAAGAAGATGCGTATGAGCACGTTGAGAATGTCTTGTACATCACAAGCATTTTCAACATTCCGGGTGTATCTCATGACGTTGTTATGCTAAGGGTGTTCCCCCATGACTCTTACTGGGGAAGCAAGAAGATGGATCGAAAGATTACCCGCCGGGGCAGTTGATACATGGGCTCTACTAAAAACGTACTTCATCTAAAGATATTGTCCTACGTCAAAGATATCTAATCAGCTCATTGAGATCCATAATTTCAAGCAAGATGACGATGAAACATTGTATCAAGCCTAGGATAGATACAACGATCTCCTCTACAAGTGTCCAACTCATGACCTGAATAGCCAGCAAAAGAACAACATCTTTTACAAAGGTATCAACGTAACTACAAGACAGATGCTTGACTACCAAGGACCGATCCCGAACATGACTCCTACTCTCGCCATGGAAGCCATCCAAAAAATGGCCGATCATTCCCAAAAATGGCACGATGGAGGAAGCAAGAGGAACCAAGGTGGAAATCTTGATGGAATTGCCGCCATCACTAGCAAAATCTAAAATCTTGGTCAGGATATGCTCAAGCTTAGAGAAAGTGTTCATGCCATCCAAGTAGGTTACGAAAGCTGCAGAGGAGGACATCTCACCAAAAATTGTCCTTACATTGACAAAGATAGCACAATCGAAGAAGCTAAATATGGAGAAAATCAACCGTTTTATGGGGATAATCGTAATAGTAATGGCTATCGTGGAGGACCTTCTGAAAATTACAACTGTGGGTCTTATGAAGGAAGAAAGCCCAACATTGAAGAAACCATTATCAAATTTCTGGAAACCTGAGCCCAAAGATAAAAAGAACAAGATGAATGGCTAAAAGATTTCTAGGAAAACACAAATAGAAGCCTCTCTAATCACGACACAACCTTAAAAAACCTAGAAACAATGGTGGAGAAGCTTAGTGAAAAAGTAAAGAAAAATAACACTAAACCGGAAGAGACAAAACCTATGGTGGTGTGCAAGGTCGTTTTTTCTGATGAAAATGCAAAGTTGCAAATCGATTCTACCACCAACAATTCAGATGCTGCTAATTCCGTCGACAGTGTGAAGTTACGCCGTAACACTTATGATGAGTTACGGCGTAACCAGGGATTAGATAGTGATCGCGGAACAATTGATAAGAAAGATACTGGTGATTCTGAAGGAAGTGAGTTACGCCGTAACCAACCCTTAGAGTTACGGTGTAACTGGGATACATGGTCTGATAAATTTCTCGAGTTAGATGAATCAAGGACGCATGTTATTAACGGATGGTCAAAAGATACTAATCTATGCCCTCAGTCTCCATCCAAAAGGAAGTATCACTGGTGTAAAAAATTACCGGTATCTAATGGTGAATGGTACGATCTTTGGGCCTCGTGCAACCCTCGTAACGAAGTTTGTGATGGAGGAAATGATAATGAAAGGGTCAAGGATAACAAATACATGTGGCATGCATATACTGATGAAGAAAGGTTGGCAAAGCTCTCATACGAAGAAGAGGAGGAACCACCTATTATGCACTATTGCACTCCGATAGTTATCACTGATGACGAGTCCACTCGAGCATTGCCTACATGCAATCCGTTTCGTGAATATTGCAACGGGGGTAGTAATATAAAAGACGATGAATGGACATGCCCTTATGAGCTCGAAAGACATAATGTGAAGTTCCGAGATTTATCCTTTCGATTGGTATTGATACAATTCGGGATGCTAAAATTAATCCAAATCTTTTAAAAAAGCTCAAGATTGATTATGAGGAGTATTGTTTTCAGAAAGAGTCCATAAATGATTATATCTACTGCATGGAGGACCCCTCAAACAACACCAATGACGAGGTAGCTCGAAGTCATTGGTGTGAGAAGATAAAAACACCCGACGATGTTTTTTGGGCATCTTGCAACCCTTATGATGATAAATGTAACGGGGGAAGCAGTATTGAGAGAGTTGGGGAAGATGAATTCTTGTGGACCTCGACCAATGATGCGGAAAAAACAAAGTTACCTTGGCTAGACAACTTAGGATTTGACAATTGGGTCAAAATCAAATATGGAAAGGTAGACGCGTTGACTAAGGAGAAGATCTGGAAAGGATGCATGAGTAAATAAGACCCGAATGACATAAGTGAAGTATCGGATGAAGATACCAAATACTCGACGAGAAATGAGAAAGCGGAATGCAAACGGGTGCTAGTAGAAAATTTACTCGACGATAAATGGTTTAAAGGTACCGAGTCCGACAATGATGATATAGAAGGGATTTTGGATTATCTTGAACTACAAGGTGAAGATGGATTCACTGACCCCGACGATGAAGCATATGAGCAAAGAAGGTGCAAACTTCTTGGCATTCCCTATAAGAGGCCGCCACCGATTGTAGCTGAAAAATATGAGTTTACTAGATACCACTTGGGGCCGGACGAAAAGTTTTGCAAAATTCGGAAGATCGAGACTAAAGAATATCTCTGCACCGCTACAAATATTTCCTGGGTCAGACATAATTAGATGAAGGATATGGAGGAAGTTGACCAAGTCCAAAGGCCACCATAAAGCCCCGAGGCCTTGATTCTAACTTAAAGACTCGTAAATAAAGAAAAGTGCTTTTTCGGGAGACAACCCGAATTATCCTTTTCATTTGTTTAATTTCCATTTCTATTGGGTTTTGTGTTTTTAACCATTTTTGCAGGAAAACGGAGAAAAGTTTTTGTAGCATGCTGAACGGGGACCTTATATGTCCATAGTTACGGCTTAATTCATTCTTATGGTTACGCCGTAACATACTTTTTGCAGTAGTTCTTCTTGGAGCATTACCAATTACGGCGTAATCCCATGCAATGGTTATGCCATAGCTACACTCCTGTAGCATCTGCCAGGTTTTGCATTAATTACGGCGTAACTCCTTATAGGAGTTACGACGTCACTATCCTCTGTAACACTTCTTTCTTTTTAAAAAAAATAAGCTTGTATTAGTTTTTAAATGAACTTTGTGGTATATTCCTTATAAGCCCTCACGAGACTACACTCATCCACTTGGGACACCAAGTGGTTTAAAAGGCTTGTTGCATACGCTAAATGCAACCGTGACTCCTACGAAAGTGAGTTAGGTCTCTTTTCATTTTTCTTTTTCTCTTTTTAGAATTATGCTTGTCAGTAGTGTGATTTCAGGGATTGAAGTTTGCTCGTGGATGCTTATGCGAAGGCACGATTCTTTTCGTGAGCCTTTTTTCTTTTTGGAGCAAATTTCAGGGAAGTTCTCGCTCAAATTCTACTTTTCTCTTCACCTTTATTTAACGCTTAGTACAAAAAGGACTTTGTATATTTCAAGTGGGGGGACGGGAGTAGAATTGTCTCTTGAACTTTATTTTGCCCTCGTTTTTCTAGTTTATTTTGAAAAATTATGCCATTTTTAAAATTTTGACATGTTTTTCTTAACCTAACTAGATTAGATTAGCCGAGCACATTATAACCCTTGATATTATATGGTGAGATTAGCCTTATCCGTTTCCAAATTTTTACCCCAAATCCACCAAATTATGAGTGTGCCGGTAGCTTGTAAACTTTAAAACTTGGCCTTTACATCATTTCGAGACCATAGACGAGGTATGTTGAGTTAGCTTGATGTATTTGGACTTTTCAGTTTAAGAAGGCAATGTTATAGGATTATCACCCAAATAGTCTATCATTGTTGATAACATCAAATAGTCCTGAATATTAAGTGTCAATTTCCCCCGATAATGCTTGTAATTTATATCATTTATATGGATTTACGCTTATTTTCCATTGTTTTCCACTTTCAGGTAAATTACGAGCATTGGAGCTAAAGAGACGCGGAACTAGAGAAATATCTAAAGATTTATCACAGTATGCTATTTTGAAAAACTTACGGCGTAACTCATCTCTCACATTACGCCGTAACTATTGCGTGACTCAGAAAGCAAACTTATCATTAGGTTACGGCGTAACTCTTCCCAAAGGTTACGACGTAACTACATTAGGTCAAATAGGTTCCACGCCGCTGATACTTACGCCGTAACTACTGCATCTATTATGACGTAACCGAGCTTATTGAAGACTACGGCATAACCACTCTTTAGGTTACGCCGTAACCAGCAGATCTAGTGCATTATTCGAAGAAATAGAAGGTTACGGCGTAAATCCTATCTGGGTTACGCCGTAACCCAGACCTGGCCTATAAATACCCCACGAATTCCAGCATTTCTATTCATTCCATTCCACACACAACACTCTGAGAACGTGAGAAAAAGCTCAAGGCAGGTCTAGAGGAGCATACGGAGCTGTCTCCAAGGGAGAAATCGCTCCCCTACGATAAGCATTAGCGTTTTATATTTCTTTTACTTTTAATTCATGTATTTCGTACCTTTGAATATTGAATTGGTTTTCATGATTAATATGAGTGCTAGCCTAGTTATGATTCCTTAATTGTTTTGTTTGCGTTTACTTTACTTCCGTACAATTATTTCTAAGTGTATGCATGCATAGTTTATTGGTAGCCACCCTTGGTTCGGTAGTTTTGAATGGCGATAGAGGCCAATTACCTAGGAGATATGACCAAATGACCCTAGCTGAGCGGACTAAGACGGGAAGGGTAAGATATGACCAACTGACGACCCTTTCTACTTGTGCGATTTGACCAACTGATCACCTATCGTTTGGTTGAACTTAAGAATTAGGGGGTGAGTGTCTAAGTTCCTAATGGCCGGGCAACCACTATTATAAATCTAGCATGTAGCGGTACTTAATGACTAGGCTTAGGGGACCAGGAACAACAGGACTTATGACGGTGCGCCTGACTTCTCCTGTGGTGGCATCTTTGCTGATAGGTTAGTGCGAATTGACCAAATGCTGTCCTCTCGACTTTGACCCCACCTGAAGTAATTGGAAGTAAGTAGACGTAGACATAACTAGCTAGGAGGATTAATTAGGTTAGCACCACTCTCCTCTATTGATTTCCCTTTATCCTTTATTTTCTTTTATTTGCTTTATTATGTTTTAGCAGTTTAATTAATTAAATCCCTATCGAAACCTTTATTAATCTGTGACACTAGAATTAGTAATAATCCATCACACATAGCTCTTGGGACGACCTCGGCTTTACCGATTACTACACTACACACGACCGGGTACACTGCCCGTTAGTGCACTAGGGTAGACCATAGGTATAACGAGACACTATAAATATTAAGACCTGGTCAGTAAAACCTGCATCAATTGTGTGTCTATCGATTAGTCATCTCGACTTCTTGACCCCCATGTTAAAGCCTTTGTTGCACTCACCTTCTGAGCCATTCCTTTCATTTTGTTCACCCAACATATTATTTCGTTACACCCTTACACCTTAACCTACCCTGCAGTCTTTATTTGTAATTGGGAAGTCATCGTTTGCCTAAGTTCAAGGTTCAAGTGGAAAGGTTCGGGAATCACGCTTTCGTCCATGACATATTTTTAAATATCATTGAAGACCCCCCAAATTCTCATATTGTTCATCTCAAGTGGGGGGGATGTTATGTTTAGTTGTTATGTGAAAAAAATGATGAAGTGATTCAAAAAAAAAAGAAAAAAAGAAAAATTTTATTGTTATTTAATTGTTTGTAAAGTGCGAAGTTATAAGCACTATGTTATGAGCATATTATAGATTTAGTATCGAGGAGGCCACCTTGGCCACGTTTGAAGAATGGAGTTGGTAATGTGCCCATCATGACGTCCTCTAATGGCACATCTATCTGGTATTATCATGATCCGGTTTCTTGACTTCGAAACTTAAACTTTGGATGAATGGTAGGTGATGATGACTTGGTTATAGATTTAGACTATTTGCTTGATTTTATTTAACACCAATTTTATCCCATGTCTTATCCTACCCTTTAGTCACGAAGCATGTCTAGGTGATGCAGCGAGCAATCTTTGGTGTCTTGGCCATGGATTTGGTCATGTATCATTGATTTTGTCCACTTCACGGTGACATGTTAGTAATGACGACTCACCCTTAACCTTTGTCGTGTCTACCCATATTGCCTTCGAGAATTGTTTAGCCCTTAACTCTAGTAGGGGAGATTTGTGTAACCGCCAAGCTTATGATAGAATACATGCTATAACTGTGCGTTGAGTGATCACCCCGAAATTGACACTTAGAATAGTTGAGAGATTTGAGTGTTTTGTTCCTTTTTCGTGAGGTGTTCGGCTTTGTTTTATTCTAGCATAAGGGATTTGCAAACTTATATTTTCCAGGTAATGGGAGATATCTTTTTAGGAATCTATCTAATAAGGTCTACTTGAGGGCAAGTAGAGCTCAAGTGGGGGGATATTTGATAACATCAAATTATCCTGAATATTAAGTGTCAATTTCCCCTGATAATGCTCGTATTTTATATCATCTATATAGATTTACGCTTGTTTTCCTCTATATTTCACTTTCAAGTAAATTACGAGCATTGGAGCTAATAAGACGCGGATTTGGAGAATTTATTGAAGATATATGATAGTATGCCCATTTTGAAGATGTTAAAGCGTAACTCTCCTCTCACATTACGCCGTAACAGAAGCGTGGCTCAGAAAACCAACTAAACTGAAGATTACTGCGTAACTCTCTCATAGGATTACGGCATAACTAATTAGGTCAAATGATGTTCCACGCCGCTGCAAGCTACGCCATAACTTATTCCACAACTACGGAGTAACCATGATTTATTGAAGATGCGGCGTAACTCATTCCTGATGTTACGCCGTAACCATCTTTTCCAGATCAAAATACGAAGAATTGGATGTTACGGCGTAACTCTCAACTTAAGTTACGCCGCAACCAGATCTGGCCTATAAATACCGCCCAAATTCCAGCATTTCTAATCATTCACTCCACACACCAATTTAGAGAACGTGGGTAGAAGGTTGAAGGCAGATCTTGAGGAGCATACGGAGCCATCTCCAAGGGAGAATTCACTCCCCTACGATAAGCATTAGCAATTTATCATTTCTTTACTTTCAATTCATGTATTTCTATATGTTAAACATTGAATCGATTGTTTTAGTTAATATGAGCGGCTAAGCACCTCTGGTGCTTGCCTAGTTATGATTCCTTAATTGTTTTGTTTATGTTTACATTGCTTCCGTATAATTGTTTCTACTGTATGCATGCATAGTTTGTTGGTAGCTACCCTTTTTCGGTAGTTTTGAATGGCAGTAGTGGCTAGTTACTTAGGAGATATGACCAACTGACCCTAAGTAGGTAAACTGAGTGGGAAGGGTAAGAATTGACCAACTGATGACCCTTCTTCGCTTGTGCGATTTGACCAACTGATCACCTACCGTTTGGATGAACTTAAGAAGTTAGGGATGATTGTTTAAGATGCTAGCGCTCGGGCACTCATTGTTATGAATCTTGCATGTAGCGGAACTTAATGACTTGGCTTAGGGGACTAAAAAGAACTGGACTTTTAAGGGGTCACCTATTGATCTCCGGTGGAAACCTATGCTGATAAGTTAGGACGAACTGACCAAATGCTGTCCTAGCGACTTAAACCCCCACTTGAAGCAATTGGAAGTAATTAAACGTGAACTTAACTTGATAGGATGAGTAACTAAGTTAGCACACTTCTACTCTATTAATCACAACCCTCGCCTTTATTTGCTTTCTTTATTTTATTTTCTTGTCTTTAGTTATTAATCAATCATTTCAACCATAAAATCTGTGACACCTAGACTTAGTTAAAATCCGCACACATAGCTCTTGGGACGATCTCGGTTTTACCGAATACTACACTACACACGACCGGGTACACTGCCCGTTATTGCATTAGGGTAGACCATGGGTATAACGAGACATTATAAATATTAAAACCTGGTCAGTAAAACCTGCATCAGTTCCGCCTGGTTTTATCTGAATCTATTTGTCTGTTGTTGTCTGCCTGAATCTGCTCTTAATTTATCTTTGTTCGGATCTCTCTGCCGCTGGATTTGTATATGTTTGCTCTTCGTTTACCTTTGTTCGAATCTCTCTGCCACTGAATCTATATCTGTCTGCTACTGTATGCTCTTGGTTTACCTCTGTTTGGATCTCTCTACCGCTGAATCTGTATTTATCTACTATTGCATGCCTGGATCTGCTGTCTGCATTTGTTCGTATGATTTTGAAGTTTTCTTGTCAAACTCTAAATGTAGCATTATGAGTTTGAAAGGAGATGTTAGCTAATAAGGCCCATTGGCCCGGCCCGATGGTTTAGGTCCATCTAGTATTTAGGGTTAGGTTTATTTTCTTATTTAATGTAATGTAGTCTATGTAATTCATTGAATCTGATTAATATATTTGTTCATTTTCCCTCTTTGATTTCTACACTTTCAACCCCGAGAATACCATCTTTAAACTTGAATAACCAATTGCATCTTATCAGACGTTTCTCCCTAGGAAGTTTCACCAGCTCCCATGTTTCATTTTTGTGCACACTCTCAACTTCTTCTTCCATTGCCACAACCTATTTATCACGTTCTGGACTTGAGATTGCCTCAGAATAATTTGTTGGCTCACAATATTCAATACGGTTTGCAGCGGCAAACACTTAAGCAGCTAAGTTACATTGATAATCCTTAAGTCTTGGAGGTCTATTGACTTGTCACCTTTCGTGATCCCGAGATAAAAGATACTCAATCCGAGGTTGACTTTGTGTACTTGTATGTATGGTGCCATCATCTTGGGTTTCAATGTGTTCATCATCAAATGTAGTTTGAGTATGTGTACTAGTTTCAACATCAAACTCAAACTCCACCTTACTTTTTGTATTATTATTAGCAACATTATGAGATGGCACAAAATCTTTACTAGAATTAACAATAACATCTTCATTAAAAGTTACGTCTCTACTATGAATAATCTTACGATACTTAGGATCGGGACACCAAACACGACAACCTTTGACCCCGGGACTGTAACCCGAGAAAATGCATTTAACAGCACGAGGAACAAGTTTTCCCTCATTTTCATGTACATAGATAGGACATCCAAAAACTCAGAAGATCATAATAATCAACTGAATTACCTGACCATAGTATTTCTGGAATATTACCATCCAGAGATCTGTAAAAAGAAAAATTTATCAAATATGTCGCAGTAGTTGCAGCTTCAACCCAAAAATCCTTGTCCAATTTGGCATGAGAAAGCATACGTCGCACTTTCTCTATAATAGTCGTGTTCATTCCTTCTGCAACGCCATTTTGCTGCAGTGTCCTAACAAGTGTGTGGTGTCGTGCAACGCCATACTTTTGAAATAACACATTAACGTCTTCTTCACAAAACTCAAGACCATTAGTTCTTAACTTCTTAATCTTTTTTTTTATTGGCTTTCGATCATTACTTTCCATTCCTTAAAAGTAGGAAACACCTCATCTTTGTGATTTAAGAAGAAACCTAAACTTTAAGAGAAAAATCATCAATAACAATCAACATACAATGTTTACCTCCTCAAGACGTAATCGGAGATGGCCCCAAAAGATCTGAATGAATGTGGTCAAGAGCATCCTTGTTTCTATGAATACCTAAATAAAAACTTACCCTTTTCTATTTTCCAAATACACAATGTTCACAAAACTTCAAGTTGCATGAAATTTTAATATGGCCTTTCTTGGAAAGAGTATTCATACCTTTCTCACCCATGTAACCCAAGCAATAATGCCAAAGCTTGGAGTCGTTGGGGTGTGCCTTCGACGTAGCAACTCCAGCCATACCAGATTGTATGGTGCCTTGTAGTACATATAAACCACCTGATTGAATGACCTTCATCAACAACAAAGCTCCTTTGAGCATTTTTATGAATCCACCTTCACCGGAGTACACATCCATTAGCCTCAAGAGTGCTAAAGGATATAAGATTTTTTTTAAGTCTGGAGCATGCCGAATCCCGGTAATGGTCCTAACAACACCATCATGCATCTTAAACCGAATATTACCCTTCCCCATAACTGGACAAATAGTATGATTCCCCGTATACACATTAACACCATTGAAAGATTCATAAGTTGAAAACCAACTTTGATAAGGAATGTTCTATAGGTTTGAATTTCTAGGATCGTTATGATCAAACAAACATCATTCCATCGTCAATGAAGAATCAATAAGGAAAGAAACAAGGAAGATTGTTGGGTTGAACCCTTTAATAATTGGATATATTAACACATGAAGGGTTAACTTTCTAATTATGGTTCAACACAAATATATATAGGTTTACAACCGACATAATTCTAGGAAGGGTTGTGTTATTTACAACCGGTGTCAGTGAAGAAACACGCCCCTTCATTATAATCTACTTAACTGCCATATTTTCTTTCCAATGGGTTTGTTGGCCCATGGCCCAAACTAGAAAACACAACCCTTTACTTAACCTATTTACACTAATACGTATATACACATATGACTTTGACATAAAAGACATTACTTGTCTAACAGTTCCCTCCTAATGTCTTGATGCCAAACTTCAATCTTCGTTGCCTTCCAGGATTACTTCTTGCTCTTGATCCTTGGTGTTGATGACTTTTCAGTTTCTAATTGAACCAAATTCCACCAGGGTTAGTGCCGCCATCACCACTTGAATCTTCATGACTTTGGATTTTGTTACAAAGGTTTTATCATCTCTAATCTTCATCACATCACCACCACACCATCATAGCCTTGTCCCCATTATCTTCACACATCTTCATATTTGGCATAATGCCTTTGTCAACCATAATGGTTGTAGGGTTCATAATGAACCAGGGTTTCAAGGTTTGTTTTTCTTTTTCTCTTTTTTGAAAAATTCATATGAATACAAATTGTGTTCTTCTTTCTTTGTAACAAAACCGCACAACCATGTTTCTTTTCTATACTTTCTTCCATGTTCTTGCATCCGTCATTTTTCTTCTTCTTAGTCAACCACCGGTTTGGTGGGGTAACCATTTTTGTATTTTCTTCCTCCATCGACATCCATGGCAGGTTTGAATTTTGAGTGATGATTGATACATGTATTGTTGTGTTGTTTGATCCCTTCTCTCTGATACCAATGTTCCATAGGTCTGAATTTCCAGGATCGTTATGATCAAACAAACATTATGCCATCGTCAATCAAGAATCAATAAGGAAAGAAACAAGGAAGATTGATCGCTTGAACCCTTTAATAATTAGATATATTAACACATGAAGGGTTGACTTTCTGATTATGGTTTGACACAGATATATATAGGTTTACAACCGACATAATTCTAGGAAGGGTTGTGTTGTTTACAACCGATGTCAGTGAAGCAACACACCCCTTCATTCTAATCTACTTAACTGCCATATTTTCTTTCCTATGGGTTTGTTGGCCCGTGGCCCAAACCAGATAACACAACCCTTTACTTAGCCTATTTACACTAATACGTATATACACATATGACTTTGGCATAAAAGACATTACTTGACCAACAGAGGAGTCATATGGAAGGTACAACCAGAGTCAACTATCAGTTCATCTCTAGATTTTTCAGTGTCAATAGCCAAGTAGACATCACCATCAGATTCCACCTTGGAAATGGCTATCTCGGCGGTTTTTCGGGTTTCTTCTCGTTATTGCCTTTACCTTCTCTTTCTAGTTTGTTCTTTAACTTGTAACAATCAGAGACAATGTGACCAAGTTTCTTGCAATATTTGCAAATCTTGTTTGAATATATTCCACGAGACTGTGATCGATGTTTTTTATTATTATTGCTATTCACACCTCGGTCATAACTTCAGACTCTGCTTGCAACTAGCCCGTCACCACTTTCTGGTCAACATCATCATCATAGCTTTGTTTGGACAACAAAACGGATTTAACATCATCAAATGATAGTGTTTCACAGTTGTCATATAACATGATTTATGTAAAGTGTTTATAAGAAGCAAGTAAAGAGATAACCTGTAATACAACTTTTTCCTCATCATCAATGTCTACATCTAGATTCTCTAAATAAATGAGAATAGTATTAAATCCATCAAGATGGTCTTGAAAAGATGTACCTTGTTTCGTATGAAAAGTGTAAAGACAATCCTTCAACTGAAGCTTGTTCACAAGACTCTTTGTCAAGTAAAGAGATTCTAATTTGGCCATAAACGAGCACGGCGGTCTCATGTATAACCTCCCGGAGAACTTCTTGAGTTAGAAAAAGGTGGATTGTGGCTTCAAGCCATTCATCATCCGACATACTTTGTGGTTTGTGCGCCACACCCCTAAGGGCCTTCTTGCACCCATGATGTGTTAATACTGCTTGCATATGAACTTTCCAAATAGCAAAACTAATCTTGTCATCAAACTTATCGATATTAAACTTGGTGACCATTGTGACAACACTCTAATACCACTTATTGGATATATTGAGCGTGCATGGAAGCGAAAATTAAACCTAAACCAATAATCAACCGAACAAAGTAACGATAATAACAAACAAAAATCACAAATGATTTACGTGGAAACCTTTAATTTAATGGGAGAAAAAACACAAGCGACGACCACACAATCCACTATATCAAAACATAGTATAAACATTCAATGGTACATAGGCCAGTTGAAGTATGTAAAGGAGAACTAAATAATTCTCAAAAGGAACTCTTACAAACTAGGGATTAAATTGTTTTTGGGGGTGCTATTGTATGTATGTATTTTTTGAACGAATGCCAAAGGCTCTATATAGAGAAGCAATCCTATAATTTAGCGGCATCGGTTTCTAGCGGTAGACAATTAACGATATGCAATATTGTGGTAAGTGTTTCGTATAACGTGAAAAGATCTCGATGAGACCTGATTCATCAGTTTGTATCGGTTTTAACGGGTCCTCTCTGATTCATTTGCAAATGGCTTTAATTGGTTAGCCGAAAACCGGTGGCGACACCGGTTCCCGGTTGAACACGTTGGTTCGGTCCGATCCGATTTTTAAAACTATGTGTAACATCAACTTGTTAGCTTGTATGAAGTTTTGTGTGTTTTATTAATTTGTATAATGTGTAGAATAACATGTACATTTCATTTTAGAGTGTTTTAAAAATATCTTTAATTAGTGTGTTTAATTATTTTATATTTTGAATTATGTTGTAGCCTTTTAAAATTGTATGTTATGAAAATTTTATTATACTTTTTAGTAAGGGGTGTTTTAATTGGTTGTTTTAAATTTGGTAGATATGTTTTTAAGTGGTTGTACAATGTGAATAAATTATTGTAATTTTAATTAATGAGGTGTCTTAATAAGAATATTAATTATAATATGCATTTCTCTCTCATTTGACCAATTTCAACAATTCAACTTTTCAACTTTTCACCTTTGACCATTTTTCTATTATATGTAGTATAGATAGTAAAGAAAAATCAAACATAGAAAAAATGAAATAAACAAAACTTGCGATGATGCAACTAAAGATCGTTTGGATACTATAAGATGGTGTAATGAAAAACTTAGTGAATCGAAACCTATCCAACTTAAGGGAAACCTCTTCAATGAGTCCTACAATAACATAAATTTTATTAGACTTGTGTATAAATAATTAACTAGAATCAATGCATTTTGTCAATTATTATCTTGTATCAAAAAACTTTCAAAATTTATGGCAGTATTTAAACTACCTTCCCAACTTAACAAAATACTATATTTAAAAATTAAAATTTAAATGTAACGATTTTCTTATTTAGAAGAATTTTTATTTGCTTACTTACCAATGGACAAATCCCCATCATCCATCTACTTTAATCTAATAGTGAGGATTAACCGATAAAAATAAGTTCATGTTTTTTTTTTTTTTTTTTTTTTTTTTTTTTTTTTTTTTTTTTTTTTTAATTCATGTTATTCACGTTTTTTTTAATTCGCATTTTTTTCTTCGCTTTCATACGTTTTCGTCATTTTTCATACGTTTTCGCCCGTTTTATTAAGTTTCCGTTCATTATTCATACGTTTTCGTCCGTTTTCATACTTGTTTTTACGCTTTCATACGTTTTCATACATATTCGTTTTACGTTTTCGTCCGTTTTCATACGTTTTCGCTCGTTTTCTTACGTTTTCGTTCATTATTCATACGTTTTCGTCCATTTTCGTTTGTTTTCATACGTTTTCGTCCGTTTTCATACATATTCGTCCATTTTCTTACGTTTTCGCCTGTTTTTTTACGTTTTCGTTCATTATTCATACATTTTCGTCCGTTTTCATACTTGTTTTTACGCTTTCATACTTTTTCATCCGTTTTCATACATATTCGTCCATTTTCTTACGTTTTCATCCGTTTTTAAATGTTTTCGTCCATTTTCAGACGTTTTCATACGTTTCTGAATATCACAAGTGATATTCTGTGATACTCAGAATATAACTTGTGATATTTTAAATATCACAAGTGATTTTCAACTAATGTTTTGTAATATTAAAATCATAATTGATATTCAGAATATCCCAATTGATATTCAGAATATCACAAAGTGATATCCAGAAAATCACAAGTGATATTCATAATATTACAAAGTGATATTAGAAAATCACAAGTGATATTCAGAATATCACAAATATATAATTTGGATAGCAGCTACATAGTTTGGGGGTATTTGTTTAACCTTATTTTATTTGCTTATGAGCTTATGTGATTTCGGTTTATGTTTCACAAGCTTAATTTGTTTATTTTGAAACTTATAAAAATATATAAGTTATATTTACCACGTATAAAGAGAAAATGGTCAAATTTTGGTTTTGAGTTCATACATATTCGTCCGTTTTCGTCCGTTTTTAAATGTTTTCGGCCGTTTCAAAAGTGATACTCTGTGATATTCTGAATGTTTTCGGCCGTTTTTAAATATTTTCGTCCGTTTTTAAATCCTACTGAGTATCACAAATGATATTCTGAATATCACAAGTGATACTCTGTGATATTCAGATGATCACAAGTGATATTCTGTGATATTCAGAAAATCACTTGTGATATTATATTCAGAATATTACAAGTGTTTTCTGAATATTACTAGTGATTTTCAACTAATGTTTTGTAAAATGAAAAAAATCACAAGTGATATTCAGAAAATCACAAGTGATATTCAGAATATCACAAGGTGATATTCAGAAAATCACAGTGATATTCTGAATATCACAGAAAATCACTTGTGTAAAAATGGACGAAAAAGTAAGAAAATGGACGAATACGTATGAAACCGGACGAAAACGTATGAATGCGTAAAAACACGTTTGAAAATGGATGAAAACGTATGAAAAATGGACGGAAACGAAAGAAAACTGATGAAATCGGACGAAAACGTATGAAAACGAACGCAAACGGACGAAAACGTATGAAAACGAACGAAAACATATGAAAACGGGCGAAAACATATGAAAAAGGATGAAAACAGACGAAGATGTTTGAAAGCGAAGAAAAAAACATGAATTAATTAAAAAAAAAACGCGAAAAAAAAACGTGAATAAAATGATAAACGTGAATTTAAAAAAGGATAAAAAAAATATATGTGAATAAAAAAGAAAGACAAAAAGAAAAGGAAAAAAAAACATGGACTTAGGTTTACATTTAAATCTTAGATTAATTTTCACCATTAGATCAAACTAGATAAATGATCGAGATTTGTCTCTTAATAAGTATGAATTTATGGGTAAGGAAAATAAAGTGACTCTTCTTATTTATTGCTAATTGACTTTCCCTAGACAACATAGATACCATATATTTCAAGTGGCAATTATAAAATAAGAAATGATACATTTACACAATTTTAAAACTTTCACGTTAGTAGCTAACTAGCGGGTTAACACGCGCGTTGCGGCGGGAGTGCATTGCCCTCTATCATTTTATTTACGAGAATGAATTTGCTAAAGTTTTTTTTTAGGACTAAATTTGCAAAAGATTGATAACGGGGGACTAACGGTGCTTTTCACAGCTAACCTGAGGGACCATTTTCGTAAATTCCATATGAATAGTACACGCACTATTCCGCACTGTAGCAACACTGTTTGGCACTGTAGCAACGATATTTTCCTTTTTAGTCCCTGAAAGTGGCGGTTTGTTGCAAAGTTAGTCCTTAGGGACTAACGCTGAAAATAAAAGGTAACCTCATTTACGCTAATATTTGCACAGAAAATAGCCCCTGAAGTTATTGTTCCGTTTCAAATTTAATCCTCGACTGTTAGTTAACGGACGTTAAGGACTAACTTTGCAATTGATCAGTAACCTAAGAGGCTAAAAGGGGCTAAAATGAAAATTGCGTATCCACTGTAGCTACAGTGCCCCGCAATGGGTTTTAGTATATATATATATAATGTGATGGACCAATCATGTTGAATCATAGTTTTTGTTTCTTATTTTCACAATAAATAGTTCATTGCCACATGTGCATGTGAATTGTTTTTTGTAAAATATTCCCTATTAGGGAGGGTTTGTACTTTTGATTCCTTTTGTCCCCTATTTATTTCAGTACAACACAGTTTTTTGTCAGTTTCTGTTCCGTATTTTTGACAATTTTAAGCGTTTTACTTATTAAACTTTATATTTCTTGTTCCGCATTTTCAAGTTTATAGTTTTTTGATATAAACAAAATTAAAAAAATAAAAAAAAAATAAAAAATTGCAAAAAAATAGAAAGGGTGTGAATATAAAAAATAGGGGGTATGAATATCTTGTCCCATATTATATGAATGTAACATTTCTCTTATACAATTGGTCATTCAAAAATTGATTATACACATGTCGCATTGTGAGTCCTTAGTATTTTCCTTTAAAAAAATCATTAAATTGAGGCTAAAAACTCTACTTTATAGATATACTAGATCCAAAGTCCGTCTCGATGGGGCGGCTAGCTTTAAAATTTTCATTATACGATAAAATTAATAGTAAAATAAATATGAAAGTGTAGTCACATCCATGAGACGAAAATGAATAAAATAAAGATGCCATTATCAATAAAATAATAACGTTAAACAAAACCTAACGTTCAAAATAACCGAATTACATATAGTTTATAATATATGAAGAACTTCTTTTTGTACAACGTTAGTTTTAGAGTTGGTGTAGTTACCGTCTTTGTCACAATACAACACTTTTAGACCTCTCTTGCTTTTACTCTTGATACGGCTACATAAAGTTTTCCATAGGAAAAAACTGACCGTTATCCTTTGGATGGTCCTCAACCACAACGTTATCCTTTCTTGCGTTTTAGGTAAATTGACCCATTTCCGAACTTGTGTGGAGTTTGTTTATCACGAGTAACATTTGTGACTGAGTTGTATAATGTATTATTTTATCAAAAATTATAACCTATTTAAAAAAAAAGTTTAGATGGTATATAATAAAATTTTAAATTTGAGTGTGTAGAACAGTCACCCAGTTCCCTCTTTTATACCGGTCGTAACTGGGAGATTGACGACCGACTCTTGCACCCCAAGACCGAGTCCTCCTTATTACAGTCACCCAATGTGACGCGTCTTCAACCAAGAATATGCATGACTCGGTCTTGTGGACGACTAAGTCTTGCACTGTCTGTTTTTGTGTTTGTGTGTGTATGTTTTTGTGGGTATATACGTGTTTAAGTGGGGTATATTTTGATGGTGAAGTTTCTTGGTCTATTACACTAAGTTAGTGATAAAGTTGGTTGTAAAGAGAGAATGTCGGGTGACGTTGATGTGATTGTGATGAATGCGGTGCTTAAAGACTTCCTTATTACACTTAGTCTTTGATTACCTATGTATATTACATTACATAGATTAAGTCCACATGCTTATACAATTGTGTGTTAATATTAATTACATTTCTCTTTTATTTAATATACCTTTTATAATAATCTCAACCATTAGATGAAGTGAAATGGAGGGTGAGAATCTTGCCATTTAATCTTTGAAAAAATAATGTTCTCTATTGAACCAAACTCTTGTAATCAATGTAAGTCTTTATCTTGTCGTTTGAAATTCTACCATTATCTTCTAGCCAGTTTTTCTACTGTAACATCATTTAATAGTTATAATACTCGTGCATGAACGGAGTTTTTTATGAGATTTTAATTATGTACTATTATCATTTAATTTTTTAATTTTGTTTACAGGAGATGGAAAAAGCTAAAAAGATGTATTTTATCAAACTCTTATATTTTATTAGCGCATTTATACACATCATATGTTGCCCTCATCATGCTACAATTACATTTCTTTATTTAAAAAAAAAAAAAAAAAAAACCTAATGGTTGGAAACGCTACATGCACCTACCAGTTTCTTATGGTCATGCATCAAGAAAATCCAAGCAATAATTAATATGATGAAAAACTAAAATTAAGTTAAAAAACCAGCCAATTGCACAACAAAACACTCACAATTTCACATGACGGTGAAGTATCATTTTATAGACACAAAAATATTAGACGGAGCAAGTTTACAAATTATATTGCCTCTCCATCTTTCAAATCACATTCTAATATTATCGTTTACAATTAAAGTTTATATTTACCATAGTTCCCAGAAAATAGAATTGTCTGTAACCTATAAGCATACGATCATGGTTAGAAAGGATCACCAGAAAGTGAGTCATTATAAATATCATTCGAAGAACATACAATCATAATTCAAATACAATGGCTAACAAAAGCTTATAACATACACAAACTCAACTACATTAATTTGCTCTATTTAACCTTTCTAAAAAACGTTTGCTCAAAGCTCAAAATCCCTTTATGCCTTACCATAGAAAAACTTGCAATGATGTGATTCTTGTATACCAATCAAGCCCACATGCGGTCACTTCAGCTCATGCGCCAATGTTCTCAATGGGTGATGTTTTTTCTACTTTCTTCACAATCTCAGCAATAGCCTTGTCTCACATTCAAATTGATGCATGAGTTTATTAAGCAAAGTAAGTAAAAAATTAACTCTTTGCGGTCCTCTTGATAAGAGTTTTCACCGTTGTCTCCCACTGAACGGGCGATGTAACCTGTGATTAAAAATATTACACATAATTCAGAAATTTGTGCTTCTTCAAAAAAAAGATGGTTAAAGGTACTTCCATAAGAAAGTTCAATCAATTTTCATCTTTAGAAGTAACCACACCGATCACGACATTCCTGATTTGGAAAACTCGCTCGCTAATAATGTTTGGACAAAATCATAGTTGTTACTTGCTTAGTTGCTAGTCAAATGACGTTTGCTATTCTTTCTTTCTTTTCAAACATTATGTTTCAATTTCTGAACAGATATCCAAAGATGTGTTTATGTTATTTGAAGTTCGAATAATAAGAAAATATTTGCGCATAAATAGTATGAACTAAGAATTAGAAAGGAATGCCAGTTTATACCGCCATTCGAGCCTTGAATGATTTTGCCTTTGCACAACAAAACATAATAAGAGCCAACATTCTGGAAAAGGGAAGAAAGAACAATTCTTACATCTGAAGTCATGAATTCTTTAAACTACGTGGCAAAACCCAAATCATCGCCATTAATTTCAAGTTCTACAAAATTATCAACAAATAAAATATCATATAAAAATTTTATCACTAAAGACATAGAATTGGAGCTTTACGTCCTTCCTAATTGGAGCATTACGTCCTTCCTAATGATGCTGATCTTGATGATCGAACTCATCTGTATTAAACATTTTTTATAGAAAATAATCCTGAAGCCGCCATCCTTCACGTTCTTTGAGAAACTGGTTTGATTGAATGTAGTTCTCTGAACACGTCACTAGCTTTCTCACTCTTGCATCTTCTTTTCCTGCAATGCTTTTAGAAAGCCAGGTGGTATGATGTTTAATTGTTTCTTAAACTCTCTTTTATATCTTTTGTATAGACCAAACCCTGCCATCTAAGAAGCAAAGACATGTATTTGATAATTAGTAATACATATCCAACTGTTATATGAAAATTGACAATTTAGATGCTACAAATTCAGCCAGCTAAATGTAGAATTTGCATGACTTTCAACCCTTTTGACCCATTTTACATGCTAAGTCTTTAATAGAAGTACTTATTTGACCCATTTAATTCGTTTGAGATAAAACACAAAACGGACCTGTTAATAAGTGAATGGACCAAGTGGGATGAGCAAATTACTCGAGTTATGTGACACTTTATGTAACACGTGTGTTGCTCATTGTCATCGCTAGTTTCTCTTCTTCATTTGACATTAACAAATTTCCCATAAACAAAAAATACCAAAAACCATCATAAGAATCAAAATTGATAGTTAGTCGTAGTAGCATCTTCAAGAGTCGTATACTTTGGGACCGTTTTGTTTACAACCTATACCACGAAAAACACCAAAAAAACTGACTTATTGGTATTCAGTAGGTACAAACTGAGCAGATTGTATAGCCTTACTCTTTTTGCGCCTTATGTGATTACTCAAGCATAAATTTTTTTGCCAAAAATACATTTTAAAGGCTTTTAGTCATCTTTTTAACACCCATTAATCCATAATCATCAACCATGTAATCTATACAATCACGATCCAATCACAAACAACCCCTTTGCTCATATGGATGCATTCATAAAAGTATAAACAAACCTCCAATTTGAAAAAAGTTTTAGACACAACCACCAATAGATTTTTAATTAACTGACACAACCAATTGGCAATGCTTCATTAATTAAAACAAAAATAAAGCTATGACTACAATACGTACCTATCCTTTCTTGCGTTTTAGGTGAATGACTACAATACGTACCTATCCCTTCGCCATCGTGTTCTGCACAACCTCTGACCAGCAGCCTGCACAGAAAATCCATCAGAAAAAAATTAAAACACAAATAAGAATACGAATATAAAACCTGGTAATTAGGGTATTAAAGATCCCAGTTGCAGGTCCATTAAACGATTGAACCGTTCATCATAGTTATGCTTGCGATGCAGACCTGAAACCTAAAGTTGTAATGGAATACTAAATGTCAAAAAAAAAAAAAAAAAGTATATACTAAATGTCAAAAAAAAAAGTATATACTCACACATCAATCTACCTCTTTGTTATGCTTTCTGATGTTAGACATAACCTGTCAAATTTTTTTTTTTAGAAAAAGAGCATAATAGAAACACATGGTACATGATTAAAATCTGACATAAAACATACTTTTGATAACATATCGGAAGATCTTCCAGCTGCACGCATGTAAGAAAACTTCAGTTATATGTAGTCACAATCAAGCGTTGTTTGAGTATTTGAATTTATATAGAAATAGAGATAATATGTCTGAGTTACCTATAAATTCCATCACTTGTAAGTTCCATCATTAAGCTTGTTTCACTTGTTGATACACGTAAAGACCAGTACAACAAAAGCCAAAATCATTTTGGATACACGTATAAAAGTAAATATTCATCATTAACTACATCACTTATTCATGTCAATTTTAACACCTCTTAATTCAATGCAGGGTAGAGGTGGCTGAACTGAGAATGCTAAGATGGACTTGTGGTAAATCCTTGCTTGATATGATCCCGAACGGAGTTTTCAGAGCAAAACTTGAAGTCGGAAATATTATTTTGAAGATGAGAGAAGGTAGGTTGAGGTGGTTCGGCCATGTCAAGAGGAGGCCTCAAACAGCGTCGGTTAGAAGGGTCGAAGCGCTAGTAGTAGAGGGCGCTAGAAGAAGGGGCAGGCCCAAACTCAGGTGGGAGGATAGACTTAAGCTTGACATGTCGGAGCTTCAATTGTCGGAGGACATGACCTCAGATAGGAAAGGGTGGAGAGATAAGATTAGGATTTGCGGATAGTTTTTTTTTTTTGGTTGGGGCTTTGTGGGCTTAGGTAGTTTTTTGGGTGGGTTAGGCTCTTAGGCGCCTCGTTGTTGCTTTCCTGTAGTCTAGGTCCCGTGCGTTGCTTTGCTTTCCGTAGTTTAGGCGCTGTGCGTTGTGCTTTTGCTTTGCTCGTGCCGTTTAGACTTGCCTGCTTTTTCTTGCCCTGCTTTTGCTTTTGGTGCCCTGTTTTTTTTTTGCCCTGCCTTAGCTTTAGGCCCGTGCGGCGTTTTTGCTTTGTTCTTTGTTGCTCTTCTTAGGTCTGCCTGCTTTCTATGCGTTTTTTTTTTCTGCCTTGCCTTGTTTTGCCTGCTTCTTTCTTACATGTACTTGCTGTTTACGGTCTTCTGCTCTATTTTCTTTTCTTCCTCACCCGCACACCTGCACTTGCCGGAGGTCTCGTTGGAAGCAGTCTCTCTACTCCAGGGTCTGTCTACATTCTTACCTCCCTCATACCCCGCCCCGGCGGGATTGGGTATGCTGTTGTTGTTAATTCAATGCATAAAAATAACAGAGAAAAGGGGATGCACAAATGTTGAATTATCAAGCAATATTTTATACTCTAGCTCTATCAAGTTTCAGTTTTAAAACTAATTACATATGCAACTCTATGACTACTACTAATGCAAATACTACAAAGATACAACAATCCAATAACCACCTGATTAAATATGTAAATGCGTAGTCAATGATACATTTATCTCATTTAGCAATTTTTTTATCTTACAGATTCTTCTTAGTTCAAACTCATTTAACCTTGTGAAATGAAGTCCAGATAGACAATGACAACCAAAAAGTGGTAAACCAATTGAGTAATTGACAAGTATGTGTTTCTCACCAATTAAAACAAATACTAGATTGTTGTCCTCCTCCACCATTTCTGGAATTGTCTGAAAAAGTTTGGCAACCTGAAACCATTGTATTCAAGTTGAAATTTATGATTAAGGCGAAAGGACTACAATGATAAAGGTCTTTGTTAAAACATACATGTACTAATAAGATTATCAGAAAATAGGTACTTAAAGTTTGTTCTTTTTAAGGATTTAATGTGTAGATACATCATAGTAACTGGGTAATGGTATAAAAGGGTAAACCTTTTGGCCAAAAAGGGGTATATCACTATATCAGTCTTTCTATGGCTTGCCCTTGATTCTTTAGGTTGCGTTTTTTGTTAATCTTTATCATTGGAATTACTATCAAATACACGTAAAACCATGGTACTTCATATCAATACCCAATACCGTAAACCATTGATGTTAAACATACAATATGTACCTATCCTTTCGCCATCCTGTTCTGCACAACCTCTGACCAGCAGCCTGCACAGAAAATCCATCAGAAAAAAATTAAAACACAAATAAGAATACGAATATAAAACATGGTATTTTGGAAACCCTAGTTATTAGGGTATTAAAGATCCCAGTTGCACGGTCCATTAAACGACTGAACCGTTCATCATAGTTATGCTTGCGATGCAGACCTGGAACCTAAAGTTGTAATGGAATACTAAATGTCACAAAAAATAAAGTATATACTCACACATGAATCTGCCTCTTTGTTATGCTTTCTGATGTTAGACATAACCTGTCAAAAAAATATTTTAGAAAAAGAGCATAATTGAAACACATGGTACATGATTAAAATCTGACATAAAACATACCTTTGATAACATATCGGAAGATCTTCCAGCTGCACGCATGTAAGGAAACTTTAGTTATATGTAGTCACAATCAAGCGTTGTTTGAGTATTTGAATTTATATAGAAATAGAGATAATATGATTGAGTTACCTATAAATTCCATCACCTATAAGTTACATCATTAAGCTTGTTTCATTTGTTGAACCAAACACATCATCTCATCCAGATCCCCGTTACCTGACCCTAGTGATTCATGAACAGCATAATCAACAGGGTCAATGACAGTAGTTTGAATATTGAGCTCAATAAGGATTGCATCTGGAAAGTCATGTTGAGATGCTTGTCATTTTATTGCTATAGTGAAGTTGATTAAATCAACTTTAAACAAATATACTGCATCATGCTCAACCTATGTTCTCCATCTGCGTGTTCCACTATTCATGATCATGTTATAAAGATTTAAGTGACACTTATAAGTATTTATATATGATTCCTAAAATGAATATAAGGTAAGCATACCTATTCTACACGAAACGTATGTTTCGGGAGGAATAACTTGTGGTACTGATGAGAGCTTATTTTCAGTAAGTAGCATGCAACTTATGATGAATAAGCTCATAGGAAAGAAGCTTATCGATTCTCCCAAGAACCAAACATGTTTACAATTTAAATTTGCATGCAGGACTTTCATCGAACACTTGGCATGCAAATTTGTCAAACACTTTATGGTATTCTTGTTAATCAAATTATATCAAAAACAGATACTGTATTATACTAATACAAATTGATACTGAAACTGAATTAATACCCAAAAATAAAAAATAAAATGACAAACAAAAATGATGGATCACCAATATAGAACTGAACAAAATCAATAGGAGAAGAGGATATGCTCACCTTCATATAAGATGGTTCTCTAATTTTATTGTTTGGTGAAATTGATTCAGCTTCCTTAGGGTTTGATATACAGAGTTTGAGAAGAGGAGATTGTGTGTGTGTTTTTTCACCAAAAAAAAATTGTTTGGAATGAGAGTGTTTTAGAATTTCCGCCCAAATCAGAAGAAAATCAAAGGGACGGTTCATATGAAACTAGTTTCCAGGTGATTAATATTTTTGAAGAAAGAAATTATAGAACAAACTTGTTTTATATTGGAGAGAGAAATGTGAAAATAGATAACAGTAAGTAAATTAAAATGTTTCAAAACATGTAGCTAGATATCTCGTAAATCATTGACAAGTATAGACGGAACTTGAATATATATATATATATATATTTGGTGGAGGGGGGGAATTTATTTTAGGAGGGCCGAATGAAGATTTGTTTGTACATTTTTTTTTGGGGGGGGGGGGTCGTGGCCCTCCCCTCCCCCAGGTCTCTATGAAGGTCCGTCCTTGTTGACAAGTGTCTTTTTTAAAGTGTGGTTTATCTCTATTATTTTTAAATAGTGTATTTCTTTTCTTAAAATTTAAATTTTAAAATTTGAATTTTGATATTTAAATTAGAAAATATATTAGCTACAATTAATTGTAGCCAATTGGCTACAATTTAGTACTAATAATGTGGGTTCCTGATTATTTTTGTTGGTCATGACTTTTTACTGTAAGTTCATGAATCATTATTAGTGTATTTTTTTATAAAGAATTGTAGACAATTGGCTATAAAAATTGTAGCTAAGCTATCCCCTAAATTAATGTAGTTTGCTTATAGTACCCCTAAGTACCCTTTACATTTGAAAACTTTTTAAAAAACTTGGCAACTTAAGTTATGTTTATTCTTAATCGATTCTATTTGGAAAAATTTTAAAAATACACACATATTAATTTTAAAAAACATACGTTTTGTATTTAAAAAAACATGCACTTAGCATTAAAGGTCGAACCAAAATCACCAGTTCGCAAGGATAATTATTTGCCACTACACTGTCATTTTACACGAGTATTCGTCTAGTTAAGAATAAAAGAAAGATGTTATTATATTGGTTAGTGTTGTAAACGAATCAGACAAATACGAACAGAACCTTGTTCTTGTTCGTTCATTTAATTCTAACCAAACAATCAAACAAACACGAACATTTAAACAGACGAATTTTGTTGTTCATGTTCGTTTATTTAAAAAAATTAGTTGTTCAAATTCGCGTATGTTCGTTCATTAAGACACTAAACGACCCTTAACGAACATAAATGAACATAAACTTTATTAAAATATGTATAATATTCTTTTTTATAAGCATTGTTTTATTTAAATCAACTGATTTTAAAGTATATAATTAAGAGATATGATATACAAACATAAACAAATAAATGAACATTAACGAATGTTAATGAACGCATAATCGGACATTCCCAAACATAAATGAATGGATGCGACTTTTGCTTCGGTTCGTTCATTTAAATAAATGAACGTAAAATATTGTTCATGTTTATTCATTTATTAAATAAATAAATATAAATGAAATTATTACCAAAGGGTTAATGAAACGTTCATTTAACTTTAACTTTGTTTACAGCCCTATCATTATCATTAAAGCATTTATTTCAAACTGATAAAAGGAACAACACGTACAACCACTTATCGACAGAGAGAAATCAGCAGAAGCTTAACAAATCAGGGTCCTTCTGAAATATCATCATGTCTTGTCTATCCAAAGACACGAGAGCTTCAATGCCACTGCCATTGGGAGTGTCCATCAGAATAATTACATTTTCTCCATGTCCAGCGAGAGTTACTTTCACTGGCTTTCCCCACCCAAAATCAATAGAATATGTAGGAAACCCGCACAAGCTAGAGTAAAGGAAATAGCGACCCATTGTTTTTGACATCTCCAAGATAGCGGCATCCGTTAGAATGTCAGAAAAGATTCCAAGTACAGTTTCCAAATTTGTTATAGATCGGAAAGCCGCCTTCCTTTCCCTGAGTTGGCCAATAGTCATATTTGGAGTGATTTCCTCACTTCGATTGCTTGTCGGAAATGCCATAACAACGGCAAGATTTCCAAAGCTTGTTTCAGGCAATTTTTGGATCAAACTGTTTCTCATATTCATTGTATAAATCATGCCAGTGTCTTTGAATGTTGCTGAGTTCGTCTTTGTAGCTGCTGCCACCGCACTCTTCTGGATTAGCCATGTTATAACTTCAACGCGGGTAGGGTTCATGATCACTGGTTCTCCAGATTCAGTTATCATGTCTCTGACCCTGGCTTTAAGTTCATTTATCCTTTGGTTAGGGAACAAAAAACTCCTTGTGACAAAATCACCACCAAATGAATCAGGAAAACCTTTTTGAAAATTTATATTTCTTTTTTGGTATGTAATAAAATGGGGATTGACAGGCAATGCGTCAATTTGATCTCCCAGCCGAGATCCTGCATTTACTTTGGCCCAATAATTCATGAAATTTAACATACTACAACCATCTCCAATCTTGTGCGATAAAGAAATTGCCACCGCTACTCCCCCGCATGCAAAATGGTTGACTTGAACGGCCAACGGGCAAGTGCTACTCGTTCCATCATCATCATCACATTTACGGTTTGGGTGAAACCATATTAGATCATTTGGAAAGAGCTCATTTAGATCTTCGTTCTCTGAGTGTTGGAGGAAATCTGAGAGTGATCTGTCATTGCAAGCTTCAATGAACTCAACCCCCTCGTCATTGCAATCCACATGGGTTGGATTAATTTTCTTCATCTTACCGGCTAATGGATAATACTGAGTTAAGGTATGTGATAATGAGTTTTTCAACTCGAGCGTTTTATCAAGAGAACTTTGATAAACACTGGAGCTAGGGTAGAATGCAACCACAGGCATGTATGCATTTATTGTAACTCGATCAAGCAACGAAAAATTATATGTTTTTAAATGAGAAGGTGTTGCAGAAGAGGGTTTGATGATATCCCTAGAGACAATTGTGTGAAGTTGCCTTTTACTATATCTTAGAGATTTGCTCATCATCTTGTTCACAGAATAGTTGGCTAATTGTGCTTGAGATGGTCATTGTATGTAGCGTAATTATTCTTTTATAACCATAGTATCATATTATTAATATGTGTGTATATATCTAATAAACAATATTAAATCTGATACACCAGTATCACGATTTAGATCTCAAATCCAGGTAAATACCATCGTGATGAGCAGTTGCTCATATTTTAGTAGACTATTTGCAATAAGCTCATATTTTATTATCCGGTTTTACATTTATTTGAAACGATAGCCTGGTACATATTTCAATTTGGTTATTATTGCCTTTTGCTATTGATATGGTCTTATTGAGTCAATTATGTTGCTCTTCCTTTTTGGCGTTCATAAACTAATAATAATAATGGAAAAAAGCTATAAATTCATAACGTACTTTACAAAAAAACTCATTATGCTGTCTCTACTTCACTTATTGTCATTATACAATCGCTATTTTATTCGCTTACTTTCTGCCCTGTTGTCCCAAGCGTAAATGCCTATTTTATCCGTTTTTTTAATATGTCTCAGATAAAAACAGATAAAACGGATAAAACCGTTTTGACATGGATAATAAAAACGGTTTAATGTTTTTATCTGTTTTTTATCCCCATGTGATAAATAAAAACGGATAAAATGGACGATTTACGTAAAACGGATAAAACGGAAAGAAAATAACCGAATAAAATGAAAACGGTTATGTATAATGATATCGACTGGAAACAACATTAAGTATAATGACAATAAAAAAAGTTGAGAAAGCACAATGAGTTATTTTGATAAAGTACATTAAGCATTTATAGCCTTTTTCCTAATAATAATCATAGTTCTTTACCAAAAAAAAAAAAACTAATAATAATCATAGTATTTGCTAAAAATGACACGTTTTCATGAGTCCCCCCATTTGACCCATTTTAGGTTTTGCTATTCTTTGGTTTGCCTTACAAATATGAGCTGGTATAGAGTTTTACGTTTGACCTATTTCATGTTAAGTTACATCTTTCCACGTTACATTAGTAATTAGGGGGTGGCAAATAATACACGCTTAGCTTCCCGTATGGGGCTTATTCCAGCGCATCCCATTGCCACCCATGCGGCATCGTGCGGCATGGCATGGAGGGCGGCATCAATTGCCGAAGCGGCATGGAAAGAATTGAAAGGAGGAGCGTGTTCCATGTTCAAAATTATACCCGTTGGTTTTATTTGACCCAAAAAAAAAAAAAAAAAAAAAAAAATTCTTCTATAAATATACACTTTAAATTACCAATTCAAATCACATTCTTCTCATCTTCTTCTTCCAAAAATTATATTAATAAAAAGGATGGATGCTAGGAAAGGTAAAAATGGTTCCACCTCATCCAAAGGTCGTGGACGAGGCTCTCGATCACAACCCGTTCGTCCGCAAGTTCAATCACAACCATCTCCCTACTATCCCCAAATGAGTCCTCAAGCCGGTCACTATTATCCTCAACCTCCACCGATGAACCTTCCATCTCATCAACACCAATATTATCCCCAACCACCTCCGTACATGATGTCGACGACTAGTGATTTCGACCTGTCCGGCGAATACCGTGACGTTCCTACGCGACGTGAACCGAGTGTCGAACGACCACTACCGTTATATGATTACGAGGATGATGACGTTGAGTATGTTCCCGAAACGCAACAAGAAAATCCAATCGGTATACATGTTTTTTTTGTTTTTCGTTATTATTGTATTAATTTTATTTGTTATAATTTTATATGTTATAATTTTATTTGTTATACTATATATTAGGCGATGAAGAAGTTCAAGAAGTCCCAAAAAAAAACATCGACTAGAGCGGAGAAAAGAAATTTGACGACAAACGAAGAGGTTGCTTTGGAAAAAGCGTGGGTTCATATTTCCACATGTCGAAAAGTCAGTAATGAACAAACTAGAGATGGTTTTTGGAAAAGAATTCTAGAGCATTTCAAGACAAATTTGAAAAATACTACTCGAACTCATCATAGCTTGAACACAAAGTGGGGAAATATGAAAACACCGCCATGGTATCTTTAACGGCCTATACATCCAATCGGTATAATTTTTAAACTCTATATAATTGTATTAATTTATATAATTTTACTAATTTATATAATTGTATTAATTGTAGAAACGTCTTCGTGAAAGTGGGTGTAGCGATCTTGACGTCATGAAAAATGCCTTGGCTGATTATCAAAAGAAAACAAAAGGCAAAGATTTTACTCATATTGAAGCATGGGAGGTTGTTAGGGGTGAAGACAAATGGTTGGAACAACCATGTGTGGGTCAAGAAGCTTCGGCTAGTGCCGAAAAACGAAGAAAATCGTCGTCATCTAGCTACCAGGAGACGGGTAGCAATGAGAATGTTCAGACTGTACTTCCTGACTTGAATGACGACACAACTCCTACACGGAAAAGAAAAGGCAAGAAGGCCGAGAGCTTCGAGTCGACAAATGAAAGTATTGCTGAGAGCTTCGACAACTACGTGATAAGCAAAACACAAATATTGGAATCGATAGCGGAGAAAAGGTCTGCAAAGGATGTCTTGGCCGAAAAATTTTTGTCAGCCCAAATCCGTAATATTGAAGAAAAAGCTTATCATCGGGCACTGAGGTTCTATAGCCAACCTCACGATCACATAAATGATCCGAGAATGCGAGAGATCACGATTGCCAAAAAACCTGAGTACGCGGAGAAATATGAATGGCCGACGGATATTTAGATGCGTACTTTTTTTTTAGTATTATGTAATTTTTTTTTAAGTATTATGTAATTTTTTTTTTATTATTAATGAAGTATTATGTTTTTATTTAATTGTTTGATTTAATTATGAATTTAAAAAAAAATAAAAAATAAAATAAAAAATAAAAATAAAAATAAAAATAATGAGTGAGGTATGGAATGACTATTGCCACTAAAAAACTATGGTGAGGTATGATGAGATATGAAATTAGGTGGAATGAAATTATTGGTGGGTTGTGAGGTATGATGAGATATGGCCCTAAACGATTTCCACCCTCTTAGTAAGTTAATATAAGAGCGGACGGTGTGGACCGCCGTGGGGCTCGCCGTCGCCGACGTGGAGCCTCGCCTTGGGCCGCCGCCACACCGGCGATGCTCGTTGTGGCTCGCCGTGGAGATTGAAATCGTGGGGACGACGAAGTTAAAATTCTGACAAAGCAGCGTGGTTTTTTTTTTTTTTTTCTCTCTTTTTTTTTTGTTTTTAAGATTTGTGAACTTTTATATAATATGGTGAAGGTGAAGAGTAATTGATTTGGACAGGTTCGTGTAGGTACTGAGCTTCTCGTGGTTAAACAAAAAAAACTGAAACTTGAAAGATTAACTAAAAACATGAAATACATAATAAGCTTAAACATTAAAACTACAGAGGGATCCCTAAAAACAACATAAAAACATGAAATACATAATAAAACTACTAAACACTTAAAAAAACGAGTCATCCGAGTCCAAACCATCATCACTTGTTGGCGGAGAATAAAACTCCCCATTCATGTATCGACTCTCCATAATGTCGAAATAGTTGTTTTTGAGGTACTGAGCCTCCCGTGCTTCTTGCTCACGGCGAGCAGCCTCTTCACGTGTCTGCTCTTGCAGTATCTCCCTGACGTTTTCTTCATCTTGTTCAAGTTGCCGGAGGGAAGCCTCACTTAACCCGCTGGGGTGGTTTTGAAAATCCACCTTGGACTGTTCCAGGTGGACTTAGAACAATCGGGAGGTACGGGATGTTTTCAAACCCCACCGGAAAGACATTTTCCGGTGGTGTTGAGTAAACTTCAAACTCTGGCAGAGTTGGAAAGTTGGTTTCCGGCAAGTGATCTGGTGCCGGAAAGCTGGTTTCCGGCAACTTCTCTGGGCTGAGGAATTGCTGAGAAAAGTCTTGCGAGACATTTTTTTTTTGTGTGAATTGTGTTTTTGTGTGTGAATTGTGTTATTTGTGTGTGAAACTAATGCTGGTATGATAGTATATATAGAAAACTTAACCGTTTGAATTTGAATTTAAAATTTAAAATTTGAATTTGAATTACCCCGCCCAACAGTACCTGTTTTTTAGTTTGAATATAAAATTTAAAATTTGAGTTTCAATTTTGAATTTAAAATTTGAATTTGAATTACCTCGCCTAACAGTAAACGGCTTTAAAATTTAAATTTGAATTACCCCGCCCAACAGTACCCGGGTTTTGAATTTGAATTTGAAATTGAAAACCACCTTTATAAATAACATCAACCACCATTTTATTTCAAATCTACATCAATTCAAAAAACACACACACAAATGTCTCAAAATTTGAAGTGGAACAAGTCTGAAGAAATCTTGTTTGCGCAAGTTTGGATACAAATTTCGCAAGCTATGGATATGCAAAATAACCGTTCCGAAAATATTTTTTGGAACGACGTTATGCATATGTTCAATAATCAGACAACCGATGACCATCGTACAAAAAATTCAATCACGGGTAAATGGACGAGGATTAACGTCGATTGCAAAAACTTCAACGCAATTTACAACATTCACAGCGTCGAAGTGCTCAAAATGACCACACTCATCTCGAAAATGCGAAACTAAGCTTCCAGCAACAAATTGGTAGAAATGAGTTCAAATATGTTCACGTTTGGGAGATTTTGAAAAATTGCCCAAATTGGGATGTCGAAGATTAAATCCAGTAGTATGTGTTGTTGTTTTTTTAGTCGTGTTGTTTTTTATTCCCGTATCGTGTTGTTTTTTTTTCCGTATCGTGCTGTTTTTTTTTCCGTATCGTGTTGTTTTTTTATTATTGTGTTATGTATTGTATTTTTAATTTGAATGAAATAAATTTATTTAGTTTTTATTTGGAAGTGAAAATTGAATAAAAAAAATAAAGTGGTAGTGGTGGGCCCCAAATGATGAAGTTGAGGTTTGTTATGAGTGAGGAGGGGGTTTGTTGTGGTTAGTTGTGGGAAAATGGGATGCTGATGTGGCGCTGAGGTGGCGCGACGACGAACTTTAACCTTGTTGCCACACCTAGCTCTCTAAGGCACGTTTATAGAAGTTAAATAGTTGGGTGACCCCTTTCAGTTTTATCCATCTTTTTAGGACATCAATCAATAACTACACTTTTTTTTCTCATAAAATCCAAATAAGCATGCAACACTGAAACTCCAATTTTGTACTACCGGACCAATTCAATTTTTTGAATTCAAATGTTCATTGGCATTGCAAATGATTTGGAATCATGTGTGTTATTGGTTACTGATTATGTCTTTTTTTTGTTTGGGTTGATACAGCGGATTTTCAAAGGCAAACAATCCTAAGTTGACTTAAGTTTTATAACAAGAACAACAATAAAAGTATGCATTTTCCCATAGACCTAATTAAATTGATTATGTTACAATCATTAATTGGACACACTTTATGCTTTTAGAAGTAAAATTAAACGTTTCGAGCAACGAATTAAGGGGTGCTTGGATTAGCGAATTTAGGGATGCTTGAGTAGTTTAAAAAAGCCTGCAAAAAATCTACACGAATAAGAAAATTAGCAAGTTTTGAGTTTATTGTGTTTTGAAACTGATATAAGCCATTAAGCTTTTAAAGTAAGCAAACACCCGGCTAAGCTAAAACTCGATCCAGTTGTTACACCAAAACATGTTAATGTGGGTTGGTGGAAGTTTTTTATCTGATACAAGATCAATAATATATCTATCAAGACTATGCTCGATTAAATTTTAACCTAAACAATCTAACAAGAAGTTAAACATATGTTGCAGAAAATGGTTTGTGCAATGCATGCGACGATAAAATCACTTGAAGAAGAAGGTGCAATTAAGGTATGGTTTTTGTTGCAGCTGATCCTACAATTATAGGTTGATCGTTAGGGGTGTTTGGGATTGCTAATTAAAACTGCATATTTCAATTTAATATATACGGTCATTTTTAGTGGGATATCCCAAACGGGTTGGGATCCTCTAAAAAGTGACTATAATTTAAAAAGTATAAAAAGCCACTCATATTGTGACAAGTGTCATCTCTTATTTTTTTCAGATCACTTTTTGCTATTTCCACTCTTAACTAATTAACATTATGATCTAACTGATAAACATTACCAAATATTTAGAAAAAATAATAAATATTGTGATTTTTTTTTGAAAACTGACGAAAAATATATTTTTTTTAGAAAATTGATAAACTGATGAACGTTATGATTTTTATTTTTTAGAAAACTGATGAACATTATGGTTTTTTTTAAGAAAACTGATGAACATTATGATTTTTTTTAGATAACTGATGAACCTTATGATTTTTTTTAGAAAACTGGTGAACAGATGAACGTTATGATTTTTATTTTTTAGAAAACTGATGAACATTATGAACTTTTTAAGAAAACTGATGAACATTATGATTTTTTTTCTTAGAAAACTGATGAACATTATGATTTTTTTAGAAAACTGATGAACATTATATTTTTTTAGAAAACCGGAACATTATGATTTTTTTAGAAAACGATGAACATTATGGTTTTTTAAAAACTTTGGTAATTAAGATTTTTTAAAAATTGATAAACATTATGATTTTTTTCTTAGAAAACAGATGAACATTATGATTTTTTATTAGAAAACTGATGAACATTATGATTTTTTTAAAAAAACTGATGAACATTATGATTTTTTTTAAAACTGATGAACATTATGATTTTTTATAGAAAACTGATGAACATTATGGTTTTTTTTTTAAACTGATGAACATTATGATTTTTTTTTTAGAAAACTGATGAACATTATGATTTTTTCTCTTAGAAAATTGATGAACATTATCATTTTTTCAGAATGAACATTATGGTTTTTTTTAAAAACTGATGAACATTATGATTTTGTTTAGAAAACTGATGAACCTCATGATTTTTTTTAGAAAACTGATGAACAAAACTAATGAATGAACATTACATATTAAAAAAGCACCAGGTTAAGCTTAGATCATTTTCAGCTTTATGAACTCTCACAAGCAACTTAAGCTTCCCTTAGTTATTAAGGGAGAATAAACAAAAAGTAATTATAAAGGAAAAAAAAAAGTATCTGAACAATCCCATTTCCCTTAGTTATCAAAAAGAATGCACACTCAACACCATTTCCCACAAATTGATCTTTAATTTCATGCCCTTCATTTTATTTCATTTCACACAAAACTTAAAAATACAAAATTAAAATCACACAGTTGAAAATCAACCTCATCCGCCATCATCAATCGTAACTCAATCAACCTAAACAAAGCGACGCAAAGATCTGCACGCACATCAAGATGGTGATGATTATAGGATTGATTTGATGACGATATTATATTTTAACCACCGTCGAAGGCTTCCGGCGAAGTGATGCAAATGACGCTACCGGAGGTGTCGAGGTCGCGGAAGGTGGTGGTGACAACGGTGTTAGATTTTGATTTGAGATTGAAGGATCTGGTGTTGGGATATAAGAAAGAAAGAAAGAATGAGAAGGATCTGGTGTTGGGAAAAGAGTGGAGAAAGGAAAAAAGATGGGTTTAGTTGATAAAAAGTGGGTGGGACACGTGTTGAATTTTGAATGGCTTTTTAGCCTTTTTATTTTTTGTTGGCTTTGTATTTGATCCGGACTCTATCCCAAACACCCCTTAAATATTGCGATTGTCTGTGTATGATAATGATGGCTAAGATTCTTGATATAATCCTCGGCTACAACTTCCTTAAATTTGTAATCTTAAGCTCTCGTGATTGAGAGTGCTAAACTTAATACATTTTGGTATATGAAAAAACATATTTCTACCATGCACACCAAATGTATTTACATGATCACTTTCTTCAAAAGGTGAAGATCGGTGGGATCACATTGGTATTTACATTATCACTTTAAATGAAAAAAACCCCTAGTATTCTCTCTAGGTTTGGCGATTTTGGAGAATATCCCTAACCGATCGATCATCAAACTTTCTCCTCCTAAATCATCAATAGCGATGAGTGATTCATTATTTTCCTTTGCCAATTGACCAAATATCATTAATTATCAATCCCTAACATGGGTCGGTGGTGCAAGATTATAATATTGATTGCTCTTGTGATTGATTGCATTTATTACCATACTACTGATATTGATTATATATTTGGTTTTGTGCAACTTGCGTATTTAATTCATCATAAACATTATCATCTATGTGTACGTGCATGTGATTATTATGGCTGGAGGTTAGTAATTGGTTTTCTGCGATTAAAACCCTAACTAGTTAGTTAGGGTTTACATTTTTTTATTGGTTTTGCATGCGTGCTGGAGGTGTTTGCTAGTTAGGTTGGTTTTTTTTATGGTTGCTTACTGTACGAGGGTTTGAGAGATGATAAACAAGGGGTTTCTTAATAGCAAGAATTCATCTGGTGCTACTAAGGATGCTAGTATGATTAATGTTGATATCAATAGGTACTTCTTCATATCCTCCATTAATAGGAGTGTTGGAGCGGTGATCAGGTTGATACGAGTGGGAATGAGGCTGACCGAATTATGGTCTTGACCCCGGTCTTTTGGGAGCGTGTAAGACCTTTGAAGAGGTTATGCGCGGTGTTGAAGTTACGAATGTGGAGAATGCGGACAATGGTACTAATGTTGTTTCAAATTCGTCTCCCAAAGTTCATAATCAGCCCCAACCATCGGGTGCCCCGAGTTTCATATGCGGGTGCTATGTCAATTGATTCTACGAAGCGCAAGTCTAATTTTCGTAGGTTAGAATGTAGTAATAAGTCTAATGGGGTGGATCTCTCCATTCCTATGAAAGTCGTTGAGGAGGTAAACTCTAAATTTGAGAATACTCTTTATGGTTATTTTCTTGGTAAACGTATTGCTTTTCCGGTTGTTGATTATTACGTTCGTAATACGTGGGCCAAGTATGGTATTGAAAAGGTTATGATGAATGCTAAGGGTTTCTTTTTCTTTAAGTTTTTCACGCGTAAAGGTGTTAATGATGTTCTTGAAAATGGACCGTGGATGATTAGGAATGTGCCAATTATTCTTAAAACTTGGACGTTGAATACTAATATGCTTAAAGAGGATTTGACTAACATTCCGGTGTGGGTTAAATTTCATGATGTTCCTCTTGCTATGTTTTCTGATGATGGTCTCAGTCTCCTTGCTACATTGATTGGTACTCCGAAAATGCTAGATTCTTACACTAGTCAAATGTGCTTGGATTCCTGGGGCCGTAGTAGTTTTGCTAGGTGCTTGATTGAGGTTCGTGCGAATAAGGCTCTTCGGGAAAGCCTCACTGTTGAGATACCCTTACTGGATGGATCGGGTTCTACTATTGAAAAGATCCGGGTTGAATATGAATGGAAACCGCCAAGATGTGATACGTGTAAACGGTTTGGTCATACGTTGCTTGACTGTCCTAAATCTGTTCCACCGTCTACTCAGCCTAAACAGAGTGTTACTGATGGTTTCCAAACTGTAAGTAACAAGAATAAGGGTAGGAATGGTGGTACAAGTGTTCCTGGTAAGGGAAGTTTTAATAAACCTGGTGTGGGGCCTAAGTTTCGGTATCAACCTAAAGCGCCCCTAATCCCAAACAAGTGGATAATTCTAAGATGAAAGCCACTGAAGTGGCTAGTACGAGTGGGACGACGATTGCTACATCTAACCCGTTTGATGCACTTAATGTGATCGATACTGATGAATATGGTACTCCTACTGTTATAGTGGATTCTGGTTGTTCAATGGAAGCTAAGGAGGTTGGGGCTGTTAAGACCGGGAATGTATCACAAGAACCGCTTGTGAGTGATTCAATGGAAGCTAACGAGGTTGGCCATACCCCTATTGCTGTGAAAATTGGGGAGCTTGAAAAGCTTCTTATGGATGGGAAAGCTACTCTTGTTGATGATGCTGGTAATCCTATTAAAAAGGTTGATTATCCAGGTAAAAAGGATTTTCCGTCTACTTCATCTATTAAGAGGGTTAACTCATTCTCTAAGGTGGGAGAAATTGTTGTCTCCGACAGTGATGATGAGGAGGTTGTAAACACCTTTGATGAGTCGAGTAACTTATTTGGTGGTGGTCATGATAGAGAAGATGACTTTGATGACTATGGTTATGATAACTATGCGGATCAGGTTTACGATCTTCCAGGTAAGTTGGATGCCTATTACGACACATATGGTATCAAGCTCCAAGGCCTTGGTAGGAAGTAAATGTTATCTTCATAGGAGTATGATGTGATATTTTGAGTAGTGGTATCAAGCTCCAAGGCCTTGTTATGTAAGCTTTTCGCCTATGTAACGGGCTGAGATATGAGATTCACCCATATCCTTTGTATTTAAACGTTTTTCGGAGTAATATATTTACCGGGTCATTGACCTTTTACCCAAAAAACATTATCACTTTAAATTTAAAATGTTTGCTTATATGTATTAACTTTGCTTTGTATGGTGCAGGACCAAAAAGTAGTAATTTCACACTTTATAATGCTTGATGATATGAGTGTTCACTTTTTCGAGATTATGCCTACATGCAAAATGCTGATAAAGGGTAAGCAAACATGTCACATGGCTCAAATCGTTAAAAAGTTTTACCACATAGATTTACAATTTCCTAAACAATTACCGAAATAAAGCATGTTTTTGTGAATGGTTTTTGATTATATTACGGTCGGAAAACCGGACCGGACCGGACCGGACCGAAAACCGAGTTCGGCGAAAAGCCAAGACCGAGACCGGACCGAATGTGGTCGGTCCGGTCGGTCCTTCGGTCGGTCCGGTCCAACAAGGCCAAATTCGTCGGTTTTGGTCCGGACCGGACCGGACCGAGGACCAATTTGCCAAAAAGCCGAGACCGCGGACCGGACCGAATGTGGTCGGTCCGGTCTCGGTCCGTGTCGGTCCGGTCGGTCCTTCGATCGGTCCGGTCCGGCCGGTCCGTTTGCTCACCCTTACATCTCATCCAGACATGGACATATGGTTATGTGATGTAGTGCTTCGGGTTATAACTAGGGGTGAAAACGAGCCGAGCTGAGCTCGAGCTCGTTTAGGCTCGAGCTAGGCTCGTTTATATATAAAAAGCTCGAGCTCGAGCTCGGCTCAATAACACAAAGCTCGACTCGTTAACACAAGGCTCGAGCTCGTTAACACGGTTATACGTATAGAAAATATATATACGTATATATTTCTAGGGCTCGTTTAGGCTCGCGAGCCTAAACGAGCCTTTTTTATAGAGCTCGGGCTCGAGCTCGATTATTAAATGAGCCCAAACTTAGGCTCGAGCTCGTTTAGGCTCGGCTCGTTCGAGCTTTTTACCGATCTGATCCCCAGTTTTTCACGAGCGGCTCGGCTCGTTTCCACCCCTAGTTATAAAAATTAATTTGTCAACAGTTTGGTCCTCTTTTTTGCGTGAACATTTCATGCATGCTTTCTTTCTATATCTCATTTTTAGCTAACAAAAAAGAAGCAACTTATAAAACCCGGTTAATTCCACAAACTCAAAATTTGATCATGAAGATAGATGCGCGCGCTGCAATGTTTAAGATATATCCATTATGCACATTGCTTTACTAATTGTGGGAAACGGTGTACACTTTTATTAAAATAATCAGATTTTTTTTGAACGAATTAAAATAATCGGATTACAATAATAAAAATTAACAAAATATAAATAACAGAAAATTAAAAGGAGACATGAAGAGGTAAAAGCAGAATACAGACACTGTGAACGATAAATAAAGAAAGCAGTAAAATTCGTGACACGAGGCTCGTGTTTAACACGATTCGCTTAAAACAGATTCGCCGTCTGTGTTTCCCAGGGTACAACGTCCAAAGCTATTGTACCGCCGGACTGACAAAACTTGCTTGAAAGATCACGAAAGAAGCTCTGTGTTCTTGATTGACTAAAGAGCTGGAATAAGACTGCTACAGAAGTTGCGTTTTTCTATGTATCGAAAACTGAATGACACGAGTTTATTTTATAGGCTAAACCTGTCTTGGTCACCAAGACAAAATATTAGCTGAAAAGTAAACAGATACGCAAATACGTTAAAACATTAACACGATTTGATATAATTTATTATCAGTGTTGCAAAAATAGGCCGAATCGGCCGATTAATCGGTAATCGGCCATACACCTTGTAGAATTTTGAAAATCGGTCAAAAAATCGGCCAGGTAAAAAAATGGCCAAAAATAGGTCAAAAATCGGCCGAATCGGTAAAAATCGGCCTAATCGGCCAAAGTCGGTCAAATCGGCCGAATCGGTCAGCTTTAAAAAAATAATAATTTCACTTATGACGCACAATGGGGATCGTTTATTTCACTTATAACGCACAATGGGCCTTATAATCAGAATTGGAGCCTTTTAATTAGGTTTGAAAACATAGTAGGCTTGGAATCAGTTAAGATCTTTAGTTTGGTCTTCAGAAATACCCAAAACTTGCAGGAAATGCCAATCAGATTAATCACCGATTAATCCCGCCTTGACCGATTACTCGCTGCAGGGTGATTGACCGCCCGACTACCGATTCGCGATTTTTGCAACATTGTTTATTGTTAACACAAAATATTATGTCAACTTCTTTACTAAGTTTCAATCTATTCCTGAAATAGATTGATATAGAATTGGAAACTCAGACCCGAATCTGCAGCAAAAAGATACGCATGTACGCGAGGTTTCGGAGCTGCATTCGTGTTCGCAGGTCGCGCATGAGTTCAGAAGCTTCGAACCCATTTTGGTCATGAAATCCTGAAA
>OU343225.1:93860372-93994042 GCA_910596185.1 Chrysanthemum makinoi
TGTTTTTGATTTTTCTTTAATAAAACTTAAATTAAAAACTACGCGACGTACAAATGAAAATGTGAAACTAAAACAATATTAGTCCTAAAAATATGAAAATGACATTTTTACAATCCTAATGATAAAAGAAAATTTATAGAACAATAAAATTATTTTTATAACTATTTGTCTAATTATTATTAATTAAAAACTATTTTTAACTATTTAATAATAGCCTAAAATACAAGAAAATATGAAATAAAACTAGAAAAATAAAATTATGACTTGGAAAAATCTAAAATAACAAAAGAGAATTTTCAAAACTATTTTTGTATTTTTCTGATTATTTTTGTATTTTCTATTAATTAAAAACTATTAAAAATTATTAAATTGCTTAAAAATACAAATTTAACTAAGAAAAATCTGGAAAAATATTTTTTTGACTTTTTATATTTATCATAACTTAAGAAAAATGAAAAATTATTTTTTTGAAACTTTTCTTAATTAATTGTATTAAAAGCTAATTAAAATGACTTAAAAACTGTTTTAATTAAGGAAAAATAGTAAACAGTGCTAGCAAAATATGAAAAATTCAGGAAAAGTCTAATTTAATATACTGAATCTAAGAAAAATAGAAAAATAGGTGGTTGTGTGCAAGAATATGAAACTGCTATGCAAAGTGCTGGAGAATAAGCACTTGAAATAAGCTACAAGCCACAAATAAGAACCAAACTGATACAGAAGCTATAAAATGCTAAAAGTACTCAAATGAAACTAAAAACAACAAGCCTTAACCTCTGGATTGCAACTTCAACAGATTTGATGTTTTGAGTTTAGTGCTAAAAACAGATTTTAGGCTACTACTTTTGAGCTGGAAGATAAGCTACTTAATAAGCTGAGAGTGAAAACCAGCAATTGGAACTTAAACTAGACCTGGCTGGGACCTTGTAAACCAAAATTCAGACCTAGACAAGCTCTTGAGAGCTTGTGACAAGATCTGAAGAAGCACACACACCGGTGCAGCTTCAAAGGTTCTCAGGTAGTGGCATATAAGCCCTTCTTGACAAGCTGATTAGGGGCTTATAAAAATTTGACAAAATTCTACAAAAATGATATTAAGAAATTAGACCAAGTGAAGTTCTTAAACCCAAAGTTTCACTTGATTTAGCTCAGAAATGAATCCAAGAAAAATCATCCTAGTTTGGCTAAAAACGGATTTTTCATGTTTTTGACTTTTTGACAGAATTGAAAGTTTGACTATTTTGAAGTTTGATTCATAATGGTGGACTGAGATTGATGTTAATTGATGAAATAAACTTAGTGCAAGCTATATCTATGAATTTTGAACACAAAATAAGTTTTTGATTTTGTAAAACTCCAACAGTTAAGCTAATAAGACAGTTGAACTATGATTTTGACTTAGAGCTTTTGCAGGTGCAATTTTAGGACAGATATGAATGTAAATGAGTTAGACAAGCCTAGAACAACAAGATTCAATCACTGAACAAGCCTTGAACACAGATAAACCAATAGATCCAAACACCCTTTTTAACACTGATATGCAATTAACACTAACCAAACTGCTAAACTAGCTTATGCTATTGATCAAACTAAGTTTACTTACTCTAATTACCACTAAATAACAGGTAAAAACCAATCTAAACCACAAATACAAGTACAAACATAATTATGCAAACCAAGGTGAAATGAAAATGAGATATCTACTCACGTGTGTCCAAATTGTGTTGCGGCTAAAACCAAACCATACCTACACTAATTTAGGCTAATCCTACCCATTCCAAGCTTTGCATCACCGACATTAATGATTGATTCAAATTTTGGCACCTCAGTTGACTTTTGTTGACCACATGACATATTGCTTAAAAGTAACTTATAAGCTTACAAAAAGCTATAGGGAGCTTTAATAAGCTTATTTGAGAATGAAATTAAACTTTTGAAAGCTTGCAAATGAGACTTTGAAACTGAATTATACAACAGTAACCATGAAACTTGGAACTTATATAAAAAACTTGGATTGATACTCAAAAGCACATTACAATGATGTTTTAACTTAAATGTGATACATAGAAACTGAAATTACAACATTTTGAATTAAACTAAGACATTTATTTAAAAAACGACATAAAGGAAAATTATTAAACTAACTACTCTTTTGTTGCATCTCTCTCTCCCTTTTTATACACCAACTCTCTTTTCCTCCTCTTTCTGAGCAAATCCCACATGTATCCAGGACCATTGGATGGCTTGAAGTAATATTGGCCATAGGATCATATTTTGGCGCCAAAATTGGTTTTAGCAGTGGGAGGGATTGAGTGCTTGGGGAGGGAAGTAATTAATGTATTTTGGAGTGTTAGGAGAGGTGGAGTGATAAGGGGGTGAAAGGTGAGCTGGGGGGATGGATGTCTGGGTTTTGCAGGCTAGTTGTTGGGGAAGAAGAAAAGGCGCCAGTAGGGTTGTTGACCGATATTTGACTTGGTGTATTATATAGAAGGGGTCAAATTGAGGGGTCAGGGGTAAATGGCAGGGTCCAAATGGGTTGGCAGGGTCCAAAAGGTGTTTAGGCTTAATAATAACATAGGGACCTTTTGTGTAATTTCTGAAAAATGGAGGACCAATTTCAACAATTATGCAAAGTTGTTCCAAGGGACCAAAAGTGACAAGTTTCAATAATTCAAGGACCAAAATGGACATTTTCAAAATTCCAAGGACTATTTTTGCCAAATTTGAAACTTGGAGGACCAAACTTGTAATTTCTCAAAACTTTTGACATTTTTCACCAAAGGACTAATTTTGACAACTTATGATTTTAAAAGGACCTGTGGTGATTTTTCTTTTGAAATTAAGTGCTCGGGGACTATTTCGACAACTTTTGAAACTTGGGGACCTAAACGCCAATTATGCAAACTTAGCTCATTTTTCATCCGATTTTGAACATTTTGCATCTGAAACATATAAAATGCAATTTTGGAATATTTTTAGTATTTTGATGCATTTCCGAGCATTTTTAGACGTTTTACAGTTCAGATTTGACCAAAAATGATAAGTATTTACACACTCATCATCTTGTGAAGTCGATGTTAGCTTCGGGATTGAGCCAATCGATATTGTTCGACATGGCTCGTGCAATGTTGTCGAGATGGTATTCGACTTCAATTGCACTTTCTGAGCTGTCTTTAAGCAGTTGGAAGGCATCATTCCTTATTCGCCTTAGCAAATCGACCTTAGTCATCTTCTTAACTCTAAACTTTTCTTGAATCAGCTTCACATGCTCCATAGTACGGCCATCTACCATTTCTTGACCTTCCGTAATGAGGAGTAGCATCAACAAGTCTAGAAACCACCGTCATTCTTCTTGGTTGTATCGTCATCTAGCCATGAGACAACATTGGTCTTACTTCTTCTTCTGGCTTTGATGAGGACTCCGTTTCTTTGTCATGGCGGAAGAGGTGGGTGGTTGTTGGGGCTCTGGGATCTCTTCATCGTCACCACCAGTGTATTTGAAATGATCACCGGTTTTCTTTGTGTGTGGTGGTAACTCAGAGTCCTGAGGTTTCTCAGTAGCAGCAGAATGTGGAGGATATCTTCTTTCGGTTGGAGTCGTTTGGGGTGGTGGTTTCAGAGAGGAGGATTCACCAGACTTCTTCTTGCGTTTTGTTTCTTTGTCTTTATCCGCATCATCATCGTCTCTAGGACGCTTAGCCGCTTCACCGCCGCTGCATGACGCCTTAAGTTGGTAATCCAAAGAATGTGTCAAACAGCTTTACCTTCGCCGAGGTAAACGCTGCGCATCATTTTGACATTTGAAGTACAAGCTTGGAAACCAACGAAGTCGGAGAAAGTGTAGGCTCATTGGGTTGATTGTAACTATTAAAGGCGTTGATCTTATTGTTTGCTTGGCCAACTGCATGAGATTCGGATAGAGTTGTCTGGTGAACATCTCTCTTGTCACTCCAGGGAAGGTGTCGAGAAGAAACTTGTGAGTGTATTCTCTGGCCGTCTTTTCCATTTCCATGTGGAAATATCCTTTTAAAAGTTGTTGAAGCTGTTCCCTTTCATCTGAAAACTCGTTAATCACTTTCTAAAGAAGATTGATTCTGTCGGCAAGTTGATTTAGCTTTTTGTTGACAACGTCCTTCTTCCTTACTTGTCTGACAGCTTTAACAATCTTCGTTTTGGCATGTGAAAACCAAGTGTCAGTCGGTTTCTTTACCGATCTTGATGCAGATCTTGTGGTGCCTTTGGATGGTGGTGGAGATGAGTGAGAAGATGAGTCCGACGATGATGATTCAGGGAGGCTCAGTGGTCCTTTGGTGGCTCAGAAGTTTGTTCCTTGGAGTGTGCAGGACTATCTAGAAGATAATCATCATAATCAATATTGGCTTCTTGTTCCGCTTGAGCCTTTTCTTCACCTTAATCCGGCCTCTTCTGCTTTTGCTAGAGCATCTTTTTCTCGCTTTTCTTTAGCTGCAGCCTCAACATCTTCATCGAATTTTCTCGACTTCTCCTTTTCTCGGTTCCTCAAAGTCATAAGTGATAGAATCCTCAAGTTGCTTTTGTTGTTGTTAGAGTGGTAGTACCAGCCCTTTATCGGGTTGATTAACCGCGATCGAAACCGGTGTAGTCACAGCACCACCACTTGACCCTCCGTGGCCACGAGTTTGTTCATGGGTGAATTCGAGCAACATGTTGAAGTCCGAGATTCTTCAACTTCTTCTCGTAGTCTCTGTCTTCATCCAGGGCTCTTCGTCTCGAGCTCTCTTCTTCTTTCTCAAGCACTGGAGTTTTCCCGTTATCAGCCTTGGGACTTAGATGTTTGGCTACTGTCAAAGGGTCATCGATTGGAGTTTCGTGAGTAGATAACCTCTTCATCCATTTCAGATCCTCCGTCCTCGCCCATTATTTTAGGTTCTGGTTTGGGAATGGGGATAGCTTCCTTTAATGGAACTTTCCTTTTACGGGAAGGATTCCTCTTTGGATACTTGAGGGCACTCTAAGTGCTTGTAACACTTCCTCCACTGCCTCTCCGGGTCTTCCTAACAGGTGTACCAGACGATTTTTCATCCATGAATCCCACTTTGCCTAATGCAACTGCTTCCAAATAACGTGTGTACGATTGTAGTCCCTTTATATCAACAAAGGAGAAGGCAATCGGTAATACCGCACCTTGTTTCTTCGTTGTTGAGTTCTTAAATCTGAAAACATTGAGTGTGGGCTCAAGCAACACGGAGTGATGTTTGGGTCATCAAGTCTCGCGGAATATCGATTATTCCCTAGAGCCCTTGGATCAACAATTTGGTGAATTTGATGTAAGGGATCTTGGTGCCGGATTTTAAGGTATGACATCATGTCGTCCCGCATCGAGTCGCTAATTGATATGATTCATGTTGACCATGGCCCATAATATTTGTAATTCCATGAGCTTTGGATGCTCAAAACCACTGTCACGTATAGAAACTGACTTTGCAATCATGATGTAGAGGGTTCTCTATGGCTGATGAATGTTCTTAAGATCAACGATCGAATGTTTTGTGATGATCCCGCAGCCGCCATAGCCGATGTCGACCATGAACCGGAGAGCGACCTCTTCGTAAGGAGTAGCGAGTAATCGGCAGTCGGATGGTAGGAAGAAGAAATGCCTTTAAATCAGCAGGAGTGATGGTGACTTGTTTGTTGTTAAGTGTCACCGCCACAAAGACTTTGACCTTTGACCTTTGTATTGTATGCCGATGGTGAATATAAATCTCCCAAGAAACCTCAAGCGCAATTTGTGAGCATATTCCTGTAGGGATGAGTCTTCAGAATGTCCACCGCAATCTGACAAGAAGACTCAAAACAAGTGAAGTTTTCAAAATCGACCCTGAGGTTGTTCTTTCCAATCTTCATAGTGTAACCGTTGGGGAAGATTTCTTCAATTGTGAGAACATTTGGTGCATCAACATTTTCCATTTGAACGTCCATATCGTGATCTGTAAGATATTTAGCCAAAAGAACCAACATATCGAAAGACATTACGTTAGTCAAAAGTTGATTTTATTGTCTATTTATTGAATGTGATATGTTAATGATTGTTACGAGTCCAATGTCACTTGTTAGTCCAATAGTCCAAAGACGTCGTGATAAGTTTCGTGAGTAGATTAACTTTGAGTTTTAAAGTCCAAGTTTTCACTTATTTTCACAACTTATTAAACATTTAAGCCATTAATGACATTGTGGTTCCAGTAACATTATGATTTGTTTATTTACAAGTTTGTACTCGTAACAATTCATAATTTTGGTTAAAATAAGGCTTAGGCGTAGGTTTTGCAAGCTTATGCGTAAACAAATGAACCATACGCCGAGGCATAAGCTTGTGCGTAGGATCTTATCTTATGCGTAAGAAATGTTACGCCGTAGGAAAAGATCCCTTAGCATAAAGCTTACGCATAAGCATGTGTTGGAGTTTACGCGTAATGTCTACTCGTAAGGGTAAACCTTATGCGTAAGACTCAAGTTTACGCATATCCTTCACAGGATACGCGTAGTCCCCTTTGTAGAACCTTACGCCAGTAAGGTTACGCGTAAGATTTATCTTACGCTTAACATTCTACGCGTAAGGTGATCCTTATGCGTAGTAACTCAGTTAACCTTGATTCTGAATAATTCACGCGTAAAACCTGAAACAAATTCATCATAACATCATCATTAACACAACATTCAATCCCTTTTAGTCTAACATGAAGTCTCACTCAAAAACAGGTTACGCGTAGGATATGCATACGCGTAGAAACTTAAACCCTATGATTCAAAAAGTTACGAGTATGAAATCTAGCCATAGGATTGACACCAAATCTTTTATGGGATAACTTAGAGGGCAAATGAGTTGACTTAAAAAAGTTTTAACATCCAAACCTACATGAATCAAGAAAACCCAATTCGTATGAACTTAAACCCTAAATCTTAATTTTAACAAAATTTAAGTTTCTGGGTAAGATTCAAACAAGGTTTTGGTCAATTAAACATGTAACAAGAATAACCCAACCATCTAATTGACCATAAACACTCCCAAATGAAAACACCCAAATTTACGCATAAATCCTAATTCTTGAATCACTATTAAAACGTTTTCTGGGTAGAAATTTATGTTGGAAATGTTATGGTATATGATTTTGAACATTTTAACATCATTTTAAACATCACAAACACACAAGTGATGATTTTGTGTTCATACGCATATGCGTAGAACACAAAAATCATCCAAACACTAAATCCAACCGTTGGATGTTAATGAAATTAAAAACCTATATTTGTAAACATGTTAAGATCATAAAACCACTTACAAATCAGGAGTTTAAAGCACGAAATTGTAGTTTGATTCTTAGGCGTAGGATGAGTTAGATGAAATAATAAATGAGTGAATTTAATGTTTATGAAAAATTTGGTGAGGGTTTTTGTTAAAAAATTAGTTTCAACATTTGACAACATTGGTCCCTCCACCTCAACCATTCTCATCTAAAGCCCATAAGTTCCACTTAGGTTACTAAAAACATGATATTTGGAAAGAAACTTGACGACACTCCCCCTCGACTTAAGAAATAATGAAATTTTATAAATTTGAGTCCGGGGAGTGTCAGCAAACCAGAAATGTGACCACCATTAACAAAGAAACTATCGGTAATAGATAACATGCAAGTACAAGGTTTTATGAAACAGAAAAATATTTACTTTCTCCCCCTCAACACTTGACCGAGAAAATACTGAATTTTGAAAGAGTAAAGTGTTGACGGAAGAATTGTACTTGCCATGTTAAAAGAAATATAGATAGAAGAATATTTTAGTAGTTTTATCAGATTTTATATTTTTTGTATTTTGTTTTTGAGAATATTTACAAAAGAGGTTTTGGTGTTTGACTGGTTTTAAGAATGTTTTAAAAGTTTATCCAGTTCCTCTGGAGTCAAACACCGCATACCAATCCGGTGGACCAACTCATTAAACCTAGAGGAGCTAAGGCTTTGGTGAGAAGGTCAGCTTGGTATTCGCGTCCACAAAGTATAATTCAACAAGACTTTTCTACGCGTTCTTGATGAAATGATATCGAAGATCGATGTGCTTTGACTTCGAATGTTGAACGTGAGTTGCAAGAGATCGCAATAGCACTTTGATTGTCGCAGCATACATTGGGATTCTATCAAATACGTAACCATAGTCTTTGAGTTGTGTTCTCATCCAAATGACTTGAGCACAACACGACGACATGGCTACATATTCGCTTCGTTGAAGACAAAGAATGTACAATCCTCGCTTCTTCGATTGCCATGACACCGTTTATCACCAAGAATTTGAAGAGCCCTCAAGTACTTTTCCGAGAATCTAAGCAACCTGCGTGATCGCCCCAAAAGCTATTAGTTCAAAACCAGAATCCTTCGGATACCATATTCCCAAGTTAATGGTTCCCTTGATGTATCTGAGGATTCTTTTAGCCTCAGAGAGGTGAGTTTCAGTTGGTCTTGACCGATAACGGAGCAAAGATATACAAAGAAAGACAATATCGGTCACGGGTCGTTAGATACATGAGAGACTCAATGATACTTCGGTATTTGGTAGGGTCAACCAATTTTCCATGCAAATCAGCGTCCAGTTTCTTGGTATGTGCCATTGGAGTGGCATAGGTATCACAACTTGTCATTCCATGTTTGTTTAAAATTTCAAGGGCATATTTGGACTGACTTAGGAAAATACCACGGGGTGATTGATGAACTTGTAGTCCTAGAAAGAACGTAAGTTCACCCATCATGGACATTTCAAAATGTTTCTTCATTAATTTTGAAAAAGTGTTTGAGTACTTTTTGTGTGTTGCCCCAAAAATGATGTCATCCACATATATTTGAACGATTAAAATGTGTGCCCCGTGATATTGTATGAAAAGTGTAGGGTCGACCGAACCTTTGACAAAATTATTGGCGATAAGAAAGGATGATAACTTATCATACCACTCGGGGGCTTGTTTGAGACCATAGAGAGCCTTCTTCAGTTTGTAGACATGATTAGGGAACTCTAGATCAACGAATCCTTCCGCCGCTAACATAGACCGTTTCTTTCGCTTGTCCATTGAGAAAAGCAGCTTTGACATCCATCCGAAAGACCGTGATGTTCATGTGAGCCGAACGCCGTAAAAAATCCGCAACCTCAAGACGAGCAACCGGGCGCTTAATGATTCTTCAAAGTCAATACCTTCTTCCTGTCTATAACCCTTAGCCACCGAGACGTGACTTATTTCGATTACGTTCCTTCAAAGATCCAATTTGTTTTTCCAAATCCATTTGAGACCAATGATCGAAGACCCCTGTTCTTTCAACCAATTCCCATACTTCAAGACGTTTAAACTGATTAAGTTCTTCTTGCATGGATTCAATCCGGTTGTCTTTGGTCATTGCATCTTTAATGTTTTTAGGTTCAGATTGGCATGAAGCATGAGTGCATAAATGCAATGTTCACCGTCTGTGTGAAGATGTTGTCTTGTTACAACCGTTGATTCGGGTTACCAATAATGTTTTCAAGAGGATGGTCTTTCGTCCAACGATGTGTGAAAGGTTGATGTTGATATACATTCTCAAGATGGGAGGATTCAAATGGCTCGTAGATGATTCCAACATCGTGTGTAGCGGTTCATTAGAAAACGGATGAAGAACGCATTTGGATCATAATCTGCAGTGGGGTACTTCATTGTTCGAAGATCATCACCGGTTCGCGTCGTTGATGCGCTTGTTCAACCGTTGTTGTAGAATCAACTGGTGGTGCTTCCTCAACGATAGAGTTGTTGTAGCATGTGTATCGTATGGATTTTGATCGGTTGAGCAAATGGAAACATTTGATACACCCGTGCACGCTCATCAATATCATCACTAAACGAGGAGCAAATAGTCGCTCCATTTGACGCCGAAGTTAGTTGTAAACTAGGTTCACCGACGATGGTGTTTGAGGGAAGTTTAAACGGTTATGACCGGTTCCAAGTCTGCTATGCTCGAAGCTATTTCGTAAGCTCATCGAATTGGCATGAATCGCTTCCATAATCTCCCTCAACGACGATTCCAGATCCGATAACCCTTAGAGTTTTCACAATATCCAACAAAGACTCCAATGTCAACTTTGGCTTTGAGCTTACCAAAGTCATCATGATCATTATTCGATAACAAAGGATCCAAATACATGAAAGTGTTTGAGATTCGGTTTACGGTTGTGGATAAGCTCATAAGGTATTTTGTTGTGGCGCTTGGTAATCATTGAGCGATTTTGAGTGTAGCATGCGATTGACACGGCTTCGTTCCACAAGTAATCCGAAGTTTAGCATTAATTAACATTGTTCTTGTAGCTTCCACTAACGCGGTTTGCCTCTTTTCAACAACTCGCTTTGTTCTAGTGTACGTGCAATAGATGTTGATGCTCAATTCCCACTTTCTCATAAAATGCACGAAGAGTTTGATTTACAAATTCCGCCTTTGTCTGCTCTCGATTTGTCCGACCGTGTTTCTGAAGTGGACTTGAATTTTCGTGAGAAAGGTGATGATCATCTGTGGAGCTTGATCTTTACTCCGAAGGAAATAAACCCAAGTCCATCTTGAGTAGTCATCTACAATTACCAAGATGTAGCTTGCCATTAATCGCTGCAGCACGATCGGCCACACAAATCCATGTGAAGAAGATGAAGCACATGTCGCGAGTTGTGTTCCACCTTTGAAGGAAAGTGAGCACGAAGTCATTTTCCCTTGTTCACAAGTGAACATAGGTGATCTTTAGAATAACAAATTTTGGGAGACCTTCAACAAGTTTGTATCGTGCAAGATTGGTTATGGTTTGAAAGTTTAAATGTGAGACGACGGTGCCATAGCCAAGATTTTGTAGATGTTGCCTTTGAAAGTAGACAAATGGGAGATGAAGCAATCATGTCTTGCATTGAGATTGTATAAAGACTTTAATGCAGGGTGCCGCATAAGATCGCTTTCCTTGTAGATCACTTAAACAAGTTTTCTCCGAAAAGCAACTTCCAAATCTCCATCACGTAACTGACCAACCGAGAAGAGATTGTGACTGAGACCTTCCACATAATAAACCCTGCTAATTTCGATGTTGCCATTGATGTTATCTCCAGTAGCCCATGATAGTTCTAAGTGATCATTCCCGACCGACAAGCCAATAAACTTTGCAACAAAGTTTGATAACAGTTTGAGATTGCTTGTCATGTGACGGGAACATCCGCTATCAACAATCCAAAGGATGATTTGTATCACCCGCATTACAATACGTAAGACACGTGATGGAATAGAAGTAGATGCGGAACCCGAAGAGTTAGAGGGTTCTGAAACAGTTATAGTAGAAACACACATATCAATGATTTTAGGTATCCATTTAAATCCAAGTGTATTATGTAACCATTTCTGCCATCTCTAACTAGTCTTAGCTTTGGTCTTAGTGAATGCACTAGGTGATAAGGTCTTCCTAGGAGGTGAAGGTGGTTCTATGGGTACATCAATGATCGTAGTTGGAATACTAGAGGGTGGTTTACCTAGCACAGACTTAGAAGCATTAGTGGGCCTAGAGGTATTCCGTTTTCTATTATTCCGCTTACGATTCAAGATAGCCTTAGCAACACATTTATTATGACAAGCAGAAAACATGCTTTTATGACAATCAACACAAGAAGCTTTAAACAAAACATTAAGAGTACTTAGAGATTCAGCATTCATTACATCACTTTGTTCATTACATTTGTCAGACGCAATATCTAAAGTGGGTGCAACTTGAGTTTTATTCAAAGTCCTAGGGTGTTCTTCTACTTCAAGATTCTTTATTGTTCTTTTCTTACGCCGCAACTTCCTATTCTTCCTTGTATTGCTCCTAGGTCGTGAAGTGCGGCGCTGAGAAAAGAGGCAACTATTCCTGTTTCAGTAGAGGGAAGCACATTAGTTTCTTGTGGCTTGTCATTTGATGTTCTAGAGTCATTTTGAATATGTGTAGGTGCAGTTGCTATAGTGTTACTATCCCTATCTTGCTTAAGTGTCACCAACTCTGCTTTTAGATCATGGATTTTGTGTAACAAATCTAGATTTGCAGAACGAGTGAGACCATCTCGTCGTAAAACATCTTTGGTGTATGCAAGATGATCATCAAGGTCTTTTGACGCTTTATCACGAGTCTTTTTGAGTAAATCAAATATGACACCATATTCCTTTTAACTTTTGAAATTTCTTGTTCATATTTTGAGATTTGACACTTCAAAGACGCTGCTTTTGATCATCCAGTTGCTCAAGTTTTGGATTAAGAATTTTTGTATGCAACTGGTTGATTTTGTTTTGCAAAGCGAGTTCACGATTGTGACAATCTTTTTGACACCATTGAAGACGACGTTTTGCATTTGAAAGCTCGTTTAACAATCGCTTATTTTCAACTTTTAAAGACTTGATTTGTGACACAAGATCGATTATTCTCAACATTTTCAAATGTAATCAACAGTAATCACAGAGATATAATCAAATGCATATGCAACAAAATGAAGTAACACAACATTATGGATATCAAAGAGATAACATCTTCCAAGAGTCGATCAACATCTTTTCTCAACATTTTCTTTTACGCTTAGTATTTAAAATTGATGTTTCGCTTTCTAAAATCTGCTTTCATTAGTCCAAGCTCATTGTGAAAATCCCTTTCCCAATATAGTGCACAATTTTTCAAATTTTTAACATGGGGTAAAATTCTTTTCTGAAAAATATCTCTTTGTTCTCGCGCCAGAGGCGATTGAGAATGTTCAACTTTTATTCCAGAATGAAATTCAATCTCCTGTTCCAAAAGTTTGATGTCGGATAAGAAAATTTCAAAGTATTTAATAACTTGACAACTTTCGAATTTTGTTTTAACTTCACTAAGTGAAGGTAAAGGACCATTAATTTGTGCACCATTGTGTTGGGGACCAACATTAGAAGGTTCAAAAATTGGTGTGATAACCCAAGGTGTGTTAGAAGTATCCTGTTGTGTGACAAAAGTTACGGCTTTTGACTAGTTAAATGGTTTGTTATAAACAACATTTTCCATTTTTGACCGACTCTCGTCATTCAGATCTAATTCCTCTTGGCGATTATATTCAACAACACTCATAATGGAATCATCAATTCTATGTTCTCGCGATAAACTTCCTGATTTGGTTTGAATGCTCTATTAGAAAACTTTGGTTTGTAATGAGGAAGATTCGGTCCATATCCATTTGGATTTGGTTTAAAAGTAAACTTTTGAATAGTTGTGATTGACTCACCATGTTTATAAACAACATTTCAAACTCTTTTTATTTTGTTTTGTAAGTCGACAATTTTTCAAGATAGTCATCTATTCGTTTCGTTGAATGCTTTTTGTACTCGAGAACTATTTTGACAAGTTAACAACTCGACTTGGCTTTTGAGTTTCCAAAGTGAGAGCGTTAAGTTGTTGTTTATGATCATATTTCACTTGTTCTATTTGAGACAACAAAGCATTCTTGGATGCGACTAGATCAATGATCTATTTTTCTAATGATTTTTCGTTTTGGTAAGATTTAGCAAAAGCGACTTCAAAACCTTTTTCACGCTTTTTCTTGAGTTTTATAAACGTTGAGTTGGTTTTTTAAGCATTCAATATCCCTAGTTAACAATGCATTTTGGTCCTTTAATTGCTTATTGATGTCCTTGCATATTTCCAGGCGAGATTCTTGGTCTTTAAGTAAGGTCATGAGCTCAGACGGAAGTTCAGTTTGTTCAACGTGAGTCTCAACATGATCATTAGTCAGATCCTCAAGTATAACCCACGAGTCAACTTGATTATCAATGGTAACCATAAGGTCATCTTGATCGTCAAATATAACGACGGGATCTATTTGATTATCATCGAATGAGATGTAGACGGCTCATGTTGAATACTATGATCCTCGCCTGATAGATGAAGTGCGGAGATATCATATCAAGAATGAATATGGTTTGATCCGTACTTGAGACAAGCCGCGCTGTCATACACTAGGCCCTGTGTCACCATGTGGAGTTCGTGCATGTTTGCCATCAACATAACCGCTGCGATTAGCCTCGCAAGTCCTCCATATCATCATCGACCGTGATTTGCCATGAAGCTCTGTTCCTTGTTCGTAAGAGTTCCGCCAACTTCATCCTTAAGAGCCAAGAGTAAAGCCTCTTTGTGATAAGCGCTTCCTCTTGTCCTCGGCTTTGGGCATGCATTAGCCGTGATGACCATTCTCATTATAGTTATAGCAACGTAAGACCATTAATCCCATTCGAGCATTACCCCTGCTTCAACCACTTGAGCCTTTTGTTGTTGTGGAGCACCCATGTTATTCCTTCCTATTGGATTAAAACCTTGACCATCGCCCATCTGACGAACATTACCACTATTCTGAACTTCAACACGTCCATTGTTAACAACAGCTTGATTCCTTGTGTTTGATGAGGTACGAATGCGATTGTTGGATTTGTTTGAATATCGGCAGAAGGCTCAAGCAATCATGACAAACCCTTGTTGCAATGCATCGAAAGCTTCTTTATCCTCATTTGATTCACTGTAAAGTGCTTGATCATTGTTGTTGTTGTTGTATGGAACCAATTGAGTTTCCTGAGATTGGTGCTGTGACGGATCATAAGGTGTTATCTTAGCGGATGGTTGAGCAGTGTGTTGTGGAGGATTTGTGAATACAATTTGTAAGGTCGAGAATTGAGGATAACAAGCTTGAGCCCACAAAGCTAATTGTTGATTATCCGGGAGTGATGGTGAGACAGGGAGTCCACGGATAACCCTTTCTTTGTCAACTTCTTTTTGGTGGGGCTTCAAATAGTCGTACAACAATCCGTATGTAGCATGATGAAGATTCTTTGCTTGAAGGATGAAAATGACATACTTTTCCCAATCAGGACCAAGACTACTTAGAAACTTAGTGTTGATTGCAATTCTTGGCATAATGATGTTATGTTTTTCCAAGTCATTGATGATGTATGAGAATCGATGATGATATGACTCTAATGTCTCTCCTGGTTCAATCATGAAGTGTTCATAAGCCAAGTAGATTTTGGATTCCATATCTTCTTGATTGAGTTCAGTGCCTTCCATGAGAAGATTAATATGTTCCCAAATTGCTTTAGCGCCTTTTGAGCATCAACACTTCGAAGAATCGGATTGGGTAATCCCAAAAGGATGTATTGCATAGCTAGTTCATTGGCTTTAAAGTGTAGAAGTTCATCGAGGAGGTCGAAAAGACTTGCAATGTTAGTGACATCACCTCTTGGTGGATTAGTATTTGGATCTCCTGATACAAAGGACAGAGAGGCATCCAAATGGACCTTCCAAGATAACCTTCTTCAAGAACTTTCCATGTGGCTTCTTTAGATCACAAAACCTAAAGAACCTTATCACCCATTGATCATAGTTTCCGGGAGTGAGCATTGGAGGTCTATCAAGTGATCCAGCCTCATGAATGGATTGTTGGCTACTTAAAGCTTCACACATCTTTGCAAACCAAGACGGTTCCTTCATAGTATTCCTGGATGGATGTTGATTGTGAAAGTTTGTGTAAGGTTGTACTTGAAGACTAGGTGGTGGTTGAATCATTTGTGGTTGAATTGCTCCTTGAGGAAATTGTTGTTGATAAAATTGTTGTTGTTGATTGAGTTGTTGTTGTTGAGGATACACATGAGGGAAGTAGTTAGAGTATGGTGGTTGAGACATCTTGAAACTTGTGTTGTAAAATGGATCTTTGTAGTCGAATGAAACTTTGTTGATGAAGTATCCTTATGCGTAGAAATCAAGCTTAGGCAAAGGAAAAACCTTATGCGTAAAAACACCAATTTACACGTAAGAGGTTAGCTTACGCGTAGGGTTACGGAGACCTTAGCTTATGCGTAATCCAAAGGCTTAGGAGTAGAATGGTTATGCGTAAGACAAGGCTTAGGCGTAAGACAAGGCTTAGGCGTAAAGATTCTACGCGTAAGTTTTAGCTTATGCGTAAAACTAGGGTTTTGCCCAAAAATACTTTACACTTATTCCAGTGTAAAAGATATCCAAAGTCGAAGTGTTTTCAGCTTATCCAAGCAAGAAAACACTGAGTAAACCAAGAAAACTGAAGATCAAACCAAGGAAACCTTACGCGTAAGATTAGGGTTTTCTTATGCGTAAGATTTGTCAAAATCTTCCAAAACTTTGATTTCTGCCCAAAAGTGCTTCTAAACCCGATTTTTGTGATGAAACAGCTTCAATATCACCAAAATAACACAAAAGTGTGAAACTTGATGATCCAAAACGCTTAGACACCTTATGCGTAGAACATATCACACGGCTAAAATCAAGCTTAAAGACAATGAAATACGCGTAAAGTTTGAAACTTTTTGCCAAAAACTTAAACTTTATCACCAAATAACCTTTAAAGTACAAGAATCTTGAATTGAAAAGTGAAAAAATAAAAGATTTTTGCGTATGAAAGTTTTGAAACCGAAACTTATGCGTAAAAAATAAAACTTCAAAAACAAAATCGTTCACCCAACTATTTGGCGATTGATACCACTGTTAGGTTCCCATTTATGTAACAGAAGCATCAATATAAGAAGTGAGATAGGAGAAGTGATCGGTTGAACAAGCTAACACAATACGCGTAGGAATATAAGAAAGGATATGCGTGAGTATTGAGATTGTTAGCCTCGCTTTTTATAAAGATAACGTCACTTAAGTGAAATGGACTAGATGCGTAGTATACTTTGCCCTTAGGGACTAGTATCGTGTAAGTGGCAAAGATAGAGCCTATAAATACCCCTCATGACTCTCCATGAGGGGTGAGGTGAATCATTTGGCTAGGTGTAGTGTGTGTTTTATTTTAATAAAGTCTTTGTTTTCTCCTCCCTCTCTCTAGTTTCTCTCTCTAGAAGATGAAGATCTTCATCTTCTTCCACCAACCTAGACCTCCAAACCACATAAATCTTATAGTATTCGGTCCTAACAATTGGTATAACGAGCCAAGGTTACTTTTGATGATTTATGTTGGTTTTAGATACATGTTTCAAACTGTTTTTAGTACTTTTTTGTGGTCGGAAAATTTTTTTCCGTATACTTTGTCAGGATAACAGCTTTTAATATGTTTTGGTATCTTTTGGTCAAAAGTCCCGGTCTTTTATTGATATCTCAACCGCCTTGTGTCAATCTTTTGGTACAAACAGTTAATCATTCTTATGGCTTTTGAGTACCATATCCGTGAAATAATGGTTATCTTTCTTGGTCAAACTTTGGTCAAACCGGCATTCAAGAACATTCATAGCAGCTTTTTCCGGTTTTGTATGAAGATGAACGGTTTTTTGGTCGGAAATACTCGCCGAAAAAATGGTCAAACGGTCAAAACCCTAATCGCCTTCTTCCAAGGAACGCCGTCTGAGTGGTTACGCCAGAAATGTGAAGTTACGCATATGAAAAGTTACGCATATGCGCTTCACGCGATAAGCCTAGGCTTACGCTGCAAGAAATGGTTTACGATAAGATATCGACTTACGCTGTAAGGCCAAGAAAGTTTACGCGATAAGGGTTCAAGAATATTTTACGCGTATACCGGATGAAAAGTTACGCTGTAATATGAGCAAATATCGAAAAGATCTTATGCATAAAATGTCATGACCTCGACCACAAAACATACCATTTACCAAACAAAGACTCGACTTCAGTCTCATCACATCATCAGTCCGAAACAACCATTACCAAAAACCAATCCTACATCTAGACTCACTTCAATATACCCTCACATCACTCCCCATCTCTCATTCAAGACTCAATTGTTGGGAATTCTGTGAAACCGTGATACTGCTGAACGAGAAACAATGGAATCGACCAATTGTGTAATCCAAGATCCGGACTCAACTAGAGTGTATAACAACGATGATTGAATGTGCACAGCGGAATAATAAGAACACAATCAAAGTTACCAACAAGGCTTTTCTATTAAAACTAATGATCCTCTATGGATCTTTACACCCTCTCTATAGAGGTTTTTCTTGAATGTTTTTCTGAAAAGTTATCTCTAAAACATAAGACCTATGTTCCTTTTATAGACAAGGAACCCTAATCCCTTTCTTGAGAAGAGAACAAGCATGCAAATGAATAAATGTAAAACACATACATATGCCTATGCTAACATTGGGCAGTACAATATAAGCCCATGCTAACCTATAATTAATACAACGCATGCATATCCTACTCTGTTTCGCTATATCGTTAGATTCACGGCTTCACTATTTCACCATTATATCTTCGGAGATACCAACACCGCTCACAGAAACCGTACTTCACTCCTTCAGCAGATTCCACTGTTTCTCGTTCAGCAGTATCACGGTTTCACAGAATTCCCAACAATCCTCCCCTAATTGTGTAATCCAAGATCCGGACTCAACTAGAGTGTATAACAACGATGATTGAATGTGCACAGCGGAATAATAAGAACACAATCAAAGTTACCAACAAGGCTTTTCTATTAAAACTAATGATCCTCTATGGATCTTTACACCCTCTCTATAGAGGTTTTTCTTGAATGTTTTTCTGAAAAGTTATCTCTAAAACATAAGACCTATGTTCCTTTTATAGACAAGGAACCCTAATCCCTTTCTTGAGAAGAGAACAAGCATGCAAATAAATAAATGTAAAACCCATACATATGCCTATGCTAACATTGGCAAGCATAATATAAGCCCATGCTAACCTATAATTAATACAACGATGCATATCCTACTGCTTTCGCTATATCACAGATTCACCGCCTTCGCTATTTCAAGCCAAGGTATTATATCTTCGCCAGATACCAACACCGCTCATAGTAAAACCGTACTTCACTACTTCAAGATTCCATCGTTTCCGCTCGTGATTATCACGGTTTCACAGAATTCCCAAAAATTGTGTAATCCAAGATCCGGACTCAACTAGAGTGTATAACAACGATGATTGAATGTGCACAGCGGAATAATAAGAACATAATCAAAGTTACCAACAAGGCTTTTCTATTAAAACTAATGATCCTCTATGGATCTTTACACCCTCTCTATAGAGGTTTTTCTTGAATGTTTTTCTGAAAAGTTATCTCTAAAACATAAGACCTATGTTCCTTTTATAGACAAGGAACCCTAATCCCTTTCTTGAGAAGAGAACAAGCATGCAAATAAATAAATGTAAAACCCATACATATGCCTATGCTAACATTGGGCAATACAATATAAGCCCATGCTAACCTATAATTAATACAACGATGCATATCCTACTGTTTCGCTATATCGTCAGATTCACGGCCACTATTTCAAATGTATTATATCTTCCAGATACCAACACGCCACAGAAACCGTACTTCACTACTTCACAGATTCCAATCGTTGCTCGAAGATCACGGTTTCACAGAATTCCCAACAATCCTCCCCTAAACTGGAATTTGACCTTGGGTTAAGTTCCAGATTCCAGATCTTTAACACTTCAGAACTTGAGGATTGTACTCGAACATCAGTAGCAAAGAACCAATAACAATCTCATCTCTATGATGACCAAACTTTGAAACGCCGTGTCTTTGCAAAGAAGAAATGACATAATGTACATCAAAACTTATTAGTTGCATACTATTCTCATCACATCCGGTGTGTGAACTCGTGAGAGGTGAATCATTGAAAATAATGGATTTGATGTCTCTTTACCAATAGCCATCACTACCGAGTAGCCGATGTTTAAGTCCCAAAACTATGGTACATTGATAACCATCTCGATTTATGAGCAAATCAAGAACTATATAAACGGATTTGATGTGTCTTTACCGGAGCCGTTTGCTCAGGACTAGCCAACTCTTTGATGGAATGCGACATCATCATGGTGAGTTGATAACCATTTATGGATTTCCGTTCTTTACCACAAGCCATAATCTTGTGGGCTAGCCAACTCTTGTGACAGAAAGACATGGTGAGATGAAAACCATGAGTGGTGTAGTAATGAACCAACACCAAAACCTGCAAGCAAGAGAGAGTAGAAACTGAACACAGACAAAGTTAGAGTTTTTTTTAAATAAAGCTAAGAAGAAATAGAAATAACCAAAACATGTACAATGATACCATCAAGCCACAGCAGTAAACCAAAGACAGCTTGTAGTGTCACAGAAACACTAAGCCTCCCCTTAGGCGATGAGGATCCAAAGAAATGCAAAAATGGTTAGAAAACAAAAATACAACAATAAGCCTCCCCTTAGGCTTATGCCTCCCTCAATCAATGCACCTGACAAAGACTATTGTTCTTGGGTACCCGAATGAACCTTCCTTTGAGTTTTCCAAAAATAACATGTTGAGGGCTTAACAACAGTTGCCACACTAACTCCACCATGGGCCTTATTCATATGAGATACATAAGGTGTATATGACTGAAAATAAGAACTTTTAGGTCTATAGGGCATAAGCCTAGCCTTATCGCTCCACCATCCAAGAGTAATCGGTGAAGAATATCCTCCACCGAGGGAACTGGAAAAGGCCTATCAAGCTTGTCGCAGTAAACGATGCATACACCTTTGGTTTATCGAAGGAACCGATTTACTCCGCTTTCACATGAGCAACTTTGGGAACAAATGGAGGAATACTAGCAACATTAGTCCATGTGGGTCTAGAAGTCTTATGGCCGAGGAAACACCCATCTTTTCTCTATGATAATTACAGTCTTTAATAAGATGGAGTTTACTACCACACACAAAACAAGATTTCTTCTTAAAAGGTTTATTCTTAACACAACTTTGTTTATTACATATAAGCTTATCGTAAATAGAACTAGTAGCAAAATTGTGTTTCACGAATAAGTAATTGGCTCTGCTTTGGGCTCATCATTAGCTACTTTGGACTTGGGTGTGGTCTTGTGTGCCTAGGTGAGTCGACTTTTCACTTGAATCACATGAGGTATAGTCAAGGACTTTAAATCGATGACTTGTCACTTTCAGAACAAGAGACAGAGTCATTAGGTTTGCTATTTAGGTCTAGCAAGTCACTTGACTTTTTGCCATATAAATGGTGTGATCCATCAAAGTCATCTAGAATGGACAGGTCAATGGGCATGAATTCACCTCTAATAGGTCCACGTGCATGATGTAAATCACCTTCTTTTACAAAATTAGCTAATCCTGCAGTGTAGATTTGCGAAGTGTCATCCCTAGCTTCTATTCCTACGTACTTCTTAAAGCCTAAGCCTATAGGAGTATTAGGATTTTGACTAGCATAGATGTGACTAGCTAACTTGTTTCCATTCAATAACCATTCTTTATGCCTAGCAATTTCCTCATCTAGTTTCTCTTTTAGCACTAGGTTTTCAGACACTACAGAGCTTTTTCTTTCTCAAGCGCTTTAAATCAAATCTAGCAAATTCTAGATCACTTTCTAGCACTCTAATCTTTTCCTCATAAGCCACTTGATTCTTTTGAAACCATACCTTTTGTCTTTCTAGAGTTTTTAATGCTAGTTTATGAGCTTCATTATCAACATAGCATTCATTGTACTTAGGTTTCATAGTATCATAGGCTTCCTTAAGTTCATTATATCTCTCCTTACAACTATAATCACAAGTATGTACCTGAGAGATGCCCATGAAAGCAATTACGGATCGCATATCCACAAGAAAACCTTTATAATAATCTTCCTTGCTCATCATCTTGAAATCTGCCTTAAATAAAACAACTACCAATTGCACATGCAAATATTCCCACGTGATCACACAGTTACATTTCACCCAATTAACACTTCAGCAGGAATGAAATAATGCGAGACCCACTTTGTATCAATTGACCAATCACAATTGGAGATTCAAAATTATTGATTGGGTACAAATCACGTGAACCAACTATCAATAGCCACACGATCGAACAACAATCAAGTCATTCAAAGTCAAACAAGAATACCAATTTATTAAAACAAACCCACGTGATGCACTATATTTCGACCAATCAAGAAATCAAGATGCGGGACCCATGTCAGCCAATCAATCTCTATCCCCCTTAATGCAAACCAAAGATCACGAGAACACAAATTATACTAATAACCCAGTGGGGACAAATAGAGAACTGTAATCATGCGCTAGACCCATGCACAAACCAATATTTAAATGAGACAATAAAGATTCCACAATCTTTTACATTAGCAACTGAACAATCACAACTAGATACCCACTATTAATGCCACAACAAATATGATATCCTACGAGATGAAGGACCACTCAAGGACACATGCATACTAATTTCTTTGACCAATGAAAACACATGTCCATGTGAGATTTTCAGCAGAAACAAATGATGACAATTTGCCCCATGACAATCAATCAAAACCCTCGTCAGATCCAAATCGACAAGAATGTTGACAAAATGTATGAACAAAACATGTGACCCACTGACTTATGATCAGATTAATACACTTCGCTTCAGAAATGAAAGATTGGACTAGTATATTACCTTACGCGCCCGTGATGTAAACGAAATAATAAGGCCTTCAACAAAGTGTGTCTGAAGCAGTTTTCTAGGCCTTATAACTTCCTCAACGAGGCTCATCAACGATCCCTCCAAAGGAAACCTTCCTTGATATACCAAGAACTTCCAAATTCAAATTTTGGCGCCGATCCAACTAATCCACAAGTTATGATCAAGCGAAAAACAAGTTCAAGTTGTTCCATTTTAATTTTCAAATATCAGCAGCCTTTATAACTTTGATTGAAGCTCGATTGACAATCCTCCCGTGAAACTTAGATAACAATATAGATTCACCGTAAAAAATCTGAGTTCTCGATCCAACGTCCAAGACAAAGTTATTGCTTTTTAAAACAAACAACAGAAGACTACTAAAATTACTAACAACTTCGAAGTTTTGAAACTTTTCTTCTAAAAACCTTGTAAACTCAAGATCGAGAGCCAACGCCTCGATACCAATTGTGTAATCCAAGATCCTGACTCAACTAGAGTGTATAACAACGATGATTGAATGCACAAATGAATAATAAGAACACAATCAAAGTTACCAACAAGGCTTTTATATTAAAACTAATGATCCTCATGGATCTTACACCCTCTCTATGAGGTTTTTCGAATGTTTTCCTCAAAAGTTAATTCTAAAACATAAGACCTATGTTCTTTTATGACAAGAACCCTAATCCTCGAGAAGAGAACAAGCATGCATATAAATAAATGTAAAACCCATACATATGCCTATGCTAACATTGGGCAATACAATATAAGCCCATGCTAACCTATAATTAATACAATTGCATATCCTACTGCTTTTCGCTATATCACAGATTCACAGCTTCACTATTTCAGCCAGATATATATCTTCAACAGATACCAACACCGCTTCAAATAAACTGCATCACTACTTTCCACAGATTCCACTGCTGCTCGCCAGTGATCACTTTCCTTTGCACTTCCCAACATCAATGATAAACCTAAAATATAAAACAAAGAGATCTCGCCATTTAATTTTTTGCAATCTTCTTTAAGATTGTTACAATTAAATCCATATCATCATTGACCCATATATGTGTTACTTTCCTAAGATAAAGAAAGATTATAACAAGTATGTTATATCTGTCTTAGATTGCATATGACTTAAAAAGGAAAAGAAATCGAAACAAACATCAATTAAACCTACCCCGTGACCCCTTGTTGAAAGGATCATGACGATATCCCCGATGGATTCGAACCGGGTGCAAAACAAGAGAAAGGGTGTTCATGTGTTGGGATGATTTTTGGTATTCGTTATTTTTCTTGATAATGGATGAGATATATGTTCAATCGGTATGTGAGTGATGTGGACAAGAAAGGAGATGAGTTTGGTTTCCGATCCGTTGGGGTGAGAAGTGGTGGTAGGCTTAATATTTTGAGATTGTGTTTTAGGTCTAGTGATGTCCGATAGTTATATATCCCGTTATATGAGTCAAAATGGATCGGGTTTGTTATCTCATGATTGGACCGATGGGCCTATGGTGACTAATTGACTGGCCGATACTTCAATCAGATGTTAACGCATATATTTGTCTTGGTCAAATGGTTTTTGCTGCTGATGATGATAACGATAGGGAATTATATTATCCAAATTTTGGATATATAATTTATTTATAAGTACCGAAAAGTGGTATTTATTGGCATGGTATAATTCTCACTGGAGGATACATATATTCACGGCCAGGAAGATGTGAAAAATGACTACGGAGTTTTTGTAGGTATTTATTGATGCGAATTGAAGTGACATTTCATCTGGTGGACTTTATCTTTGAGACATTGGTTGGTTGGATGCATGTCTCAAGATAACTTGTTGGAGCACATTATGAAAATTGAAAATCCGGGTTATAACTGTAAGGAGTTACGTTGTAGTGCTCACAGTGTATAACTATCACTTTAAGGAGTTACGTTGTTGTGCTCAAAGGTCACACTAAGTCGCTGGATTGTTCAAAAATTTAGAACAAGCAAAGAAGTCACAAGTGGGATGCTTACTTCCTTTTCAAGTTAGTCAGACCGACTATCTCCATATGTGGTCATTACATTTAGCCGCTGAATTCAAAGGAGGTTCGAAAGGTTGGTTAGAGAAAATTATTGAGAGTAATAGCATATTCTCACGCACTTTGATCAAGCTATGATGTTAATATTGCACCAAGAAGGTAATACAGATGTATAAAGAACATTATGATGATTCCATATTTCGCAACCATCGAGGGAGAAGTTGGTATTTCATCTTCCGATTGGATTACGGGATTTTGCTTAAGATCAAGAAGGAGAAGTAGTGTGTGTACATCGGGTTTTTTACCAACTTGATGCAATACTAAGTGAAAGGTGTTGTTACGATGTTCTAACCACAACCATTGTGCTCAAGAGTTTACTTTCTCCACAAGGTTCAAAGATTAAAGACGTGGTTGGAAGAGTGTTGTCGTTCAGAGGGAGCAGTAAAAAGGCTCACTAGTTAGGAGGGAGTAATAACCTAACTAGACCGTTAGAATTGAAGTTAAGAGCTACAAGAAGATCATTTGCCGAGGTCATCTGGGGAGAATCAAGTTTGCCAAGATCTAGACTACGTGAGATCAAGACTTCAAGAAAGTCAACATTGTTCATTACTATTGTAATTTACTTTGTATTTATAGGTCTCATTGTAACCATTCATGCACGACGCATTGATTGTGTGTAAATACTCATCATTTGCAGACAATATAAACGTAAAAATCATCTCAAAACACTCAGAAACACATCAAAATGATCAAAATATCACAAATCAGTGTTTTATGTGTTTTAAATGCAAAAATATCAAAATCGGATGAAAAACATATCAAATTTGCAAAATTGCGCTTTTAGTCCCCAAGTTTCTAAAATTGTCAAAAATAGTCCCTGAGTCAAAATTTCAAAAGAAAAATCACCAAAGGTCCTTTAATGTCATAAGTTGTCAAATTTAGTCCTTTGGTGAAAAATATCAAAAGTTTGAGAAAATTACAAAATGGCCCTCCAAGTTTCAAAATTGGCAGAAATGGCCCCTGGAAAATTGCAAAGTGGCAATTTTGGTCCTTATACTTTTTGAGAATGTCACTTTTAGTCCTTGGAAGTAACTTGGCAGAATTGGCAGAATAGGTCCCTCTAAATTGTGAATTACACATATGGTCCCTATGTTATTATAAGCCTTAAACCTCATTTTGGACCTTTCATCAATTTGGACCCCTGTCATATGAATTTTGACCCCCTTGATATTTAATAACTGCCTGGTCAAAAGCTTGGTCAAACCCCACCTTTGGCGCCAAACTCCATCTCCCAACTGCTTTCTGCCAAAAGCTCTGCAACACACAACCTCCCCCCTCCTCCAACTCACCTTATCCCTTCCCTTGTCCCCTCCAAACAGAAGATTACAAGATTTCACCTCTCCCACACTCAAGCTTATCCAACTGCTAAATGACTCTTTCCCGCCAAAATGAAATAAATGGCCAGGATCATCTAAACTCATCCAAGGGCTACAAGAAGAGGTGTGGAACCGCCATTCATGAGAGAGAAACAATTTGACTAAAAAGAAGTATGAGGAGGCAAGATAGAAAGTTAGTTTTTAGTTTTAGTAGTTAGTTTTTTTTTAAGATCATTTTCCTTTGTTCCAAATTCCATAGAGTTCAATTGTATTTAATTCCAGCTTACATTTTAAGTATTTTTCCAAAGGTTGTACTTTGATTCTTAAAAGTTTTAATAAAATCTCAAATTTTTCCTATTTAAATTTTGTTATAGTATTTAATATTCTAGTTTCCACAGAATCGGGTTGATTCACAATAGCATAGTTAGTAGTTTCCATCCTTTATTTGAATTAATCCCACTCTAAATCGCTTTTGAAATAGTCAACGAAAGTCAACATATGTTCATGAGCTACTTGGTTTGATTTTGATTACATAGAGATCCGGGATTGATGAAGTTAGTGAAGTTCTATATGGTGTTGATCGCTGTTTGATCTCGCTTAGTGTATCGCTTTGTTTGACTATTTGTAAGTTTTCGCTCAAGTCTCATATATGCAAATTAGTAGAAGAGATCATTTACTTGCAGCTCAATTGAGTTGTTACTAGCCTCGCATTCATCAACGAGCTTATATTGACTATAGTTTGAATTGTTTTAGCTTTAACCATTTGTGTCGATTATTTCTCTCACTGTATAATCCAATTACTATGGTTAGTTAAGTTTCAATGTTAGTTTAATGTTTTATATGCATTATCTAGGTGTTCCAACTGCTTGAGGTGACTATGGCTTAGAATTAGAGGTTTGTTAAAGAGAAAAGTTCTTGGCTCCCCATTCCTGGTAGCTCGTGGTTAAGCTAAGCCGGCGGCTTGGAGTTGCAGAAGTATTGTTTAATGTAGTTAAGTTCTTTTCGATGATGAACACATATCGTTATTATATTGAGATTTTTGATTAATGATATTAATCACATATTATATCTACTGCAGACCGCAGACTGTTCTAGATTTCGGATCATTTGTGCCTCGGCTTTTAAGCTGTCAGGTTAGAAACCGCTTAGATTCTAGCATAATTCACACCCATTTGCTTGTTTCTTAGTTTCCAAGTAAAAGAGGTCTATAATAGTAAACTAGGTTGCACTAAGGTAGTCTTAGCTTAATTCTAGCTTCTTGTGGATAATATGGTTCATCGAAAGAGTGTCAATACTTATTTCTAATAAATTTATTACATAGCTTTTACAATTCCTCGCATCCATATTCTCCCACATAAGCATTTGTTTTTGTAATTTTCCTGGATTTAGAATTATATTTTTAGATTTCTGAATTTTCATAATTTTTAGATACCGCTTTGCTATTTTCCATTTAAAAAATGCTTTTAAGCACTTTTAATTAGCTTTAAATACAAAAAATTAAGAAAAGGTTCTAAAAAATAAGTTTTCATTTTTATTAAGTTAAGATAAATATAAAACCCAAAAAGTATTTTTCCATATTTTTCTTAGTTAAATTTGTATTTTTAAATAATTTAATTAGTCTTTAATAGTATTTAATTCCTAGAAAATAGAAAAATAATCATAAAAATACAAAAATAGTTTTGAAAATTCTATTTTGATATTTTAGACTTTTCCATTTCATAATTTTATTTTTCTAGCTTTATTTCCTATTTTCTTTCATTTTAGGTTATTATTAATTAGTTAAAAATAGTTTTTAATTAGATAATTAGTTATAAAAATAATTTTATTTTTCTATAAATTTTCTTATATAATTAGGATTGTAAAAATGTATTTTCTATATTCATAGGTATTTTCCTTCTTTATTTTCACGTTTTATTCCGTACGTTTACGTAGTTTTTAATTTAAACGTAAGTTTTAGGTTTTAAACGTTCATCACTTTAAATATAGTGATAGCGTTTATTTAATAGATTTTATCTTTTTAATTTCCTTTAATTTGCATTTAAGCCGTTGTAATTTGTTGGCTTTTCCGTGAAGTTATAATTAATTCACATCTCCTTTCCCGCTCAAATCTCCCATCACTAAACGCTTTGATAATCCATTGATAGCTACTGGGACATAACGTAACTCGGGGAGACTCTATACCTCGTGATCTTCATTGATTTCTGTTCCCGCGCAAGCCGTTACGGTCCGCCATTCACAAGCAAGTGTTTGTGTGATTTAGCTCGACTGCTCGGAGCGCATCAAATTTCGCGCCGGGCCGGAGCCGTATCATTATCTTACGCTTAGCAGATTAGTAATTTGATATTCACTTTGTTCATACCATCCATCCAGATATGTTTATATTTTCTTATCCAAAACCCCAAAATATTCTTCTCATTCCTCTTATTCGCTGATTCTATTTCTCTTACCCTCTTGTCGCTTAATTCCTATTCTTCAGATCCTCTCAACCATTTGATTCTCTTCTTAATCCTCTATATGTTTAATTCTTATGTCGCACATTCGGCCAACTTCATCGTCAAATGTGTGTGAGCAAAAGGGAGGGGGTCTAGTTCGCTAATTTGCAATTGTATGAATTATCCATCAAAAATGCTTTTCAAAGTTATTTCACCACCGCCACAACCTGGAATACATTCTAATCTTGACAAACGTCAAACGCCTGAGCTACCCCTAAGCATTCCACCGAGGATTACGAGGACTATCTCTTTGAATCTGAGCCCGTAATCTAATCAACAAATTTATGCCGGCGAAAAAAGGTCGAGAATTAGAATTGATTACGATGAACCCGTTTCAAACATCGGCGACTAGCAAGAATGACTTGCCTAATCTTCAACGCTTCTCCAACCGTAACCGAGACCATAACGGGCGGTGGAAATTGCTAGCTCTGAGCACACCACTTGTCCCACCTCCCGATTTTTCAAAATGTTCTTCGAGACTTGATAGTCATTCAGATCACCATGTTGGTTTTGATGATTCTTTGAATAAACCGATTCCTCTTCATAACTCTCAAATGCAATCGCTTATTCCTCTGGTTTGTGGCAGCCTTTATGGTTCAATTGTCATATGACGGTGTACAATGTGGTAATGATATTCATAACGAGAGTTGTTTGTTTTGTGGTTCGAGGAATTCATTTAATTATGATCCTAATCCGAACTCATTTAACGACTTCTCAAACTTCTTCCCACTACTTCCACCACCACACTCGACTTATCATCATATAATCAATATATTGTGAATATTGTGGAGGTCCTCAAGGATTTGAGTGTCAATCCGAAACACGCTTGTCTATGAACAGCTTTTCCGGTGATGCTCGAACTTTGGATATGACCAAAATCCATATGATTCACTGTCTGCATCAACAAGTATCGGTTAGTGAAATCGCTGGGTCCCCATTTCCGATTGTCAAATAGGAACCCAGACTTGTAACAATCATGACTCTTACATGTTTGACAATTTCCAACCTCCACAAAGACTATACTGGTTCAAACTCCACCTGAAGCCGTTATCTCAAGAAATCTCCTGATTTTAAACCGCAATAAAAACACTTGAGGATATGATGAGTAACTTTAAGAATCAAGTGAGTGGTGAAAAGACCATAGGAGAATTGCTAGCCGAGTCGAAGCTACCGCCAATCAAGTGGAAGAATTATTAGCCCTAGAGCATGCAAAATTTAAGGCTCCCAATTTCTTAAGGCAAGTTTTATATGATGATGACGGGAGGGTTTTTATCCTTTTTAGAAATAATATTTTCAACCCCCGTCCGCTTTGATATCCTGTACAGCTTGAGATTCCATCTCAAATAACCGCTATCACACCTCGAGATTCCCACTCACTCTCTCAACATGTGGGACAAGCATCTTGACACATCAAGCTCCAAGAATCGGACGAACTCATAAAGTCTAGTGTTGAGAACCTGTTCCAATCCCAAAGAGAGTCACAGGAATTCTTGATCATGTGTGTGACATCCTCCTCCTCTGTCTTCCAAATGATCATGTTGAGATGTTCTCCCATTCTCATGATGACTAAGCATTCTGTGGAGATCATTTATGTGGAAGATTCACCTTTCTCGAGCTTGTTAGCTTGAAGAAGAGAATGATGAAGTTAATGACATCAAATCAAGATGAAGCACTTCGGCAACATTATTGAATGTCAAATTTTCTCATTTCTAAAATCAAGGCTTTCAAAGAGAAACCTATTTCATCTCCTATCCCCATTAAGGATAGTGACATTCTTTCCGATGATTCTATTCTCGAAATGAAAGCCTTCGCTTGATATATGGGAGAGAAGATTAGTGGCGTATTCACTCTCATTCTCATAATTCTCTCCCATCATGAATCATTTACCTTTGAGGAGTTCGCCAAAGGAACCCACTCATATCAATTCCAATATGATTCATTCACCTTCATGGAGTTCTCGATGAACTCACTCATATCATATCTCACGAGTATGATAACTTTCTACTTTGATCTAGACACACCAGATATGTCTAGACCAATTGAGCTTAATCGATGAGATTCATGGAGACTATGAATTCTCCTATTGAGGATGAAGAGTTAGTCATGATTTCTATCATGATTTTCTTCCTTTTCTTCATATATTCTCATCTCTCCTGCTCTTCACTCCTTCGGGAATGAAGATATTATCTTTGATCCCTAGATCTTCATGTACCATTTGTGAGCCGGTTCTATGTATATCTCATCGGTGGAACTTTCACGCGCTTCAATGTTTATCCAAACATCTTGAATGAAAGTCCGATGGAGATTGTTTCTTCCACCTTGCTTCCCCATGAACAAATGATTGGGTCGAGTCAAGCTAGCGACTCAGAATCAAAAATAAGAGATGCCATATGGGTTTTCACCCATATTTCTGACTTCTTTCTATTTTCTACCACCCTAGCTGGGGTTGCCCACATGTTTAAAAAAAAAAAAAAAAATCTTCTTCTAAAATAATGGCCGTAATATTTCCCTTTTTACGTTTTTGTCGCAAATAACCGCAGACAATATTGAGGGCAATATTCATTTAAGTGCTGGGAATTTCACTAATTTCATATGTATATGCCGCCCAATTCCCCTTTTTGGCCAAAATTTTTTTGAGTAAGTGTTTTTTACACTTTCTCATTTGGTTATCACCGCCATGTCAGAAGCACAAAAGGATTGGCTAATCCAGAGCAAACGGCTTTGGTAAAGATATCTCAAACCGCTATATGGCTTGCAATTTGCTCCAAAATTGTATGGTATTCAGATCACCATATCCTAAAAAGTGAAGAGTTGGCTAGCCCGCAAGTTTATGGCTTGTGGTAAAGGCAGAAAGGAAAATCCATAATTGGTAATCAGCTCACCAAAGCTAATATTGATAATTTATCTAAGAGTTGGCTAGTCCGTATGGGACGGCCTCAAAGACAAAATCAAACCGTTGAAGTCGGTGGTTTGCTCAAATCACGGTTATCTGTACCATGGTTCTTACTTGAACTAAAACATTTACTACTCCTAATAATGGCTTTTGGTAAAGAGATTAAAATCTATTATGTTTTTCAAATCATTGCTAGGACTAGCAATATTCGCTAGTGGGGGATTGATGAATGTCTAAATACTCATCATTTTTGTACAATATAAACTGCAAAATCATCTGAAAAACACTGTGAAACACATCAAAATGATTAAAATATCACAAATCAGTGTTTTATGTGTTTTAAATGCAAAAATATCAAAATCGATGAAAACATATCAAATTTGCAAAAATTCGCTTTTAGTCCCCAAGTTTCTAAAATTGTCAAAAATAGTCCCTGAGTCAAAATTTCAAAAGAAAAATCACCAAAGGTCCTTTTAATGTCATAAGTTGTCAAATTTAGTCCTTGGTGAAAATATCAAAAGTTTGAGAGAAAATTACAAAAATGGCCCTTCAAGTTTCAAATTTAAGTGAAATGGCCCCTGAAAATTGCAAAGTGGAAATTTTGGTCCTTATACTTTTGAGAATGTCAATTTTAGTCCTGGAAGTAACTTGGCGCACTAAGTGTATAGGTCCCTCTAAATTCAGGAATTACACATATGGTCCCTATGTTATTATAAGCCTTAAACCTCATTTTGGACCTTTCATCAATTTGGACCTCGCCATATGAATTTTGACCCTTGATATTTAATAACCGCTCAGTCAAAAGCTTGGTCAAACCCCACCATGCCAAACTCATCTCCCAACCGCCAAAAGCTCAAGTGAACACACAACCTCCCTCCTCCAACTCACCTTATTCCTTCTGCCCCTCCAAATGCAGTGACAAGATTCACTCTCCCACACTCAAGCTTATCCAACCGCTAAATGACTCTTTCCCGCCAAAATGAAATAAATGGCCGGATCATCTAAACTCATCCGGCTACAAGAAGAGGGAACTGCTTCATTCATGAGAGAAACAATTTGGACTATAAAAAGAAGCATGAGGAGGCAAGATAGAAAGTTAGTTTTTAGTTTTAGTAGTTAGTTTTTGTTTTTTTTAAGCATCATTTTCCTTTGTTCCAAATTCCAGTAGTTCACCAATTTAATTCCGTTTTACATTTTAAGTATTTTTCCAGTGTTGTACTTTGATTCTTAAAAGTTTTAATAAAATTCAGCTTTTCCTATTTAAATTTTGTTATAGTATTTAATATTCTGAGTTTCAGCTTGCAACTGTGGTTTGATTCACAATAGCATAAGTTAGTAGTTTCCATCCTTTATTTGAATTAATCCCACTTCTAAATCAGTTTTTGAAATAGTCAACGAAGTCAAACATATGTTCATGAGCTACTTTGGGTTTGATTTTGATTACATAGAGATCCTGGGATTGATTTGAAGTTAGTGAAGTTCGATATGGTGTTGATCGCTGTTAGTGATCCTATGTATCGCTTTGTTTGGACTATTTGTAAGTTTTCGTTCAAGTCTCATATGCAGTTTAGTAGAAGAGATCATTTACTTGCAGTTCAATTGAGTTGTTACTAGCTCAGATTCATCAACCAGTAGCTTATATTGACTATAGTTTGAATTGTTTTAGCTTAACCATTTGTGTCGCATTATTTCTCACAGTATAACTGGAATTACTATGGTTAGTTAAGTTTCAATGTTAGTTTAATGTTTTATATGCATTATCTAGGTGTTCCAACTGCTTGAAGTGACTATGGCTTAGAATTAGAGGTTTGTTAGTAGAAAAGTCTCATTCCATCCCGACACCGTTTGGCTTAAGCCGATATTTGAGAGTAAGTAGAGCTTAAAGTGGTTTAATTTAGTTTACTAAGTTCCTTTAGGCTTAGATGATTTGAGTCACCACTTGCATCCTCGAACACCCAAAGTCAACATTGCTTAACTGGCCCATGATCGCCTGTTGAGTCAATAGCTTGTAAAGTGCATATAGGATTAGAAGTAGTTAAGTTGGCTGGATCTCGGTTATTTCATCATATAACATCATTCACGCTTAGTAAATTGATTCAAACCTCATTAAAGTCAAATATCTAGCTCGTCAAGAAAGTCAAAAGTTGCAACAAATCGCTTTTCTTCTTCTGCGCACTTTGCATTAGACTCATTTCAAAGAGTTAGAGCCTGAAATATTGGTTATTTGTAGCCTTCTTGGTGGTCTTGAGGACTGAACTTTTGGTTTTACATTGGCTTCATGAATAAGCTCTGCATAAGCTCTAATTAGCCCCTTGTGCTCGTGGCATTGAACACCATTTGTGACAAGATATTGTAGACTGCTCACAAGCTCATAAGAGCTTGTGAGTGGCTCATTTCTGGTTTACATGCACTTTGCTAGGTCTACTAGAGACCGCAAAGATTCTGCTCTAGATTTCGATCATTTGTGTCTTATTTTTAAGCTTGAAGTGGGTGGTTAGAAATCGTTAGGATTTAAGTATAATTCACACCATTTGCTTGTTTCTTAGTTTCTAGAGGTTCATAATAGTTAAACTAGGTTGCACTAAGGTAGTCTTAGCTTATTTAGCTTCTCGGATATATGGTTCATTGGGAGGTCATCACTATTTCTTGGCCAGTTTTACAAGAAGGCTACACCTGCATCCATATTCTCCCACATAAGCATTTGTTTTTGTAATTTTCCTAGATTTAGAATTATATTTAGGATTTCCTGAATTTTTATATTTTTAGATACTGCTTGCTATTTTTCCCCATTTAAAACAGTTTTTAAGCACTTTTTAATTAGCTTTAAATACAAAAAATTAAGAAAAGGTTCTAAAAAATAAGTTTTCATTTTTATTAAGTTAAGATAAATATAAAAACCCAAAAAAGTATTTTTCCATATTTTTCTTAGTTAAATTTGTATTTTTAAATAATTTAATTAGTCTTTAATAGTATTTAATTCTAGAAAATAGAAAATAATCATAAAAATTCAAAAATAGTTTTGAAAATTCTATTTTGATATTTTAGACTTTTCCATTTCATAATTTTATTTTTCTAGCTTTATTTCCTATTTTCTTTTATTTTAGGTTATTATTAATTAGTTAAAAATAGTTTTTAATTAGATAATTAGTTATAAAAATAATTTTATTTTTCTATAAATTTTCTTATATAATTAGGATTGTAAAAATGTATTTTCTATATTCATAGGTATTTTCCTCTTTATTTTCACGCTTTTATTCCAGACGCTTTTAGTTTTTAATTTAAACGAAAGTTTTAGTTTTAAACGCTCATCACTTTTAAATATAGTGATAGCGTTTATTTAATAGATTTTATCCTTTTAATTTCCTTTAATTTGCATTTAAGCCGTTGTAATTTGTTGGCTTTTCCAGTAGTTATAATTAATTCACAATCTCCTTTCCGCTCAAATCTCCGATCACTAAACGCTTGATAATCCATCAGATAGCTCGGCCGGGACATATAACGACCGAGACTCTATACTCCTCGATCTTCATTGATTTCAAGCAGTTTTAAGTACTGGTTACGTCCGCCATTCACAAAGTCGGGCTTTGTGTGATTTAGTTGATCAAGCTGCACGATCGCTATCTGGAGGAGATTGTTAGCCTCGCTTTCTATAAAGATAACGTCACTTAAGTGAAATGGACTAGATGCGTAGTATACTTTGCCCTTAGGGACTAGTATCTTGTAAGTGGCAAAGATAGAGCCTATAAATACCCCTCATGACTCTCCATGAGGGGTGAGGTGAATCATTTGGCTAGGTGTAGTGTGTGTTTTATTTTAATAAAGTCTTTGTTTTCTCCTCCCTCTCTCTAGTTTCTCTCTCTAGAAAATGAAGATCTTCATCTTCTTCCACCAACCTAGACCTCCAAACCACATAAATCTTATAGTATTCGGTCCTAACAGAGATAAAATGAACAACCAACCATCTAAGGATGGTTTACATGAGGTATTTATATGAGGGAACTAGGGCAACACACTAAGTTCCCATCCTTTCCTTATTAGGCTTGGGCCAAGGCTTATGGGCCTTCTATATAAGCCTTAGCATAATAACAAACATAAAGGCCTAATTAAGCTAACTATTACATATTAATTACTAACACTTGTAATCTAGTTTAGGAGTGATTCCAACAAAGGTTTCCCGTCATTGCTTTCGCTGAAATGATTAATTAATATGATGTATCATTATTATTGAGCATTTAAAAGTTATTTTGGCTAAAATTATGACCGATAACCTATTTCGAAAAATCAAAAAACCTACATTGCACGTAAAATTAAGTTCGATATCTTAAATTGAGAAAAAAACCGTTGAGTACCTTAAATTTAGATCAACCTAAACTAGAGTACATTTCTATGCGATTTGCCCTTTTCATTATTGTATACATCGTACTTTTGAATTTCGTCTATTGTGTATATCTTATAACTATTTTTCCCTACCTGTTAATAGAAGAATTGATAAATGAGAAATGTATAACTGTCAGAAAATACACACTATAAACGAAATTAAAAGTACGATGTTTACAATAGGAAAAAAATAAAGACGGATTTGGATATCAGATATACAACAAAACAAAAAGTGACAAGTTAATTACATTTCTGTGTCTTTTGCCCGACATATATACTGATCACTCCAAAAAAATGAAAATTGGTTTCTTCTTCTATCTATTGTGAACATGATTTGAGATGATCAAAGTGTCACTTTTTTCACTATCAGAATATCTTCTACATGTTGATACTTCCTATCAGAATATCTTCTACATATTCATATTTACTTATAAGTTAAAAGTAGCCATAGAGATTATTCATCTCACTAAATTATATATTCATAACCCAAGGGACGGACCTATGTAGGAAGTGTGAGAGTCGGTGCCTCTGACTAGCCAAAAAAGTTGAGATTATAGTGTAAATTATTTTGTCCTTTTTTCGAAAGTGAGCCTCACAAAAAACTCAAAATTCCCCCACCACCTACTAAAATCCAACATTCAACACTCGAAAGCCTTATAAATCATTCATCTCTAAATAAAAATACACGATTTATCATTAGGATCATAGTTTTTTCTTTCGCATTTTATTGCTATTGTAAAAAAAATAATAAATAAATAAATAAAAAAAATAAAAATAATAATAAATTGCCCCCCACATTTTATTTTTCTGGGTCCATCACTGCTGATAACCTGAAACACGTATAAACACTGGAAATATAGCCGACCAATCAAGACTTTGCAAAAAATAAAATCTAACTCTTGGGAACTTTGAAAATTCATTTAAACGGAAATCGACTCTCTCGAGTCTCGACACACTCTTCTACCCTTCTCATTGTTGGAAAATTCGGTTGTTAAAAGTGATTTTTGACAAACTTTGAATACAATTATTTACATGTATGTGTCATATATATAAATTTATAATTTATAGATTCACTCTCTTCTTTAAAAAAGCTTCGCAATGAGCCTTTATCTGTCGAAAATGAAGTTAATGTAAAAAAGATATTTCGTATGTTAAAGTTAGGTTTTCGCTACCAATGCTTAAAGTGGAAAAATGGCTTGCTTTCTATCCCACATGGTAGGATAGGTAAACTTGGGAGGAGTCTATTATGTATAAATAGAGACACTAATTTCATTGGTTTTAAATATCAAATCAATATTATTGATTTTCAACATAAGGAATACGTATCTCTTCAGGTGAAATTTTAGACAGTTTTGTTTCATCCGATAGTATAACTTAGGTGTTGTTTGTTTTATTAAGATGTTTTGAGTTTTAATTTGACAACCACATCTTACTATTAAAAGGTGGGTAAAAAGTCCGCGTCTAAACAAAATAATTTTCTATGTTTTTGTATAATTGTCTGAATGATTTAAATGGTCATTTCTATAATTTATTTATTAAACCTGCGTAATGCGATGAACAAGTAACTTATGTAAAAAGATGAAACAAAACTTTTTTTTATCATAAATTTAACATAGCTAATAAAATATCAAATATATGATATTAATACAATTCTTCAACCTTTAATTGAGTAAGAGGCAATAAGACAAATCTTCACCTCTTATTGAGTAAGATGGCATGTATGTAACTGGGTTTGACTCAAAGGGGAAAAAAAGAAACAAATAACAAGATGTATGACAGCCTCTTACTCAGTAAGAGGTAAGTGGCTAATAAGAATTTTTTTTAAAAATAAAAAATAAACACACCCTTACTGTTTCAGTTGTTGTACTTTGAAAAACAGACGGCAAATCTGTTTTAAGAAAAGCGTGTCAAACACGTGCCTCGACTCGTTAGTGCTTCGTTGTTGATTTCCGTTGGTGATCTAGTAAGTCTTTTAATTATTTTATTATTTTATTTAATTATCGTTTATAAAAGTTTGTCTTATGCGTGTACCCTATTCTATGTATATTTTTTATTGTTTTATTCACTGTCAACTTTTTTTTATTGGAATATGAATTTAATTAATAAAAGTGTTACCGTTTCCCTACACTCAAGACGAACGTTATTACGATAACTAGCGTAAAACCACTAATAAAGAGACAAGGCGACGCGACTTAAACACACTTAAATGTGTCAAGTTTGTTTTACGTTGCATGTCCCCTAACATAGGACTAAGGATGAGCATTTGGACCCGAATTCCGGCATCAAACCGGAACACCGATACCGTATCAAAACGGTACCGAATCCGTATACACGGTACGAGACCAGTACCAAGAATCGAGCCCAAAAAGAAATTCGGGACCAATAATACGGTATCGGTACTTAAACGCGATGGTACCAAAAAAAATCCCGGAATTTGAGTAGTCATGTTTTTAAATTAAACAACTTATCCAAACGCCCATTAGGTCCGTTCTATGCTAGACAATAGTCATGTAAAATATAAAGAATGAAACCAAACGTCCAAAAAACCTACTATGACAAGTTGACAACTATATCTCCTTCATAAACCCTCACAAAAATTGAACCGTAACCTATTATTAAAAAGATGTGATTGCCAAGAAAAATGCGAGAAAATGATATTGTAATTACACAAGATTAATTGTTTTTTTTGTTGAAAGTGGTTTAATTTATTTATTTTGATTGATTTCATACGATTTTGGTGGAATTATATAGGTTTTGAAACGTTTGTAAGTTATGACTATCTTGTTGATATGTGTATTTTTTTATTATTTTTTTTATTTTTTCTACAGCTAATGGTTTTATAGAAAGAACTAGCAAGGAGCTAAAAAATTACAAAGAATTATCTAACAAAGGATTTTTAACCCATCGATTCCAAGAAACATGAATCTTTCTATTCCTACTATAAAACCAAAGAAAAGAAAAACTAGTAATGTGATTAAAAAATATCCTTCCGATGCCAGTCCTTTTTGTCGAAGACTACTTGGTTGTGAAACTTTCAAATAACCCAAAGAGAGACCTCAATAATGGATTCTAACACTAATTTCTTTGAAGCTCTAGCATTCAAAGTATCAAGCCACGAAAACACCTCCATTAAAGGGCTCACCGCACTTGTGCATTTAATTGTTGGTTGTGTGTTTTGACACTTTGTGGTTCGAAATCACTCGAAAATGCACGTTTTGTCCTGTTTTCTGTTGTTTCACAAAAAGTTACTAGCATGAAATATGAAAAATAAAATTGGTTTAACAAAAAACGGGAAGAATCAGATTGGTACCGAGTACCGGTACCTGATTCGGTACTAAAATCCTGTTTGATAGGGTACCGATACACCCTTTCATGCTCGGGGAAAAACAGTACTACCATTGTGATATAGGTTCGATACCAATTTGATACCTTGCTCGTCGCTACATAGGACTACATCATGGTACAAATGATTGGAACTTATAGCAAGTAATTCAATGTGTTTGGTTTGAACTCGATCTAGACAATCTAGCTAGTAGTGTGTGATTTGTATATATATATTGTTATATATATATATATATATATATATATATATATATATATATATATATATATATATATATATATATATATATATATATATATATATATATATATATATATATATATATATATATATATATATATATATATATATATATATATATATATATATATATATATATATATATATATATATATAGAGGGTAAGTTAAAATAAAAGACAAATATCAGTAAAAAGAATAAAAATATTTTTTTTTCTAAAAAATTCTCTAAAAATTTTCTCAAGATCGGGTATATTTGTGCATAAAACTTTTGTGAAAACATTTTTTTATAATTTTGAGTTTTGATACGTTTTTTTTAATGCACAAAAAACTTTCAACTTTTTTTGGTTAGATGCGCAATGTTATTTTGATGAAAAAAGTCAAAAGAAGTTGGGTGCAAAAACCTATTTTTGATGCACAAAAAAACGATTTAATGCACAAACGTATTTTTTCATAATTTTTTTTCGGAAAAAATATCAACTTTTAGAAAAAATGTTTTCACAAAAGTTTCATGCACCATCATACTCTGATCTTGTGGAATTTTTAGAATATATATATATATATATATATATATATATATATATATATATATATATACTATATAAAATGGAAAAATGGTCAAAGTGGAAAAAGTGAAAAATGTTAAGTTGAATGTTGAAAACATGGTCAATGAAGAGAGAAATAAATAATATAATTAATACTCTTATTAAAGCACCCCATAACTTAAAAGTACAATAATTTATTCACATTGTACACCCAATTAAAAGCACATATACCAAATTAAAAACAACCAATTGAAACCGATACCGGGTTGACCCGTTGAAACCGATACCGGGTTGACCTGTTGAAACCGATACTTGGTTGACCCGACGCCTTCAAACCCGTAGCGGCTGACCAATTTAATTTGACATTTTTTCGACCCAACCTATCGGTTTGACTCGGTTTAAATCGACATTTTTTTTATCGGAACGGTTCAACCAGTTGAACCACCCGGGTGAAATCGGGTTTCAAATTTGACAAAATTATGTGAGAAATGATGAAGTAGTTGTGGAACCCGTGACAATTTTTTTGAAAGAGAGAAAGTAAATTGTAGTTTTGGTTTATTTTGCTTTGACACATGTAATTTGTCATTTGTATAATGTTATTTTAAAAATGTTGCTCTTGCACCATTTAAGGGACTAGCATATATGAATCGTCGTTTAAAAGTTAATATATATTGTATAGCCCTTTATCCAGTGTATCAATAATGTTATGTAAGTTTATTAAAATCACAAAAAATAAATAGTATTGTTATCTTTAGCGATAATAATTTGTACCTCAAACAAATAGCTTTGAACAATGCATAAATATCTATACAAATTGATAGTACAAAATAATCTTATATGGTGATATCCAATTTGCAAATTTACAATTTTAAAAGCCACACACCAAATGATAAACGTTACACATGTAAAAAAATAGTTATCATTGCATAAATTACTTACGACAAAACAAGAAAAGACGGTCACACATGTTGGCTATACCTCTAAACTACAATATAATATTGCTAACTACATAATACCGTTGCTTTTTGTAATGCTTGAATCTATTATTACTAAAAATCTTAATAACTTAAAACAATCCTATTAGAAAATATACTCACACACTTAGATCGACTCCACATAATTTTTTAAAAACTATATATTTATCTTTATTGCATGCAACCACGCATCGAATTGTAGTTATTCGAAAACGATTCTCTAATGCTACAAATACGTTTTGTTGAAAGAAATTTATGGGTCATGAACTTTGCAGAAAATTAGAAATCGCTGCGCTGCGCGGGCCTAGTATATATATATATATATATATATATATATATATATATATATATATATATATATATATATATATATATATATATATATATATATATATATATATATATATATATATATATATATACACATGCTTGAAAATGAAATGTATAACAAACGAAAGTAAAATTCATGAAAAATAATTGAGATCGATCGACCTGCAGGCCTCATTTTATCAAACGTAACGTAACACATACTTTTATCGAATAGTTTTACGCTCATCAATTTTTCTTGAGTGTATATTGAACAACCTTCGCCACCTATCTTCCTATATAACAATTTAAAAAGTTTTTTAGTATTATTAATAAAACATCAGTTCATTAGAAAACCAAATGAATTTTACAAGAAATTGGTGGGAAGCCGAGACACTAGTTAGGCTCCAACTCCTTTCTGAATACAAAAACTTAGTTTATGAAAAATAAAAGCACCACTTTTGACATTATTCGAGTGGCTGACAGTAACAGTCTTGATGCGTGAAAGTGTATCTAAGGCTTCCGCGTCAAGCTCCCTGAAAGTGAAAAAAGCAAATGGAATGAACTTGTAACCGTTTTCCTTACATTTGGACACATATTTCTTTTTCTTCTTATCCACAACATTATGTAGACCTACCCCCGGGGCCTACAAAGTTGCATCAATACTCGCAAATGATGAGATCCCAGTTACATCCAAACATGTGTCCTTACCTTGGATCCAATTGAATAATAGCGAGTCTGCAGGCCGTAGCTCTTTCCCATCCCTCAAAAGAAACCCCATTGGAGCCTCCTTTTTCACCATAATCCCTACCTTGGAACATATGGCGACGAGAATATCACGCACCAGGTTATGTCTGAACTTCTCACCTGCTTCATTGGAACAGTGAACTGCATGGTCTCCCCATTGGTCCATACGATGCGTATTGCAGCTCGGAAAAATACTGCCTTCAGAAAACATAGGTATGGTAAGCCTATAACACAAAACCGAACAGATTTGGCGATGGTTCAACGTCTGGCCTAACCCATCAATAGGTACGATGAATAGGAAATTTTGTGCATGAGGGGCGCGGGTACAACTGAGAATAGCCACTTGCCTTGGACTTAACAAATACTTGGAAACAAGATCTTTCTCAATGACACCAAAATAACACTTTGCCAAGGTTTTCATCATATGGGGGCAGGAGCGTCAGTAGTGACAGAGAGCATGTCTATGTTACAAGCACTGTTAAAAGTATCGAGGGCATTGGTATGTGCTAAAACACATACCTTTTCATTATCAAAACTGACCCAAAATAACCAAGAAAGAGCCGTTTATTGCTAATATTTGTGGTTTTCTTGAGTTTGTGCTTGTGCAGGTATGGAAATGTAAAAACACACAAAAAGGAACCAAATCAGACGTAAATCCGAGAACGAGAGATCAAGAGAGTTTGAGCTGAGCCGGAAGGTCAAGATTGTGCATTTTGGAAGATTTTATTCTCTGAAGATGATTTTTAGAAGTTACAGTCAAGTTTGAAGAAATGTCAAGTTTAGTCCTTGAACTTTGAACTCTTGGCAGAAATGACCCTTGAAGATTTAAAAGTTGCAAGTTCAGCCCTTGGTTAATTTGAGATTGACAAGAAAGGCCCTTGAATGACATTTTCAGAATTTACATTTGTGGTCCCTGGATTTTCAGATTATACATTTTTGGTCCTTGTTATGTTTAATGGTTACAAGTATAATCCTAAATCCAAACCATTATACATGGCCCAAGTAATAACCCACGGCCCAAATGCATATACCCGGGTCCAAGCCAAACAAACCCATTATCCTAACCCGGTACCCTCTTTACCCACCCATTACCCGGTTTTATTAACCCAAGTCAAAATATTAATTACCGGTCAAATGAATAAAAATACTTTTACCCTCGCCCAAAAGTCCCCAATTTTGAACCTTATGAACCCTAAATTACCCTTCGTCCAATTGAGCAAATTCACCCCAATTAAGGGCAATTCCGTACTTACATCTGACACCTTATGACATTCTCTGACACACGTGATGTCCAGGTCAGCTATCCATGTGATACACTCCAAATCTTGGCCTCGATTGGTGCAAGAGACGTGGCATTGGTGATCTAAGGGTCTAAAATTGATGGAACGTGTATAAGGATTGATCAAGGGCTGATATTCATTCGAAGAAGCACACATTTGGTTTCTAGATCCTTCCCAAGACCCTCAAGTTCTCCTATATAAAGACCTTCATTCGTTCACTTGGATATCATCTTTTCTTTCCTTTAAATTTTCAGTAGTTTAGTGTATTTTATTGTTTTAAAATATGTTTTCGTAATTCTCTTTAAATTCGTCATTGTATTAAGTTTTTAATATTAATGAAATTTCCTTTTTAAGCTCAAAATTATGTTTTGCTTTTAAGTTGTTTTGAATTGCTTATGAGTAGTGTTTTAGTTAATGATAGCTTATTATCTAATAATTTCAGCTTGTTTCTTATTTTACTCAAAAAATACAAAAAAAAATCAGTTAAAATAATTGGAAAATAAAAAATCATATCAAATCTGTTTTATGGCTTGAATCACACTTAGCTACTGCTTCACAAAGGTTCATTTAAGCTTAATATAACTTATTGTGAGCTTATTCTTATTTCAAACTCAATATTCTCAATTGGTCAACAAAAGTCAACAAAACAGTTTCAATGGTTTTATGATTCTGCACTCTTGATCTAGCCTCGGATCTGGGTTGAAATGAGTTGGAATTGGAGTTGATAATGATTTAGGATTAGTGGTTCACTGTTCCATTGGTTGCAAGCCATTATGGCTAGGACATCTTGTAAGTTGAATCTTATTATTTAGCTTAATTGATTAGTTGTTACTGTTTCATTAGATCTGTTATAAGTAGTAGTAATTACTGTTATATAGCTTCATTATGGTGTAGTGAATCTGTTTTAATGATAGCATAAGCTTGTAATTGTGTTTTAGCTAGAGTTTAGTGCTTATCTGTTGCTTAAGGGGTGTTTGGATTACGATATAAGCTGCTAGAGGGTATAATGTTGCAGTAGATCAGTTGGTCAGGCTTGCCTTAGTTCTCTGTATTCATATTTGTCTCAAGCTTTCATAAGTTTTTCACAAAAGTCAAATCTCACATTAAAACTGATCTAGTTTTTTTCACTGTTAAAATCAGTTGATATAATATTTGCATATTGGTTTTGAGACAAGTAGATCTAGCTTGCTTTAATCATCATTAGTCTTTAAACATCAAAATCAGTTAATTGCTTTGGATCAAAACTCAACAAAGTCAAAGTTGCAAACCACTTCAAAGTAAAATCATGCATAAACCGATTTTTTGCAGATCTTGTAGCTTGTGCATTGAGCTCAATTCAGTGAATTAGAGCCTGAAATTTTGGTCAGTTGTAGCCTTCTTGGTGGTCTTGAGAACCACTTATCTGGTTTTAGCATTTGCTTCTTGAATAAGCTGCAACAGCCTTAAACATAGGACCAAAAACTGTTGGGATAGAATTAGTCAGTTAGCTAAATCATTGGTAGATCACTGATTAGCAGTTAGGAGTAGCTTTAATTAGTTGCCTTAGAGTAGTTTTAGTATTATCTAGCTTATGTAATCGGTTATGGTATATTAGTGCTTATTTGCTTATTATATAGTAGCTTATTTAGGTCCATTTACACTGCAGCCTTAATTTCTCATACATAAGCATCATATTTGATATTTTTCTCAGAACCAGAATAACATTTGAGAATTTCCTTGAATTTTTCATCATTTTTAGCTACTGTTTGCCATTTTTCTTAATTAAAAATAGTTTTTAAGCCTTTTTAATTAGCTTTAATTGCAATTAATTGAGAAAAAGTTCCGAAAAATAATTTTTCAATTTTCCCAGTTTTAGAAAAATATAAAAAGCATAAAAGAGATTTTTCCTTATTTTTCCCCTTTTATTTGGTATTTTTCACAATTTAAATTAGATTTAAATAGATTTAAATTCATAGAAAATAGAAAAATAATCAGAAAAATACAAAAATAGTTTTGAAAATTCTATTATGGTATTTTAGATTTTATAAAATTAGTTTTATAATTTTCCCCTTTGTTTTTATAATTTTTAGTTATTTAGTCTTATTTTTTAAAGTTAAAAATTAGTTTTTAATTAGAATTAATTCAAGAAAATTCCTAAAAAATAGTTTTGATTCTTAATTAGTTTTTACATTACATTTTTAGCATAAAATTAATTTTAGGTTATTTTTATTAGTTATATTAGACGTAATTGCTGTTATTCGCGTTTCGTTTAAATCCCGTTTTTGCGTTTTAGTGTAGAATTGCCTAGTTTGCCATTATTCTTAGGTTTTCCCATAGATTTTAGTTCCATATGCTTTCCTTATCCCGTAGTTTAGAATATATCATTTTATGCCCTTCTCTCATTCAAATCCCGATTATTGAGACATGAGTTGGAAATTCCATTCAACCCTCGTTCGAACGATCTCGGTCAAACCTAACACGCGTTTGAGTTACCCATATACTACACTTCTCATCTATTATTGATCAGTGTCCCGAACCGTGCCAAGTTTCTTACGGTTAGTCATTCACAAGTGGCTAGCTTGTGTGAGTAAGCTTGACGTGTTTAGGCATTCTTTTGTGAATCAATTTTTGGCGGCTGGCGAGAGCGCCGCGAGTTTTGGTATTCCCGTCTCGATATGCATGAGAAGATCCTTCCCAAGAGTGAAGTTACCTCATTTTGTATATATATCTTTTTCAAAAACCAAAAAAAATCTAAAAAACCAAAACATTCTTCCTAGAGTGTTTACAAAACCATAAAAATTTAAAACCAACAAAGAAACCGAGCACGTTAATTATTACGTCGGCTCACCTTGAAGGTACAACCTATACACGGGGTATAAGGAAAGTCTTGACATTAAATTGCGGTAGAAGAACGATCCACTCTTCGTTCCGGCTCATTGTAGCGTACTTTTGAGAGCCTTAGGTTGTTGTGAAGGTTACAAAAAGATTGTGTTTTCCACATTTTCTTAAATATAAAAACCCAAAAAGATTTTCCTTTTTAAAATTTGTTTTAAAACCCAAAATATTCTTCTTTTATCCTCTTAACCCAATAATTCTTGTCTTTTACCCTCTATATGTTTAATTCTCATGGATACGATCAATTATCATCGTTGCCTTCATTGCCAAAGCCGTATGGAAGAGAAACAATTTCGGTGTTTGAAATGTATTTTGCGTGATGCGGAAATAATTGTCGAATGGATGTGATGCGAATTTTATCAATCCAATCGGATCTTGCTCGTCTTTATGCCGCGGTGATTCACGGTTCCAAACAGCGTCAACTTACTCCCACTAGCCATACTTGTGAATGACTAGCCGTAAGAAACTTAAAACGGCTCGGACACTGATCAATAATAAGAAGTGTGTAGTATGTGGGTAACTCAAACGTATTAGGTTTGAGCACCGAGATCGTTCCGAAGCGAGGTTGAATGGAATTTCAACTGTCGCCGATTATCGATTCAATGAGAAAGGGATATTATGATGTTATCTAAACTACGGGATAAGGAAAGCATAAGGGGAATAAAATCTAAGGAAATCCTAAGAATTATGGCAAACTACGCAATTCTACACTAAAACGAAAAGCGAATTTAAACGAAACGTGAATAAAATGCAAATACTACTAATCTAACTCCTAAAAATAACCTAAAACTACTTATATGCTAAAAATGATATGTAAGAACTAATTATGAATTAAAACTATTTTTTAGGAATTTTCTTGAATTTATTTTAATTAAAAACTAATTATTAACTTTAAAAATAAGACTAATTATCTAGAAATTATGAAAGAGAGAGGGAAAAATATGGAATTACTTTCTAAAAATCTAAAATATCATAAAAGACTTTTCTAAACTATTTTATTTTTTTCAATAATTTTCCTATTTTCTATGAATTTAATACTATTTAAATCTAATTTAAATTATGAAAAATACTAAGTAAAAGGAAAAAAAGGGAAAATATTTTTTATGCTTTTTATATTTATCTTAAACTGTTAAAATTGAAAAATTATTTTTTTGAACTTTTCTCAATTAATTTAATAAAGCTATTTTAAAATGATTAAAAACTGAATTTAATCTAGAAAAATAGCAAACAGTGACCAAAAATTATGAAAACTTCAGGGAAAATCTAAAATTATATTCTAAAGCTATGAAAAAGGAACACACAAGCTTATGTGGAAGAAATGTGGTACAAAAGTACAGATAGAATAAGCAAATGGAAATAAGCAAATAAGCTCTAAAGTGTACCAACGATATAAGCTAGATAACACTAAATCTACTCTAAAGCAACTAACTACAACTATTCCTAACACCTAAAGAGCAAGCTACCTAAGATTAAGCCAACTGCCATAATAAGCTAAACATAGTTTCACCCCTGTTTGCTTAATAGCACCAACTTAACCAATAAGCTAAAGTGAAAACTAACAGGTGTGGTCCTCTAGTCCACAGGCATTAATTATCCAAGATTACAGCTAATAAGAACTAGTAGTGGTGATTTAGATCAAACAAAAACGCATAAATGGATGATTGCATAAACAGATAAGCGAAACGATGTAGGTACCTATGTTTAAGCTATTCTAACTGCTTATCAGAAAAGCTTAAAGGCAAACCAGATAAAGGGTCTTGAAGACCACCTGGAAAACTACAAATAGACCAAGAATGAAATCCTAACTAACTCTAATGAACCTTGTGCAATGACTGCAATATCTGCATAAACTGACTTTAAGACCTGGTTTGACTTTTTTTAAAAACAGATTAGATGATTGACTTTCTTGAGATTTAAATCCAAATGAAGAATCTGAGATGTAATTAGCTAAATTACAACTGAAATAAGCTATTATAACTACTTAACAACTGGTATGCAAGATCTACCTATCTAATCCTAACTGTATTGAACATGAGGGCAGATTACGTTCTAGTTGACTGTGAGTGAGTATTGATGCAAAAACTATGACTGAATTTAGATAATGGAACCTAAACAAACTTAAACCAACCAAACTTAAACAGCAAACTAGCCTTCAACACAAACTTGAACACTAATCCAAACACCAGTTAAGAACTAAAATGTAACTTTTAAAACTACAATAACTAGATGATCCTAATATACCAATAAAACTCAATCTACCATAGCTAATTATCACTGATTTCATAAATCTAAAATACAAAAGTTCACAAAATCCAACTACTCAATTATGCTGGAAAGAAAACAGATTATGTAAACAAATATGCAAGAGATGACAACTTACAATAGGTCCAACCACAATGGTTTGTACTTGAAACTATCAATCTACTATCCTAACACGATTTCCACCCGATTTTATCATAAACAACCCAAATGCATCCAAAAATCAACTCAGAACACATCTGCGGTAACTTTATGTGAATAATATGAGACTTGCTTGTAACTTCTGAGTAGTGAGCTAAAATGTATTTGAAATACTCAAGTAATCAATCATAAGCTAAGTTGAAACAATTTAACAAGTATACTTTTGAAGAGAACTAAATCTGAAATAAAACTTTGAATTAATAAGAGTTCAAATGAAATTACAAATACTTGAATTAAACTAATTTTACTGAAAACAAATTAAGACTACTCAGAAATCATATTCTAATCTACTCCTAAAACTACTTTCTCACTACCTCCTACATGATACAATCTGTGAAAATAGGGGTCTATATATAGGTGAGGTCTTGAGGTCTTGGAAAGATCCAGAAGCTAAGTTGTGCTTTCTCTCTAGTCTTTTGGACCCTTAGATCATCCTTTCACATCATCAAATCATTTTGCACCTTTAGATCATTGTTGCCACATCTCTTCGTCCATGAAGCAAGGAATGACACGGATTGCCAAGTTGGCATCATCCGTGGTGTGTCAGGTGATAAGAATACTTTTATACCTTAATGATAGCAATTTTGCTCAATTGATTTCAAGGGTGATTTAGGGTTCTTAGGTGCACTGGAATTTTAGGGGCAATTTGAGCGCGGGGTGAGTTTTGGGTTTTAATAATATATTTCAAGTCTGACCGGGTATATGAACCGGGTTGGGGTTTCGGGTTTAGTAGTGGTTAAGTGTGGTTTTGATTGGGCTCGGGTATTTCTTTTGGTTTGGGCTTTTGGGTTTGTATTTGGACTTTGAATTTGTTTAATGGACAAAGAATAAGGATCCAAAGTGTATAAAATGAAACTCCAAGGACCAATCTTGTACAAACCCGAATTTCAGGGACCAAAAGTATAAAACTGAAAATGTAATCCAAGGGTTGTTTTTGTCATTCTCGATAAAACAAAACTGAATTGCAAATTTAAAACTCAAGGGTGTTTTCATCATTTTGAGAATTGATTGTCCAATCTTGCAAATTCCTTTCCCGGCATTTTGCACTCTTCTTTCTTTCGGTTTTCTTTGATTTTTTTCTTTTTGCTGTTTCAACATATCCTCCTGCAAATGCACAAACTCAAGAAACACGCAAATATTAGCAATAAACGGCTTTTCCTTGGTTGTTTTGGGTCAGTTTTGATAGTGAAAAGATATGTGAATAAGCACATATCAAAATACCCTGGTGAGACCATTGTATGCGTGTCCCCGCATGCAATCAACTCACGTTCCTAAAACCAAGGATTTCAATCTCTTTCTACTAAACCTATGAAGAAGTAGCAAAGATTCCTCAAAAGAGATTAAACACCCTTAATTCTAAAACATGCCTTTTACCTTCAATTCACATATATAGATATTATGGTTAAGCACATTCCGATTATGAATGACGGTTTGTTAAACTTTCATGTCGATCAATAACTCCAACATTTTTCAAAGCGACCGTTAGGATCACGGAGTAAGAAACACAACACAGTAAGTGACCATACTGGATAGAATACATCGCCCCGATTTTCACAAGTCCCAAACTAAGCGTAAAACCGAAATCATTGTTACATATGACTCTAGATGCTAACACTACCCATGGAAGTTACTTGTGTAAAACCTTTTGTTCCCATTTTCCTATTTTCCTCTAGATTTTTTTATTTTTGTGAAAAATGAATTTCTTCAAATTCTCGTTTCGATAAGAGTTATTCTGATAAAGATACAAAGCTAAGTCGATAATTAGTTATCCATCTTCTCTCAAGAACCATTGTCGTAAAAATGAGGTCCACATCAAGGAATTTTATTCACTAACTTTTGATTTTTCATTTTCAATGTTTTTTTTTTTTTTTACATTGCACTTATACTTTTACTTATATGAGTTGTGAACCACGGAGCTTCACGGGGTAATTCCAAGACTATAGGCTTCATGAGATGAGGATCCCGGCTGAGGCTTCATTCAATCCGCTAAAGATCAAGGGTCCGATCTAAACACAGACTCACAACTTTACTATTACTTTTCACTTATTACTGATTACTCATTACTTATTACGGATCCTTGATGTGTACCCAATTTTTAAAACAAAGATTCTTTTAAGAAGATAAAGAACTAACTATCGCCAAAACTCAACATCTCTAATTATTATGACAGAGATATGGGTGAAACAATTTTGTGGGAGCAAAAGCCATAAGTACCTCCAATGGGCTCTAAAGAGAACCAACTACTCCACGCTTAGCATCTAAACTCATAAGTAACTCTATCATTTCTCGATCTCTGCAAATTTAAAATCCCAAATAATGAGATCCTCAGATGCTTAGCCGATAATTTTTAGATTATCTATGGTTAAGGGAACAAGCTAGGGCTCAACACGCCGGTCAAGTCAGAATTCTATTCCTACTCTCACGGTGAAAGTCAATCAAGGTGTCAAAACATATGTTAACTTAGCAAATGCTTCGTCTAATGAAATAAAGTCATGCATATTTAAAGTCACTCAGGGAAACTTGCAAAATCTTGGCCTTGTGAGCTAGAATTCGCATTTTATAGCTTCTAATCTAAGAGACTAGCAAAACTTTTCAATCAAAAGACTTAACAAAAGCTTCAAAAATTTTAAAATTTTCTCATTTTTGCACAATTTTTCATTTTTAAGGAAAAAGGGGTTCTGAGAGAAACACAATGAGAAATAAGCAAGTGCGGTCAAATCAAATCGAAGATTACCCTACTAGAGCGAGCGAAAACATTGTCCTCAATGGTTAAAGCAAGGGTATCACGTAAATCTAAAAGCCGTTTATTAAGTATGCTCAAAGATAAACGTTAGTCGATAAGATTAGGATATCGGTTTCCATCGGCATCGATTATGAGACTCGAGTGGAGAAATGACAAACTTCGAACACGAGAGTCTTCATATCGGGAACATCCTAAACACAACATCACAAACAACCAAACAGAGAAATCGAAGAGGCATACCCCTTCGCGTCACTTATTAGAAAATAGAAAGAGGAGAAGGATAAGCATGGGGTGCCTCCCACGGCCTACTGTTTTTGATCACCGGTCGCTAGCGACTTCGCCCCCGAATTCATTTGTTCTTGGGGAAGAAAGTGGTAGAGATACCGGGTCAAAAGCGGTGTCCTCATTCGAAAGAATGAGGCTGGGTGGGTTGGGTGGAGAATAAAATGGGTGGATAAGGCATATAATGTAAGAAGGATCCATCATCCGGTGGTTTTTGGTGAAGGGATGAAGGATCGATAAAAGAAAAAAAGAAGTCGGAGCTCATGGTAAAAGATAAGAGGTTTAAGCTCACACATGAAAGCATCCAAGAAAGGATCCTTATCACTAACAACGGTTTTAGCATAAAGCTCATCTATGTCGAATATCCCGGGTTTAAAGATTTTGTCTTCACATGCGGGCTCAACGGGATAGGTGATGGTGGACTCATCAGAGAGAGAAGAGTCAAGAAGTCCATCAAGAAACATCATATCCCCCTCGGGATCATGCACAGCACCCTCAATACCCGGTGGTATCAAGTCATTAAGAGCAAGAAATGAGTCGACTTCCTCAATGATCGGGTCATTTGTCGGAGTATCGGAAATCTCGTTCAAAACCTTGCTCAAATCAACCTTGAAGTAGAATCGCTCAAGAATCGGAGGATAAACATCGCCATAGTGGGTTTCTCTTCATCAAATCGGAAAGTCTCAAGCTCGGGAGAGAAATCACTATCTTTAGCGGAGATAGGAGGCGAACTTGAATTATCGTTCAAGGCTTCAATCTTAGAAATGAGAAGATAAACTCTCGACAATGTATCACGTAATGCTGGATCCTCGATCTCTATATCATTAAGCTCAATCTCTTCATCTTCTGGCATGAAATCATTTACTTCTTCTATGTGAACGGGCTCAGAAGGTAAATTGTCGACGAAATCGATGTCTCCATAAGAATCATCATCGGAATCGGAGAACATCTCAACATGATCATTTGAAATATCAAGAGACGGCTCATCACAAATATCAACAACCCCAGACTCTCTTGGGATTGGGATAAGAATCTCAACATTAGACGATTCCGGAATAGTACTAAGATGCTCATCCCCCATTATAAGAGAATCAACGGGTTCAACAATATCCGTAGAAATATGATCATCGACCTCTTCCAAAACGTCACTTCTCTCAACCGGTGTGAGAAAAGGGGAAGGATCGGAAATTAAAGGCTCGAGAAGCGGAGTGGGATTGCCACTCGGAGGAGTATAATGTCGTCATCAGTCGAATCAGAATAATAGGTAATTGGACGATGTTGGATCACTTTCGCGGATTCTTCAGCTAATAATTCACGATAGGTCAGCTGATTAGGATCTTTTTCTTCGTGGGAAAGTTTTTCAAGAAGACTTTTAAGATCAATCATGATCTCTTGAACTTTTGATTAAATTCGCAGAACATGGAGAAGGTGGTGGTTGAACTTCTTGGTATTGTGGAGGGTGGTTATAAGGATAATCATAATTGTTACAAGGAACTTGCTCGTAAACAATCGGATTCTCGCATCGACAATCGGAATTAACGCACGGACCTCCACAATACTCACAACAGTATGATTGTTGTGATGAATAAGGGTAAGGTTCATAACCAAAGGTTGAGTTGTTAAATTGAACTTGACATTGAAACCTTGGAGGACCACCACATTACTCACAAGAGTACCGTTGATTCCCGGCTCATGGTACAGAGGTTGGTTAGGAAAATCGGTTGTCTCATAGTCGAGATTGTGGTGAAACTCGGTTCCAGATTTACCATTGCTACAACCGGGACAATTCCAACCATATTCGGTCCTCACCATATACACAAGAGCTGATAAATCGAAGAATTATCCGGATAAGAGTTAGCTATTTCCACCGTTTCGTGATAGGCTCGATTCTTGAACGGGATTCACCTCTGGTTCAGAAACATATTCCATTTCCCTCACCGGAGAGGAAGTAGGAATCGAGGGTTCTTCAATAAGAGCACTCTTTTGTTCTAGCCGTGCATAAAGAGGCAGGCGAGATCTGGATTTGGATTAATAAAATTATTGCATATATCACAAAATCCATTCCGACAATTATTTCCGCACCAATCACATATACATTTCAAACATGGAAATTGTGTCTCTTCCATACGGCTTTGGCAATGAAGGAAACGACGATAATTGATCGTATCCATGAGAATTAAACATATAGAGGGTAAAAGACAAAAATTATCGGTTAAGAGGATAAAAGAAGAATATTTTTGGGTTTTTTTAAAAATTTTTGAAAACACAATCTTTTTAAACCTTCACGTCAATCGATTGCTCGGTAGCTCTCAAAAGTAACTTGTGGCGGAACGAAGAGTGGATCGTTCTTGATCTGCAATTTAATGTCAAGACTTTCCTTATACCACGTGTATAGGTTGTACCTTCAAGGTGAGCCGACGTAACAATTAACGTTCGGGTTTGTTTTGTTGGTTTTTAATTTTTATGGTTTTGTAAACACTCTAGGAAGAATGTTTAGGTTTTTAAATGTTTTTGGGTTTTTCAAATATATATATACAAAAACAACGGTAACTTCACTCGGGGAAGGATCTTCAAATGCGATTCAAGACGGAATCAAAGAAAACTTCGCTACAAGCCCAGGCGCCAAAAATTGATTCACAGTTTCAAACAACGTCAAGCTTAACTCACACAAACTAGCCACTTGAATATTAGTAGTAGAAACTTAAAGCGGTTCGGACAGATCAATAATAAGAAGTGTGTAGTATGTGGGTAACTCAAACGTATTAGGTTTGAGCACCGAGATCGTTCCGAACGAGGGTTGAATGGAATTTCCAACTCACGTCTCGATTATCGGGATTCGAATGAGAAAAGGGGATATTATGATGTTATCTAAAATACGGGATAAGGAAAGCATAAGGGAATAAAATCTAAGGGAAATCCTAAGAATTATGGCAAACTACGCAATTCTACACTAAAACGCAAAAACGGAATTTAAACGAAACGTGAATAAAATGCAAATACTACTAATCTAACTCCTAAAAATAACCTAAAACTACTTATATGCTAAAAATGATATGTAAGAACTAATTATGAATTAAAACTATTTTTTAGGAATTTTCTTGATTTTATTTTAATTAAAAACTAATTATTAACTTTAAAAATAAGACTAATTATCTAGAAATTATGAAAGAGAGAGGGAAAAATTATGAAACTACTTTCTAAAAATCTAAAATATCATAAAAGACTTTTCTAAACTATTTTTATATTTTTCAGATAATTTTCCTATTTTCTATGAATTTAATACTATTTAAATCTAATTTAAATTATGAAAAATACTAAGTAAAAGGAAAAAAATAAGGAAAAATATTTTTTATGCTTTTTATATTTATCTAAAACTGTTAAAATTGAAAAATTATTTTTTTTTGAACTTTTTCTCAATTAATTGCAATAAAAGCTATTTTAAAATGATTAAAAACTGAATTTAATCTAGAAAAATAGCAAACAGTGACCAAAAATTATGAAAACTTCAGGGAAAATCTAAAATTATATTCTAAAGCTATGAAAAATAAGGAAACACAGGCTTATGTGGAAGAAACTAAAAGTACAAACTGAGATAGAATAAGCAAATGGAAATAAGCAAATAAGCTCTAAAGTGTACCAACTGATAACATAAGCTAGATAACACTAAATCTACTCTAAAGCAACTAACTAAAACTATTCCTAACACCTAAAGAGCAAGCTACCTAAGATTAAGCCAACTGCCATAATAAGCTAAACATAGTTTCACCCTTGTTTAAGCAATAGCACCAGCTTAACCAATAAGCTAAAGTGAAAACTAACAGTGTGGTCCTCTAGTCCACCTGGCAAAGATTAATTATCCAAGATTACAGCTAATAAGAACTAGTAGTGAGTGAGTTACAGATCAAACAAAAACTGCATAAATGGACAGTGCATAAACAGATAAGCAGAACAGTAATAGGTACCTATGTTTAAGCTATTCTAACTGCTTATCAGAAAAGCTTAAAGGCAAACCAGATAAAGGGTCTTGAAGACCACCTGGAAAACTACAAATAGACCAAGAATGAAATCCTAACTAACTCTAATGAACCTTGTGCAATGATTGCAATATCTGCATAAACTGACTTTAAGACCTGGTTTGACTTTTTTTAAAAACAGATTAGATGATTGACTTTCTTGAGATTTAAATCCAAATGAAGAACTGAATATGATGTAATTAGCTAAATTACAACTGAAATAAGCTATTATAACTACTTAACAACTGGTATGCAAGATCTACCTATCTAATCCTAACTGTATTGAACATGAGGGCAGATTACGTTCTAGTTGACTGTGAGTGAGTATTGATGCAAAAACTATGACTGAATTTAGATAATGGAACCTATACAAACTTAAACCAACCAAACTTAAACAGCAAACTAGCCTTCAACACAAACTTGAACACTAATCCAAACACCAGTTAAGAACTAAAATGTAACTTTTAAAACTACAATAACTAGATGATCCTAATATACCAATAAAACTCAATCTACCATAGCTAATTATCACTGATTTCATAAATCTAAAATACAAAAGTTCACAAAATCCAACTACTCAATTATGCAGACAAGAAAAACAGATTATGTAAACAAATATGCAAGAGATGACAACTTACAATAGGTCCAACCACAATGGTTTGTACTTGAAACTATCAATCTACTATCCTAACACTGATTTCCACCCAGATTTTATCATAAACAACCCAAATGCATCCAAAAATCAGCAACTCAGTAACACATCTGCAGGTAACTTTATGTGAATAATATGAGACTTGCTTGTAACTTCTGAGTAGTGAGCTAAAATGTATTTGAAATACTCAAGTAATCAATCATAAGCTAAGTTGAAACAATTTAACAGTAATATACTTTTGAAGAGAACTAAATCTGAAATAAAACTTTGAATTAATAAGAGTTCAAATGAAATTACAAATACTTGAATTAAACTAATTTTACTGAAAACAAATTAAGACTACTCAGAAATCATATTCTAATCTACTCCTAAAACTACTTTCTCTCACTACTCCTACATGATACAATCTGTGAAAATAGGGGTCTATATATAGGTGAGGTCTTGAGGTCTTGGAAAGATCCAGAAGCTAAGTTGTGCTTTCTCTCTAGTCTTTTGGACCCTTAGATCATCCTTTCACATCATCAAATCATTTTGCACCTTTAGATCATTGTTGCCACATCTCTTCGTCCAATCAGAAGCAAGGAATGACACACGGATTGCCAAGCTGGCATCCGTGTGTCAGCGTGTGTCAGAGAAAAGTACTTTTATACCCTTAATGATAGCAATTTTGCTCAATTGATTTCAAGGTGATTTAGGGTTCTTAGGTGCCTGGGAATTTTAGGGGCAATTTGAGCGCGGGGTGAGTTTTGGGTTTTAATAATATATTTCAAGTCTTCGTTGACCCGGGTATATGAACCGGGTTGGGGGTTTCGGGTTTAGTATTAAACGGGTGTAAGTGTGGTTTTGATTGGGCTCGGGTATTTCTTTTGGTTTGGGCTTTTGGGTTTGTATTTGGACTTTGAATTTGTTTAATGGACAAAGAATAAGGATCCAAAGTGTATAAAATGAAACTCCAAGGACCAATCTTGTACAAACCCGAATTTCAGGGACCAAAAGTGTAAAACTGAAAATGTAATCCAAGGGTTGTTTTTGTCATTCTCGAATAAACCAAGGACTGAATTGCAAATTTCTGAAACTCAAGGGTGTTTTCTGTCATTTTGAGAATTGATTGTCCAATCTTGCAAATTCCTTTCCCAGCATCAGCTTTTGCACTCTTCTTTCTCTCGTGCTCGGTTTTCTTTGATTTTGGCTTTCTTTTTGTCTGTTTCAACATATCCGTACCTGCAAATGCACAAACTCAAGAAACACGCAAATATTAGCAATAAACGGCTTTTCCTTGGTTGTTTTGGGTCAGTTTTGATAGTGAAAAGATATGTGAATAAGCACATATCACACGGCTAGAACAAAAGAGTGCTCTAATTGAAGAACCCTCGATTCCTACTCCCTCTCCGGTGAGGGAAATGAAATATGTTTCTGAGCCCGAGATGAATCCCGTTCAAGAATCAGAGCCTCTCACGGAAACGGTGGAAATAGCTAACTCTTATCCGGATAATTCTTCGATTTATCAGCTTTTGTGCATATGGTGCAGAGGACCCGAATATGGTTGGAATTGTTCCGCTTGTAGCAATGGAAAATCTGGAACCGAGTTTCACCACAATCCTAACTATGAGACAACCGATTTTCCTAACCAACCTCTGTACAATGAGCCGGAATCATACTCTTGCGAGTACTGTGGTGGTCCTCACCAAGGTTTTCAATGTCAAGTTCAATTTAACAACTCAACCTTTGGTTCTGAACCTTACCCGTATTCGTCACAACAATCATATTGTTGTGAGTATTGTGGAGGTCCGCACGTTAATTCCGATTGTCAGATGCAGAATCCGATTGTTTACGAGCAAGTTCCTTGTAACAATTATGATTATCCTTATAACCCACCTCCACAATACCAAGAAGTTCAACCACCACCTTCTCCATGTTCTGCAGAATTTAATCAAAAAGTTCAAGAGATCATGATTGATCTTAAGAGTCTTCTTGAAAAACTTTCCCACGGAAAAGAAGATCCACCTCAGATGACCTACCGTGAATCATTAGCTGAAGAAGCCGCAAAAGTGATCCAACATCGTTCAACCACCTATTATTACGATTCTGATTCGGATGACGATTATACTCCTCTGAGTGGCAATCCCACTCCCGTTTCTGAGCCTTTAATTTCCGACCCTTCCCCTTTTCTCACGCCGGTTGAGAGAAGTGACGTCGTTTTGGAAGAGGTTGATGATCATATTTCTACGGACATCGTTGAACCCGTTGATTCTCTCATAATGGGGGATGAGCATCTTAGTACAATTCCGGAAACGGAAGTGTCTAATGTTGAGGTCCTTATCCCAATCCCAAGAGAGTCTGGGGTTGTTGATATTTGTGATGAGCCTTCTCTTGATAATTTGAATGATCATGTTGAGATGTTCTCCGATTCCGATGATGATTCTTATGGAGACATCGATTTTGTCGACGATTTACCTTCTGAGCCCGTCCATATAGAAGAAGTAAATGATTTTGAGCCAGAAGAGGAAGAGATTGAGCTAGATAATATTCAGATCGAGGATGAAGCATTACGTCAAACATTGTTGAATGTTAATCTTCTCATTTCTAAGATTGAAGCTTTAAACGATAATTCAAGTTCGCATCCTATCTCCGTTAAAGATAGTGATTTCTCTCCCGAGCTTGAGATTTTCCGATTTGATGAAGAGATTAGTGGCAGTCCCACTATTGATGATGTTTATCCACCAATTCTTGAGAGATTCTACTTCGAGGTTGATATGAGCAAGGTTTTGAACGATATTTCCAATAATTCGACAAATGACCCAATCATTGAGGAAGCCGACTCATTTCTTGCTCTTGATGACTTGATACCACCGGGTATTGAGGATGTTGTTATGAATGATCCCGAGGGGGATATGATGTTTCTTGATGGACTTCTTGACTCTCCTCTCTCTATTGAGTCGACCCTCACTTATCCTGTTGAGCCCGCATGTGAAGACAAAATCTTTAAACCCGGGATATGCATTGATGAGCCTTTTGTTAAAATCATTTCTGGAGATAAGGATCCTCGGATGGATGCCTTGATTGTTGAGCCTAAACCTCTTATCTTTTACCATGAGCTCCCATTTTCTTTGGAATATCCTCATGTTGATCCGTCATCCCTTCGTCCGCCCGCAAAACCACCGGATGATGGATCCTTCTTACATCATATGCCTTATCCACCCATTTTCTTCTCCACCCAACCCACCCAGTCTCATTCTTTCGGGAATGAGGACACCGTTTTTGACCCTGGTATCTCTACCACTTTCTTCCCCATGGACAAATGAATTCAGGGACGAGTCAGGCTAGCGACTCGTTTAAGAAAAACAGTAGCGCTTCGTGGGAGGCACCCCATGCTTATCCTTCTATCTTCTTTCTATTTTCTAATAAGTGACGCGAAGGGGTCTGCCTCTTCGATTTCTCGTGTTTGGTTGTTTGTGATGTTGTGTTTAGGATGTTCCCGATATGAAGACTCTCGTGCTCGAAGTTTGTCATTTTCTCTACTCGAGTTTCATGATCGATGCTAATGGAAATCCGATATCCTAATCTTATCGACTAACGTTTATCTTTTAGCATACCTAATAAACGGCTTTTAGATTTTCGTGATACCCTTGCTTTAAACATTGAGTACAATGTTTCGTTCTCGTATGGGGTAGGGTAATCTTCGATTTGATTTGACCGCACTTGCTTGTTTTTTGTCGTGTACTCTCGTAACCCCGTTTTTCCTTATAAAATGAAAAATTGTGCAAAAATGAGAAAAATTTAAAAATTTTTGTAAGCTTTTGTTAAGTCTTTTTGATTGAAAAGTTTGCTAGTCTCTTAGATAAGAAGCTATGAAAAGCGAATTCTAGCTCACAAGGCCAAGATTTTGCAAGTTTCCCTGAGTGATTTTAAATATGCATAACTTGATTTCATTAGACGAAGCATTTGCTAAGTTAATATATGTTTTGACACCTTGATTGACTTTCCGCTGGTGAGAGTAGGAATGGAATTCTGACTTGACCGGGCGTGTTGACCTCTAGCTTGTTCCCTTAACCATAGATAATCTAAAAATTATCGGCTAAGCATCCGCAGATCTCATTATTTGGGATTTTAAATTTGCGGAGATCGAGAAATGATAGAGTTACTTATGATTTTAGATGCTAAGCGTGGAGTAGTTGGTTCTCTTTAGAGCCCATCGAAGGTACTTATGGCTTTTTGTTCCCACAAAATTGTTTCACCCCATATCTGTCTAATAAATAATTAGAGATGTCGAGTTTTTGGCGATAGTTAGTTCTTTATCTTCTTAAAAGAATCTTTGTTTTAAAAATTGGGTACACATCAAGGATCCGTAATAAATAAGTAATAAGTGATAAGTGATAATGTAATAAGTAAAGTTGTGAGCTGCGGTGTCGAGATCGGACCCTTGGATCTTTAGCCGGGATTGAGTGAGGTCTTAGCCTAGCCAGCCGTGATCCTCATTTCATGAAGCCTATAGTCTTGGAATTACCCCGTGAAGCTCCGTGGTTCATAGCTCATACACGTAAAAGTCTAAGTGAATGAAAATGAATGTTGAAAAAAAAAAAAAAAAAAATGTGTTGAAAAATGAAAATGAAAATCAAAAATTTAAGTGAATAAAAATTCCTTGATGTGGACCTCATTTTTGGGACAATGGTTCTTGAGGGAAGGCGGATAACTAATTATCGACTTAGCTTTGTATTTTTATCGGAATAAAAGTTATCGAAACGAGAATTTGAAGAAATTCATTTCTCACAAAAATAAAAAAATCTAGAGGAAAATAGGAAAATGGGAACAAAAGGTATTTACACAAGTAACTTCCATGGGTAGTGTTAGCATCTAGAGTCGTATGTAACAATGATTTCGGTTTTATGCTTAGTTTGGGACTTGTGAAAAATCAGGGACGATGTATTCTATCCGTATGGTCACTTCACGCTGTGTTGTGTTTTCTACTCCGTGATCCTAACGTGTCGTTTGAAAAATGTTGGAGTTATTGATCGACATGAAAGTTCAACAAACCGTCATTCATAATCGGAATGTGCTTAACCGTAATATCTATACATGAATTAAAAGGTAAACGGGGCGTTTTTAGAATTAAGGCTTTCTTAATCTCTTTTGAGGAATCTTTGCTACTTCTTCATAGGTTTAGTAGAAAGAGATTGAAATCCTTGGTTTTAGAAGCGTGAGTTGATTGCATTGCGTGAGGACACGGCAATGGTTTTGTCTGGGGTATTTTGGTATGTGCTAAAACACATACCTTTTCATTATCAAAACTGACCCAAAACAACCAAGAAAGAGCCGTTTATTGCTAATATTTGTGGTTTTCTTGAGTTTATGATTGTGCAGGTACGGAAATGTAAAAACACACAAAAAGGAACCAAATCAGACGTAAATCCGAGCACGAGAGATCAAGAGAGTTTGAGCTGAGCCGGAAGGTCAAGATTGTGCATTTTGGAAGATTTTATTCTCTGAAGATGATTTTTAGAAGTTACAGTCAAGTTTGAAGAAATGTCAAGTTTAGTCCTTGAACTTTGAACTCTTGGCAGAAATGACCCTTGAAGATTTAAAAGTTGCAAGTTCAGCCCTTGGTTAATTTGAGATTGACAAGAAAGGCCCTTGAAAGACATTTTCAGAATTTACATTTGTGGTCCCTGGATTTTCAGATTATACATTTTTGGTCCTTGTTATGTTTAATGGTTACAAGTATAATCCTAAATCCAAACCATTATACATGGCCCAAGTAATAACCCACGGCCCAAATGCATATACCCGGGTCCAAGCCAAACAAACCCATTATCCTAACCCGGTACCCTCTTTACCCACCCATTACCCGGTTTTATTAACCCAAGTCAAAATATTAATTACCGGTCAAATGAATAAAAAATACTTTTACCCTCGCGCCCAAAAAGTCCCCAATTTACCCAGAACCTTATGAACCCTAAATTACCCTTCGTCCAATTAAGCAAATTCACCCCAATTAAGGGCAATTCCGTACTTACATCTGACACCTTATGACACTCTCTGACACACGTGATGTCCAGGTCAGCTATCCATGTGATACACTCCAAATACTGGCCTCTGATTGGTGCAAGAGACGTGGCATTGGTGATCTAAGGGTCTAAAATTGATGGAACGTGTATAAGGATTGATCAAGGGCTGATATTCATTCGAAGAAGCACACATTTGGTTTCTAGATCCTTCCCAAGACCCTCAAGTTCTCCTATATAAAGACCTTCATTCGTTCACTTGGATATCATCTTTTCTTTCCTTTAAATTTTCAGTAGTTTAGTGTATTTTATTGTTTTAAAATATGTTTTCTGTAATTCTCTTTTAAATTCAGTCATTGTATTAAGTTTTTAATATTAATGAAATTTCCTTTTTAAGCTCAAAATTATGTTTTGCTTTTAAGTTGTTTTGAATTGCTTATGAGTAGTGTTTTAGTTAATGATAGCTTATTATCTAATAATTTCAGCTTGTTTCTTATTTTACTCAAAAAATACAAAAAAATCAGTTAAAATAATTGGAAAATAAAAAATCATATCAAATCTGTTTTATGGCTTGAATCACACTTAGCTACTGCTTCACAAAGGTTCATTTAAGCTTAATATAACTTATTGTGAGCTTATTCTTATTTCAAACTCAATATTCTCAATTGGTCAACAAAAGTCAACAAAACAGTTTCAATGGTTTTATGATTCTGCACTACTGATCTAGCCTGGATCTGGGTTGAAATGAGTTGGAATTGGAGTTGATAATGATTTAGGATTAGTGGTTCACTGTTCCATTGGTTGCAAGCCATTATGGCTAGGACATCTTGTAAGTTGAATCTTATTATTTAGCTTAATTGATTAGTTGTTACTGTTTCATTAGATCTGTTATAAGTAGTAGTAATTACTGTTATATAGCTTCATTATGGTGTAGTGAATCTGTTTTAATGATAGCATAAGCTTGTAATTGTGTTTTAGCTAGAGTTTAGTGCTTATCTGTTGCTTAAGGGGTGTTTGGATTACCTGATATAACTGTGCTAGAGGGTATAATGTTGCAGTAGATCAGTTGGTCAGGCTTGCCTTAGTTCTCTGTATTCATATTTGTCTCAAGCTTGCATAAGTTTTTCACAAAAGTCAAATCTCACATTAAAACTGATCTAGTTTTTTTCACTGTTAAAATCAGTTGATATAATATTTGCATATTGGTTTTGAGACAAGTAGATCTAGCTTGCTTTAATCATCATTAGTCTTTAAACATCAAAATCAGTTAATTGCTTTGGATCAAAACTCAACAAAGTCAAAGTTGCAAAACTGACTTCAAAGTAAAATCATGCATAAACCAGATTTTTGCAGATCTTGCAGCTTGTGCATTGAGCTCAATTCAGTGAATTAGAGCCTGAAATTTTGGTCAGTTGTAGCCTTCTTGGTGGTCTTGAGAACCACTTATCTGGTTTTAGCATTTGCTTACTGAATAAGCTGGTGCAACAGCTTAAACATAGGACCAGAAAACTGTTTGGATAGAATTAGTCAGTTAGCTAAATCATTGGTAGATCACTGATTAGCAGTTAGGAGTAGCTTTAATTAGTTGCCTTAGAGTAGTTTTAGTATTATCTAGCTTATGTAATCAGTTGGTGCATATTAGTGCTTATTTGCTTATTATATAGTAGCTTATTTAGGTCCATTTACACTGCAGCCTTAATTTCTCATACATAAGCATCATATTTGATATTTTTCTCAGAACCAGAATAACATTTGAGAATTTCCTTGAATTTTTCATCATTTTTAGCTACTGTTTGCCATTTTTCTTAATTAAAAATAGTTTTTAAGCCTTTTTAATTAGCTTTAATTGCAATTAATTGAGAAAAAGTTCCAAAAAAATAATTTTTCAATTTTCCCAGTTTTAGAAAAATATAAAAAGCATAAAAGAGATTTTTCCTTATTTTTCCCCTTTTATTTGGTATTTTTCACAATTTAAATTAGATTTAAATAGATTTAAATTCATAGAAAATAGAAAAATAATCAGAAAAATACAAAAATAGTTTTGAAAATTCTCTTATGGTATTTTAGATTTTATAAAATTAGTTTTATAATTTTCCCCTTTGTTTTTATAATTTTTAGTTATTTAGTCTTATTTTTTAAAGTTAAAAATTAGTTTTTAATTAGAATTAATTCAAGAAAATTCCTAAAAAATAGTTTTAATTCTTAATTAGTTTTTACATTTTTTTAGCATAAAAGTAATTTTAGGTTATTTTTAGTAGTTAGATTAGACGTAATTCTTTGTTATTCGCGTTTCGTTTAAATCCCGTTTTTGCGTTTTAGTGTAGAATTGCGTAGTTTGCCATTATTCTTAGGTTTTCCCATAGATTTTAGTTCCATATGCTTTCCTTATCCCGTAGTTTAGAATATATCATTTTATGCCCTTCTCTCATTCGAATCCCGATTATTGAGACGTGAGTTGGAAATTCCATTCAACCCTCGTTCGGAACGATCTCGGTGCTCAAACCTAACACGTTTGAGTTACCCATATACTACACTTCTCATCTATTATTGATCAGTGTCCGAACCGTTTTAAGTTTCTTACGGTTAGTCATTCACAAGTGGCTAGCTTGTGTGAGTAAGCTTGACGTGTTTCGTTCAATGCGTATCAGGCATGTTGAAATGAAGGACCATGAGAATTAATTCCCGTTTTTACCAAAATCTGGTCCTGCATGGCACTTGTTTGCAAACGAGAGGCGAGGAAAGTATAATGGATAATGTCACACGCAGCAGAGATGCCATGCCCACCCATCCTGATTGGGAGGGTGGCAAGCCGCCACTGCCATTCACCAAACGCTGGTCCAGATGCTATAATAATCTTCTCCAAGGAAGCGCGTAGCCTCTGATCAAACCGAACTTGAGCCTCTCGTACGTACAAGGGAGAACATATCCTCAAAGCATAAGATAATTTCGCAACCCTTGCACATTTACGAAGAAGAAGGAGCTCACATTGGGGTTCATTAAGTTTAAGTATAGCTTCCATAAGAGAGATAGTTTTAGAAACCCTTTTCAAAGCCAGATCCTGACAAAAACTTTCATCCAAACTAACTGACCCACCAAGAAGTTTGACACCATTGATCGGGCGAGAGATATTTCTAGGAAAAACACCCTCCACCCTGCTTTTGGGGTCCTCCATAGGCCAGAAAAGTTCAGTCTTATCGACATTCAAAAATAGCCCCCGAGCCGGACCATCCGTTATGATAATGTCAAGCGCCTTGGCAACCATGAGAGTATCCCCCACAATAGTACCATCATCTAGGTACCAAGCCTGAAGAGTGAGCTCACGGGACCGATTAATAGTTTGGACAAGGGCAAACAACAAGGGACCTAGCGGATCCCCTTGTTGAACCCCTTGACAGGACCATATGATAGAATCATAATAATAAAATCTAGCAGGTCTGGCATAGCAAAACTCAACCCAAAGAGCAATCAAAGGACATCGCATCCTAGTCTCCTGAAGAAGAACACTCCTATCGATCAGATTGAAAACATTCTGAAAATCCACCAACAACATAGACAACCAAGTTGATTAACACCAAGTTATTATTATTATTATTATTATTATTATTATTATTATTATTTATTATTATTATTATTATTATTATTATTATTATTATTATTATTATAGTAATTTTACATTAGTTTAGTACTTTCACTTGATGCACTAGTTACAATAAATTTAAGCTTGGCGTAACATTATTGTGAATATTGCATGCATCATGCATGCATTTGGATATATTGTAATTAACGTGCCAATGATAAGCTTTATCATAGTTGTGTCGTTTAAGCAACACACCAAAAAGAAAAAAATAAAGTTTTGATGTATGGGGGCTAATGTTATTTTTGGACCACTGCCTTTAAAAAAGTAAATCAAATTTCGTTTTTTTTTTTTCCGTTGTTACATTCTTAAAACTTTTCATTGCATGGAATTAAATTGGGTAAGTGTACCTCTATACTAAAGATTTATAAGTAAACAAAACATAAATTCCTTCGTCTAATCATCGAAGCTAAATTCCGGCATGCTCAAAAGTTAAAACTTCCTATATGTAATCTGAAGTAACAAAATGAAATGATCGTTATGTGGCCGTTTGATAGGTACTCGATACCTCTAGCACAAGCATATAAAAGCTGTTACTTTGTGGATACATCGATCCAACAACGTTCTTGATGCAGAAACCCACTTTTCGACATGAATATGTTGTCGTGGTCTTTCCTTTAATTTCAAAAGCAACCAAACGAGTGAATCTCCTTTGCGAAAATAAAAGTTAGGCTTCTTTCCCTGCTTTTTGACCGTTCATAGTTTTTCTTATCGTGGAAGGTATATTGATGGTATATCCACATCTCAATTAATCGATGAATGTCACAAATTTTATGGAGAAAAGATGTATAAATCTTGTTTGGCTATATGTACACTATCTAGAAAATACTATCAAGGCCAAAACACTAGACTTGTACACTATCTTGTTTGGCTATATGTACACTTCTAATATATAGCTAGTGTACTCCAAAATGATCCAAGTATTATACAAGATTACATTTAATAATTATGCAATAAGAACAATACTTAATTAACCACTATAATTAACGACAAAATATCAGTGAAAGGTGACTTTATTCTTGGACATCATTACTACATGCACATTTCTAAACGCTATTCAACATGTATTTTCATAAAGAAATAATTTAAAAGGACTTTGAAATGACACAAATTAAAAAGAAAAAGTAAAAACACCACTTTAGAAGGTCCAAAATCCAAACTATAATAACTACCTAAAAACTGATGTGTATCCCACAAAAAATAAAGCATAACCATATCCCAATATTTTAAGTGGGCCATTATTGGACTCTATTGTGGGCCATTACTATACTTTTTCTATAAATACTAATCCATATTCTTCAATTAAGCTTCACTCACTTCATCTCAACATATACAAACATTCAAATATTATTACTTTGTTCCAACAATGAAGCCTCACAATCGATCTAGCGATCCCACTGCGATTCACGAGTGCAAAAGAATGGCCGGAAGACTTCGACAAGCTTTCCAAGCTACTGTGGCCGTCCATGAAGACCACCTAAGTGAAAGCTTAGCTCTAAAGACAGACGTTTCTACTACTAAAGAAGTTACAAGACTAAAACAAAAAGTAAGCGTAGAGGATCCAATAAAAACAATCATGTTCTTAGGATCATGGAGTCACACATAGTCAAGATTTGTAGTTGTTTGTATTTGTTAAAAGGCGATCGATGTATATGTCTTGTATTATATGACTTGTTGGTCGACTTATCACAATTATTTAATTTCAAAATCATGAAGTTAATTATGGATGTAAGAGAAGTGTAAATTTGTGGTCACTGGTTATAACACTATCAATAAAATAACAAATTACTAGTACTTTGATTTTGCTTGTTATATATGTAGCATAATTCATTTCACAAAAAGATATAGCTCAATAATACTACGTATATGATATGGTCATATGTTCAACTTGTTTTTAGTTGCGACCTTTAAAAACGAACTTGCATACATGTGATACGTATGATGTATTTTATTATAACGTGAAATCAAAATAATATGTTGATGCTGAAATGTTTATAAAGATATATTATATAGAGTAAAATACACCGTTGGTCCCTAATCTTTTACACACACATCACCCTGAGATAAATCTTGCCTTTTTTTATCGTGGGGAGTCCAAAACAAGGTTTTTATAGTCTAAATCAGTCATTTGACCATTAATGCCCAGGTCAATGTTTTGTTATTGAGGGCAAAATCGTCTTTCACTATAGCTTACTTTATACAAACCGTTGTACAGTGTTTGTAGTTGCTATATGTCTGTGTAACACGGCTTGGTCGTCAGTTATCATCCCTAAACTATCCTACAAAAATAGTCTTCTACAAGACGATAATCCTTTCAACATGGTACGTTGTTGGTGTGGTAAGCAAGCTATAATTCGCACTTCGTGGACCTCTGCCAACCCAGGGGGTCGATTCTTTGGTTGTCCTGTTGAAGTAAGTGTCTTTTAATATGTATTGTATCATTTTTTTTTCGAAAGTAGCAAACTACATTGTAACAATGGTTTTTGTTTAATCACTTGCCATAATCATGAATAGGGGTCTTCTTGTCGGAGGATACGTCGGTATGATCTTGAAATCTGTGCTCGTTCAAGAATGATCATACCAGGCCTTTTATGGGGGGAGAAATGAGTTTGAGGCAAGATTAGAAGCTGCTCAAGGTGATGTGTGGAAGTGGAAGATTTACCTGGTGCTCAGTTGTATATTGTTCTTGATTGTTTATGCATTGGGGTAACTTTTTAGGTTTTATGTAATAAGGCGAGATGGCTAATGTTCATTATCTTGAATTGTAGTAACGTTGTGTCCCAGAAGGTTACAAATCTTGTTATTATGATCGGTTTACCATATGTTTATGGCTTTATGCACATGGTTAAGATTAAAGTTGACTTTTAATTGTCAACATTGTTATGAAGTATTCAGTGGTTTGTTTTTGACTTTCAATGCCTTATGGTTATGCAGATGGTTAGCACTTTGTTTAGGTTTGACTTTTAATTGTCAACATTCTTATGAGGTTTTGTTTAGCTTTGGTTACTTTTGATGCAAATTATTCACACATCAAGCTTAGAAAATGTATAAAAATACACAAACATGACATGGTTTCATAGGTAATGCAAATGGATATAATTCCAAAGGCATAAAATTGCATACTTTTCGAAGCATGAGAATTACAGTTAGACACACACATATGTTTTTAGACTACATAACTTGTCCATAGGAAATAAACTAGATAAAACATTGTCTAGCTAATTAGCATAACAGAATTGACCTATGCTGAGGCCATCATTCTTTTTAGTGCAGCCTGCTGCCTAGTCATTCTTCGTGTAGCAGGCTGGGTTGAAGCAGAAACTGCTTGCACATCACTTGACTGCAGCTGAGAATTAGACTGTGATTGATCATGTTGCTGGGATTGACAATGGGATTGCTCATGCATGCTGGGATCGACAATTGCTTCATCTTGATGTTGCTGGGATTGAGAGAGGGATTCATCTTGTATCCTGGGATCTTCTGTTGCTTCATCTTGATGTTGCTGGGATTGAGACAGGGATGCATCATATATGATGAGATCTTCAGATGCTTGATCTTGATTTTCATATTGAACACCACTTCGTTGAACTGCACTAACTTGACTTTTAACAACACCTGTACCTTTAGGATGTGTCTTTTTTGCTGCAGCTTTTGTAGGCACTTGTTTGACATTTCCCTTATGGCCAGTTCGACTACTTTCAGCTCCACCAATCCCTCAACATTTTTTCCGGTTGTGTCCGGCAATGCCACAAATACTACACTTAACACTCTTCCAAGCCCTTGACAGCTTACCATTCTTCAAAATCTCATCACTTTTAGGAGCTATCCTAACTCTTTTTCTACCTCTTGACATTGGCGGAGTTGTTTCGGATTTTGGTGGAACAATTGTTGTTGGCACAGTTGATTTTTCCTAAAATCCGTTGCTAGTTATAGGCTGGACATGGTGTTTGTAGGTTGCCTCCCAAGTGAGAAGATAATAACAAGGATGAGCCCATGTTTCTACATCACCTACTTGTTGCCCATTTAAAGCCATATTCCAATTGGTAGCAACAACACGTTTACATGGTAACCTGTTATCTCCCATCTTCTGCAAGTACAAGACTTTTCTATAACATTAACTACACATTGGTCACCCCATGGTCCACTAACCTGAAACTTAGTTCCCCCATACCATAAAACATTATACTTAACAACCTCTTTCTTAATACCCTCTAGCATGTGTTGTGCAGTTGGTGTTAGTGGCCCATCACTCTTCTCAATCACAATAAGAACATGCATTATACTCTTCATACAATATTCCATGATGTATTCTAAGGCTGTAATAATTGGTTTGTTTAAACCCTCAATTAATTTGCCATGAAACACTTGACACATGTTATTAAGTAACACATCAGAATGAGCTCTCCCTAAAGATTACAAATAAACATGTATTAACTATAACTGTTTATACTGCATTAACAAATACAAATTAACTGAAACAGATAGATGACTTACATGAAAATGTGACCTTGACCAATGAATCAGTGCTATCTTACTTAACCAATCATGGGCTGGTTGATTAAATTTCTTGAAATCAGCCATAGCTTTCTCAAACTGTACAACAGTTGAGGCAGTTGCACATTTCCACAAATGGTCTTTGTAGGCCATACCTTTCCATTGAAGTTTCATTTTATCATGAATGCTTCTAATACAAAATCTGTGTTCTGCATCTGAAAAAACATCTCTTAAAGCTCCACTTATATCATGCACAAAATCATATATGTTTACTATCTGTTTCAAAACAGAGAGACTTAAATTCATGAACAGATTAAGGGAGTACCTTTTGCATGTCAGTAATAAAAGTGATGCTCGAGATTGGCTCAAGTGCTATATCATCGGATAAACAATGAAGAAACCAAGTCCATGATCCTATGTTTTCTGATTCAGCAAAAGCATAAGCTAAAGGGTATATACCATTGTTGCTATCAATTCCAACTGCTGTCAGCAGTTGACCATTCAAAGGTGGAAAAGCATCCAGCCCCAACAACGATGTCCCACACGCTTTAAATCCTTCCTTCAGTGCACCTAAACAAACATACATTCTCTTGATTTCTCTCGTTGGAAGAGCCTCATCTGCAGGTCGTTCCACATTCATTAGTACTGTTGTATTAGGGTTTCTCTTCTGCAACTCTTGAACATAATATCTCAACATGGTAAATTGTAGCTTGCATTAACCCCTGATGCATGTTAATGCTAAGTTTTTGGCCCTTAAAATCTTCTGCAAGGACACTTCAAGCTTGAATTGGTTGGTAAGTTAATTATGAACATACTTTACAGGAAGCCGTGGATTGGTTTCAATTTGTACTGTAATTTGCTTTGAGATATAGTTAAGGTCAAAAGCCCTGACTGCCCTTGATTGCAAACAAGTGTGTTGCTCATTATATTTTCTGACTGACCATGGACCTGTCTCATCATTCTTGCCGACAAACAATAGCCATGGGCAGAGTATTTTGGAAGGGTCCTTTTTTCCAGAAAGCAATGCATTTATACCCCTTCTGGTTAATGGACTTCTAGATGGACCTATATCCAGTCCAGGACCTTCACTTGGGCCTGAAAGTGGAACACAACCCTTACATCTGACCCTTATTCTTGTTGTTGGATCAGTCCCAGATAGATCTTATGAGCCTTAATAAACGTATAGTAAACCTGTGTAATCACAATCAAACTATGGAGAACCTTTACTAGACTTATGTTTACGCGGAATATAAACACAGGAATTAAGAAGACAATGAACACCAAAGACTTGATCCTTTATGGATCTATATTGAATTACTAATAATGTTATTGAAAAGGTATATAAAAACCTAGCCGCAGGTTTCTTTTATACTATTAAGAAACCCTAATTCTGCAGCTTGCTAAACACACAAAAGATATGCATTATCTCTTCCTAAATAAACTCATGCATATCCTAACTAAATACTAATTCTACGAAAACTACATATCCGCAGAAACAAAAATAACTATCAGTAGCAACTGCCCTATCCGCAGTAACCACACTATCAACATAAATACTAAACTATCAGTAGGAACCTTTATTAACAGGAACCTACTTTTAAAAAATTCCTAACAATCCTCCCCTAAACTTGAATTTGACTCAATTAACTTCAAGTTTCCAGATAGATCTTTAAGCGTGCAAGATGATTGAACATAAACAGCAACTGAAGCACAAGAATGAACCAGCAGCAACTTCTAGTACCACCAGTATCAGCATGAATGCACAAAGACCCATCCACAGCTCCTATGTAGTAGCATCAGAACCCAATCAGCAACAGTAACTTGAGTAGATTTGATGAGCCTTTACCAAGTAGCTACTCACTCTTGGGCTAGCTGGTTCTTGAGTGGAATCATGACATCACCCTGGTGAACCAATAACTAGTCCAACACTTAGAACGTGAATCAATGGTGTGTTGGAGAACCCTAATGGTTTTTGGCAAACCATGACAGTCATCAACGGATTTGATTTATCTTTACCTGAAGCCATTAACTCAAGACTAGTCATGGTATTCCACTGCCTTTACCACAAGCCATGAACTTGTGGGCTAGCCAACTCTTCATCTATTAGGACATGGTGAGTTGAGCACCATACAACTTATTGGCAAGTTGTCAACCTTCCAACGGCTTTGATGTCTCTTTACCAGAGCCGTTTGCTCATGGAGTAGCCAATGTTTGGTGTGTAAGACCAGGGTACATTGATAGACCCTCTGATTTTTAGTAAATCAGCAACTATCAACGGATTTGAGAATACTTACTAGAGCCGTACCCCCATAGCAAGTTAACCCTTTATCAATGAAGACATGGTTAGTTAAAAACCATATATGAAACACAATTGTACAACACGATCCTCAAAGATGAAAGTTAGCAAACAAAATATATACAAAAAAGATTTTTTTTGAACACAACAGAAAATAAAAGATAAGAAATAAAGAATACATATAACAACATACCAGACTTCAAGTGGAAGAATCAACAGAAGCAGCAATGAGTTTATCCTTCACCCGTTTGACTAACTACTCTACATTAACCATATCATTCCCAATAGGAGTAGTAGAGAAACCCAACGCATTTGCTCTAGCAAAGGTACAGACAAAGGATAGTCCTGATCCGAAAATATATAAATATAAACCCCAGACCAGGTCTACACCACATGAATACTAGACAATGGATAAAATGTCCAACCATAAACCTTCCACTGATTCTGACCTTCCCAAATCCTAAACCCTGCACCATCCTGATATTTGGAATCAAACAAAACTTGAAGATCACCCAACAACATTAAACCAGCACCAGTTGCAGGATGAGATTCATAATGTTTAGACATCATACCATAAAGTGCAATAAGATCTTGTCTGTCCAGAAAATTAAGGTTCTCAGTTAGAAAAGTAAAATGTCTGACAGACCCATCTTTGCGATATACAAAGTTACATGCACCCAAACCACCAAGACCAGTAGGTGTGAGTTCCCATCTCACAAACATAGACCAGACTACTGGTGCCTCATCAGAATCATCCTCTAAAAAATCCTTTATAAATGACCTCTCAGGAGCCTGAAGATCCAGAGAACCATCCTTCTTTCTTGCTATACTCTTATGTCTTCTTCCAGAAGCAGAAGAAGGAGAAGAAGTAGCAGACACATTAACAGTTGGAACCTCAGGGGTAACAACCTCCTCCTTGTCAGGTGGAACCATTGGTAGATTTTGGGTAGAAGCAGGAGTGGACACATGCTCTGTCTCATCAGTAGACTGAACCTTTCCTCCATCAGCAGAATTGGGTGGCACAACATCAGGAGAAACTGATGTTGCCCCTATAACAGAAAGAGAGATAGGAATCTCAGCAGAAGACTTTGGAATATCCTCTGATGGAAAATGCTGATCTATATCCACTAGAATTTCTTTAGTAGAAACTGGAGCATTATCAGAAGCATCAGCTGTCTTTAATCTTTTAGGATCAGATCCTTCCAAAAGAGATGAAGAACGTTTCAAACGGGCATAAGGATGGATGCCATCTTTCTCTAACCGTGTGATAATCTTGTTATACTCTATGACCAACCTATCATCTGGCAGAGATTTCACATAAGCCATAGTCCATCCAGTATTGTAGACAGCAGAACTTGTATTCTTCACAAATTCTCTCATATGTTTCCTCTGTTCAGCTTGAGAAAGAGGTCTATATCGTTTAGCTTTAGCCTTGCGTTCTGCATCTGCTTTCCTTCTCTGTCTAACCAAATCAAGTAGATCTCCAACATAACTCTCAGAATCAAAAGCGTCACCCAATATCTTCTCATCAGAGTTGCGGAAGCTTTTGTTGATTCAGAATATTTCCAGTAGTGTAGCAGAAGCATGGTTTGAAAATATCAGAGCCAGGAAGATATGCACTTATCATGATTTCTTTAATGGTGAATGTGATTGTGTGAGCATGCGGCTGTAGATTGACTCCTCAATTCTGATCAGCTGCAATCGTCGGGGTGTACCTGCATAAAACAGTTAGCAATAAAGCACACAAAAGTATCTTTGATCACTTTCGTTGAATTGAGGTACACGGCCCACGGTTCCCCGTTGATCAGTACAAGTACTGCCTGTGATCAGGTAGAATTCCGAAGAATCTCCTTGATAGGGTTTCGCTGCTGTAGCCGTTCTCAAACCGGAACGTCTCAAAGAAGACAACACAGAGTGAGTGAACCAGCGAATTGAGATTCACTGATTGATGAAAAATGATTTGAAAAACAGTCGAGTATTGCTTAAGATAAAGGGTTTTACAATACAACGAAGGTTTTATGGAAAATCAATTATCAATCATAAATACCTTTTAATTTTGAAAAATTAATACACAGTCGATGTGCTATAGGAAAGAGTTTTTGAGCACAACGACCGGTTTTTCAAAGGTATCCGTCAATCCATAACCTGAACCAGGATTGATTCATAATTTTGAATCGCCCCATTGTTTCTGTTCAGCTGTCACATGGTTGATTTATTGGATAGATCTCACATTCCACCTACCAAGAGCTTGTTTGATGTTGGCTCTAGAAGGTTTTCCATCGTCATTGTGAATATGTTTGCATATCACTCAGATGTTCTGGCAATACCACAAGGATAATGCGTAGGACTCTTAAAATATAATCTCTCTATCCACATTGTGTGAAACAGAGAGTCTTCATTGACAATGTCCTAAAGAGATTTATTGATGATCTCGTGGCTCTAGACTCAAAAGTGCACATTTAGTTCATATGCCGGAGAGTAGGGAGAGGGTCTCCTTCTTCAATATCAACAATCTCTAAGAGAAAGTCGATAGATTATGTAGGTTCCCCGTGAGAATGAAACAAGTCCTTTTAAGAGGAACTTGAGTGGCCTGGGAAGTTGTAGTGCAGTGCGTCACTGGGTCCATGACGTCTTGTCTTCAATACCGGTGTTACCTTAGTAACAACCAGTAGCATATGAATTGAACCCGTTTTCTGCCCTAAGGTTGAAATAATGGAGGGCTATTTATTTTCACCCTTTTCACATTTATTTCTTTTTCATTCTTCAACCCCTTCAGTGCTTACCGAGACTTCATTACTAGAACCTTGTTGGGTTTATTCCAGTTCTAGCTTTATCTCAGTCCGCACTCTTCCCATATCTTACTTTTCTCCTATTTTTTTTTTTTTTTTTTTTTTTTTTTTTTTTTATCATACCTAAGGACTTCTACACTAACTAGTGGATTGCCCCTGGGTAGATCCCTCCGGTTCTGGCGGATCGTGGGAACGAATACCTAACTTAACCGTCCTTATAACTCCGTACATAAAGTAAATTTGGTCAGTCTTTTGGTATTGTTCTTCTTCCATTGGAACCAATTGAAAACCTTTTGAAAATCAATCCAAGTACTTGTGATTCATGATCAAAGCATTTTGTACCTGAATTGTTTTTGATAATTTTAGAAAAAGCTCCCCCTCAACATGTGCATCATATATATTTGAAACGGTTTTAGCACATGGAGGCAAGAGGACTTTAAACTTTCAGATTTGAGAATGAAAGATTCGATTTATTGATCGACAATTTCTAAAAGTTATCAACATCACTTTCCCGATCAAAGTTAGTATTTTTCATACTTTGTTAAAGATATTTTATGGGAAAGGATGTGGTTTTCAAAAAGTTGCTCCCCGTCAACTTGTGCATGTGATTTTTGAAATTGTTTTACACGAAGAGGAAAGAGTTCTTAGAAGCACATTCACGATCATATAGCCATACTGAAACCATTAGAAAAACAACCAAGGTACTTTTTGTTGAAACTTTGAAAATTTTGTTTTGTACCTTGAAAGTTTATTTTTTTTAAATGCTCCCCCTCAATATGTGCTTCGAGATCCAAAAAGAGTTTAGCACATATTGGATGGAGCTTGCACTTTAAGACAAATCATCACGTCTTAACCCTTTATGGTATGAGAACGATGCTCCCCCTTAACATATGCATGGAAAATTTGAAATCGTTTGTCATATGTAGGAGGGACGCTTTGTTAAACACTTTTCACTACCATTTATTGAGTTATCAGTTTAAATCCAATTTAAATCACAAATTCTCCCCCGATCACAATTTTCAAGTTATTTGAGATTTGTGATCTCTATAGATTTAAATTGTTTTTGAAAGCTTTTGAGGGGAATTGTGACTTGCTTATGAAAACATTTAACCGATAAGGATTGAGAGATAGAGATTTTGACACATGTCAAGTTCAGATGATTTTCAAAAATTAAGTCCGAGTTATTTTTCAAAGCTGTTAGTTTTCATTAGATAACAAATATTTTTCAGAAGAATATTTAGAAGGAAAAATATTTGTGAAGGAAACATTTGTCTTTTTGGCGACAAACAGTTGTTTTTAGAATCAGAGCATGAGAAATTTTTTTTTAGATAAAGCATGACTCTGTTCTTTATTTAAAAACTGGTTACTATCTGAAATGACAGTAAACATTTTACTTTCCCTCATATTTTTTTTTAATTTTTTTTTATGTACATTCGAACTTCATCTAAAGACTCGTGTCATTCTTTGAATAACATATCAAAGTCCGTAGATGAAATCGAACCAAAGAAAGACATGACAAAAATATTTTTGTAATTTTTTTTTCAAGATTTTCTAATTTTTTTTTATGGATTTTTAAGATTTTATATTTTTCTATTTTCTTTTTGTTGGTTTTATATTTTTGTATTTTGTTTTTGATAAGATATGTACAAGAGATAGATGGAGACATACTCAGTTACTCCTCGTCTTCCTCCTGAAGACGTTTGAGAGTTTCTGGCTGCAGACTCTTTAGTCCAAGTCGTGGAAGAATAAACTCAAAATGTTCTCTAGGAAGAGCTTTGGTGAAGATGTCTGCTAACTGGTATTCAGTCCTCACAAAATAGAGTTCTACCATACCTTTTTCCACTTGTTCCCGAATGAAATGATGTCGAATGTCGATGTGCTTTGCTCTTGAATGTTGAACATTGTTGCAAGAGAGAGCAATGACACTTTTGTTATCACAATACAGAGGGAGTTTATTGAATTCAAAGCCATAGTCAGATAATTGGGATCTCATCCATAGGATTTGAGCACAACAAGATGACATGGCTATGTATTCAGCCTCTGTAGAGGATATAGAAGTACTCATTTGTTTCTTTGAAGACCAGCTCACAAGCTTATCACCTAAAAACTGTGCACCTCCTGACGTGCTTCGACGTGTATCTTGACATCCTGCATGGTCAGCATCTGCATAGGCTGTTAGTGACATACCGGTGTCCTTCGGGTACCAAAGTCCCATATTGATGGTTCCTTAGAGATACCGAAAGACCCATTTAACCGCTTCAAGGTGCTTTTTGGTAGGCTTAGCCTGGTATCTAGCACACATGCATACAACGGACAGAATATCAGGTCAACTGGCTGTGAGGTACATTAGGGATCCAATCATACTACGATATTTCGTTTGATCTACTATGATCCCTGAGTGGTCCTCATCCAGTTTAGTACGCTCTATCATGGGAGTGTCAACGGTGTCACAAGTGTCAAATCCAAATTTCTTTAAAATCTAATTTGCATATTTTGATTGATTGATAAAAATGCCTGCGGGACTTTGTGAAATTTGTAATCCCAAGAAAAATGACATTTGTCCCATCATTGACATTTGAAATTTGGAACCCATCTCCTTAGAAAAACGGTCACATTCATTGGGGTCAGTCGAGGCAAAAATAATATCATCAACATAGATTTGAATGTGAATTAAATGTTTGCCTGACTTTCTGGTGAACAATGTCGGATCAACTGCTCCTTTGCTGAATCCAGTAGATAGAAGAAATTTTGACAGCGTATCATACCATGCCCTTGGAGCTTGCTTCAAACAGTAAAGAGCCTTCTTCAAGCGATAGACATGAGTAGGATGCTCTGGATTCACAAAACCTTCAGGTTGGCTGACGTATACGACTTCTTTAAGATCTCCATTAAGAAAAGCCGTCTTTACACCCATCTGATAGACTACCATATTCTTACTTGCAGCATTAGCCAGAAAGATTCTGATTGACTCGATACGTGCAACTGGAGCAAATGATTCTTCAAAGTCAATACCCTCCTCTTGATGGTATCCTTTTCCAACTAATCGAGCGTTTTTCTTTAACACATCACCATGCTCATCAAGTTTTACTTTGAAGATCCACTTTAGAGCAATGATCATAGCACAGTCAGGAGCAGGTACTAATTCCCATACATCTAGTCGATCGAACTCATGAATTTCTTCTTGCATGGCATTGAACCAGCTGTCTTCATTCATGGCAGTTTTAACGTCTTTTGGTTCGACCTTGGATAGTACAGAATTGAAGAAGCACCACAAGGCATCGGTTGCAAGTTGTTTACGTGTGGATACTGGACTAGAAGGGTTTCCAATGATGTCCAATGGATGATCATGTGTCCATTTTCTAAGGTATTCGTGTGGTTGATGTTGAGGAACTGAAGTAGCAGAATTTGGATCTCCTGAAGATGATGGTTCTGGTGTTGGTTCAGGAGCAAATATGTTCTCAAATGGAGCATCTTCGGGAGTAGCAAAGGGATTATCTCCATCATAGGTGCCAGAAACATTTCCATGAAGTACACTCGTTGATTGAGGATCTGATGATGAGAATGAGTGATCTGCAGCAGGAGCTTCTTGACTCAATGACATAGATACTGAAGGGTTGTCCAAATTAACTTGATTGGAAGAAGCCTCTGTTGATGGATTGGACTGATCATTAGCAATAGGTTCATCATATTCATCAAATATTAGATCAAACAATTTCTTCAAATCTTCTTCAGAAGGAGGTACATAAGGAGTTGCTGGTGAGGGGTTTTGTACAAAGGAAGAACTAATGGGACTACTTAGTGAAGGTTGAGGTGCGGGGTCCAGAACTTGATTGTCCTGGAGCCATTTTCCCAGACAGCTCATCGAACGTGACGTGAATTGTTTCCATGATATCCCGGGTTCTTTTGTTGTAGATTCGGTAACCTTTCCTGTTTGGTGCATAACCTACAAAAACTCCTATGTCTGCTTTAGCTCTTAATTTACCTAAATCTTGACCATCATTTGTTGGATAACATAAAGCACCGAACACACGAAGGAAAGAGAGATCAGGTTTTCTGTTGTGGACGAGTTCATATGGAGTTTTACCATGAGTGGTGTGGATGAGAGAACGATTTTGGGTGTAGCAAGCAGTGGCAATGGCTTCAGCCCAGAGAAACATTGGAACCTTTGAGTAAATTAGCATAGTTCTTGCAGCTTCTACAAGAGTCCGATTTCGTCTTTCAACTACACCGTTCTGTTGAGGAGTACGTGGAACACTTCTTTGATGACTGATTCCAATGCTTTCATAAAACTGGCTTAGTTCTTTGTTAACAAACTCAGTTCCATTGTCTGTTCGTATGATTCTAACAGTCTTGTTAAGTCGAACCTACAGCTGTTTGATAAGTTTGATGATGATGTCTGGAGTTTCATCCTTTGTCCTCAAAAACTTAACCCAAGTAAATCAAGAGTAGTCATCAAAAACAACAAGCATGTATTTCTTTCCATTAATTGTTTGTACTCTCATTGGTCCACACAAATCCATATGAAGGGTATGCAAAACTTCCATTACTGAGTTTGTAGGCTTGGGTGTGTGGGAATATTTCTTGCTTTTTCCCAATTGGCATGCTGAACAAAGATGATATTTTTCATACTTTAATCTGGGTAAACCTCTAACAAGATCCTTTCTTGACAGATCATTTATGGTGCCGAAATTCAAATGATTGGACGACGGTGCCATAGCCGCGACTTTGTTTTTGAAGCCTTTGATAACAAGAAAATTGGAGAAGATCTCATCATGTCTTCGATGGAGATGGTGTACAAATTGGTTCCACGTGTTCCTTTCAAAAGTTCAACACCATCTAAATCTCTAACGAAGCATGTATGTTTTCTGAAGGCAACCTCTATATCAGAATCACGGAATTGACCGACAGAAAATAGATTATGACCAAGACCTTCAACATAATATACCCTGGAGATTACACTATCACCAACCACATAATCTCCATAACCCATAATTGCTCCAAAATGGTCGTTTCCGAATCTAACAGTCCTGATTAATTTACTCACGAAGTTCATGAGCCGCGAGCGATCTCTAGTCATATGCTTGGAACAGCCTGAGTCCAAGTACCACAGAATGATTTGAACGATCTGCAGTTGAACACAGACAAGAATGGATAACTGGATAATTGGGATCCCCATGCAAGAATGGGTTCCACTTGGTTAGTATCAGTAATTGGAACACCCACATCAGAAGCAGAAACAATGAATTCATTAGGGATAGATGCTGTGCTAGTGTGTGAATTAGACCTATTTAAAGTATGTTCACTTCTTAAAGGAATAGTTCTACCAGTAGGCATCCATTTCCTAATGGGCATTGGTTTAGATAATCTAGGGCACAACTCATTAAGATTGAATTTACGGCCAGTAGGTATCCATTGATAACCTACATTACTAAATTTTCTTCCTGTAGGTTTCCAATGTTTTCTAACCTTCTTCCACCATTACTTTCTAACCTTCTTAACCTGTTTGATAGCATTAACATTCTTAACTGGGTAATTAATCACATTACTTACATCATTCATAACACATTCATGATTAATCCCAGAAATCAAACATTCATTACATGTTTTGCAAGTAGTAGTAGAATTCGAATTAATTACAGTATGCTTAAAGCTAATACTAGAATCAACACGATTCGTTCTATTCAATTCCAACTTAAAGTTCCTAGGGTGGTCTTCTACTTTCCTCCATTGATTACTCTTAGCGTGCGAGGTCCTATCTTGCTCTGTATTGCCTTGAGGCTTTGACCTGCTCGCTTTGGTGTCACTTTTTACTCCTATAGAGGGAATGGGAACATTAGTTGGTATTGCTACTTTTTGCTTTTCAGGTTTAGAAGTGCTGGGATCTGAACTACTTGAAGGCACATTGAAGCTTACATGCTTAACTTTAGGCACTAAGTGAAGCATATCAAGATTGGTATTCTTAAAATCAGGCATAGAACAAGGCACAACTATTTTATCCTTCTTACCAACGGGTTTAGGGCATGTTGCTCTTAAGCATTCTAAAAGATCCTGAGATCGTTTGGCCTGAATGCAAGCAAACCTAATTTCACTATCAAGTGGCTTATTTATGAAATCCTCTTCTACAATCTCACTGAGACATTCTAGACTATCCTTAAGGTGAGCAAGGTAGTTATGAAACACAAGTTCGTTATTTCTAAGATGAGGAGGAATGTATTTAACAGTCACAGTATATTTAGAGTCAGCAGATGACTTTGATGCAACATTCTCATTAAAGACAAGTGGCATTTTCCTTTTTTCCTGTTTCTTCAGATTCTCGATTTCTTTTTGTAAAGAAGTTATTTTTTCGTTGTTTTTGTCACGAGTGACTTTCATTGAATCATATAACTCTTTAAAGTGTAGTTTAACCTTTTCATTTTCTTCCTGAAAACTCTCATTTTCCTTTTGTAAAACATTAACGAGGTTTTGAAGATGAAAGGTTTGAGAATATTGAGAATTTAAAGGTGGAGGCATTTGGGAGCCATTCACATTATTTCTTTCGCCCTTCAATTGTGAGATTTGGGCTCTCAATTTTCTGATCGTGTTACAATGAGCTTGAATTTGTTCATCACATTTGTTTATTTCAAAAACTGCATCAAATTCAGGAGCATCTGAGGATGTCTTGATATTTGAGGTTTTAACATTTTCTTTAAGATGTTGATATTTTAGTTGTAAATTAAAACGTTCAACTTCCAATTTAGAAAAATGTTTGACCAAGTTATCATGATCATCCTGTTCAATTTTATCATGCAGTTTTGAATTTGCAGTTTCAAGCTCAATGACACGATCATGGGAAACTTTCAAAGCAACAGATAATTCATGAAATTGAGAAGCAGTAATAGAATGCTTAGTAACAGTATAAAATACATCTTGAGCCACACAACTCAATAATAATTTCTCATTTAAGATATGCAGATTTTTCGTTTCAATTTCATTATATTTAAGTTCCCGTTCATAGTCATTTACCTCAACAATCATTGCATCAAATTCCTTTTCTATTTCTTTAATATCCGAGTTTATTCTTTTTTGAAGACTTTCAAATTGACCTTTTAATTGTTTAAAGAAAGGCATGACCTCAATTAAATAGCATTCTTTAGTTTGCTCAAAACCCCTTTCCCCTTTATTTATCCCAGTGGGTGTGATCATTTTCTTACACGTTTTCTCAAAATCAACAAATAGTTTGTAAACTACATGAAGGCTGATTTAGGTCTTGCTATTAGTGGGAAGATTCCTAGGTCCTAAATGCATTGGTGTATTTGGAGGATACACAGTGGCTGGGGGCAATTTCCTACAAGGGGGATTCTTAGCAATAAGATTGTCTGCCTTTTGCTTTTCTATATCTTTCTTCCAGAAAATTTGTTCTGGGGTTAATTGAGTTTGAGGCTTAAACATGTTCAGGGAGATCCAATTTTCTTTTGTGTAATCATGGGGTTTGATCGTTATGTTATTCTTTTTACACTCAGGATCTTTTAGCTTCTTATCCAATTTCTCCCTAGAGGCATCTTCTAATTTTCTATCCTCTTCCGTGCTTCCAATACATGATGGTGTTTGCCTAGGCTTGAGAATCTCATTACCATCATAGATTACCATTTGCGCAGCTCTAGCAACCTTTCCATAATTAGGATTGGGTACTTCTACAAGTGGAATGCTATGTTTATCGCTTAAGACTCTATGCTTAGTGATCATGTGAGCAGTCTGAATGGTGTTACCTTGTATGTACAGTTTGTTTTTCAAAGTTTTTAGATTGGAAAAGTCATTCAAAAGTTTTGATTACTTAGCATTAAACTCTGGTTTCAGCACTTTAACATTTTCTTGAAGTTCTTGTTTTTGCTTAACAGTTTTTGAAAGCTTATCTTGTAAGGAGTTTAACTCTTGTTTTAACATTTCTTCTCTAAAATTACTTTTTCTAATAACTGTACGTATTTGGTTATCCATCTCCTGCTCATGGGTCGTCAATTCGAATTTGGAACGTTGTTCATAAATGGCAACTTGTTCTTTATAGGCATTCAGTTCAGAAACTATGGAATCATCAGGGGCACGTTCAGTGTATTCATCGAAAGCATAATCATCATTGACTGCAGATGATACATTACTTGGTACAGTTTCACTTTCATCTTGCTTCACATATTGATCATATGGGACAACATTGCTATTGCCCATAATTTCACTATCTGATTCAGAGATTTCAGTTGGTTGTACTTTGTATTGTATCTTTTGCGCATCAATCTCATCATATAATTTTAATACCTCAGAGATGATTGATGCCTTGGAGGAGCTGGCCTGTTGTGGTGAAGTAGCCTTAGGAGAGACCATTGGTGAAATGCTAGCCATGAAGATGGTCTGGGCAGTTGGTTCATCATCAACATCTGAGTCATATGCATCACAATCAGCTACCTGAAATGCATTTGGATGATTCTGACCCAGGCCCTGCACTGGTTGTTCATCTACATCAGCATCATAAGTCTTGGCATTTCCCTCAGCAAGAAATAGCAATTCCTCTTCATCCAAAACCGCACCACTGTCCTGAGCTTGCACCAGCAGCATCTTGTCCCTGAAATACTCTGCATTTTGAGGGCGTTTTGGAGATGTGCAGTTCCTTGCAATGTGTCCATCACCACCACAGTTGTAACACTTGATTGGCTTTGCTCGTCCTTGATTTGCATTCCTTCCACGATTCTGATTAGCCACATACCCTCCACCAACTCCACCTCTTCCCTGTTCATACTGCCTTCCTTGAACTGGTTGCACCATAACCTTTCCATATCTAACAATAGCATGATTGTGTAGATTGGATGCAGTTCTGATTTCATTGTTAGTGTGAAGACTGTTAGTATGTGGAGTAAGGGTCAAGTTTTGTTTAACCATAAGAGCCAGTGGATTAATGAAGTGTTCCATGACTGCATCACCATCAGGTAGCTTGTACCTCGGATCGGGAATGAGTTTGTGATTACCGTTTCCAGTAGGTATGACTTGTGAAGCTTTGGTAGTAATCCCTACATTGGTATAGAATGCCGTTGAATCATTTGATGAGCTTGCTTCTCCCTGATCAGATTTGAACTTTTCAAGAATCATTCATTCAGACATAACATGCTTCTCATTCTGCAGTAGGAAGGCATATAGTTGCTCATAGTTGGTGTTCTTTAATCCTTTGGTTAGCTTCACAGAGGTGACAAATTTGTGCCATTCGGGATTCATGTTGTTCACAAACTTTGAGTTCAGCTGAATATTTGGCATGGTCATTTTGATATTCCTCATGTCATTCACAAGCTTGTGGAACCTCACATAATATTCATTGACACTTTCTCCTGGTTTCATCTTAAAGTGCTCAAATCCATCATACAGTTGTGATTCTCTGTCTTCCTTAGTTAATTCAGAACCTGAGAGAAGCATCTTGACATTATCCCAAACCGCCTTGGCTTCAGTGTTGCGATTGATAAGCTTGTAGATATCTTTTGGAAGACCCTGAAGTATAATGTTTGAAGCCCTGATATCAGCATCGTATCTCTTTTTCTCCTTATCACTGAGCTCATCATACGTCTTTGGTCTGTCCAAACATAAGATCACTGTACCATCCGCAGCAGTTTCAAGAACATCTCTGGTGGTCTCAATTTGATAAGGTCCTTCATCAAAAGATTTGAGAATGTTGACCCCATTTTCCTTTCCCTGACAATACAACCTAATTCGTTGAGCCCATGAGTCATAGTCAGTTCTGTCAAGCATGGGTGGATGAGTATCTGATCCAGCAGCTTGAACGTCCTCAGCTACAAAAGAGATGATTGTAGGTACGTTGGTAGACATGTTTACAGAATTTATGGGATTTTCTAACTCTATGATTAAACCGGGAAATAGATTCTTTCACGGGATTTTACTAAATCAAGAGAAAACCGTATTAGAAACAATAATCAACCAAGTCGCTATAACCCTTGAAGACAAGTCGCTAAGTAACCAAGTCGCTAAGTATACAAGTCGCTAGACACAACTCGCTAATAGAACTAACTCGCTAAGTAGACAAGTCGCTAAAGAACAACTCGCTAAGTAGACAAGTCGCTGAAGAGTAACTCGCTAAGTTGGCAAGTCGCTAAGGAACAACTCGCTAAGAGGGCAAGTCGCTAAAGAACAACTCGCTACCCACAACAAAGACAAGTCGCTGAAAATTGTAAAGACAAGTCGCTAAGTTGACAAGTCGCTAGCCGTAATGGTACAGCCACTACTTTGTACTATTTGTCGCTTTGTCTCAATAGACAAGTCGCTAGTGCTCAAGTTGCTACCACTTCAACTACAAGTCGCTGAAAAATATCGAAACAAGTCACTACCAAGAGAACACATCCGAGGCTCAAGTCGCTAACAAGAAAAGTTCAAACACAACACTTTTCAATCCAAAACTAATCCAACCACAGTGATCCAAGATTTCCAAATCAAAACCCAAGCACTTACAATGATTCTAAACACAAAAGTACAATCAAAATTCAAACTTTAGCACAACAAATGATCCAAATGATGTAAAAACCACTAAAATTTTTCAAACCTAAAAACCATATAAAACCACTAGAAATCCAAGAACATGTAAGAGAGATGATCAAACCATAGCTCTTGATACCATTTGTAACATATTGGATTTCACAAACACATCAAACCATGATCAAATATGGCGTATACTTTAAGGTTTCTAGAGAGAGAAAGTTTAGAGGTTTAGGGAACTTAGTGAGAGAAAGTAAAAGTATTATTATGAGCTTCAACCCTCTACCTTGGGAGGTAGAGGGTATTTATAGTATCTTAGATAAACGCCACCTACGGGCTATGGATCAGGCATACAGTGGGTAAAGACCCGTCCGTCCTCCACGGTGTTACTGAACAAACTACTTATTACCATAACTTGACTACGACTACGAGCTTTCTAACAAATACACATACATGAGGTGACCGACACTTTAACTAACGGATTTACTAAATCCTAACAAATTGTTTCCAAGTTGTATCTGAGAATTGTAGAGATAGAGAATCAAGTTCTTTCTTTCTCTGTGGAGTGATATCAAGAACTGTATGAGACTGACTCATAAAATCTACATCATAAGTAGCCTGTGTCTTCTTAGCTACTTCGCTATCACCTTGTGCAATCGCATGAAGTCTAAAAAGTCGAGCTTGTTCTGCCTTAAATTCATCAGTGTCCATATCCTCATTCATTATTTTACCCTTTCCCTTATCAATCTGAGAGGCAGGCATGAGATCACCCTCAACAGAAGAAACCTTAGGATCAAAAGGAATGGGCTCTGGAATCTCAGAAGCAATAGAAGAAGTATCAGCAGATGCAAGCTTGTCAGAAAGATCAGGCTTATCAGTAGGAACATGATTCTCAGCATCATCAGAGAACTCCTTATCCTTTGCACCCTTGACAGTTGAAACAAATTTAGGATGAATTTGCACATGGTCAGCAGCACTAGAAGTATCCGGAGAATCCATCATACTAGCCTTGAGAAGATTGAGATTAAGATAACTCCTCTTTCTATCCCTCCTTCTTTGAAACACTTGAACTTCTAGATATTTCTGAGCGTGTGTCTCTCCCAATGAAACAGAAGCCAATACATGCAGTGCCTCAAGATCAATGTTTGTCCTCTCAATTTGTAGTTCCTCCTCTGAATTTGAAACTACAACTCTGCTCCTTCTTTTGTTGAGCCAAACCTCCAAATCTGTTACCCTTTTTAGCAACTTAACCATAACACCACCAAGTGTCTTCTTAGTCTCCTTAAGCTCATCCCTGGATTCTTTAAGCTGAGCCTCAAGAGCATCAACCTTCTTAGCATATCTATCAAGCAAGCTAGATATTTGCATTAGAGTATCAGGGTCCTTAGCTCCACCAGCAGGATTTCCTGAGGTATTGGGAGCTTCATTGGACCTGGGAGGAGACATAGAAAAATCATCCCCAAAGAAGGTGTCATCCTCAAAAGTATGCCTAGGAGGACTAGAAGGTTGGACAAATGGTTGGTCAACATTGTCCTCAGTCTCAACAGGAGCTTGACCCTGTGAATCAGAGGCAATGACAGGCTCCTCAGGAGCAACAACCCTTGGTGATGGAGGGTCAACAGGTGTAGGAGATGGAGGTTGTTGGGTCTCAGTGGCAACTGATGCAGAGGCACCAGCAGCAACATTGTCACCAGGCAACATGGAAGGTAACAGGGGTATGTGTTCTCCAGCAAAATTATTTTCCTTAGTTGCAAACAATTTAGCAGTTAATTTAGTAATAACCCTTGGAGTTTGATCAGAGGTTTCAATGCCTAATATCATCTGAAGAAATCTAGGATACATCATAAATTTATGTTTTGTATCCTTTATATTCTTAAGCATTTCCTCAAAAATATATCATGAAAAATTATAATTTCTACCATGGGCCAAACAGATTATAGCATTTGCAATTGAACTGGAAAACTGATCCCAACCCCCAGATTTAGGACTCAGACACTGAAGAAGGGTATGGACTAAAAATCTCCACTTAGGGCAAAATTTATTTTTATACCAAATGAACTTCCCATCAGTGGGATACCCTATGCTGGCTAAACCAGTGATTATCTCATCTCTATTGTTCTCAAAGAGACCACCTTCATCTTCAAATTGTAACTGAGTTCTAATGAGAGACTCAGTTATCACACACTCTTCTCCATCAATGGTAGCCATAATCTCCTTGGTTGGACAATTAGGAGATCGCTCATGAGCAGTGGACCAAAATTGCTTGACTAAAGAGTCATAAACAACTGATGGAGAGAAAGTTAGAGCATACTTGAGCTTGGAGCGCAGAAGGAAATCAATCATTGCATCATACAAATCACTTCCTTTGGCATGTTCCAAAAATGCAACTTTATTGTGATCTCCTTTGTAATCGAGTGTTGTCATTGATACAGATTGAGAAGATTGAAGATGAGCAGGATTCAAAATGAGAGGGAATTGTGTAATTAGGTTGTGGGATACTTCTGATTGACTATTTAAATGAGTTACCCAAAATAGTCGTTTAAATTGACAACATATTCGGAACAAATCTTTGACCAATTTTGACTTTAAATAAATCCCGAATTTTATCATAACCAGCAGAAACGAAAAGTCAACCAGCGGAAACCAAATAGTCAAACAGCAGAAACTAATTAACTTTTGTCCGTAGTTATCAATCCAAAGCTACCAGCAGAATCCATAGCTCATCAGCAGAAACAATAATGATACCAGCAGTAATGGAGAAGGAATCAATTCTTCTGATCATAACAGTGCATTCACAGTCCCTAAACATAGCCTTTAACGATACAAATTCCAACCATTAATTACAGCCATAAACTCCTACCTACCAAGATTCGTAATTTACTATCTATATAACCAACCTCTTGCCTCATCCAACATACATACAACCCATCTAACCCTAACCAGAGTTAATTACCAACCAAAACATCATGAACAACTCCCCAAATCACCCCATCGAAATATCCTCAGACTCATCCGAAAGTGGACCATCCCATGATGGATGGCTAAACTATTTTCCCCCTGGTGCATCAAACAGTGTGACATACATATCCAAAGAACCTCCTCAAAAATCACCATTCGCTTACACTTCTTCAGAAGAGGATCTGCCCAATCCTCCTCCACATGTGGAGTTTGAAGTATCCAGCTCTGAGCTTAATGCTATAAATACAGATACTGATGAGGAGAATGATCCATCTTACAGGCCAATCAATGTTGCTCCCCCACTATGGTCTTCGACAAGACAAGGTAGGGTCGGAATTTCTCAAAAGCATAAACAACGGCCAATAATTCCTTTTCAGTAGTCGTGTAATTGTGTTGGGCCTCAGACAATGTCTTACTCGCATAGTGTATGGGTTGAAAATGTTTCGACTTACGTTGCCCCAAGACTGCCCCAATTGCGTAATCACTTGCATCACACATGAGCTCAAAGGGCAAATCCCAGTCGGGGGCAACTAAGATCGGTGCTTCAGTTAATTTCTTTTTAAGAATATTAAATGCTTCAACGCATTCGGTGGTGAAGATAAACGGAGCATCCTTCTCGAGGAGATGGGTCAGAGGGCGGCCTATCTTAGAGAAATCTTGGATGAAACGGCGATAGAAACCGGCATGACCCAAAAACTCCGAATACCTTTGACGGTAGTGGGATGAGGGAGTTTAGCTATAACGTCGACTTTAGCTCGGTCGACCTCAATCCCGCATTTTGAAATCTTATGGCCGAGGACAATGCCCTCTCGGACCATGAAGTGGCACTTCTCCCAATTCAAGACCAAGTTGGTGTCTTCACACCGTTTGAGCATGTGGTCTAGATGAGAGAGGCAAGAAGTGAAAGAATCTCCATAAACCGAGAAATCGTCCATAAAAACTTCCATAGACTTCTCGATCATGTCATGAAAAATAGCCATCATGCACCTTTGGAACGTACCGGGAGCATTGCATAAGCCAAATGGCATTCGTCGGTAAGCAAACGTTCCATAAGGGCACGTGAAAGTCATTTTTTCTTGATCATGCGGATCAATCGGAATTTGAAAGTAACCAGAAAAACCATCGAGGAAGCAATAGAACTCATTCCCCGCTAAACGTTCGAGCATTTGATCCATAAAAGGTAGCGGGAAATGGTCCTTACGAGTAGCATCGTTCAATTTTCGATAATCAATACACACCCTCCATCCGGTGATGAGGCGTGTGGAAATCAACTCATTATTGTCATTGGCAACGACGGTCATGCCACCTTTCTTCGGAACACAATGGATAGGGCTAACCCATGAGCTATCGGAGATTGGATAAATGATTCCGGCGTCGAGGAGTTTAAGAACTTCCTTTTTGATAACGTCATGAATTTTTGGGTTAACCCTACGTTGTTGTTGAATCACGGGTTTACAATCATCCTCCATCAGGATTTTGTGGGTACAGAAACGAGGATTGATTCCTTTGATATCAGAAATTTGCCAAGCGATTGCATTTTTATGTTTTCGAAGGACATCCAAAAGTGCGGTTTTCTCCTCATCTTTCAAGTTTTTATCAATGATGACGGGAAACTTGTTTGGTTCTTCAAGAAAAGCGTATTCAAGATGAGGAGGTAAATCCTTGAGCTCAGGTTCCGGAGGATTTTCATTAGACGTTTGTACTTCTTTGATTTCTTCAATCGTAATTTCTTTCGGAGGGAGTGACGGTAATGGATCTTCATTTAACAATTGCTCAAGATAACGGATATCTCCCTCTGAATCATAAACACCATCATCAATTCCCGGTGGAATCGATTCATCATCAGCAAGAAACTCATCGATCTCTTCCCAAACGAAATCACCTCCCTCGAACGGAGTGAGAGAGGGGGAAGAATCGGCAATTATAGGCTCAGAAGATGGTTCAACATTTTCAGAAGGAATGGTGGGATTGCCACCCATAAAATCAAGAAGCTCTTGAGCATACTCCTCCGTAGCAATATCGAGAACGTCGATTCGATTAATAGAAGCATCGTCATAGTTGGAGGAGTATCTCGAAGGATGGTTAATATTAAACGAGACGGTTTCCTTGTTAGATCGTAAAGTGATTTCTCCTTCATAAACATCAATCATCGCACGACCCGTTCTTAGGAAAGGCCTCCCGAGAATAAGAGGTACTCGGGGGTCAGCATCAAAGTCAACGACAACGAAGTCGGCGGGAAAATGAAGTGGTCCTACTTTCACATAGACGTCCTCGGCGATTCCTCTCGGAAAAGAGGTTGAACGGTCCGCGAGTTCAAGAGTCATCTTAGTAGGAGTGAGATCCGGGAGAGAAAGCTTGTTATAAATCGAAAGAGGCATTAAGTTAATACTCGCACCAAGATCGGCCAAGGCGGAGCATTTCACAATTCCCGGAAACTCACAAGGGATAAGAAATTTGCCGGGGTCTCGTAACTTTTCGAGAAGTTTCTTGAGGAGCACCGCCGAGCAATTCTCATTCAACGGTATTTTTGCACTTTCGGCCAACTTTTCCTTATTACTCACTAAATTTTTGATCATGGCGGCAAATTTCGGCATGAGGAGTAAAGCGTCGGTGAAACTGATGTTAAAATTCAAGGATTGAACGATTTCAACAAATTTCTCCATCTGGTTTTCGGTTTTATCACGAAGCTTTTGATCATGAAGTCTTGAAGGATAAGGAAGTGAAGGTTTAAGAGTAGTCTTCGGAACATCGGGTTCCGGAATCGGAGTCTGAACGACCGGAGGTGGTACGGGTGCGGGTTGCACATTTTCTTCAATAACATCGGTGTCTCCTTCCTCTTCTCTCACCAACGGAGTAGGAGACGAGGGTCCATCATAAGCCTTACCACTCCGTGTGGTTATAGCTTTCAACTCACCCTTCGGGTTGGGAATGGTATCACTCGGAAGAGATCCCGAAGTTGAGGGCTGACTGACCTTACACAAAACAGCATTCAACATGTTTTCGAGTTTATTCTGTGAAGCCTCCAATTTGTTGTTCTGAAGTCGAATCTCATTCCTAAACTCATTGCTTTGTCTAGTTAACAAAGATTGAAACTTGTTCCTCAAACTTGTAATCTGATTTTGCATAGTGTTGATGGTAGAATTGTTGTGTTGAACGTAAGTTGTGAATTCATTTGAAGGCAAAGGTGAAGCTTGATAGCTTGGATTTTGATATCCTTGATTGTAATTAACTCCTTGGTTTGGGTATTGATTTGTTGGAGCTTTGAATTGGTTTTGAACATTTGGTCCACGAACTTGATTCTGATTAAAACGATTCTGATTGTTCGATTGAGAAAATCCCGGAGGTACCATTTGATTACTAACACGAGGGTTTGTTTCAACTTGAGAACGGTATTGGTTACCTCCGGTTACGGCATTAGCTTCGAAAGGATTTCCATCGGTGGCGGTACAATTGTAGTAGGCATGCGGGCCACCACAAGTAGTACAAGTCGTTTCCACCGCTTTGACTTGAGCGGGTGGAGAAGAATTAACCTTAGCGGTCTTAATCTTAACCAAAGCCTGAATCATGTCCGTAAGCTTATCAATCTTAGCATCGGTGCTAGACGTATTTTCGTAAGACGAGGACGATGGTGTAACACCCACTCGGCAAAGAACCGATTTGCTACATGAGGTACGAACTTTAGATTTGTTCTCAATAATCAACAAGGCATCTCTCATTGATCGGGTCAACAAATTACCACCCGCGGCGGCATTGAGAGAGTCTTGATCAGTCTCATTCAAACCATTATAGAATGTATCAAGTTGGTGTAATTCCGTAAAACCATGATGGGGACATTGCCTAAGCAAATCTTTAAATCGGTCCCATGCCTCACTAAATGATTCATCAAATCTTTGTGTGAATTTTGTTATTTCATTTTTTAGGCTTGTTGTTTTAGACGGTGGGAAGAATTCGTTCACGAATTTTGATACTAAATTCTCCCATGTGGTTATCGATCGAGGGGGTAGTTTTTCGAGCCAAATCCGGGCGGCCCCCTCGAGTGAAAATGGGAAGAGTAGTAGCTTGATAGCCTATTCCGGAACGTTACGGTACTTGATCGTAGACGTGACCTTGTTAAACCGTCGGATATGAGAGTGAGGGTCGTCCCTCTCAAATCCGTAAAATTGGCTTGATGAAACCAAATTTATCAATCCGTGTTTAAGCTCAAAGTTATCGGCAACGATTGCCGGGACGACGATGGCTTCTCCATAACCCTCGGTGGGTGCTTGGAGTTGCTCTAGCATAGATCGGTTGTCCTCCGCCATTTCGACAATGGGCGGAGTCGGATTAGTTCGAATCTCGGGTTCGACTAATGGAGCACGCCTATTTCGCCTTCTCGGAATTGTAGCGGCTTCACGTGATCGGTCTCAGAAGTTATTGGAACGAGTGCGCATGCACTTTCAAAACCAAGGCAATTAAAACGAACGGTATTCGAAAACACAGTGAACTTAACCAATAATCCCAAGTGAATAAATCACCTCTATAAGACAAACGCACAAGCGAGCGGAGAAGCTTTTTAGGTCAGCGCGAAGCTTATTAAAACCCGCTTCTTTTCAGCCGCAATTTAATGTCAGGCCGCCCTTATACCCACCACACAGTTTGTTTATCAAATAGAAATAAATCGACTCACAAGCGACACAAAGGCAAGTTTTTGATCTTTGGTTCGGGAACTTATTAATGATAACACCTCCGTTGAGAATGTTATATAATTGGTGTCTTCTATTTATTAGCAAAAACACAAGAGAAAATCTTTTTGTATTTTTAATATGATATATATATATACAAAAGAAAAAGGAAAATATTTTTTACTTTTTTATTTTATAGAAAAATAGTAACTTCACGAATGAAGGATCTCGAGTCACTAATCGTCAAACCTCAAACGATATTGTCGTGACACAACCTCCCCGGCAGCGGCGCCAAAATTTGATTTAGACAGATGCCAAACCGTCAAGTTATCTCACACAAGCTAGCCACTTGTGAATGACTAACCGTAAGAAACTTAAAACAGTCCAGACACTGATTCACTGATAATGAAGGCTTATGGGTATGTGTATGGATAAAACCTCAATATCGATATAAAAAATAATCACGAAGCTAGATTCACATTCTTTTAGGAAAAAGAATAATAAATCAAATCCCGTGTGTGATCGTTGATACGGATTAGTCAACCCGAATCGTTTCCCAACGAGGCGTGAATTGCCAACGTCGTTTTTGGTTTGGAATTTAATGCTCGATGTTTTGATTTGTGATTTTGATTTTATTTAAACTACGGGAATAGGGAAAGTAATTAAGGGAATCTATTTTACGGGAAATCCTAATGCAAAATTACTAAAACGTAATTAACGAAACGTAATTAAAATGCAACTACGTCTAAATTATATCCTAAAAATGCCTAAAATTACTTTTACTCTAGAAATGCAAGTTGAAAACTAATTTAGATTTAAAACTATTTTTTAGGATTTTTCTGGATTTTATTAAAATTAAAAACTAATTTTTACCTATTAAAACTAAATTAAAATACTAAAAATTATGAAAATCAAAGGGAAAAATATGAAACTATTTTTATAAAATCTAAAATACCATAAGAGAATTTTCAAAACTATTTTTATATATTTTTGATTATTTATCTATTTTCTACTAATTTAAAACTATTTAAATATAATTTAAATTGTGAAAAATACCAAATAAAAGGGGAAAAATAAGGAAAAATATTTTTTATGCTTTTTATATTTTTGTTAAACTGGGTAAATTGAAAAATTAATTTTTTGAACTTTTTCTTAATTATTTGCAATAAAAGCTATTTAAAAGTGACTAAAAACTATTTTAAATAGAGAAAAATAGCAAACAGTGACCAAAAATTATGAAAAACTCAGGAAAATTCTAAAATATTATTCTAAAGCTATGAAAAATATAAAATCTGATGCTTATGTGTAAGATATGAAAGCTGTAGTGTTAACTGTCACCAAATAAGCACTTTAATATAAGCAAATAAGCAGAACTAGCCACCAAACTGTTTCAGCAACTAAATTATACTATAACTACTCTAAATCAACTAACTATTGCTACTCCTAACCTCAAATAAGCAGTTTACTAAGGTATGATGCTAATAGCCACTTAAGCAAAACAGTGATCTGACCCTTACTTTAAGCTACTGCACTAGCTTATTTAATGAGCTAATGTTAAAACCAGATATGTGGTCTTCAAGACCACCCAGCAAACTACAAATGGACCTAATTTGAGACCCTAATAAGCTGTATGGAACCTTGTGCAAAGGCTGCAAGGTCTGCAAAAAACTGGTTTAGACATGTTTTGACTTTTGAGAACAGTTACTTAGTTTGACTTTTGTGAGATTTGAGATCAAATGTTGAACTGAAAATGATATAATATGATGAAATGAAAACAATGCAAGCTCACTTATCAAGTTATACACCCATATGATGGATTATAGCAACTGATTTTCACAGATTTGAGAATGAGAGCAGTTTTAGAGAGATTTTGACTTTTGTGAAAAACTTATGCAAACTTGAGACAGATGTGAATGCAAAGAACTAAAGCAAGCCTAAAGCAACCTAACTATCACAATATTCTAACCTCTAGCACAGTTTAAGTACTAATCCAAACACTCCTTTAATAAATCTAACAAGCAACTTAAACAATCTAATCCTACAACTACTGAAGCAGAAAGTGAAATAAGCATTTAAGTAAGATCTTAAGACTATAACAAGATCAGATCAAGCATCTAATATGACTATAAGCATGATCATACAATGACAGCTTTGAGCCTAAAACTTACAAGAAGTCCAAATTGAGTTTTAGCATCATAACAAAACCAAATCAACCAAATCCAACACCACACACTAAATCAGACCCAACTCAGCATCATTTCAACCTATTTCCATTTCTGAACCAAGTATAATCACCAGTTGACTTTCGTTGACCAAGAAGCTTTTGTTGTGTATTGATTGAAATGAGATAGTGAAGGCACTATATAAGCTCACTAAAGCTATATCAAGCTGAAATGAGCTTATTCCATTATTCAAAATAGCTTATTGATTACTTAAAATAAGAAATGCAAGATTAAATTTAAAAACTTGGAACTTTGATTAATACTGAAAAAGGATTACAAGGAATTGAGAATACAATAAAAGTTTTAAGAAAACATTTATAAACTACTGAAATACAAGAACAATAAGCTAAATGAAAAATAAGGAATTGCACGACTATAATGTGAGCTCAAGGGGTCTTTATATAGCCTCCATCAGCCTTGGGATCCCTTTCAGAAGATGCTAGAAGCAATCCTCAGCCACAAATCAATCCTCTGTCACCAAAGCCAATCACAGCTCTCCAATTCACCTGGTGAGGTGTTGCAGCCAATGAGGGTTCTCCATTTGGCCACGCTGGCATTCTTATCTGACAAGTCAGTGCTTCTAGAAACCTTGGAGATGCTTAGTACGAGGTTGGGGTGGGTAATTGGTGGTAAATGTGAATGGGTAAAAGGGCGTTTGGGAGGAAGGGGAAGAAAGGGATTTAGGCGCGTTTGGATTAGTTTATTTTATTTCAATTGTGTTGACCGGGTACGGGGTTGTTGACTCGGGTAAAATAACGGGTAACGAGGGATACGGGTTGAGTAATAAAGGGGGTGGCCGGGTTGTGAGTTTGGGCCGGGTGTTTATGTTTATTGGATTGGGCCGTGTATATGGTTAAATGGATTTAGGATAGTTAAAGTAATCCAAGGCATATCTCAAGGACCATTTGTGTTAAATCTGAAATTCCAAGGACCAATCGTGCAATTTTGAAAATATCTTCCAAGGACCATTCTTGTCATTCTTAAATAGACCAAGGCTGAATTTGCAACTTTTGAATCTTCAAAGGTCATTTCTGCCAAAAACTCAAAGTTGAGGGGCCATTTTTGCCAATTCTTCAAACTTGATTAAAAACTTCAAAAATCATCCTCGGAGAATAAAATCTTCATAAATGCTCAATTTTGATCTTCCGGCTCGGCTTAAGCTCTCTAAATCTCTCGTGCTCGGATTTACGTCTGATTTGGTTCCTTTTTGTGTGTTTTTACATATCCGTACCTGCACAAGCACAAACTCAAGAAAACCACAAATATTAGCAATAAACGGCTCTTTCTTGGTTATTTTGGGTCAGTTTTGAAAATGAAAAGGTATGTGTTTTAGCACATACCACCCTTCAGCTCAAAGACCAGGACCCTCCACCTCTAACCCAGAGAAGAGAGCTACAGTGCTTGGTGTAGCTGCAAAGCCAGTGTGGTCGTTTATCAATACATGGGGCAAGGAGCATCAGAGGATGCCAGAGTGGGGAAATAAGAGGCCTGAGAAGAAGCCTTGAATATGGAAGCTGGAGTCTGGAGTTGTCTTTGGTGAAGCTTGATAGGGTGTAGTCTTGATGTGATCAGTAGTAGTGTTTAGAAAGTCTTGTATTGTGATACTGCATCTCAGAATGCAGTTTGTTTTTATAAATAACAGACTTTTTAGTTTAAAATTATGATATCTTTTGCCACTGATTATTTGTTTGATACAAGATCTGCAAGAAGGTTAGTAGAATACACAACATACTATACAAATATATACAAAATCAATCCTCCCCTTAAACCAGAAACCTCCCCTTAGGCATAATCCTCCCCTCAAACACAACAATCAGGGGTTGATCATGCCTATATGGACAATCAAAAATTGAAACCTTGGACCATCAAAATCTTTAGTTAATAAATCAGCAACATTTTCATCTGTATGAATTTTAACCACTTGAATAAGGTGTTTTTCATTGGCACCTCAGATAAAGTGGCGTCTAATTTCTATGTGCTTATTTCTTTGATGAAAAACTGGATTTTTAACAATGCAAATTGTACTTTGGTTGTCTATATGGATCTTAGTGTTCATAAAATTAAACCCATAGTCCAATAACTGATTTTGAATCCAAAGTACCTGACCACAACAACTAGCAGCAGCAACATATTCAGCCTCAGTAGAAGATGTAGCCACTATGGTCTGCTTCTTGCATTGCCAGGAGATTAATCTCCTTCCCAGAAACTGACAACCCCCAGTAGTAGATTTTCGATCAAAGTTAGCACCAGCATAGTCACTATCACTATATGCTTCCAGCTCAAATGAAGACTCTCTAGGATACCAAAGACCCAACTTAGGTTGACATTTGAGATACTTGAAAATCTTCTTGACTGCTGTCAAATGGGAAGTCAAAGGAGTGACCTGATGCCTAGAACAAGCACTGACCGCAAACATAATATCAGGCCTAGAAGCAGTCAAATACATGAGTGAACCAATCATGGATCTGTATAGATGAACATTGACAGCAGGATCTGGTTCATTATTTGACTTAGTCTTTGGGGCCTCATAGGGAGTAGTTGCAGTCCTAACCAGTTCCATATCAAACTTCTTAAGGATGTCATGCACATATTTCTCCTGATGAATGAAAATACCATCTGATTTCTGCTGCACTTGAAGGCCCAAAAAGAATGTAAGCTCACCCATGACACTCATCTCAAACTCACTCTTCATCAATTCCACAAATTTCCTACACCAAGCTTCTTTGGTAGAACCAAAGATAATGTTGTGGAAAACTAAAAGGGGGGGGGGGTAGAATAGTTTTACCAATTTAAAACTTCCTTTTAAATATTTAGATCGACTTATGTCAATCTATTTAGTTGTTTATGTTGGACGTTAATAGATAGATATATAAACAAGTAATGAAAGATAAAGAGTAAGAAGCACATCACCACGACACAAGTATTTATAGTGGTTCGGCTACAAGGACACCTTCCTTTCCCTACTCCACTCCCTGAGTCACCTACTCGAGAGTTCGTAAACACTACACCAACTCCTTATGGCGGAGAAGCCTTCACAACGTCGCTTAACCTTTTTCCGGTACAAAGCTAAATACCGAGTTCCTTCACACCAAGGCGAACCACGCCTAACACAACGTCGCCTACCCTTTATACGGTGCTAGGATAACCACCGAGTTCTTTCACACCAAGGAGAACTAATCCTATCACAACGTCACCTACCCTTTATTAGGTACTAGGCTAAGCACCTAGTTCCATTACTATGGAGGAACTACTACCCTTTACAACACAACACCTAATATCAAGGAGATCCACTCCTTGTTATCACCATCCTTGGAAGTAAACAAATACTTATATGTATAATGATGCACCTCATCGATTATACGACCTAGGCATTCTTCCCAAATGCCACTTGATTTGATTCTTAGGCATCCTTCACTAATGTCTTTGACATAACGCTTGGCACCCTTCACTAATGCCTTCGTCTTGACACCTTTAGCATTCTTCACTAATGCTCTTGACACGGACGATAAGCACCTTTCACTAATGCTTTCATCTTGACACTTTCGGCATCCTTCACTAATGCCTTTAACCCAACATCTACGGAGGAAGAAAGAACTATCAACAAGAGAACCTTAGTTGTCTTGATGATGACGAAGCATGGCAACTCATGGACTTGAGCTTGCTCGTCTTCAAGAAGTGGTGATCTCGCCTTTAAGAGGAACCTAGAGAATCACACAAAAACAAAAGACAAACTACATAGATCACTTGGATTTGAGGTTAGAGGGTTATAATACTTGGGGAAGTATGTGTGTAAAGTGATGAGTATAAAGGAAGAAATGGCTCTCTATTTATAGAGGAAATTTTCTGCTGTTCCCGGATCCCGCGGGACGCTCCTCTTTGCCCATGGGTATTTTTGGTTATGGGTCATGGGTCATGGGTTATGGGTTGATCCATGGTTTTCTTTCTAGATACAATGTATCTCAAGGATACAATGAACTTGGTTAAGTGGTATATATAAAACCATGGGTCAATACCATTTGCTAGTTTTTACCCATTTAGTATATACTTGTTTTTACCCATTTTAGTATATACTTGTTTTTACCCATTTTAGTATACTTAGTTTAAGTATATGCTAACCCAATATGTAAACATTAGTTGTTGTACATATGTATCTAAATCATAAAATCACTTATACTTGTTTTAGTGTTTTATGTGAAAACGTAAGTGTGTTAGGAAACTATTGACTCAAACTATTTACGTATTCTATTTGTTTCGTTAAAATGATTTTACGTTTGTTATCGACAAAACATTAGAAGATCGTAAAATATAAATAAACGTTTTTATGGCTTATATGTATTAACAATCTCCCCCTTTTTGTTGATGACAAAACATAAAATTATTTTAAGAAAAACTAAAATTCGTAGCAAATTTGAATTAGTAGTTTTTACTTTCTTCTCCCCCTTTTTGTCGAAACAAAAAGTGTTAAAAGAAACTAACACAATTATTTTAAGAAAAACTAAAATATGTAAAAGAAAATGTAAAGAGAGCAAGTGACGGGAATGGTACTCGTCTTAACTCCCCCTTGACGAGTCCATCCCTTTGAGAGGGAGTCAAGGACATAACGCAAAATAAACTAATTGTGTTTGGAAATATGTTTGCAAATGGTTCGTCTAAATGACGAAAACGTGCTCCCCCTTGAAGATTGCAAAGTTGTAGTATAATCCAAAATTGGATTAAGTTTGCAAATGTTTTTGCAATATCGTTTGACACAAAGCTCCCCCTAGCTTTATGGTGTCAAAATCTTCATGTGTATTTTGAAAATCTACAAAGTAAGGGTTAGAAAACAAGAGTATAGTGCATAATTTCCTGCAAATAAAACTCAAGTTAGTAGAAATTTGTCCTTCTGTACCACGGATCCCACGGTTCCCTTCTTGGAGGGATCCGGCTAGGTATTTTGGAGGGATCCGGCTGTTTGTTGACAGTTTCTTCAGCAATGAGAGTGTTTCAATCAATGCAAATGAAGATGTGAAGTAGTATATGATATAGCAAGCACAAAGCACAAAACAATTATGGCATATAGATATTCATTCAATAAAAACAAGAGATGATCAAACAAATCTCTAAAACTAAGAGAATGAACTAGCCATACAAGTGCTACTAATGCTAATGAGTTACCCAAACTCAAGATTCAACTAAAAGCTTTAATGATGATCAAGGATGAGATAAGTTTCCTAAACGTTCTAAGTTTGAGCTTGTGACTATGATGCTCATTGTAGTTTAGGCTTGTTGACCTCTTTGAAACGTTCGAGGAGGTGATAAAACATGAAACGTTGCTCATCACGTAGTTCATGTATCAACCTTTCAACATGGTTTTGAGTTTCTTGAAGTGGAAGTTTAAGTGAAGTTGGTTGAGGATCTTCAAATGAAGGAGGAATTGGTAGAGGCTCATTAAGTGATGGCTCTACAATGTTTGAGGGTGGAGGTAAAGAAGCATCAACTTCCATGTGGTCAGGTGGTTGACTTTGATGTCTTCTCATAATCCAAAATGGACTATTGGGGGGAATGAGAGAGTTTGATATTGGATCAAGTGTTGATTCAACATTTTGATTTTGTTGCCTAACCATTTCAAGTGAGTTTGTTGGTAGTGGTGGAAGGTGAGATGGCCAAGGAGGTAAGTCTTCTACATTGTGAGAATGTGGAGATGATTGTGAGGTGGCTCTAGGCACTAATGATGTTGGTTGAGTTGTGGAGGGTATGTTTGCTTTAGTAGAGTTTGGTGATGAAATCCTAGTGGGAACACTCTTCTTGGGGATTAGTTTGATTGGTTTCTTTGGTGTAGGGGAAATCCTAGCATTAGTGGACTTAACCGGAGATGATTCGGTTGAGGAAACTTCATGTATGATCCTAGCAAGTTTCTTGGGTGGTTCTTGAGTGGATGAGTTAGCACTAGGAGCCTTTCTCATGATGAAATGACTAAGGGAGATGGTTGCAATTGCTGATAATTGTGTTTGTATTTGATGACTAAAGTGTTCTTAGCAATATGGCTTATAAAGGGAAGAACTTGGCAAGTGCATTTAAGACTTAAGCCACTAATATTCTTAGAGATGTGATGATTAACATGCACAAGGTTGAAGTTCAGAGTTTCACTGATCTAGGAACTCATTTAAGATGAGATGGAGTGTTTGAGTAAGGAAGATAAGTTGAAATGATTATTTTAGCAAGGTTTGACATAATCTGTCACCCGGATCCCACGGTTCCCTCCTTGGAGGGATCCGGCTAGGCTAATCCTAGGGATCCGGCTCTCAGCAATTATGACAGGTTTGAAATGAGGTTTCTAGGAGCTAAAGCCTATCTCATTTTGAGTGTTTCAGTTCTTCTAAGTGTTTAAGATGAGAAGGTACTTGAATGATCAAGGGTAATAAGTGTTATAGCAAATGATTGCCTTTTATGAATGGGAGATGGGCTTAAATGACTACCAATAGATGTTCAAGGATAACACTAAGTGATTTGATGGTGTCAAGTCATAATAAATAATCCTAGTGATCAGATTTTGGCTTGAGATGGAATTTGAAAAATCTTTAAAAATCAAAAGAATTGAAAAGCTTAATTCTTGACCCATTTTGAGATAGAGATGACTAGAAACAATTTCCTAAAATTGTTCAATATGTCCACCTAAGTGTTTTGAAAGATGAGAAACAATTTGTGAGTATTGAAGCGGAAATATGGTGAGTTTTGATGTGTTGATAAATCAAAAGACAATTTGACTAAGATCTCAAGTAAGCCACAAGTGTGTCTAAGCCTTTCTCATCCTTGAAGTGGACTTAGTTGGGTTCTAATATCATATGTTTGTTATCCAGAAAGCTATCTTGATGTAAGGGATGCTGTATTGCTGATCTGACGTCACGGATCCCACGGTTCCCTCAAGGGAGGGATCCGTCTAGGCTAATCCTAGGGATCCGGCATCTGCAGATCAGAATCTTCACAGAATGATGTGCAGATTTTGCACATTAATAAATTGTTAAACTAAACAATAAGAACAAGCATGTCATCACAAGGCACCACTTATAAAAGCATGATAAAGTAACAATATTCAAATTACCACAAACCAAAGTGCTAAAACGTAATCATCCATACATAAAATAAAAGAAATTAAGCATATCCCTATTGTCTCTTTCGTCAATCCTTTCTTTTCCTTTTTGACGGCTTAGTGAGGTTGTAAGCAAGGTTTTGAATCATGCCCCTCAATTGTTTGAATTCCGTGGTTTCGTTTGGAATGGTTGGAAGTTGTCCGTAGTAATCAAAGGGTTCCAATTTGATGTTGGCTATGGGGTCGACATCTTCTTCTTCTTCATTTTCTTCTTCTCCTTCCGAGGAGTCCGAGAGAGCTTTAGGTTTCTTTCCATTGACCTTGAAGCGTTTAGAGGGTATTTTGGTAAGAGGTACCATTACATGATCGACAAGGAAATGATCATTGTTGATAGGGGATGGTTGCAATGCACTAACATACTTACAAAGTCGTGTTAGGAGCATACCATATGGAAGTACCATGTTGGAAGCTTTGAATACCCCAGCCATTCTCCTTACCATGTAACAGGCGAGATTAAATGGCTTTTGGTGGATAAGACAATAGATCATTTGCACAAGACATGCGTTTGGATGATCTTTGTTTTCAACTAGGCTTATGACGTTTTCCCTAAGGATTTCTTCCCATTTTCTATACATGGGATGGATTTTGAAAAGTTCCATTTGAAAGGATTACAGTGAATGAGTTTCTTGTTTCGGTCGAAACGGGATTGGTCGGCTCTTATTTTGAAAATGGTGTCTCGGATGGTTTCGGGTTCATCAAGAGGAGTATGGTACATTGGTTTAGAATCAAGTGCAAGGTTTTGAGTGTTAATTGCCCAATCTTGAGAGTACATACAAATTCCTTCATAGGGAATGCGAAGAATTTGAGCAAAGGTGTTGAGAGGAAGAGTAAAGTTTCGTGTATTGATGATGAAAGCGATTGAAATGCTATCATCGACGTTTCGAATGATCCTAATGCTTCTATAAAACTCAAAGATGAAGATCGGACAAATTTGTTCATCAATGTTAAGAAGACAATCAAAATTGATTGCCGAGAAGACTTGACGAATGTCGGTATCCTCAAGGAAACATTCCTTGACTACACGACCTTCGTGGATAAGTCATTTTTCGAGCTTTTTGAAGACCTTGTGGTCGGTTTTTGAGAATTCCTCATTTCGATAATAATGAGTAAGGTAATGGACGGTATCATGATGATCTTGTTGAGTGACTTTAGGCATGGTTGGTCCTAAAAAACACAAAATTTTCAATTAGGTAAGTTTAGTTGAGGTGGGTTTATGGTTTTGATTTGTATTAACAATGTTGTGAACACAATGTGAACTTAGTTATGTTAAAAGCCCCTTTTCATGATTAATTTTGAAAAACCCTAATTAAACTAATTGATTAGAAATTTATGGAACCATAAACCTTAGAATGATGATGATGAAAATTAGAACAAGTTAATGTAATTACTTACAATGGTGTTCTAGGAAGGAATACTTGAGAGTATGGAATCCAATGAGAATGAAATCAGTGGTTTATTCGTTTTTGTGTTATGTGAGTAGAGGGAAAAGATCAGTGGTGATTTTTTGAAAGCGTATAGCTGAGTTCTATTCCACGGTTCCCCCAGATCCCTTGTATTTGGGATCCGGCTAGTACAACTAGAGGGATCCGGCTACTGTGGACAGAAAAAGGGTTGCTTGGCATTATTTTTGTAGTAGGCTTATAAACTAGCTTACTAAAAGATAGTTTGGAGGTATTAGATGAAGATTTTTTTGGATGACGGGTTTTGATGAATCACATATCGAGGGTTCATATGTGACAACGGCGTTAGTTTGACGAATCAAAAGGAATACTATTTCCGATGATGAATAAGACGGAAAGGTGACGAAAGAGACTTCTAACGATGCTAGTAATTATTAAACAAAGAGAACTATGAAATAAATTAAACTCATGTAATCTATCTAATGAAAAGTAAGACATACCTTTATGATTCTTGGTTTGGCATAATACCAAAAATACTTCATGAGCTTTTAAAGTAATCCTTTGTACTTGGTGTACGTAAGTTGTGACTACTTTTTAGATCCTTTCTTGAATGTTGACTTCATTATTCTTTGAATAGAGATGAAGATTTTGGAGAGATTCTAGCATGAAGATTTCTTGAAAACAAAAATTGTTAGAATGATCTATCAATGTCCGACAAAATGATTTAAAAGAAAATATGACCCTTTAAAAAAAAATCCTTCTTTGTAGTTTTCAAACATACACGGATCGTATCAAGTCTTTCAAGTACAACATACTTTAAGAAACTTGGTAACGAAGCTCTGATGCCAATTGTGGAAAACTAGAAGGGGGGGTTGAATAGTTTTACCAATTTAAAACTTCCTTTTAAATATTTAGATCGACTTATGTCAATCTATTTAGTTGTTTATGTTGGACGTTAATAGATAGATATATAAACGAGTAATGAAAGATAAAGAGTAAGAAGAACATCACCACGACACAAGTATTTATAGTGGTTCAGCTATAAGGACACCTTCCTTGCCCTACTCCACTCCCCGAGTTACCTACTCGAGAGTTCGTAAAGACTACACCAACTCCTTATGGCAGAGAAGCCTTCACAACGTCGCTTAACCTTTTTCCGGTACAAAGCTAAATATCGAGTTCCTTCACACCAAGGCGAACCACACCTAACACAACGTCGCCTACCCTTTATACGGTGCTAGGCTAACCACCGAGTTCTTTCATACCAAGGAGAACTAATCCTATCACAACGTCGCCTACCCTTTATTAGGTACTAAGCTAAGCACCTAGTTTCATTACTATGGAGGAACTACTACCCTTCACAACACAACACCTAATATCAAGGAGATCCACTCCTTGTTACAACACCATCAAGGATATCACCATCCTTGGAAGTAAACAAATACTTATATGTATAACGATGCACCTCATCGATTATACGACCTAGGCATTCTTCCCAAATGCCACTTGATTTGATTCTTAGGCATCCTTCACAAATGCCTTTGACACAACGCTTGGCACTCTTCACTAATGCCTTCGTCTTGACACCTTTAGCATTCTTCACTAATGCTCTTGACACGGACGATAAGCACCTTTCACTAATGCTTTCATCTTGACACTTTCGGCATCCTTCACTAATGCCTTTAACCCAACATCTACGGAGGAAGAAAGAACTATCAACAAGAGAACCTTAGTTGTCTTGATGATGATGAAGCATGGCAACTCATGGACTTGAGCTTGCTCGTTTTCAAGAAGTGGTGATCTCGCCTTTAATAGGAACCTAGAGAATCACACAAAAACAAAAGACAAACTACATAGATCACTTGGATATGAGGTTAGAGGGTTATAATACTTGGGGAAGTATGTGTGTAAAGTGATGAGTAGAAAGGAAGAAATGGCTCTCTATTTATAGAGGAAATTTTCTACTCTTCCCCGGATCCCGCAGATCCCTCCCACAAGGGATCCGGCTAGCACAAAGCTAGGAATCCATGGGAAGCTCCTCTTTGCCCATGGGTATTTTTGGTTATGGGTCATGGGTCATGGGTTATGGGTTGATCCATGGTTTTCTTTCTAGATACAATGTATCTCAAGGATACAATGAACTTGGTTAAGTTGTATATATAAAACCATGGGTCAATACCATTTGCTAGTTTTTACCCATTTAGTATATACTTGTTTTTACCCATTTTAGTATATACTTGTTGTACATATGTATCTAAATCATAAAATCACTTATACTTGTTTTAGTGTTTTATGTGAAAACGTAAGTGTGTTAGGAAACTATTGACTCAAACTATTTACGTATTCTATTTGTTTCGTTAAAATAATTTTACGTTTGTTATCGACAAAACATTAGAAGATCGTAAATTATAAATAAACGTTTTTACAGCTTATTTGTATTAACAAATGTCATCCATATACACTTGAACAAGAATGATATCTTTGGAGTTCTTCTTGATAAAGAGAGTCTTATCAATAGCACCTCTCTTGTATCCATGTTTCAGCTGGAATGAAGAGAGCCTAGCATACCAAGCTCTAGGTGCCTGATGAAGTCCATAGAGTGCTTTGACCACTTTGTAGACCATATCTGGATTGTGAAGGTCTACAAATCCCTTGGGTTGAGTGACATAGACTTCTTCCTCAATTTCACCATATAAGAAGGCACTTTTTACATCCATCTGATATACCAGGAAACCCATGTAGAAGGCAAAAGCCAAGAAGAGTCTGATAGCTTCTACTCTAGCCACTGGAGCAAAAACCTCATCATAATCAATTCCTTCCTCTTGTCTGTGACCTTGGGCAACCAACCTAGCCTTATTCCTTACCACAATCCCCCTTGCATCTCTTTTACATTTCAGAATCCACTTTGTGCCAATTGCATACATTCCAGGAGGCAATTGAACAAGCTCCCAAACATTTTGATTTAAAAATTGTTGCATTTCTTCTTGCATAGCAGCAATCTAATCATCATCTGCTAAGGCCTGTGCAACACTGGTAGGTTCAACTTGAGAGAGGAAACAAGCAAACAGACAATGATGGTAGTCTATGTGATTGTTCTTATGTTGATCCTGAATGTAACTGAGAAATGTAGATTCACCAAAACTAGTTTTCTTCGCCCTGCTCCTAGTTTGCACAGAGGAAGTAGGATCACCAATGATAAGAGATTGTGGATGTACTGTGTTAATCCTCTTTGTGACATTAGGACTAACATCAACTGATGCTGCTAGATTAATAAGAGTAGGACCAAAGTCATCATCATAGGAAGAAGAGTCAAAGATGCCTGTTCTTGATAAATGATGAATGCCTTCCACTTCAGAGCTTGAATGTTGTGAATTGGCTAATTCAGATGGACTTGAAAATCTGGTGGGAGAATCATCTAAACCCAAAGTATCCACAGATGGAGTAATGGAGGGAACAACATCACTAGCAGAAGGAACAAGAACACTACCAGCAGAATCATCATCAGAAGCAACTGAGCCATTACCAGACGGATCAGACATATTACCAGCAGGAACAGATACATCAGCAGCATCAAACTTCCTGCGAGCTTCAATAGTTGCCTGCCTTAAGAGTTCCTCTGTTTCTTTGGAGAATTCAAAACCATACTTTTCAGCATCATCCTTTGCTGCATGCTCTTGGCGTTGAAGCTTCACAAGCTCTTCTGCATACCCTAAATTACTTGAAGCTACATCAGAAGAAGTTGTGTCCTTTGTACCTAAAAAGTGGTTAGTAGGAAAAGAAGGAACAACTATAAGTTGTTAATCACACTCTGAATCTGACTCATCATCTGAGGAACTTGCAATGTTAGTTTGAGCATCTTTTGGTTCTGTAGAAAGATTAGATTTATAACGAGTATAACCTAAGTGATCAGTTAAGTAGTCAAGATCAAAGTACCATTCTTGACCTGCTCCCTGAACTTTTGACTTGTCCTCCAAAAATATCAGATTCAGTGTTTCTTCAACCCTATTTGTGGAGATGTTATATACCCTGTAAGCTTTACTATGAGCTGAATACCCTACTACAAAACCCTCATCAGCTTTGCCTTCAAATTTGCCCAAATGATCACTGGTGTTAAGGATGGTCACATGATAACCAAAAGGCTTAAGGTAGCTTATGGTAGGAATCTTTCCAGACAAAAGTTCATAAGGTGTCTTATTGTGATGATGAGTTATCAAGACCCTATTCAAAACATAGCAGGCAGTGCTGACTGCTTCAGTCCAGAACATGGTAGGTAACTTTGAATCAGCAAGCATAGATCTTGCTGCTTCAATCAGGGTTCTATTCTTCCTTTCAGCAACTCCATTTCGTTGTGGAGTCCTGGCATTGCTATAATCCCTTTTTATCCCCTTTGTAGCACAGAACTCAATTAATTTTACTTTCTTGAACTCTGTCCCATTGTCACACCTGATGGCTTTGACCTTCTTATTCAACTGATTCTCAACCAGGGCAATAAAGTCTTGAAGAATCTGAAATGTTTCATCCTTAGTCCCCAAGAAGAATGCCCAGCAGTACCTACTGTAGTCATCAGTAACCACCAAACAATAGTATTTGTGTTCAATGCTCCTGATAGATGTAGGACCAAAAAGGTCCATGTGCAGAAGCTGCAAAGGCTCTAAGATAGTGCTAACAGCGGTAATGGATTTGTAAGAGGCCTTGTGTTGCTTTCCCTTGTTACAAGGCACACACAGTTTGTGCTCATTAGTAAAGACCTTGGAAGGAAGTCCATGAACTAACCCATGTTTTGCCAGCTTGTTTATAGTTTTGAAATTAATATGAGCCATCCTTCTATGTCATTTAGTAGATTCATCCAAAGATGCCTTTACTACCAAAAAAGCTAAGTCACCTTTAGGCTGAACATCATTGTGATTGAATGTATACAGATTCTGTTTCCTAGGCACCTTCAGAACAACTTGACTTTCATCAGGTATCTGAAAGTCTTTGGAAAGTACAAGACATTCAGTATCAGTGAACAGAACACAGTTTTTCTTGTCACATATTTGGGACACAGAAAATGAATTGAAGTTTCTAAGCTGTTCCACATAATATACATTCTCAAAGTCCAGCTTGGCAGTTCTTATGGTTCCCTTCCCTGTAATCTTACCATCTCCTCCTCCAAATGTAACAGTACCTCCTTGAATAGATACAAAATCATGCAATCTGTCTCTGTTCCCTGTCATACTCCTAGAACACCCACTATCAACTATACCTAAATCTTTATTTGAATGAGGATCATCCTACAAGTTAAACAATATACAACAACATTAGTATACATGGAGACCCAAGTCATTACTGACTTGGGCCTGCCCTGTGGATCACATTAGAAAAACCTGCAGATTGATGAGATCCACTATTGTTCTTGGAACCTTTCATGAATGATGGTCTATTGTGTGTCCAAGAGCAACCTGCTGAGGGCTTAACAGCAGTATCCCACCTTGCCCCCTTTTATTCAACGAGTCATTATTACCAGGCCTATATCTATTTTGAAAATAAGTACCAGTAGGTCTGAATAATGGCCTAGAAACATTACTTCTCCAATATGATGAAGATGGTCTATCAGCAGAAACTGGGTTACCAGCAGGAACTGGTCTACCAGCAGCAACTGGTCTACCAGCAACAACTGGTCTACCAGCAGAATTGGTTCTGCCAGTCCTCACATGTGTTCCAGAGGGAACAAATGGAGGAATTATGGTCACATCATTCCATGTTGGTCTATATCTCTGTTGATTAGTACAAACACCCATTTGTTTCTCATAAAAATCACAATCTTTGATAAGATGAAATGTACTACCACAAACAAAACATGATTTCTTTTTAAAATGCTTGTTCAAGACAGGAACAGTGTTATCATAAACAAAATTATTCAAACCACAACCAAAATCAGAATTGTTTTTAATGGAATCAACAAAACAAGAAATGTTTATAAAGTAAGTTGTCTTTGAAGAAGAATCATTAACAGCAACTCTTGGGGCATGGTGAACATGTAAAGGCTTAGGAGAGGCAGACTTGGGAATTGAATACTCTTCACTTGAATCACAACTGGCAAAGTCTTTAGACTGGGTCTTTGAAGTCCTATCACTGGAAGAACAAGAGACAAAAGTATTAGATTCACTGCCAGTGTCAGTTAAGTCATTGGACTTTTGACCATAGGTCATATGTGATTCATCTGAGTCTGAGTCTGGGTTGGGTGGTGTAAAAATACCATTAATTGAGGAAGCAACAGAATGCATTTCACCTTGTTTTACAAATTTAACAGGTTTTCTATATTTATCTTCCTCTTCATCAGTGACAAGATTAAAAACACTATATTCATTAGGGTCATAAACCTCATCTGGACCAATATAATCCTTGAATCTCAACCCCATCTTAGTTTTAACAGGCATAGAACTTTTCCACAATTTGTCTAGGTTTTTAGCCTGTTCTTGCCACTGTTTATGTCTAGCCATCTCTATATCTAAATTAGCCTTTAGACCCTCTTTTTCTGCAATGACCTTTACATATTCTTTCTCATTAAATTTTAGCACATTAGTGGTGTTCTCCAAATCTCTTTCTAACACTTTAATTTTCTCTTCAAGAGCCAATTGATTTTGTTGGTACCAGCCATTTTGTTTTTCTAAAGATTTAACAGTTTTCTTATAGGCCTGGACCTGAATAAAATATTCTTTATATTGGCCATTAACATCATCAATTTCACTTTTAAGAGTTTCATATTTAGTATTACAACCAAAAATACAATTTTGTACCTGAGAAGTGATGCCCATCAGTGCAAACTCATTAGCAGTATCAGCAACCAATCCAACCTGAGGATTTTCATCCTGAGCTTCATCTACATGATCATCCCAGTCAACCCTTGACTCCAAAGACAGCAAAGCTTTAGGTTTCTGATCTTCAGCTTCCTTGATCTTGAATGCAGAATATCTTCTCCTGTCACTTCCCTTCTTATCTGGGCATTCTCTAGCAAAGTGACCCACCTCGTTGCATTCAAAACACCTGATCTTCTTTCTGTCAAACCTGGCTGATTCTCTTCCCTTATATGCAAACTTCCTCCCAGAACCCTTTTCAAACCTGTTGACTTTCACAGCTAGCATGGCCATCTGCCATTTTAGATCCATCTCCTCCAAATCCCATTTATCCACTTGTTCAAAATCTTCATAGACCAACTGCTGTTGGTCTTCAAGCAACAAAAGAGTAAAGTACATCCTCTATCACAGAATTGGAATTTGATTTTCTTATAGAAGAAGTGTGTGTTCTAGTTGCTGCTGATGAAGAAGTGGGACTCTCAGCATAAGACACTATTGTGTTAGCACTGGTAGCACTAACAAAAGCTGAGTATGTTGGAGTTGGAGAATAAGATGAATGACCCTTGATATCAATTTCAAGAGATCTAAGCTTATTGTATAAGTCATCAAAGCTTAAGTAATCAAGGCCTCCCTTTGCCTTGAGTGTGAGAGAAACCTGCCTCCAGGAGGAAGGTAAAGCACGTAGGAACTTGAGATTGCACTCCTCATTGTCAAGTTTGGACTTCATCTGATTGAGCTGGCTCAGGATTTTCTGAAACCTGTCATACCCTTTGTGTACACCTTCTTCTTCAGAAATTGAGAACTCCTGACAGCTCTGCTTGAGCATAGACTTCCTCATCTTCTTAGACTCTTTGTTACCTCCAAACCTTGCATTTATTGCTCTCCAGATTTCTCTTGCATCATCAAGATGATAAAAGTCACTCATATGCTCATCTGGAAGAGCTTGAAGCAAGGTAGTCCTAGCCTTGGTTTCCCTCTGAAGTGCAATCTGTTCTGCATTAGTTGTTGCAGGAAGAATTATCACATTCCCATCTGGATCTCTTCTAGTAGCCTTCTTACTGTTGCCTTTTAGAACAATGTTCCAGAGATGGTAGTCACTATTGGAGATATAATTTTCCATCTTTATAGCCCATATGTCATATTCGTCCTTCTTCAGATAGGGAAACTTTGCATTGTTGTTGGACATGGTGGTAACAACCTGCTGAATTGTAGACTGAGCATTGGATGGCTCAGGCTTGTCTTCATTGTCTGAATGTTCTGATGATGTCATTGTAAGAGTGAGATTTTTGATTATGTGAAAGAGAGTATGATCGTCTTCTTTGAAAGATTCTCACCAGGATCTGATACCACTTGTTGGATCAGTCCCAGATAGATCCTATCAGCCTTAATAAACGTATAGTAAACCTGTGTAATCACAAGCAAACTATGGAGAACCTTTACTAGACTTATGTTTAAGCGGAATATAAACACAGGAATTAAGAAGACAATGAACACCAAAGACTTGATCCTCTATGGATCTATATTGAATTACTAATAATGTTATTGAAAAGGTATATAAAAACCTAGCCGCAGGTTTCTTTTATACTATTAAGAAACCCTAATTCTGCAGCTTGCTAAACACACAAAATATATGCATTATCTCTTCCTAAATAAACTCATGCATATCCTAACTAAATACTAATTCTACGAAAACTACATATTCGCAGAAACAAAAATAACTATCAGTAGCAATGCCCTATCCGCAGTAACCACACTATCAGCAGAAATACTAAACTATCAGTAGGAACTTTTATCAGCAGGAACCTACTTTTACAAAATTCCTAACACTTGTTTTGTCATTCTTCATAAAAATCAACTCCCCCTAGTTTCTATTGAATGCTCTCTTACCTTATTTTTGACATCCATTGCAGTAGGAAAGTCCTGACCACAATAGAAGAATGTGGTATAAACTCCATTTGCAAAGTCTGCCTGTGGGTAAGAAACATACTCACTGTAAAAGACATCATCAACCATCACAGGTAAATCATTTTCCAAATGCATGTCATCACTTATATTAGTGGTTGTTCCTGCTTTACCTAACTCATTACTCTGACTTACTTGGACCAAAGCAAGTTGTGCATCATTCTCCTGACAAGTATTCTCTTAATTTTCTTGAATTGAATCATCAACCACATTGCCTAAGTCACTAGTCTCACTCACTTGGAACAGAGTAACATCAACAATAGGATCCTCTTCCATGTTATTGGCATAAACAGATGTGCTTCCTACTTCCCCTAAATTCTTATCCTGAGTCAATTGAAATAGATTTACATCAACATCAGGCTCCTCAAACCTGTTATTGGCATCAACTAGTGCTCTTCCTACTTTCTCTAACTGCTTCCCCTGAGTCACTCGGAACAGATTAACTTCAAAATTATCGGGCTCCTTAATAGCATTGTCCTCATCAATAAGTACTAAAGCACGCTCACTGTTATGAACAGGTTGACTAGCAAATGATGTGTCAAGGGTGGAAAATACAGGCTCAATGTTTGGCAAATTGCTAGATTCACCAATATAATTGAGGTCCATAGGTACTTGTGTAATTTGAATAAAAGGATCTAGTGCAGGCTCATTATCAAGATCATCTAACACCAATCGTTTACAACAAGATTGAATAGCAGCACCAGCAACTTTTTTGCTATTTTCATCCATCTCCCAAAAAACAGTCTTAATAGATTGTGGGGACATTTCAGATAGCTCTAATCTTGTCTTACCTATTTTCACATACACATCTATCAACTTATGGTCTTTGACAAGGTCTTTCAACAACTCAAGATTAGCATCTTCACGCAAACTAAACAATCCATCATCCAATGTACTACCAGGCTTAACAAAGTAGAAATAATTGGTTTGTCCATTCTCATAACCGATTTAGGTCATGAGAGCATCCATTTCATCAACATATATCTCATTTATTTCAACATAATCAACCAGGCATTCCTTACCTCCATGATATATTATATCTGGAGAGTATTTGAATGTAACTTGATGATGGAATCTCATGCTAAAGGAACCTGGTTCATCCGCTGTATAAAAAATGTAAAAAAACACTGTTACGATAAAGTTACCTAAAAGGGGAATAACTTAAACAATCGTACTAATATATAGGTGTATACGATTATAACAAAAATTGCGAAAAACACTAACCATATCTCCTAATTGCAGAGTTTTCCTCATTCTCATGGTCATCAAAGAAATGAGGTTCCCTGATTCGCCATTAAGTAAATCCAAGGTTGCTGCTTGTTATTTTCTTTCTTTGATTATTTTATTTGATGATTGACATTGCATTAGGGTTTTTTTGGGTAGGCTTCCGAAACAAGTTTGGGGATGAGCAATGAGTACACAGCTTAGTTATATTATACATTATGGCGGGAAATTGGATTAGACATCTGCTCCATAGTACATCAAGGCAATAAGACGATTCTACCCTCAACAATAAAAGGATAACGGGATTTTATGGACATAACGTGACTTTGACCTGGGCATTAATGGTCAAAGGACTGATTTAGACTATAAAAACCTTGTTTTGGACTCCCTATGATGAAAAAGGCAAGGTTTGTCCTAGGATGATACATGTGTACAAGATTAGGGACCAACGGTGTATTTTACTGTATTATATATCATACAATATAAGCATATAACCACTTTAAAATTACATAAATTCTTGTAAAAATATCAGAAAGATTAAAGTTGTTAAAGCGTGTAACACTATACGAGTAGTGGAACTCACTTCAATTGCTTATTATCGTGGTCGACATGTGCTGGAAATATATAGGTATATGTGAATGGTTTATAATTTAGGTATCAATCTAACCGTGTAATCATTTTGAGATTAAAGTATTGCGACCATATATTCATCAGGTTCATGAAATCTTTAATCGGATTAGACAAATTGGAAATTGAAATCTAAGGCATAAAAAATCAATAAAAAACATTAGAGTATTGGTTTTTGTTATGTTCTGCAAATGAGACTAGGATTGTGGTTATAACCACCAAACGAAACAGTTATTTTCACTTATTTATCAAGCATTGCGTTGGTTTACAAAAAGATGCGTATGTTGGGTTTCGATAGGAAAAAAATGTTAATAACGATTAGTAAAATCTTTTAGGTTATAGGGAGCTGCCCCAAACACCGGGAGGAGTGTCTGTTACACCCCGCCGGATGGCGGAAACGCGAGGTGCGACGCAATCAATACACATCGCAAAAGTGATATAATATAATACTATAATTAACACTAAAGGAAATATTACATTATTAAAATATTGTTTTAGTCGACATCAGCAATCGAAACATATAGTTTTGTTTCCAAAATATTGCCTTTTATTATATAATGACCAAAGATGACACATGAAGACTTCTTTATACAAAAATCTTCATGAAATATGCTTACTAGCGATCACCTGAAATGCATGAGAAAACGGGTAAACTAACAGATGAGTACACAAGTTTTATATAATGCGAAAATCTTTTTAGAGAAAGTTCATATGACAAATATCATGTCAACTTATCATGTTACAAATCTCGCCCATATAAGACATGTAACATATGAGTTCACATATATTTCAATAATAAAATTAAGTCCAAAGTTTTTGAGAAAAAGTCCACATAGCAAAGGTGATGTTAAACCATTCAGGTACAAGTCCCGCCTATACAAGACTTGTAACCTATTATTTCACAAATCCCTGCATAGAAGATGGTACATCTTATAGTCAAGGACACATGGTCATAAAAGTTCACAATAAAAGCACCATGTATATAATAAAGTATGCAGAAAAGCCCCTAAAATAAATAATATGCATTCCGCTGACAGGGGAATGAGAGGTTGGCCGGACTCTAATAGCGTTATCCATACTATATTGCTTAGTCTAAAAGGGAGCCGTACGAATGGTACGTATAAATTAGAGTGCGAACGGCAAACCAATCGGGGATTAACAATGCGAATGTACGAACAGTACATCATAACAACAATTATATACAATAAAATCAAGATTGCTCGGAACAAGGGAGACTTTGCATTGCTCCGTACAAGGGAGACTTAAAATTTTAGTGCGTACGACACATCATAAGTTCAAAACAAGTCATAAGTTAAAAATGTATCTTAAGGTTCAAAATCAATTTCAAAGAGTTCAAGTAAAAACATAGGTCATAAGTTCAAATATGTACTAAAAGGTCCGGAACAAGTCATAAGTTCAAAGAAAAACACAAGTCATGCATTTCACTCCAAAAATATAGTAAAAATGGTAAAAGAGCGGTTGTGATTACTCACCGTAAGCAAGGGTGATAAGCAGAGTGCAAATAAATCGGTGAATAAGCCGAGAAAGTCATACGAGCAACCTAAAAATATATGTTGCGTCTTAGGTTTTAAAATGATGATGTAAATATGCAAATAGGTTTTATAAAGTTATTGTATAAATTATGCCATTGTACATAGTGTTTATAAATTTTATAAGAGTTAAAGTTTAGTTTTGACAAATTTAAAAATAGTTATCCATTGTTCTGGTTTTATGTAATTTTTATTAGTCCATATGTTCTTTCCCGCAAGTAATTATTTCCATGTCGATTAGTCCATAGAGAGGTAAACATATCCATTTTTTCGCTAGTGGGTCCTACCACTTCGGTTGTCACAATTCTCAATTTCCGGTCATTTTTCAAACTCAATATTCATCATATTAGTTCATGCATGGTTTTGCATTTCACATTAAACGCATAATTTCTTATTAAATAAACGCTATCGCGTAATTAATTATTTTGAACAATTGATCCGATACTTCCAAAAATTATCCCAATATAGTTTTATACTCATATTAAGATTATAAAAATATTATTATTAGTATACCCGGTGTTTTAAATTTATTTTGTATATAAATTGTTATATTTATATAATTACGACGGTTCTTGTAAATACTACACGATAATTATTATTTCACTCAATTTTTGTAAGAAATGTATTTTTATAATCTTTATGACTTCAATATATTTTATTTTGACCCGTTAAATTTATTTTTAGCTAACGCTACCCTAAATGCTTAAATATATATACAAGTTGCAAATAATTCTTAACTAACTACACATTTACTTACACACAAATATTTAGCTACAACAACTTAGTTTTTTTTTTCTTTTGTTTATGGATGTCGACCCATATGGGGTGACTCACACCATTTGATATCAAAATATCTACACTTGTATCATTTTATACTCATTAAACACATACAACTCTATATTTTTGCAAAGTGAAAGATCAAAATCTCTCTTTCTCTCTTCTCCACAAAACCGGCCACCATAAGGGATCAAGAGGAATTCACCAAAAATTTTCTAGACAAGTTATTTACAATCTAGACACACTCTTGATTAAGGTTGTGAAATAAAAACCTTAGGTGTTTAGGATTAATCCTTTGTTCATATACCTCATCAAGTTAACTAGTAAGCATTTCATACTCATCATCATCTTTCATATTCATGTTATGTTCATTTCATCATATTTGAGAAAAGCATGCAAGTCTTATGGATGTTTATACCACTTTTTCATTGCTTTTAAGAGTTATATATATATATATATATATATATATATATATATATATATATATATATATATATATATATATATATATATATATATGTCATCCTATAATTACTCCTTGAAACATATCACTTTTGGTGATGTCTAGGAACCCATGACACCCTAAGAAGGTGTATGGTAGGATTAGAATAGCTTCGGAGTTGTTTTGAATTGGTTGGAATAGGTTTGGCGCAAGAAAAACTCATTTCGACAAGTTTAATTAAGGGTCTGTCCATATTTTTGAATTCTGGAAATTTCGACAGTGAGTAAAAATTATTGGGCTAGATATTTAGAAAATACACTTTAAAACGAAAACGTGGCCGCTTGAACGGGTTAAAACGGAGCTATAACGAAAAAGTTATGCTATTTTGAAGTTTGACGACGAAAACTATTAATTTCAAAAATTTCAACATTTTAATATCACTTTTTACGAGTCAAAAATGAGGCTTAAGCATTATGAAATGTGTCGACTTATCAAAAATATATTAGTATACTTTAATACGAGTCTAAGGATGTAGTAAACGTAGAAAACGGACTTGTAACGATTAAATTATACACGTTTACACAAAGTTGCCGTAACTTTATTATATAAGAAAAACTAATATATTTCTATTAGACAAACCTTACGGCAACAAGTGACCATGTTGAGGGTCGTTTTTAACAAGGATGTAATACTTTTTATAACGAGATGTCTTCCAGTAAAAGTAATTTCGCCTAGCATATTTTCCAAAATGTCCAACCGTTCGTCAAGCGGAGTTGTAACGAATAAAATACGGTCACTTAAACTTTGCCGGAAACCACCCTTAAACAATATTTTGGACACAAGTACCATACTTTACCTATATATTTCTCCATGATCGAGACCTCTAGGATGAAAACTTAAATGCTAAAACTTTGAGATAATGATACAAGCTTCCCAAAACCGTCGAGTTTGTTTCCTGACACTCGACGTGCACCATTTTACGACTAGCTTTTCGAGGCCGTATATTCACTTTCATGAAATTGTCAAATAACATTATTTTACGACGAAAAGTTATAATTTCACAATAAATCACAAAACGATTATCGTAGGATGTTGATTCAACGTATATACTTGTAAAGTATTTTATAAACATGACGAGATGTCATAAACATATATTTCGACGATAAATTCTATTTTCAAAAACGTACAAGTGGTATAGATTACATATGGATTTGCATGCACGACATTGTATCATGCATTCACGACAACATATCATAACTCAAGTCATGACATTCATTTTAGGTCGCGGATACTTTCCGAGCCTCATTTTCGTGCACTTCATTTTGTTAGCATATCAATCATACCAGGTGAGTTCATACCCGCTTTTACTCGTTTAAATTCTTACAAAACTCTTTGGGGGAGATCCATGCTTAAATACTTGTTTTTACTCTTGCGAATACTCAAACCATTTATACAATTGTGTTACACTATACTTCTTATACTCTTTGGACACTATGTGTGGTTTATTACGATATGTGCCTTAATGTGCTAAACTTGTTTCCAATTATGCTTCAACATACATACTTTAGCAACTGGTTAACTCCTGCGGGAGCCGGCGGAGAGGTATTGATAGTACTATCGGGCTGACGCCCCCTTCCTTGAGTCCCTGATGACTTGACCTGGGGTGAATATAATCTGTTATTCAATGAGACACAACAAACAATGTAGACTTGTCAAGAGGTTCAGTTGGCTGTGATTCTTTGCATTAAGTACATGTATATATCGTATGCACATATGTCCTACTTACAAACAAGATTGACAATTCTATTTTAGGCAATGGGTTGTGAACACATAGGTTGCGAGTTTTGTATGGGCGAAACTCAGAACTGAATGGATTTACAATGCCTTTGCTGCATAAACATTCTTTAAAGACTTTTTCAGATCATTTTCAACAAACTTATGAACTCACCAACCTTTGTGTTGACACTTTTAGCATGTTTATCTCAGGTCGTAAGGCGATAGCATTTCATGGAGCTTTTGGGTCACATGGCATACATTGGAGTCTTGTGTTTTATCAATTACCATTCGACATGTTTTGTAACCCTTTATGTATTATCAAACTTTGGGATCTCATGTTTTGTAAACTTTAACTTTATTTAATCGAATGGTAAACTCTTCAAAACGACTCATTTTAGAGGTCGTTTTCTGTATCCATGCTTTGTGCTATGACATCATACCCCAAAGACACTATCGTTCCGCTGCGATATTTTGGGGGTGTGACAAATTGGTATCAGAGCCTTGGTTATAGAGAACTAGGTTGCATTTTAGTTCCTAGACTATAACCGCTTTCACGTCGATCCTTTCTTTTCCTATCGCCTTACACACTTTTCGTGCGCATATGTTTTTTTTTTAAATTTCTTCTAGACCCACCTCATTGGATAACGTGGTTTCCTTGTACCGATAGGGGAGTCCCAAAATCTAGTCAAGTCATCAAAAATATGGAGCTCAGTAATGAGCACTTATCTAACTTGATCTCGTGACAGTTCTTGTTTGATGAGACACGAGATCGAGCTAAATAAGTGTTACTATATAGCTGTATAGATTTGATGATTTTGCCCGAGGATGGGAGTTCTCTTGAGGATACTTTGGGAACTGCTGGCGACTAAACCTCATAGTGACTTTAGCACCTAAAGGAATTTCCTATACACCAAGTGCGACTCTCCCTAGATACCTACCCTAAATTCCTCCTCCACCGTTTAGAATCGGATGATAGAATGGCTACCTATTTCAGTATCATCAATCGCCGAGACATGTATGCTTGGTGGTATGTACACGTGTGAAATGAGGCAATTATAATTATGGTGGCCAACATAATTATAAATGCGTCACAACCCACGTGGACATATGCGATCACGCATACGTAGATCGGTGTGGGCACACCTTAGGAACCAATTTGTGGCGTGGTATTATGTTTGAGGACGTTAAGTATAGACATTAGGAACTCAACGGTCCTTTCCTTGTAGAGATCATGGCACCAAAGAGAGTAACACGCAGCACTAGCCGAGGTGGTGCGGCAAAGGGTAGAAGGACAGTGAGCATGGAGGTAGAGAAAGCGGTCGCGACATGGGTAACAATGACAACAACGCTGGCGGAAACCCTGATTTTGCCGCTATCATCGCTCAACAACTTCAAATCTTGCTTCCCACTATTGTCACACAAGTTGGAAACCATATGAATAACTCGGAAACCACGGAACGGGAATGTCGACACCAACAATGTAGTTGGCAGTGGCAACAATAACAACACCACCACCACCGCCAACAACAACAGAACTGGATGCACGATAAGGAATTTTCAAAGATGCAAACCCGTGGAGATTGATGGTATAGGAGGTGCTTTGGCGTATACTCGATGGGTAGAGAAGACAGAGTCGTGATCGACATCGCAATTGTGCCGCACATCAAAGGGTGAAGTATGCTGCTTGCTTGCTATCAGGGAAGGCATTGACATGGTGGAACACACAGCTACAGGCTAGGGGCAGAGAAGCATGTAGGTATGACATGAGACGAATTTAAGGCGTTATTGAAAGAGGAGTACTGCCCGGACAATGAAATGCAAACTAGAAGATGAACTTTATCACCACTCCATGATAGGGGCTGGTCACGCAGCCTACACAGACCGATTTCATGAGTTAGCCAGACTAGTTCCTCATCTAGTTACCCCTGAGTCCAAGAGAATCGCGAGGTACATATATGGTCTTGTCCCCGAAATTCGTGGAACTGTAAAAATGACTGAGCCGTCTACAATACAAAGTGCAATACTGAGGGCAGGAACCCTGACAGACGAGATGGTTAGAAATGGTACTTTGAAGAGCAGTGACAAGAGGAAGGAAGCAAGTGGGTCGAATAGGCAGATGGACGTGGTAGCAGACAACAAAAGGGCCAGAGTTTTTGTGGCAACTGGTACTGAACAAAGAGAGTATGCGGGTACACATCCCAAATGTGCCAAATGTGCTTATCATCATCCGAAGACCAAGCCCTGCCGCTTGTGTACAAATTGCAATCGATACGGCCATTTTAAGGAGCAGTGTAAAACACAGGTAACACCGGCTAACGTGGGCAACATGAGGAATAACCAAAGGACTTGCTTTGAATGTAACAGCCCGAATCACTTCCGGAATAATTGTCCTAGGTTGAATGGAACGCAGAGGCAACTACAGGGTAACCAACACCTAGCTTTAGCAATTGACGGAAATAACCCAAACCAAGTACTCAATATCAGTCCACCCCGAGCTCGAGCATTCTATTTAGGGACTGAGGCAGCCCACAATGCGTAACTGGTACGTTTTCCCTAGACCATTAAGTGATCCATAGTATTATTCAGATTCAGTTAGCCTCATTAGATAAGAAACCTAGACGCATAAGTTTTGGCATAAGCACTTTGACCATACACTCTGATTTCGCGAAACCTAAGGGTAGACCTTTAAGTATCATCGATTGAATCACGAGGACGTGATTCCTCTGACATGGGAAGAATGTCACAATTCTCAATTTCCGGTCATTTCTCAAACTCAATATTCATCATATTAGTTCATGCATGGTTTTGCATTTCACATTAAACGCATAATTTCTTATTAAATAAACGCTATCGCGTAATTAATTATTTTGAACAATTGATCCGATACTTCCAAAAATTATCCCAATATAATTTTATACTCATATTAAGATTATAAAAATATTATTATTAGTATACCCGGTGTTTTAAATTTATTTTGTATATAAATTGTTATATTTATATAATTACGACGGTTCTTGTAAATACTACACAATAATTATTATTTCACTCAATTTTTGTAAGAAATGTATTTTTATAATCTTTATGACTTCAATATATTTTATTTTGACCCGTTAAATTTATTTTTAGCTAACGCTACCTTAAATGCTTAAATATATATACAAGTTACAAATAATTCTTAACTAACTACACATTTACTTACACACAAATATTTAGCTACAACAACTTAGTTTTTTTTTTCTTTTGTTTATGGATGTCGACCCATATGGGGTGACTCACACCATTTATACACGTTTACACAAAGTTGCCGTAACTTTATTATATAAGAAAAACTAATATATTTCTATTAGACAAACCTTACGGAAACAAGTGACCATGTTGAGGGTCGTTTTTAACAAGGATGTAATACTTTTTATAACGAGATGTCTTCTAGTAAAAGTAAGTTCGCCTAGCATATTTTCCAAAATGTCCAACCGTTCGTCAAGCGGAGTTGTAACGAATAAAATACGGTCACTTAAACTTTGCCGGAAACCACCCTTAAACAATATTTTGGACACAAGTACAATACTTTACCTATATATTTCTCCATGATCGAGACCTCTAGGATGAAAACTTAAATGCTAAAACTTTGAGATAATGATACAAGCTTCCCAAAACCGTCGAGTTTGTTTCCTGACACTCGACGTGCACCATTTTACGACTAGCTTTTCGAGGTCGTATATTCACTTTCATGAAATTGTCAAATAACATTATTTTACGACGAAAAGTTATAATTTCAGAATAAATCACAAAACGATTATCGTAGGATGTTGATTCAACGTATATACTTGTAAAGTATTTTATAAACATGACGAGATGTCATAAACATATATTTCGACGATAAATTCTATTTTCAAAAACGTACAAGTGGTATAGATTACATATGGATTTGCATGCACGATATTGTATCATGCATTCACGACAACATATCATAACTCAAGTCATGACATTCATTTTAGGTCGCGAATAGTTTCCGAGCCTCATTTTCGTGCACTTCATTTTGTTAGCATATCAATCATACCAGGTGAGTTCATACCCCGCTTTTACTCGTTTAAATTCTTACAAAACTCTTTGGGGGAGATCCATGCTTAAATACTTGTTTTTACTCTTGCGAATACTCAAACCATTTATACAATTGTGTTACACTATACTTCTTATACTCTTTGGACACTATGTGTGGTTTATTGCGATATGTGCCTTAATGTGCTAAACTTGTTTCCAATTATGCTTCAACATACATACTTTAGCAACTGGTTAACTCCTGCGGGAGCCGGCGGAGAGGTATTGATAGTACTATCGGGCTGATGCCCCCACCCTTGAGTCCCTGATTACTTGACCTAGGGTGAATATAATCTGTTATTCAATGAGACACAACAAACAATGTAGACTTGTCAAGAGGTTCAGTTGGCTGTGATTCTTTGCATTAAGTACATGTATATATCATATGCACATATGTCCTACTTACAAACAAGATTGACAATTCTATTTTAGGCAATGGGTTGTGAACACATAGGTTGCGAGTTTTGTATGGGCGGAACTCGGAACTGAATGGATTTACAATGCCTTTGCTGCATCAACATTCTTTAAAGACTTTTTCAGATCATTTTCAACAAACTTATGAACTCACCAACCTTTGTGTTGACATTTTTTAGCATGTTTATCTCAGGTCGTAAGGCGATAGCATTTCATGGAGCTTTTGGGTCACATGGCATACATTGGAGTCTTGTGTTTTTATCAATTAGCATTCGACATGTTTTGTAACCCTTTATGTATTATCAAACTTTGGGATCTCATGTTTTGTAAACTTTAACTTTATTTAATCGAATCGTAAACTCTTCAAAACGTCTCATTTTAGAGGTCGTTTTCTGTATCCATGCTTTGTGCTATGACATCATACCCCAAAGACACTATCATTCCGCTGCGATATTTTGGGGGTGTGACATCGGTTTTCAAGTAAAAGAGGTCAAATAAGCTTAAACCCTTAAGTGCCAAAACAAATTTTTGGATGCCCAAAACAGTCCCACCAAAAGGGGAATGTTTGAAGTTCTATAACTTCGATTTAACCTGTTTTTGCAGTCACGTTTAAGTTAAAGTGTTATCTATAACTTCCATTTTTATGTCAACAGACGGTTCTATTCAAATGTTATGAGTTTTTAGCCAATAAAGTCCGACGTGCTGTTTTTGAAATAGATTACCATTTGTTTTCTATTGTAATCATCATGAGGCATTACGGAACGAGCCACCCGGCGAAACAACCATAAAACATAAACATACAATCTTATATTTTAACCTAAGGTCCAAATTCTACTGATTAGTGCAGTTAGTTCTGTTTTTACCCCTGGTCAGAAACTGTTTTTGCAAGACAAGTTCAAATGAAGTTTTCTAGTGTTATAATCCATGTACAAGACATAATCAAGTAAAATAAATGTATATAATATATTTAATATATATAAAAAGTATAAAATCACATAGATGAAATGAAAATATAAAGTATTTCACATGATTTAGTGGTAAAAAATCAAGAATAAGGAACACTAACAATCTAAATCACCAACAAGCCCAAGCTCTAATTTTTTAACCTAATCTTCAAATCTTTAACCAACCCTTATAAACCCTCTAAAACCTTGATCAAACTAATCTAAGAACACATGCAAATACCTTTGTAAATATTCCAAAATAATTCATAAAAATGATGAAGTTTTGAGTGAAATAAACCAAGAACTAGTTCAAAGAACTTATGATCTTCGATCGAAGATCAATAAACTAGTAAAAAATTGATGAATTTGGTGTTGTTGGCTGAGTAAGACACGAAAATAGAGAGAAGAATAAGAACATATGAAGTTTATTTTTGAGATCTATTTTGTATGAATATGTTGTTAAATATAGTGGTGTCATGCAAAATCAAAAATAAGGGTCTTAATTTTCTATCAAATGTTGACACCACAATATATGACTCACCACATATAGTGGTGTGTCATTTGTATTAAAAAGAGGAAGGGGTAAGTGTTTTTGTGTAGTTTTATGTTTAGAGGGTGTAGTTTGATCCCGGTAATTGAAAACGTAAAGTTTTTAAAATGTGAAACGTAAAATTGGGTAATATAAAAATCTAAAACTTTTAAAAACGTTGTAACTTGTCAAAATAACTAATTATTAGTATTTTAGATGAGACATGAGCTTTTTGGGGTGATTAGACGTCGTTAAAACTTAAAACGTAAACACGCAAAACGTAAAAGGTGCAAGGTTTTCGTAAAAAAGAAAAAAGTAAAATGTGACATATAAAATATGATTTCAAGGAAACTAAAATGTATAAAATGTGTAGACTGAGCATTGTCCAGTGTCGGTTTAAATTAAATGTATGTTAGTGGACCTATATGGTTACTCGTAAAAGTAAGCTTACTTAAAAATAAAATAATAAGTTAAAGTAAATAATAAAATAATGACCTCAAAAATGCGAATTTTTACAGTCCGTAACCTCTTAAAGGAATTTCGTCCCGAATTCAGTTCGTTCGTTCTACATATGTACATTCTCTTGGTTAGATTTTATGGACAAACTTTCCCATTCTCGAGTGTAGCCCTCAAAAGACCTTTAGCTAGTTGATTTAACTTAATCCCAGAACTCACCAAATAAGAACTTTCATGTGATTAAGTTGAATAGGTTGAGTAACAACTTGATTTTAGCTTTATTTTCGCAACTCATCAAACAAGAACTGTCACTAGATCAAGCTAGAAAACAAGTTGTCAGAAAGAAAGAATTTAACATCTTTGAAGGAGGTCTTTTGAAAGATTGGCTCGATTTTGGAATGCTTAAACCAATCAAATCAACGAATAGTGGTGGTTTAAATTAACGAGAAGGCTAGAAATGCAGCTAAGGCTTATGATGTCAGGTCTCACATTAATCAATGTCATGAACTTGAATGAAAATAAATTCTTCGCCAGAATCAAATGGTATTGAAGTTAAATGATTGTTCAGAAAGGATGTACGCAACACATTGTTGGGGTCCACATGAATACCGTCTTGGTTAATCTCGTGCATCTTGTAACCGCTGTCACTTTGGAAGTTAAGTCTGTGCAAACTCAACTTGTCATGCGAAGTACTTCTTGAATAAACGTGAGGATGGTCTCGCACAATTTGGGTTTCTCCAGGTTTCTGTTCGTACAAATTGCATCTTGATGAATGGTTAAGGGAAAAAGTAGATAAAAAAGGGCAGAAGTGTTAAGTTTAAGGGAAGCACTTGAGCATTCTTCTTAGAGAATTCAGGCTAATAAAATTTGGAGGACTGTAAGTGGTTAAAGCTTGTGCTGCAAGAGATATACTGTTAAAGGTTGTAATTTATAACTTCATCCATACAAGTCCTGCTGAGTGTGACAGAATAAACAGTTCAATTGTAATACGAGTGACTAGATTTAAATGGAGTAAGCATTGTCCGTTCTTTGAGAAAATCATTTAAAATATTAAGCTATGTAGAAACTTTAACTTAATCTCACAACTCATCTTAACGTTTTTAAAAATTTAGTCAAAGTTTGAGGGTTGCTTAAGAACGAATGAATTGATATTTGCAGTACAAGTTAATGAGATCGGTGAAGAAGGTAAAAGGCATCGTCAAAGTAAATGAGTCGTTTTGAAGAAAATCAATAAAGGTGAAGGGGAGAAGTTATGTCCAAGAGATTAGATAAAAAAAATAGTTAGTTCGGATATATGTAAAGAATTTTTAATGAGTTAAGACATTTATTAGACATCAAGTGTCTAGGGAGTAATATAAAAATCTAAAACTTATAAAAATGTTGTAACTTGTCAAAATAACTAATTTTAGTATTTTAGATGAGACATGAGCTTGTTAGGGTGATTAGACGTCGTTAAAACTTAAAACGTAAACCAGGAACAAGTAAAACGTAAAGGTGCAAGGTTTTTGTAAAAATGAAAAAAGTGAAATGTGACTTATAAAATATGATTGTATGAAAACTAAAATGCATAAATTGTGTAGACTGAGCATACTCTAGTGTCAGTTTAAATTAATTGTACATTAGTGGACCTATATGGTTACTCATAAAAGTAAGTTTACCTAAAAATAAAATAATAAGTAAAAGTAAATAAAAGCGACCTAAAAATTGCGAATTGTTACAGAGTCTCCCCCTCGACCCCCGTCTGCTCTCTTCGGAGCGGGACCCCAACATGAGGCGCTGCCCCTTGATCTTGCAAGGGGGCGCAACCCCTTGACCTCTTAATCTTTTTCGTGGTGGTATCAAGCTAACTATAAAAAGTATCCACTCCGCACCTCCTAACTCGTTTTGAGCTAAACTTGTATAAGGCCGTTGGTCTCAAATAGAACACAATCACCTAAACTAGTTGGTAACACTAAAATTTCCAACATTCCTCCCCCTTTTTAGTGTAATCATTAATTTACTAAAATTCACAAAACCAACCAAACTTATGCATAAATAAAAATGTCACTATAGATTGAATTTCACTTAGTATATTACACAATCTAGAAATTCAAAAATCAGGGTGTCGCTTAGGATTGAACCCTTCAATTCGTATGAATACCTGAAGATAATATATACATAGGTTACTATAATACTCTAATGTTTATAAAGTTGACACTATTATAAAGCTATATGTTGATATCCTTTGATGAGCATATAAAAGCCAAGTCCAAGAGCTTATTGAAGTAGCAAACTTCATGCTCACATAGATAGTCTTTTTCATTCTTGCATCTGTACATGCAATTTTTCAAAAGAACTATTAAAATTTTGAACTTCTACCTAACATCATCTGCAAAACTGAGCACATACCATGGGATGATTCTGTTGAATGTGTTCCAATCACTAAAATAAGCTTTACACATTTAATTCAGCTCCTAGCGTTAGCTAGAAGGAAATTGGATGTCTCACAGTTAGAGATTTTTATGGACTTTAATCCCATCCTTATAGCCGACTTGTGCACCAAGTCTCGGGCTAATCCTTTTGTCAAGTGATCCCCAAGTTTAATTGAGATGGAACAAAATTCATGGAAATCACTCCATATGTAATGAGCTCACTATAACCATACAATGTGTGTTTTATCTATCAATTTACATATTAGATTTTAGTAATGTAGGTAGGATGTCAACAAATTACTAGTATATATACATGCTCATCTCATTAGTTATTATTTATATGAGTCGAACAGTAAATTTTTCCTTTTTTAATAAATCGATGATTTTAACTATCTAACAACATTTACACTACAAATTTATCTCACATGTCATAATCAGAACTTGAATCCACAACTATTTGATTAGGAAACTTTTCACACAACGTGAAATACCATTGAAACACAAGCCTTTTTTCTCAAATCAGTAAAAAGTGTATGTAAAATATCACATCAAATATTCACGTGTATGATGTGATGCAGGTGAGATGTCAACAATAATTCTAAAGATACACTAGTATTAGGCTGGTCCTAATCGTGACACCCAGGTCACCAGCGCCACGTCAGCTTTCTCTCTCCAGCGATCAGACATGACCCGGATGCCACAGTCGATGACCCAAGGTGGGTTTTTTTTTTTTTTTTTATTCAAACATTTTAAACAACAAATTTAAAATTCATTCAAATTAAAAAAAAAAAAAACATTACATTACGAAATTCAAATAAACATTAAAAACATTACGTAACTTATTCAAATAACGTTAAAAACATTACAAAAACTCTTCATCGTCTTCGTCATCGATGTGGCCTGTGATCACCCCTACAATGTTGAGCTCTCACACTATTCGGGCAATTCTCCCACTCCCAACTTGTACAATCAATGCTTCCCATCATCCCAGGAAAGCCATGCTTATGCTCGTGATGAGCATATATTCTTTCAAGGTAAGAATACGTGGGCTTTCGCAAATACTCACGACCATATAACTCCATGATAACCTCGCAAAACTTACGAAGACATTCACGGGATGTGGATGCACCGAGTGCCAGACTCTCGTCAAGAGAATCAGGAACGGTCGCAGTATCCTAATTGATTAATGCCCGCAGTACACTTGACCAATGGGCTAATACTAGGTACGCCCCTAGTATCAAGAGTTTGTCAAAAATAAGTAGAGTGATTGGTTATCTCTCGAACAATTTCTGTGAATAGCTCTCGGCTCATACGGAACCGCCGACGGAATGTTCTTAAGGCCGAATCGCGGGTTTTCTGAGAAGTATGCCGCCACTAAACGATTATGAGCACCCTCATGATCCCTACGTATGTACCTTCATCGGGTTTTGGCCGTGATGCTTTGTAAGCCTTCCAAGTAAAATCCGCAAACTCAACAAACTCACTAAAAACTTCTTCATCGTCGGAAGACGAAGAAGAACCGAATAAATGCTCGAATGACGACATATTAAAGATTGTGTTTCGTGGGTATTTCGTTAGAATTGTTGATTGAAATTGTGTGTTTTAGAAATGTTTTGAGTTAGTATTTATAGAGTGGTAAAGTCTTTAAAATATTATTTTTTTTGCAACGGTCAAAATGGAGCAAATTGTGAAATGTTAACGTTTGGATATCGGTTGCTTTTTAGCCCGATATTGTGTTTTACCTCTCCACGACCGATCTCATGCTCGACGTCCACAACCCATTTGACCGATGTTCACATCGGTCATGTGTGGTTTTTTTCGTTGCCCAACCGATGTTGGGGTTGTGATTGGACCAGCCTTAATTCATTGTTTCCATGAGACGGTAAAAATGTAACTTTTAGCTATATTGGACCAGCCTTAATAACATGTTTTGTTGACAAGCGATACAAAGTGTATTTCAAAAAACAATATAGCCATTTACGTCAATGATAAGTAGGTTTATTTGGCGCAATCATGTTGACCATCCACACTCGACACTACTCAAATAGTCACTCGTTTTTGTATAACCAAGTCTGACCCGTTCATTCGAAACTGTTGAACTTGGATCAGAATGGTTGAATATTTTCTCTTGAAAATCAAGACCTGTGCATCGCACGAGTCTAAATGCCTAGTTAACACATATAATAATGCTTGTATGTGATTCAATAATTATACACATGGTACATGACCTAACTTGAGTCTGAGTATAATTTCTGTTTTTAAAAACCCGTTTAGAATCTTCACTGAGCGTTACAGCTCTTGTATATTGTTTTGTATGTATGTAGAGTTCAAGGTTATTTTATCTTGTTACAGTGTACAATAAAACTTTTTTTATCACTTTAACATATAATTTCGAGCCCTTGAGGTTTCTGATTCGGGTTAAACTCTGCTTGTTTTATCAAGCATAGTTTTTGTGAGTATTCCAAGTTTCTCGAGCTTTGAAAATCAACCGGACTTGTTAGCTATTGATTCCGGTTGAAAACTAACCCTAACATTATATAGTCAAAGTCAATCTTGAAATAGAACACAACGTGCCCAATGACAAGCTTTTAGTAAATGATTGTGTCGTTTACGTAACATGTTTAAACAAAACTCAAGTTCTCTTCTTTACTTAGATTTGATCAGTAAAAGAGATGTTACTTTTGTGTTATGGACCACTAGCTTCTTTTGGAAAGGGGTATGCCCATTCAACTATAGTATCTTTGCAAGTAATCCATTCTCTTTTTAAAATTATCCATATTGTTGAAATTACATTGGTTAAGTGTTAAGTGTATCCTTTTTCTCTTTCTTGTAGTAAAGGAAAGAAAATAAAAAGCTATCCATAATTAGGAAAAGAAGAGAAAAAACTCATAGGTCTATAGTGATATAGTTCATGCTGAAAATATGAAGAGATTCTACTTGTGACTGATTAAATCTTAGTATCTTAATTCTTACATGAGGTCTAATATTGTCTATTCAAAAATTAGGATGCTTGTGACATTGTCATAACCTAATTCTTGATGTTAACATTACAATAAGAAAACCATCTAGACGGTTCAAAACTAATAACGAAAAAATACCATCGTTGTCATAGGTACCTTAATGCTTCTGCACATGCATAGAAAAGTCGTTAACGTTGTTGATGCCCCCGTCATCCTCCTTTGATGCAGCAAATCCCTTTTCAGTATGAGTCTATTGTCGTATTATGTACTTAAGCTCAAAAGCGACTATATATATATATATATATATATATATATATGAGTAGATCGCCATTTCAAGTATAAAAGTCGGGTATTTTCCAACACGTCTTTTGACCGCTCATAGCTTTTCTTATTATCGAAGGTGCATTGATGGTATGTCTTACTTATCAAGTGCTCAAGTGATACATTTTATGTCAACTGATAAAAACCATTGGTTATCTATGCACTATGAGTACAACAACAATTAACCTTTGTAGACTCCAAGCGTATATCAGTTACATATGATTAACTTTGAAAGAACCTTTTCGATCATATTTCAATTCATTGTCATGTTCAACGAGAACACAATAAAAAGCAAGTGTAATCTTGGTTCTTGTATGTTCTTTACTAGTATCCCGAGTGAGATTGATTTGAGCAACACATGAAAAATAGACATTAATTGGGATGCTATAGACCTTGTTAACGTTTTCTTAGGCTACCCCCAATGTATGAAGGTGAGCCATGGGCAAGGACATTTCACTCCGTGAGTGTGGCTTTTTATTTTTTTTATTTAGAGTTAATTACATAAATGGTCCCTGTGATTTGTCGGGTTTTACGGTTTAGTCCCTATACTTTTTTTTGCGGATCTCGTCCCTATGGTTTTGACCCTACGGTTTGGTCCCTGATCATTTTTTCGTTAGTTTGACCGTCAGTGGGTATTTAAATGGGTCAAATGACGAAATACCCTCTTATTGTATGGTCCCCGTATTTGAAGATATCACCTAATTTGGTCACTACCTTTTTGTCCGTATTTTTTATTAATAATTTTTTTTAGGAATTTTTGTGTCCGAATTTTTTTGGTCCTCGTGAGAGGTTAAATTTTTTTGTCCGAATTTTTCATTAATAATATTATTAATAAATTTTTATTAATAATTTTTTTATTTCAAAAAATTTTTTGTCCGAAATTTTTAAGTTTTTCACATTTTTTTAAAAAACTTTTTAGACATATTTTTAAAAATTTTATCGAACTTTTTATGAGATTTTTTTTATAAAATTTTCACAAAAAACTTTTTAAAAAATTTAGTTAAATTTTCGTCATTAATTACGTCAGATTTTTTATTTTATTTTTATTTTTTGACATAAATTTTTTTGACAAAAAAAGTTTTGATATAATTTCTGTAAAAGTTTTGACATAATCCGTCAATTTTATTTTATTTTTTTTTTTATTTTTTTTTTTTTAAATTAAGAAAAACAATGTTCAAAATTATAAATTTTTTAATCTGCTAAAAAATTAAAAAATTAAATTAATTTTTTTTTAAATATTAGATTTTTAATTTGTTAAAAATAATTGTTAAAGAAAATATTGTTTTTAAAGTTTTGACATAATATATTTATAAAAATAAAATAAACTTTAAACTTAAAAAAAAAATTGACATAAATATGTGATAAGAAATAAAAACAAAAATTTACAAAAAAAATGAATTAAAATTTTTGTACTAATGTTAGTTAAAAAAAAAAAAAAAAATGACTAAATTTGTTATACGAGACAAACCACAGGAACCATATGCTAAGACAAACAAGGGTATAAGTGTCATTTTAACCATCATTGACGGTCAAACTAACAGAAAAAGTTGTCAATGGACCAAAACCGTAACGGGTCAAAACCATAGGGACGAGATCCGCAAAAAAAAGTATAGGGACTAAATCCGTAAAACCCGACAAACCACAAGTACCATTTATGTAATTAACTCTTTTATTTATTTGTTTAATTTTTTTGGGCTGTGTGAACACAAGAACCAAGGTGACGAAAGGAGAAGGTTTCGTGTCGTTGTAGGCCCCTCAAGTGTTTTTGTTATTTGATTTTTAGTTTGGTGTGAGATATTTATCGTGGTATTTTAATAAATTAAAAAATGTGTTAAAAAGTGGGTGCTCTGAGATGATGGAAGTGAAAAATAAAATGGTGGTGAAGACCGGAAAGAGAAAGTTGATGTGACGCTAAGGTGAAAGGGGAAATGATTTAAAGATTGGGAATAGCCTTAGAGGTAGTGTGTCTGTGCGTGTACTTGAAGCATAAAATAATTAGAAGTATATATCGAGGAATATGATATTGGTTTTTAGCTAAGTTGTGCTATTGATCGGGTATGTTTGGTGAAATAGGTTGTAGCTGGAGCTGGGGCTGGGGTTGGAATTAAAGCTTATATTTTTATAGTGATGTTTGACGAATTAATGTAAAATTGCATAAATTTACATCAAGTTAG
>OU343225.1:93994142-94010182 GCA_910596185.1 Chrysanthemum makinoi
TAAACGTACAAAATAAAACGTGAAATTTACACAATATAAATCCTAAAAATATGAAAAATACATTTTTACAATCCTAATGATATAAGAAAATTATTAGAAAAGGAAAATGATTTTTACAACTAATTATCTAATTATTATTAATTAAAAACTATTTTAACTATTTAATAATAGACTAAAATAAAAGAAAATATGAAATAAGACTAGAAAAATAAAATTAAGACTTAAAAAAAATCTAAAATATGATAAAACTAATTTTGAAACAGAAAATATATTTTTTTAGACTTTTTATATATATATTACTAATTAAAAACTATTTAAAACTAATTTAAATTATTAAAAATACCAAATAAAAGGAGAAAAATAAGGAAAAATACTTTTTATGCTTTTTATATTTATCTAAAACTATTAAAATTGAAAACTATTTTTGGAACTTTTTCTTAATTATTTGTATTAAAAGCTAATTAAAAAGTGCTAAAAACTAATTTAAATTAAGAAAAATAGTAAACAAGCTTGGAAAAATCTGAAAAATTCAGGAAATGCTTAAAATAATATTAAGAAGCTAAGAAAAATGGAAAATCATGGGCTAGTGTGTGAGAAAAATTTGAAGTGGGCGGAAATAGCTTATGAAATAAGCACTAGGATAAGCCAAAATAAGGACCAACAAGCACCAACTGAAAACAGGGACAATATTATGCTAAAAGAGCTTAAATGAAACAAGAAACAACAAAGGTACAACCTCCGATAAGCAAGATTACACGATTTGAGCTTATGAGATAAGCTAAAACAAGGGTTGAGGGTACCCAACTTGCAGCCACAAATTAAGCAATCCAAAAAGCTAGAAATCAGAAACAAAAACTTGCAACTAATTCTAGACCTGGTTGAGAGTGTTTGTGCCAAAGATCAGACCTATAGAAGCTCAAATGAGCCCTTTACAAGCTCTGCAAAGCTTGAGCAGTGAGCAGGGCAACATTGGCTTAAAAGAGGAGCTTATTTGAAGCTTAAAGAAAAATGACAAAAATATGCAAAAATAACAAAAAGAAACTAGAGCAGTAGGGATTTTAAAACAACAAGTTTCATCAGTTTGACCTAGAACTGAATGCATGAAAAATCTTTCCATTTGGTTTAAAACTCAAACTTTGCACTCTTTGACTTTAAAGCTAAACTGAAAGTTGACTATTCTGACTTTTGATCTTGATTTGTGGACTGGAAATGATAAAATATGATAAAATGAAACTAAAGAAAGCAAGATTTATGAATTTGGAACACAAAATAAGAGTTTGACTTGCAAAAGCTCCAACAGGGAATGTAAGATCAAATAAAATGAAATTTTGACTTTTAGCTTAATTGCAAGAACTAGGCGGATAAGGACTCCATTGGACTTAGCAAACTTGAAACAAACAAAAGCAACTAACTGAGTAGGCCTCTAAACGATAAGAATGCAGCAATTCCAAACACTCTAGATTACAACTGTTAGAAGATAAAAAGAGTAAATCTCGAACCAATAAACACTGATAAATCTAAGTTCAACCCGCCTAAGTACTATAATTTAAACAAGTATTAGCAGTTTATGACCACAGATACAGGTTTAAGCAAAACTGCAAATAAACTTGAAATATTGAAAAAGAGAGACTAACTCACATGAATCCAAATGATGTTTTGTTACAGCCAAACCAGGACCCAAATCCTATTCTATCCTATCTATTTCACACCATATTCATCCTCTGCATCCACCAAATCCATCACCATACCCAATGAGCATAATGAGTTGACTTTGGTTTGACTTTCATTCAAAGTTACTTGAAAATGAAATGCTGCTTATAAAAGCTAAAGTAAGCTTAAATAAGCTTACTTGATTATATGAGAGCTTATTAAAACCTTGAATATTGAATTTGAAACTTGGAAATTTCCACAGTAACCAACAAACTTGAAATTTGATTAAAACTTAAAATTTATACTCAAAAGTACCATACAATGTTATTTTAACTTAAAAGAGATACAAATTAACTGAAATTACAACATTTTTATCTAAACTAAAACATTTTTAAAGAAAACGACATTAGGAAAAATTAAAACTAAAATCTACTACCCTTTACTGCTTCTCTCCTCTTCTTTTTTATCCAAGAGCCTTTTCTCTCTTTTCTGAGCAGTTCCCATCAAAGTCTTGACCATTGGATTGCATAGATTCATCATGGCCGTTAAAACGGATTTTGGCAAAAAAGGTTTTTAAAGGTGGAGGTTGAGTAAGTTGGGGAGAGGATCATTTAATGTTTCTTGGATTTGTGATGAGGTGGGGGGACATGGAGGGTGATGTGGAGAGAGGAGGGAAATGTGTGGAGAGGAATTTCAAAGCGAAGGGTTGGGAGGATGACTTGGGCAATGGGTGGTCAACAAGGGGTTTGACTGGGCAGATATTAATAACAAGGGGGTCCAATTGAAGGGGTCAAAAAGGGTTTGTTGGCAGGGGTCCAAAATAGATTGACAAGGCCAAAGGGTTTTAAATGGTTTTAATAACAAAAGGACCTAAGGTGTAATTTCTGAATTTCAAGGGACTAATCCTGCCAATTAAGCAAAGTTTCTCCAAGGGTTGAAATTGACAAGCTTCAAAAGTATAAGGACCAATTTTGCCATTTTCCAATTTTCCGGGGCCATTTCGCCAATTTTGAAACTTGAAGGGCTAATTTGTAATTTTCAAACTTTTGATATTTTTCACCAAAGGACTAAATTTGACAACTTATGATTTAAAAAGGACCTTTAGTGACTTTACTTTTGAAATTATGTGCTCAGGGATATTTTTGACAATTTTGAAACTTGGGGACTAAAACTGCAATTTTGCAAATTTGATATGTTTTTCATCTGATTTTGATATTTTTGCATTTAAAACACATAAAACACTGATTTGTGATATTTTGATCATTTTGATGTGTTTCTGAGTGTTTTCAGATGATTTTGCAGTTTAAATAGTACAAAAATGATGAGTATTTAGACACTCATCAATCCCCACACTGAGATATTGCTAGTCCCTAGCAATGATTTGAGAAAACATAATGGATTTTAATCTCTTTACCAAAAGCCATCACTTCTGGAGTAGCCAAATGTTTCAGTCCAAGTAAGAACCATGGTACACCGATAACCATGTGATTTTGAGCAAACCACCAGCTTCCAACGGATTTGATTTGTCTTTACCAGAAGCCGTACCCTTCTTGACTAGCCAACTCTTAGATAAATTATCAATATTATCTTTGGTGAGCTGATTACCAATTATGGTTTTTCCACTGCCTTTACCACAAGCCATAATCTTGCGGGCTAGCCAACTCTTCACTTTTTAGGATATGGTGAGTTGAGAACCATACAATTTTGGGCAAATTACAAGCCATATAAACGATTTGATATCTTTACCAAGAGCCGTTTGCTCCTGGATTAGCCAATCCTTTAGTTTATCAAACATGGCGGACTGATAACCAAATGAGTAAGTGTAAAACACTTACTCCAAAAAAAAATTTTGGCCAAAACGGGGGAATTGGTATAATTATATGATAAAATTCGTGAGAATTCCCCCAACACTTAGAAATGAATATTGCCCTCAATATTCAAAGTACCGGCGGTTATGCCGAAAAAAAGAACGTAAAAGGGAAATACTACGGCCATTATTTAGAAAGGATTTTTTTTTTTTTGAAACATGTGGGCAACCCCCCAATAACTAGGTGGTAGAAAATAGAAAGAAGTCAGAAATATGGGTGAAAACCCATATGGTGAGTGCTACTGTTTTTGATTTCCGAGTCGCTAGCTTGACTCGATCCCCGCATTAATTTGTTCATGGGGAAGTAAGTGGAAGAGACAATCTCCATCGGACTTTCAATCAAGATGTTTGTATAAACATTGAAGTACGTGAAAGTTCCACACCGATGAGATATACATAGAACCGGCTCAAAATGATAAATGAAAATGCCGGGATCAAAGATAGTGTCCTCACTCCCGAAGGAGTGAAGAAGAGAGGAAGTCACCGAGTAGGTGAAGAAAAGAAGGAAGATCATGATAACAATCATGACTAGATCTCTTCCTCGATTAGTGCAGTTGCACTATTTGATTTTATTGGTTGAGCTCTTAGGGTTGGAAGGCATCTCGGTTGGGAGGGTGGGAAGATTTGTCATAACTATGCAAATTGAGATTCTCTTCCCCCGATCATTATTTTTGCCATCCACGCAATCATACTCCAGCGGAGATATGATATGAGAGAGTTCACCGGAGAACTCCTCATGAAGAGAATCAATCACATAATGTGAATTTGTGAATTCTTGTTCCATTGTGGGCTCATCACTATCCTCAGTCTGAGTATCAAAGAGTGGATTCTCAGAAATTAAAGTGAATTCAGAGTCGAATTCAAATAGAGGATTGGTGAGAGTAGCTTTGAATGTTTCGGGAACAAAGATATCAACATTCTCTATTGGACTGTTAGGATAAGAAGTGAGTGAACGATCATTATCAATGAGACTTTCAGTCTCTCCCAGATCGGCTTCGAAATCAAAGAGTGGATTGATGGGAGTGAGTTCACCGGAGAACTCCTCAAGAAGGGATCAAAGACGTGGAAGTGATGCCTCAACGTACTCGATGTCTCCATATGAAGCACAATCTTCGCTAAGATCGGAGAAAGTTTCAAAATGATCTTGAGAACACTCAAGAGGGAAAGAAGAATCACACATATGATCAGAAATTCCCTGTGACTCTCTTGGGATTGAGACAAGGTTCTCAACACTAGACGATTCCATTTCTGGAATAGTGCTAAGAAGCTCATCCCCCATGTTTAGAGAGTGAGTGGGAATATCGGGTGTGATAACAACAGACTGAGGGAGTTTAGACGGACTAGCATACATATGTTTTATACTTAACATTTGTTCTTCTGCTAGTAATTCCATCATAGTCTTTTCTCCCCGATTGTTCACGAAGGAGTCTCAACCGATGAACTTGATGAACTGTTATAAAATTGTAAGATATCAAGGATATCTTCATCATCATCGTCATCAGGAATGAAACGGAATCGAGAGCTAGATTTGGCCGCTTTTTTGCGACATCCCTAATAGATTGTTCAAAGGCAATTTGGGAATCTAATTTAGCAGCCCGCCTCTCGGCTAACAACACTTCCATGGATTTTTCATTTGGATTATTTTGGGAGGACATAGCCGACTCCTCCTAAGTTCTTTAATAACCCAGAGTCTTCAAAGAGTAGAAGGTCGCCGTAGTGTCATGAGGAGTCGCTTGAATCATTTGGTACAAGTGGAGGTTGGTCTTGAAATGAAGAGTCGTAATTGTTACAAGGAAATGGGTTCCCTGTTTGACAATCCGAGCTAGAGTGAGGACCTCCACAATACTCACAACAGTACAACTGATGTGGCTGTGAGTGGTATGCGTTGTAGTCATAATTGTTATCGTGAACCTGCCATAGACAAGCGCGTGTTTCGTGATTGACAATCAGAATCGGAATGTGAACCACCACAAGACTCACAACAAAGAAAAAACTGCTGAGTCTCACAGTGTGGCAGCTGATGGAATAAATCAGTTGTGTCATGGTAGGAATAGGATCTCGGTTATAGACAGACCCGCTTTCCGATTCCACCCACGCCATACCCGGGCAATTGCCACCATTATAAGGACCACCACACCATTGACAACCAAGAAGGTGAGGATAAGACATAGAAAGAATCAAAGGTTAATAGAGGGTAAGAAATGAAGAATCAAAAAGGTAAGAGGGTAAAGAGGAATATTTTTGGCATTTTTGAAAAACATGATGATAAAAACAAAGAATGATAAAAACTTTTTACAAATGGCGGTATATGTGCAAGAATGGTCTAAAAAGGCTTAAACACACGCTAAAGCCACCCCGGCAGCGGCGCCAAAATTTGATCTGCGCTAAACCGTCAAGTCAAAACAGACTTAAACTGCTCAGACACAAATACAAATGAAGATCAGAGAATACAGAGGATTCCCGGGTCGTTAAGTCCCACGGAGACTCAATGGTGTGTTAAACACATGATCAGATGATAGAATGACCACTAATGATAGCGATCAGAAAGGATTAGGATTGAATATTACACTACTGAAAAAGAGGATAAATTAAAAGCGACTTAAATACAAATTAAGAAAATTAAAAAGATAAAAGATATTAAATAAAACTTATCACTATATTTAAAGTGATGAACGTTTAAAACTAAAAACTTAAAACTTACATTTAAATTAAAAATAACGTAAACGCATAAAATAAAACGTGAAATTTACACAATATAAATCCTAAAAATATGAAAATACATTTTACAATCCTAATGATATAAGAAAATTATTAGAAAAGGAAAATGATTTTTACAACTAATTATCTAATTATTATTAATTAAAAACTATTTTAACTATTTAATAATAGACTAAAATAAAAGAAAATATGAAATAAGACTAGAAAAATAAAATTAAGACTTAAAAAAATCTAAAATATGATAAAACTAATTTTAAAACTGAAAATATATTTTTTAGACTTTTTATATATATATTACTAATTAAAAACTATTTAAAACTAATTTAAATTATTAAAAATACCAAATAAAAGGAGAAAAATAAGGAAAAATACTTTTTATGCTTTTTATATTTATCTAAAACTATTAAAATTGAAAAAACTATTTTTTGGAACTTTTTCTTAATTATTTGTATTAAAAGCTAATTAAAAAGTGCTAAAAACTAATTTAAATTAAGAAAAATAGTAAACAAGCTTGGAAAAATCTGAAAAATTCAGGAAATGCTTAAAATAATATTAAGAAGCTAAGAAAAATGGAAAATCATGGGCTAGTGTGTGAGAAACAGAAGCTGAAGTGAAATAGCTTATGAAATAAGCACTAGGATAAGCCAAAATAAGGACCAACAAGCACCAACTCAAAAGTGGACAATATTATGCTAAAAGAACTTAAATGAAACAAGAAACAACAAGGTACAACCTCTGATAAGCAAGATTACACTGATTTGAGCTTATGAGATAAGCTAAAAACAGTGGCTAGGTACCCACTTGCGCCACAAATTAAGCAATCCAAAAAGCTAGAAATCGAAACAAAACTGCAACTAATTCTAGACCTGGTTGAGAGTGTTTGTGCCAAAGATCAGACCTATAGAAGCTCAAATGAGCCCTTTACAAGCTCTGCAAAAGCTGAGACAGTGAGCAGGGCAACATTGGCTTAAAAGAGGAGCTTATTTGAAGCTTAAAGAAAAATGACAAAAATATGCAAAAATAACAAAAAGAAACTAGAGCAGTAGGGATTTTAAAACCACAAGTTTCATCAGATTTGACCTAGAACTGAATGTATGAAAATCTTTCCATTTGGGTTTAAAACTGAAACTTTGCACTTTTGACTTTTAAAGCTAAACTGGAAAGTTGACTATTCTGACTTTTGATCTTGATTTGTGGACTGGAAATGATAAAATATGATAAAATGAAACTAAAGAAAGCAAGATTTATGAATTTGGAACACAAAATAAGAGTTTGACTTGCAAAAGCCCAACAAGTGAGTAGAAGATCAAATAAAATGAAATTTTGACTTTTAGCTTAATTGGGTGCAAGAACTAGACAGATAAGGACTCCATTGGACTTAGCAAACTTGAAACAACAAAAGGCAACTACTGAGTAGGCCTCTAAAACAGTAAATGCAGCAATTCCAAACACTCTAGATTACAACTGTTGTGAAGATAAAAAGAGTAAATCTCTGAACCAATAAATTTTACTGATAAATCTAAGTTCAACTGGCCTAAGTACTATAATTTAAACAAGTATTAGCAGTTTATGACCACAGATACTAAGTTTAAGCAAAACTGCAAATAAACTTGAAATATTGAAAAAGAGAGACTAACTCACATGAATCCAAATGATGTTACAGGCCAAACAGACCCAAATCCTATTCTATCCTATCTATTTCACACCATATTCATCCTCTGCATCCACCAAATCCATCACCATACCCAATGAGCATAACAGTTGACTTTGGTTGACTTTCATTCAAAGTTACTTGAAAATGAAATGCAGCTTATAAAAAGCTAAAGTAAGCTTAAATAAGCTTACTTGATTATAACAGGAGCTTATTAAAACCTTGAATATTGAATTTGAAACTTGAAATTTCCACGGAACCAACAAACTTGAAATTTGATTAAAACTTAAAATTTATACTCAAAAGTACCATACAATGTTATTTTAACTTAAAAGAGATACAAATTAACTGAAATTACAACATTTTTATCTAAACTAAAACATTTTTAAAGAAAACGACATTAGAAAAATTAAAACTAAAATCTACTACCCTTGCTTTCTCCTCTTTCTTTTATATCCAAGAGCCTTTCTCTCTCTTTCTGAGCAGTTCCCATCAAAGTCTTGACCATTGGATTGCATAGATTCATCATGGTCGTTAAACGAGTTTTGCCAAAAGGTTTTAACAGTGGAGGGTTGAGTGTTGGGGAGAGGATCATTTAATGTTTCTTGGATTTGTGATGAGGTGGGGGGACATGGAGGGTGATGTGGAGAGGAGGGGGAATGGTGTGTGGAGAGGAATTTCGTGCAGAAGCAGTTGAGGATGACTTTGGGCGCCAAGTGGGTGGTCAAACCAAGGGGTTTGACAAAGTGATATTAATAACAAGGGGTCCAATTGAAGGGTCAAAAGGGTTTGTTGGCAGGGGTCCAAAATAGATTGACAAGGCCAAAGGGTTTTAAATGGTTTTAATAACAAAAGGACCTAAGGTGTAATTTCTGAATTTCAAAGGACTAATCCCGCCATTAAGCAAAGTTTCTCCAAGGGTTGAAATTGACAAGCTTCAAAAGTGTAAGGACCAAACTTGCCATTTTGCAATTTTCCAGGGGCCATTTCTGCCAAATTTGAAACTTGAAGGGCTAATTTGTAATTTCTCAAACTTTTTATATTTTTCACCAAAGGACTAAATTTGACAACTTATGATTTAAAAGGACCTTTGGTGACTTTACTTTTGAAATTATGTGCTCAGGGACTGTTTTTGACAATTTTTGAAACTTTGGGGACTAAAACTGCCATTTTTGCAAATTTGATACGTTTTTCATCTGATTTTGATATTTTGCATTTAAAACACATAAAACACTGATTTGTGATATTTTGATCATTTTGATGTGTTTCTGAGTGTTTTCAGATGATTTTGCAGATTAGATAGTACAAAAATGAGTTTCTTTTCAAGAAACTAATCAAAAGTGAACTACACCACAACTGTCTCGCAAAGGACTTGTCCGAGTAGAATGTACCATTCGAGAAACTCTTGATAGACATGAACTTTGACGGGTTTGACAACCTTTCGAGGGTTGTCCACACCTTCAAGGTAGTTATTAGAGCTAGTTGTCACCTAAAAGCTGACAATGTAACTCTTTAACTATGCAACATAACCGTGTCTCGCGGGGAATTGTCTATCTTGAGTTGATCAATTCAAAAGTGCGCGCCCTTCTCTCACCGTGCAGATTTCTGTCAAAATACTTAAGCACGTGTGGAGGGGGAGTATTTCTGCAAAATCTTAAACTCTTAACAGTGGTATTAAATGCTTTTACTCATAACCACTTTGAGAGATTTTCAAGAGAAATTGGTTTTATGGCAACATAGGTTAGTCATGGAGTTATAAGGTGACTAAGGTTAGGAATAACCGTCCTATGATCCGCCAGAGCCGGAGGGATCTACCCAAGGACACCACCAATAGTTAGAATTAGAAGTCCTTAGGTATGATTATAAAAAGGAGAAAATGAGAATCTGAGATAGAAGGAGTTGAAGAATTAAAAAGAAAAGTAAAGAAAAGGGTGAAAAGAAATAGCCCTCCAGATTATTCAACTTAGGGCAGACACCGGGTTTAATTCATATGCTACTGGTTGTCACTTGATGACACCGGTATTGAAGATTAAAGTCGTCATGGACCCAGTGACGCATGCACTAAACCTTCTTAGCCACTCAAGTTTCTCTCAACAGAAGCTTGTTTCATTCTCACAGGGAACCCTACGTAAACTATCGGCTTTCTCCTAGATATTGCTGGTATTGAAGAAAGAGACCCTCTCCCTAGTCTCCGCTCAGGAAAACCAAAGCGCACTATTGAGTCTAGAGCCACGAGATTCATCAAAAGATCTCTTAGGTACACTTGAAATTTCATCACTTGTCGTTCAACAATAAGGACTCAAGTGATACAATTATAGAGTCCTACACAGATCTTAGCAATCTGTCGAGAACATTTATGAGGGGTCACACCTGTGATCCTCAGTGATTGAATGGAAACTCCTGCCAGGGTCAACATCAAACAGCCCTGACAGCAGGTCACTTCGGTAACTCCTTGTGGGTTACGCTTAATGTGTTTCAAACGGTCTACGTCAGGTGATGCTTCGGTGTACCTCGACTCATCCGAAAGGTGTATGAATCGCGTTGTCTCACTTTGGGACCAGTTTAGTGAGAATTAGAGTTGGGTTTTCACACTATGCTGTTAACACTCTCGAAGTTCACACTTGTAAGCGCTAGATTATTTCTAACCCATGTTTTATGTTTTCTTCTTATGGATGCTTCCGGGTGGAAAAGATCGTGCAGATTCTCCACATGCTCATACCAACAACAACACTAATTGAAGTTCTCTTAAAAGACAACACAAAGTCAGAATGATTCTTCGTCAAAGTCAAAGAATCTACAAAGTTTAAAGACTAAGAGAACTACATCAGTACTGAAATCCAACATCAAAGAGCGTGTGAGCATGTTGGAGAAAGACGTGGAGACACTGGAGCAACGAAGCAGACCTGATGCAGATAACCACAACATACTATCACTACCACCACAAAGAACAAAGAACAAAAGAACAAAGAAATCAAATACGTCAAAGCAGAATACTTCAAAAGATACAAGATCCCTACAATGGGGAGATTGTTCGAATCAAGGCACTTCTTCTCACAAGAAAGAAGAATGTCAGAAGACGTCAAAGCTACTATTACATCAGCACCTACAACGTTTTCACTCTAATCATCAATTACCAACACTTAGCGGGAGATTGTTGGAATCACTCCTAAACTAGATTACAAGTGTTAGTAATTAATATGTAATAGTTAGCTTAATTAGGCCTTTATGTTTGTTATTATGCTAAGGCTTATGTAGAAGGCCCATAAGCCTTGGCCCAAGCCTAATAAGGAAAAGATGAGAACTTAGTGTGTTGCCCTTGTTCCCTCCTATAAATACCTCATGTAAACCATCCTTAGATGGTTGGTTGTTCATTTTATCTCAATACTCACGCATATCCTTTCTTATATTCCTACGCGTATTGTGTTAGCTTGTTCATCCGATCACTTCTCCTATCTCACTTCTTATATTGATGCTTGTGTTACATAAATGGGAACCTAACAACCTTTTTCCAAAAATAGAAAAAACCTCAAAAAACCTTATATTGCACATAAAAATAACTTCGGTATCTTAAAAAAAAAATAAAATAAATAAAAAAAAAAAAAAACTTTCTATGCGATTTTCCCTAATAAAAATAAAAAATTATTACAATAATAAAGCAAAAAGTGACCAGTTAATTAGTTATATTTTCATGCCATTAGGCTATTCACCTTATAATCTTTGGCTTTGACTGTATAATCATTTACTATATCGAGAGGGTCATATAGGCCTCAAAGAGACAGATTAACCACCAAGCCATATCTATATCGAGAGGGTCATATAGGCCTTAAAGAGACAGATTAACCACCAAGCCATATAGTTAATTGACTCTTAATGTTTTCATGATATTTATAGGGCAAATATAAAAAAAAAGTACTATACTTGCCACCCTTTCCTCTTCAGGGTAGCGAACAAAATTTTTTGCTTCTGCGGGTAATGTACTTTCAAATTCATCCTCTTTAGGGTATTTTCATGAACAGTTGGACAATTTTGCCCCTATTACCCAGAAGAGGAAATGGAAAGTATGATACTCTTTTTTATCATTTGCCATAGTTTTTTATTATGTTAAATTTTGGATATGTATTAAGATAAATTATTTAATGATTTATAATTGTGTTAAATCTATGATAAAAATGTTTTGTTTTAAGTTTACACTAGTTACTTATTAAGATAATTTAGTTCCACCAGCCACTTCCATTTGCAAAGGACATGAGTTTTATACAGCAATATAAACGCTTGCAGGGTACGTTGGGGTTCAAATAAGCAGTTTTAACCCTTACCATTTAGACGGAAAAGCCGTTACAACTAGACCATTTCATCATTTCATTTGTATATAACACAATTCATTTCACATTTGTAAACGGTTTTGATTTTGTAATTCTCTCTTGTAATAAACTTCTACAAGTCTGTAAGCCATAACAAATCCCATTAACTAATTCTTGAGCTCAATTCTTATTTGAATCTCGTTGATTCCTTTAAGAGTGTATCAACTGGGATCAAAGCAGTCAATTCCGGCATCTTAACCCATAAACCTATTGAGTTTGATCGTCGCCGATCAAATTCTCGCCAAATACATTCTTTCCCTATCACAAATACGCTTACCCTTGTTAATTTTATTCCGTTTTCTTAGCCAAAACACGTTTTCGTACGGTTGCTAAATATATATTTATTATTTAAAAAAGTATCATACTTTCCATTTCCTCTTCTGGGTAATAGGGGCAAAATTGTCCAACTGTTCATGAAAATACCCTAAAGAGGATGAATTTGAAAGTATATTACCCGCAGAAGCAAAAAATTTTGTTCGCTACCCTGAAGAGGAAAGAGTGGCAAGTATAATACTTTTTTTTTGATATTTGCCCATATTTATAAATGGGATATATGTACCTCAAAAATGACAAGTCCCCCCTCCCTCCGTAACTTTTTTTCTATTTTTATTTATAGAAAAGAAAATATAAAGTTTGACTGGAAATACGAAATATAAATTGATAAAAGACAAAGAAATACATAATATAACTTGATAAAAAAAACTGTGTTATACTGTTAATAAATAAATCAAATGGCAGGTTGGATGGCTAGAGAATACTAATAGTACCACCCATTTATAATTGATCACACTCATATGTTGTAAAACTATAAAACATAAAACACGAAACACAAAATATAAAGTTTGACAGAAAATATGAAACATAAAATGATTAAAGACAAAAAAATACAGAATATAAACTGATAAAAAACTGTGTTGTACTGTTAATTAATAAATTAAATGATGGGCGGAATGGCTAGAGAGTGCAAATAGTACCACAATTTATAATGGGAGGTGATTTGCACACTCCAAAATATTATTGGGACATTCGTATGTACAAACAGTTGAAGGACAGTATTAATACTGTACAAGTATTTAATGTACAAATAAAGTGTAATCATTTTTTAAAATGTACATATTAATTCCTTTTTATAATTGATCACACTCATATGTTTTTATATTATCTTTTGATAACTAACATTTATATATTATCTTCTGATTAAAGTATCATACAAATAACTTATGTTTAACGCTATTGCCTTTGTTTATATATGCTACATATTAAAATATCAAAATATTTAATAAAAAAAGATAACCACGTGAGATTTAGATAATAATATTTTGTCATTTAAAACTAACACTTACATTTATCATTGATTCCATCATTTTTTAATCAAATAACCATTATAGGTGGATTAACAAGTCATTTAATACACGAAAGATTCATCGATCAACAATTATGATGGTTAATTATCAAGTATGGCTCCATGATCCCAAGAACATGATAGTTCTAATAGGATCTTCTGTATTTAATACACGATTAGGTCTTTTAACTTCTTCAATATTAGAAACGTGTGTTTTGGCATGTGAACTTTCATTTCTACTATCATCAACTAGCATAGCAGCTCGAAAAGCTTGTCGAAGTCTGTCCTTGACCATCCTTGTGCACTCATGAACCGCCGAGCTTTCACCGGAAATATGTTGAGGCTTCATCGTTGCTCCAAAAGAGTTGTGATTTTAGAATGTTTAGTAAGTGTAGAGATTGAACTAGTGAAGTAAGATAGGAGAATATTGATTCGTATTTATAGAAAACTCTATGGAGAATTGTGGCCCACTAGAAGGATAGGATCGATTCTTTATGTTTGGTGGTGGATTACAGATCAGCTTTTAGAATAGTTCTTTTGTTTGGGCCTTCTAAAATTTAAAGTTGGGATTTTACTTCTTCTTTTTATTGCCTTTAACTTTTAAGTCTTTCTAAAATTATTTCTTAAGAAAATTAGATTTTGTGTCGTGATCAATTTGGTGTCTCTTTGGTTGTCAAACAGAATATTCAACAGTTTTCAGCAAGTTATAGCATGTTGGTTGTTTATTTATAACTTGAAGTTTTGTCTCAAATTTTGTTCGGGTTTTTTCTTATCGGTGAAAAGTTAGCGGTAAGGTAAAATTATGATTTCGGATTGCATAGACCACCCGTAAAGCTTATGAATTTTGATAAGTGGGCTCGAGCATTATTATACTACTCAATTTTTGTCAACTAAAGTTATGGTTATTCAATTACTCTCGACAAAAAGGGTTTGAGATAAAATCTTAATTTTAAAAGAAATATTGGCTTTCTTTTGTGAAAAGCAGATATCATATTTTTCATACCTAACTTTGACCAAATATCCAATGAAATACAACATCTGGATGTATTTTTCACTTTCATATTGTGACCTTTTTTAATAGGTTATATTGTGTTACTCTTATTATATCACCCTATGTTTGTTAATGACGATTAAAAGCATGTTATAGAGTTGTGATTTATGAATATATGTTCGTCACTAAGCTTATGAAGTTCTTATGTATAGTAAAATGTAAATGATTTATTTTAGAGTAAATACTGAAAATACTCTACGTACTATTTCAAATAAGTCATTATGCTTCATCTACTAACTTTATACTCATTACGCGTTTTGAAGTGTTATATTTAACTCATTATACACTATCTTTCTCATTAAAAGACTTAAATACCCTTATGTCTTCTTCAACATCTAGCATTTTTGCATCTTCATTTTTTTGTGCACAACGACTTTTTTCAAGGTAAATTTTTTCCCCTCCATCCTCTATCTTCCTGGTTCCGCCACTTCACGTGTTAGACTTTTTTTATTTTCGTTAATTTATTCTCACTACTAATCAGCATTTGGTTATAAAAGGAAGCAAGCACGAGACATCAAAGGATCATACCCCAATCATTTTCATTATTGCAACTTTTTATTTTTTGTCAGTTTTTTTTTCGTTTTTAGTCGGAAAATGGTTTTCAACTGGAATTAATGGTGCTCGATTGGAGTTTATGAGCTGTGGAAGATGAAGATGTAGTAAATGACCAAATTACCCTTAAAAATGATGTATAATAAGTTAAATATAATACTTACAAAACATAATGAGTATAAAATTAGTTTAGGAAGTATAATGAGTTATTTAAGATAATATCTCCTGCATCATATTTCGTTTGCGTAAATGGTTTATACACCGAGAAGAAGTTAAAAGAAAGCATTGATGGGTCAAAGCTAACGCGACTATATCTATACTACATAAAATGAAAAAATGGTCAATAAGTCAAATTGTGAAAAATGAAAAATGAAATTGGTCAATAAGTCAATGTATACGCCAGTCCATTCAAATTGGAAAATCACGTATCTTTGTTTTGCAAATGTATTTCTTGCTAGTCCCATTCATCTTTATTAATATTAATATATACTATTGGAAAGTCAAAATTCATATATACTATTGCAACAAAAGAAACGTATCTTTATTAATATATACTATCGGAAAGTCAAAATTCATTCAATGAAACATTTCGTCAGCCCATTCATCTTTAAACATTATACGAAACACTTACCACAATATCACATATCGTTAATTGTCTGCTGCTAGAAATCGATGCCGCTAGGCACGGGTACTCGTCTAGTTTTAACAAATAGGTAGAATAATTATTGTTTGTTTTGATAACCAAATCGCCTCACATGTTTAGTAAATTTAGCTTCACAATAACTTAGTAAAGTGTGAAAGAAATCAATTGTCCAACAAAAACCAAAATAGTTTTAACATCAACATGT
>OU343225.1:94010282-94181845 GCA_910596185.1 Chrysanthemum makinoi
TCAGTTTAAATATAGTGATAGCGTTTATTTAATATAGTTTATCTTTTTAATTTCCTTTAATTTGCATTTAAGCCTCTGTAATTTATAAACTTTTTCTTTAGGTATAATCATTCAAAACTCTTTTTCGTTCAAATATCTCGATCACTATTCGTTTGGTGATTCATTACGTATTTTGGGACATAACGACCGGGGAAACACTATTCTCCCGATCTTCATTGCATTCATTATGCGAGCTGTTTGAAGTTTCTTACGATTATTACCATTCACAAGTGGCTACGGCTTGTGTGAAAACTTGCGGTTTAGCACGATCAAATTTTAAGCCGCTTCGGTGTTTCGATTATCTTCCGTTTAGCAGATTAGTGATTTGAATATTCACTCTTTGTTCATACCATCTATTTATATGTGTTTATATTTTCTTATAAAATCCAAAAACATCTTAAAAATCAAAAACCCAAAAAGATTTTCATTCTTTGTTTTTGCAAAATGTTTTTCAAAAATCCCAAAAATATTCATCTTTACCCTCTTACCCTTTTTGATTCTTTATCCCTTTACCCTCTGTCCTTTTGATTCTAACTTATTCTATTCTCATGGAATCTCGACTCACGGCCTGCAGGGCGAAGTTGAAAAACTTCAGACTTTATCACAAATGTCAAGAATTCGCGTTGTTCATGATGATCCATTAATCCTGCGTAGGGAAATGGAACGAGAAACCGGGGTGACAAAGGACGGTACTTCCATCGATAATGGAAGTGCTAAATACGTCCAACCTACGGTTATCCAAAGACCTAACCCCTCAATTGCTCCTAAGCCGTCTAGAATTGATCCTAAACTTTCACGATTTATGGTTAAAAGCAAACATGCAGAATTTAGACCGGTGACTAGCAAGAATGACTTACCTAATCTTAACGTTTCTCAAGAACCGAACCGTGAGACCATAACGGAAGTGGTGGAAATTGCTAGCTCTCAGAGCACACCACTTGTCCCACCTCCGGATTTTTCAAAATGTTCTTGGAGACTTGATAGTCATTGGATCACCATGTTGGTTTTGTTGATTCTTTGAATAAACCGATTCCTTATCATAACTCTCAAATGAAATCGTTTATTCCTTGTGTCGGTTGTGGTGAGCATCTTTTTGGTTCACCACATGCGTGTGAAATACGTGTGTACAATGTGGTAATGATATTCATAACGGGAGTTGTTTGTTTTGTGGTTCGAGGAATTCATTTGATTATGATCATAATCCGAACTCATTTAACGACTCCTCAAACTTTTCCAATTACCCACCACAACCCGACTTATCTTCATATAATCAACATAACTGCTGTGAATTTTGTGGAGGTCCTCACCAAGAATTTGAGTGTCAATCCAGAAACACGTTTGTCTATGAACAGTTTTCCGGTAATGCTCAGAACTTTGGTTATGACCAAAATCCATATGATTCACTGATCCGACTCAACAGTTTTTTGTTGTGAGTACCTAATGGAGGTCCCCACTTCACTCGATTGTCAAATAGGGAATCCATTTCCTTGTAACAATCATGACTCTCACAGGTTTGACAATTTCCAACCTCCACAGCACCATACGGTTCAAACTCCACCTGAGCCGTTGTTTCAAGAAATCTCCCAAAATTTTGAAACCGCAATGAAAACACTTGATGATATGATTAGTGACTTTAAGAATCAAGTGAGTGGTGAAAAGACCATGGGAGAATTGCTAGCCGAAGAACGAGAGGCCCGCAAATCTAGGGAAGAATTATTAATCCTAGAGCATGCAGCCCTAAAGCGTTCCCAATTTCTTAAGGCAGCTATGTATGATGATGACGAGGAGAGTTTTTATCCTTTTAATATTATTTCTCAACTCCCTCGGTGGTTGATATCCCAAAGGATTGAGATTCATTCTCAAACAACTGCTATCACACCCGATATTCCCACTCACTCTCGAACATGGGGGCGAGCATCTTGACACTGTTCACGAAAGGAATCGGACGAATTCATAAAGTCTAGTGTTGAGGACCTTGTCCCAATCCCAAGAGAGTCACAGGGAACTTCTAATCATATGTGTGATTCTCTTTCCCCTCGTGAGTGTTCAAAAGATCATTTTGAAACTTTCTTGGATCTTAGCGACGATAGTGCTTCCTATGGAAACATCGAGTATGTTGAGGCATCACTTCCACAATCTGATGCTAATCATCTTCTTGAGGAGTTTACCGATGAACTCACTCACATCAATCCACTTTCATCAGAAAGTAACGATGATCTCTTTGATTTCGAAGCCGATCTGGGAGAGACTGAAAGTCTCCCTTATAATGATCGTTCACTCACTTCTTATCCCAACAGTCCAATAGAGAATATTGATCACTTTGTTCCTGAAGCATTCAAAACAACTTTCACTAATCCTCTATTTGAATTCGACTCTGAATTCACTTTAATTTCTGAGAATACACTCTTTGATACTCGAGGCCAGGGATAGTGATGAGCCCACAATGGAACAAGAGTTCACAAGTTCACCTCATGTGAATGATTCTCTTCATGAAGAGTTCTCCGGTGAACTCTCTCATGACATATCTCCTCCGGAACATGATCATTTCTATTTTGATCTTGAGGATGATATTGGCTCGGAGGAAGGTGTACTCTATCATACGAGGTTGCCTATTAATGATACCCTCACCTTCCTCCCGATATTTCTACGTTTGAGGATGAAGAATGGATCTTGATTGTTATCAAAATCTTTCTTCCTTTCCTCAAATATCTTGTGATTTCTCTTCATCTTCACTCCTTCGGGAATGAAGACACTATCTTTGACCCGGCATTTTCATTTATCATTTTGAGCCGGTTCTATGTATATCTCATCGGTGTGGAACTTTCACGTGCTTCAAATGTTTGTCCAAACATCTTGAATGAAAGTCCGATGGAGATTGTCTCTTCCACTTACTTTCCCATGAACAAATTAATTGAGGTGGTCAAGCTAGCGACTCGGTAATCAAAAACGATAGCTAAACATGGGTTTTCACCCGTGTGTACCCCAGTGTGGGGAGTTGCCCATGTTGTGTATATATATAAGTTTAAAAAAAAAATCTTTCTAAATAATGGCCGTAGTATTTCCCTTTTACGTTCTATGTTTCGGCATAACCGCCGGTACTTTGAATATTGAGGGCAATATTCATTTCTAGTGTGGGGGGGAATTCTCACGAATTTTGTCATATAATTATACCGCCTAATTCCCCCGTTTTTGGCCAAAATTTTTTTTTTGGAGTAAGTGTTTTACACTTACTCAATTGGTTATCGTCGCCATGTCTAATAAACAAAAGGACTGGCTAATCGAGAGCAAGCGCCTCTTGGTAAAGATATCTCAAATCGTTGATCGGCTTGCAATTTTCCCAAAATTGTATGGTATTCAGCTCACCATATCCTCAAAAGTGAAGAGTTGGCTAGCCCATGAAGTTTATGGCTTGTGGTAAAGGCAGTGGAAAAACCATAATTGGTAATCGTCTCACCAAAGATAATATTGATAATTTATCTAAGAGTTGGCTAGTCGAAAAGCGGCTTACGGTAAAGATAAATCAAATCCGTTGGAAGCCGGTGGTTTGCTCAAAATCACATGGTTATCGGTGTACCATGGTTCTTACTTGAACCGAAACATTTGGCTACTCCAGAAGTAATGGCTTTTGGTAAAGAGATTCAAATCCATTAAGTTTTATCAAAAGATTGCTAGGGACTAGCAATAGTTTAGTGTGGGGATTGATGAGTGTGTAAATACTCATCATTTTTTGTCAAATCTGAGCTGAAAAGCGTCTAAAAAATGCTCAAATGCATCAAAATACTGAAAATATTCCAAAATTGCATTTTATATGTTTGAGATGCAAAATGTTCAAAATCAGATGAAAAATGAGCTAAGTTTGCATAATTGGCAGTTTAGTCCCCAGTTTCAAAAGTTGTCAGAAATAGTCCTTGAGCACTTAATTTCAAAAGAAAAATCACCAAAGGTCCTTTTAAAATCATAAGTTGTCAAAATTAGTCCTTTGGTGAAAAATGTCAAAAGTTTTGAGAAATTACAAGTTTGGTCCTCCAAGTTTCAAATTTGGCAAAAATAGTCCTTGGAATTTTGAAAATGTCCATTTTGGTCCTTGAATTATTGAAACTTGTCACTTTTGGTCCCTTGGAACAACTTTGCATAATTGATGAGTGGTCCTCCATTTTTCAGAAATTACACAAAAGGTCCCTGTGTTATTATTAAGCCTAAACACCTTTTGGACCACTACCCATTTGGACCCTGCCATTTACCCTCTTGACCCTCAATTTGACCCCCTTCTATATAATACACCAAGTCAAATATCTGGTCACAACCCTACCCAGCGCCTTTTCTTCTTCCCCAACAACTAGCACGCAACCCAGACATCCATCCCCCCAGTTCACCTTTCACCCCCTTATCACTCCACCTCTCCTAACACTCCAAAATACATTAATTACTTCCCTCCCCAAGCACTCAATCCCTCCCACTGCTAAAACCAATTTTGGCGCCAAAATATGATCCTATGGCCAATATTACTTCAAGCCATCCAATGGTCCTGGATACATGTGGGATTTGCTCAGAAAGAGGAGGAAAAGAGAGTTGGTGTATAAAAAGGGAGAGAGAGATGCAAGAAAAGAGTAGTTAGTTTAATAATTTTCCTTTATGTCATTTTTTAAATAAATGTCTTAGTTTAATTCAAAATGTTGTAATTTCAGTTTCTATGTATCACATTTAAGTTAAAACATCATTGTAATGTGCTTTTGAGTATCAATCCAAGTTTTTTATATAAGTTCCAAGTTTCATGGTTACTGTTGTATAATTCAGTTTCAAAGTCTCATTTGCAAGCTTTCAAAAGTTTAATTTCATTCTCAAATAAGCTTATTAAAGCTCCTATAGCTTTTGTAAGCTTATAAGTTACTTTTAAGCAATATGTCATGTGGTCAACAAAAGTCAACTGAGGTGCCAAAATTTGAATCAATCATTAATGTGGGTGATGCAAAGCTTGGAATGGGTAGGATTAGCCTAAATTAGTGTAGGTATGGTTTGGTTTTAGCACGCAACACAAAATTTGGACACTGTGAGTAGATATCTCATTTTCATTTCACTTGGTTTGCATAATTATGTTTGTACTTGTATCGTGGTTTAGATTGGTTTTACCTGTTATTTAGTGGTAATTAGAGTAAGTAAACTTAGTTTGATCAATAGCATAAGCTAGTTTAGCAGTTTGGTTAGTGTTAATTGCATATCGGTGTTAAAAGGGTGTTTGGATCTGTTGGTTTATCTGTGTTCAAGGCTTGTTCAGTGATTGAATCTTGTTGTTCTAGGCTTGTCTAACTCATTTACATTCATATCTGTCCTAAAATTGCACCTGCAAAAGCTCTAAGTCAAAATCATAGTTCAACTGTCTTATTAGCTTAACTGTTGGAGTTTTACAAAATCAAAAACTTATTTTGTGTTCAAAATTCATAGATATAGCTTGCACTAAGTTTATTTCATCAATTAACATCAATCTCAGTCCACCATTATGAATCAAACTTTAAAATAGTCAAACTTTCAATTCGTCAAAAGTCAAAAACATGAAAAATCCGTTTTTAGCCAAACTAGGATGATTTTTCTTGGATTCATTTCTGAGCTAAATCAAGTGAAACTTTGGGTTTAAGAACTTCACTTGGTCTAATTTCTTAATCTCATTTTTGTAGAATTTTGTCAAATTTTTATAAGCCCCTAATCAGCTTGTCAAGAAGGGCTTATATGCCCACAATACAGAGCACTGAACTGCACAGGTGTTGTGCAGTTCTTGCAGATCTTGTCACAAGCTCTCAAGAGCTTGTCTAGGTCTGAATTTTGGTTTACAAGGTCCCAGCCAGGTCTAGTTTACGTTCCAATTGTTGGTTTTCATTCTCAGCTTATTAAGTAGCTTATCTTCCAGCTCAAAAGTATTAGCCTAAAATTTGTTTTTAGCACTAAACTCAAAACATCAAATCTGTTGAAGTTGCAATCCAGAGGTTAAGGCTTGTTGTTTTTAGTTTCATTTGAGTACTTTTAGCATTTTATAGCTTCTGTATCAGTTTGGTTCTTATTTGTGGCTTGTAGCTTATTTCAAGTGCTTATTCTCCAGCACTTTGCATAGCAGTTTCATATTCTTGCACACAACCACATGTTTTTCTATTTTTCTTAGATTCAGTATATTAAATTAGACTTTTCCTGAATTTTTCATATTTTTCTAGCACTGTTTAATATTTTTCCTTAATTAAAACAGTTTTTAAGTCATTTTAATTAGCTTTTAATACAATTAATTAAGAAAAGTTTCAAAAAAATAATTTTTCATTTTTCTTAAGTTAAGATAAATATAAAAAGTCAAAAAAATATTTTTCCGGATTTTTTTTAGTTAAATTTGTATTTTTAAGCAATTTAATAATTTTTAATAGTTTTTAATTAATAGAAAATACAAAAATAATCAGAAAAATATAAAAATAGTTTTGAAAATTCTCTTTTGTTATTTTAGATTTTTCCAAGTCATAATTTTATTTTTCTAGTTTTATTTCATATTTTCTTGTATTTTAGGCTATTATTAAATAGTTAAAAATAGTTTTTAATTAATAATAATTAGACAAATAGTTATAAAAATAATTTTCTTTTTCTATAAATTTTCTTTTATCATTAGGATTTTAAAAATGTCATTTTCATATTTTTAGGACTAATATTGTTTTAGTTTCACATTTTCATTTGTACGTCGCATAGTTTTTAATTTAAGTTTTATAAAAGAAAAATCAAAAACATCAGTTTAAATATAGTGATAGCGTTTATTTAATATAGTTTATCTTTTTAATTTCCTTTAATTTGCATTTAAGCCTCTGTAATTTATAAACTTTTTCTTTAGGTATAATCATTCAAAACTCTTTTTCGTTCAAATCTCTCGATCACTATTCGTTTGGTGATTCATCGCACAGCTCGCTGGGACATAACGACCCAGGGAAACACTATTCTCCCCTGATCTTCATTGCATTCTGTGTCTGAACTGTTTGAAGTTTCTTACGGTTGGTCATTCACAAGTGGCCTACGCTTGTGCGAAAACTTGACGGTTTAGCACGGATCACAAGACAAAGCTCCCTACTAGACTGATTGGACCAAACCTCTACCAACAATTGGCCGACAGGATCAACCTCAAATTCCATACCGTTACTTCTTCAACAATGACCTCGAGTTTCTTCTACACGGTAGCGATGTGACAAGGAAGTACGCTACGTCACTACATTTCCTTTTCCGGCAATCTACTCTCACAATCCGGCCATCGAAGAAGAAGCCACACATATGTTTGCTTTGCCAAAGTGGAAAAGTATGACCTTGATGCGATGTATGGGATTCATCATTGGCTGACGCCGAAGAATCTTCTACCGAGGTTCTTAAGTCTAAAAGGAAGTGCATAGTGAAAAACGGATCATTGCAATTAAGCCTGTTACCCCTGTCGTCGAAGTGGGACTACACATTTCTCAAGAACATTGTGGTCAAATGACAAGACGAAGAGGATTATGACTTCTGTGAAGCGGATTTTCCGAGACTGTCACTAAATGACATTGAAGATATGTATCTCGCTAAGGTGCAAGGACGAATGCGACATTTCTCCACAACTATCCAACGCGAGTACATTAAGTCATTATTAATCTTCATCAGAAGCATTGTGATCCAAGAACGTGTAGAGGACATTCAGCTTGCTGTCGAATCTTATAAAAAACGGGTCAATCTCACAAAACCTCAACTAGATCTTCCCGACATAAACCGACTTCCTCAAATCACACTCATCAAGAAACCATTTGGGGTAGTCTACAAAAGTGAACTACACCACAACTGTTTCATGGCGTGTTAAGAACTTCATAAGTTTGGGGATCACACTTTGAAGAAAGTTAGGGATGGGCTAGCATACAGGTTGAAAGAGATTCATGACGGCATCGGGTCACCGAAGAGATGGAATTCGAGGGAGAGAAGGGATGTAAAGAATATCATCACGTGGATTGATGAAAGGTTGTTCAGACGGGATCAGCTTAGAACCTTGGAGAGTTTCGTTGGTGGTCGTCCAAGCATATCTCTCACAGGCTATCAACGTCTAGAAAGCATTCCCGGAGTTATTTCGGAATACACGAGACTCGTACCCCTTGATCTGTTTCTTTCATTAACTATTTGGATGTGTGATCTTTATCTGACTATGGCTTGTACACACATAATTGTACAACCCGTACTTGTAATGAAAGGACCCCGTGGTACGCTTCAGTGCCACAATCCTATAAAAGGAGCGAAAGCTTCTTACTTTTGAGTAAAACTAATCAAAACTTTCATTTTCAAAGTTTTGCTCAAAAGAACAAGTACTTCCCCTTATGTTTTTCAAAACCTCAAAAGTTTACATCACTTGTTGGGGGGAGTATTTGCTTAAAAACTTTGTTCACAAAATTGTTCTTCGTGGTACTCTTCCCGCAAAACTCGAAATGGACATATTCGATATCAAATTTCGTCAAAAATAACATTAATATGCCATTTTTTAGGGGGAGAAAAATTATGTGATAAGAAATATGTTGTGAATTGCCAATGAATCATCGTGCTATAAAGACTTAACCAATCAATTGACGAGATCTTAAATGTTAGTAAATCGAAAAGACTTGTCCGGGACGGGTAATAATTTCAAGCTAGTTCGCTAGTGATTTAAATGTGTCTCGCAAAGGACTTGTCCGAGTAGAATGTACCATTCGAGAAACTCTTGATAGACATGAACTTTGACGGGTTTGACAACCTTTCGAGGCTTGTCCACACCTTCAAGGTAGTTATTAGAGCTAGTTGTCACCTAAAAGCTGACAATGTAACTCTTTAACTATGCAACATAACCGTGTCTCGCGGGGAATTGTCTATCTTGAGTTGATCAATTCAAAAAGTGCGCGCCCTTCTCTAGTGCGATTTCGTCAAAATACTTAAGCACGTGTGGAGGGGGAGTATTTCTGCAAAATCTTAAACTCTTAACAGTGGTATTAAATGCTTTTACTCATAACCACTTTGAGAGATTTTCAAGAGAAATTGGTTTTATGGCAACATAGGTTAGTCATGGAGTTATAAGGTGACTAAGGTTAGGAATAACCGTCCTATGATCCGCCAGAGCCGGAGGGATCTACCCAAGGACACCACCAATAGTTAGAATTAGAAGTCCTTAGGTATGATTATAAAAAGGAGAAAATGAGAATCGGAGAAAGAAGGAGTTGAAGAATTAAAAAGAAAAGTAAAGAAAAGGGTGAAAAGAAATAGCCCTCCTAATTATTCAACTTAGGCATAACGGGTTCAATTCATATGCTCTGGTTGTCACTTGATGACACCGGTATTGAAGATTAAAAGTCGTCATGGACCCAGTGACGCATGCACTAAACCTTCTTAGCCACTCAAGTTTCTCTCAACAGAAGCTTGTTTCATTCTCACAGGGAACCCTACGTAAACTATCGGCTTTCTCCTAGATATTGCTGGTATTGAAGAAAGAGACCCTCTCCCTAGTCTCCGCTCAGGAAAACCAAAGCGCACTATTGAGTCTAGAGCCACGAGATTCATCAAAAGATCTCTTAGGTACACTTGAAATTTCATCACTTGTCGTTCAACAATAAGGACGCAAGTGATACAATTATAGAGTCCTACACAGATCTTAGCAATCTGTCGAGAACATTTATGAGGGGGTCACACCTGTGATCCTCAATGATTGAATGGAAACTCCTGCCAAGGTCAACATCAAACAACCACGACAGGTCACTTCGGTAACTCCTTGTGGGTTACGCTTAGTGTGTTTCAAACGGTCTACAGTCGTGGGGTGATGCTTCGGTGTACCTCAGCGACTCATCTGAACTGAACAGCCTTAGTGAGAATTAGAGTTGGGTTTTCACACTATGCTGTTAACACTCTCGAAGTTCACACTTGTAAGCGCTAGATTATTTCTAACCCATGTTTTATGTTTTCTTCTTATGGATGCTTCCGGGTGGAAAAGATCGTGCAGATTCTCCACATGCTCATACCAACAACAACACTAATTGAAGTTCTCTTAAAAGACAACACAAAGTCAGAATGATTCTTCGTCAAAGTCAAAGAATCTACAAAGTTTAAAGACTAAGAGAACTACATCAGTATTGAAATCCAACATCAAAGAGCGTGTGAGCATGTTGGAGAAAGACGTGGAGACACTGGAGCAACGAAGCAGACCTGATGCAGATAACCACAACATACTATCACTACCACCACAAAGAACAAAGAACAAAAGAACAAAGAAATCAAATACGTCAAAGCAGAATACTTCAAAAGATACAAGATCCCTACAATGGGGAGATTGTTCGAATCAAGGCACTTCTTCTCACAAGAAAGAAGAATGTCAGAAGACGTCAAAGCTACTATTACATCAGCACCTACAACGTTTTCACTCTAATCATCAATTACCAACACTTAGCGGGAGATTGTTGGAATCACTCCTAAACTAGATTACAAGTGTTAGTAATTAATATGTAATAGTTAGCTTAATTAGGCCTTTATGTTTGTTATTATGCTAAGGCTTATGTAGAAGGCCCATAAGCCTTGGCCCAAGCCTAATAAGGAAAAGATGGGAACTTAGTGTGTTGCCCTTGTTCCCTCCTATAAATACCTCATGTAAACCATCCTTAGATGGTTGGTTGTTCATTTTATCTCAATACTCACGCATATCCTTTCTTATATTCCTACGCGTATTGTGTTAGCTTGTTCATCCGATCACTTCTCCTATCTCACTTCTTATATTGATGCTTGTGTTACATAAATGGGAACCTAACAACCTTTTTCCAAAAATAGAAAAAACCTCAAAAAACCTTATATTGCACATAAAAATAACTTCGGTATCTTAAAAAAAACTTTCTATGCGATTTTCCCTAATAAAAATAAAAAATTATTACAATAATAAAGCAAAAAGTGACCAGTTAATTAGTTATATTTTCATGCCATTAGGCTATTCACCTTATAATCTTTGGCTTTGACTGTATAATCATTTACTATATCGAGAGGGTCATATAGGCCTCAAAGAGACAGATTAACCACCAAGCCATATCTATATCGAGAGGGTCATATAGGCCTTAAAGAGACAGATTAACCACCAAGCCATATAGTTAATTGACTCTTAATGTTTTCATGATATTTATAGGGCAAATATAAAAAAAAAGTACTATACTTGCCACCCTTTCCTCTTCAGGGTAGCGAACAAAATTTTTTGCTTCTGCGGGTAATGTACTTTCAAATTCATCCTCTTTAGGGTATTTTCATGAACAGTTGGACAATTTTGCCCCTATTACCCAGAAGAGGAAATGGAAAGTATGATACTTTTTTTTAAATAATAAATAATGTACTAGCCAGACGGAAACGTGTTTTGGCTAAGAAAACGGAATAAGAATTAACAAGGGTAACGTATTTGTGATAAGGAAACGAATGTATTTTGGCCAGAATTTGATCGGCGACGATCAAACTCAATAGGTTTATGGGTTAAGATGCCGGAATTGACTGCTTTGATACCAGTTGATACACTCTTACAAGAATCAACGAGATTCAAATAAGAATTGAGCTCAAGAATTAGTTAATGGGATTTGTTATGGCTTACAGACTTGTAGAAGTTTATTACAAGAGAGAATTACAAAATCAAAACCGCTTACAAATGTGAAATGAATTGTGTTATATACAAATGAAATGATGAAATGGTACATGTAACGGCTTTTCGCACTAAATGGTAAGGGTTAAAATTGCTTATTTGAACCCCACACGTGCCATGCACGCGTATACTTATTTAAACTCATGTCCTTTGCAAATGGAAGTGGTGGTGGAACTAAATTATCTTAATAAGTAAATAGTGTAAACTTAAAACAAAACATTTTTATCATAGATTTAACACAATTATAAATCATTAAATAATTTATCTTAATACATATCCAAAATTTAACATAATAAAAACTAGGGCAAATGATAAAAGAAAAAGTATCATACTTTCCATTTCCTCTTCCGGGTAATAGGGGCAAAATTGTCCAACTGTTCATGAAAATACCCTAAAGAGGATGAATTTGAAAGTATATTACCCGCAGAAGCAAAAATTTTGTTCGCTACCCTGAAGAGGAAAGAGTGGCAAGTATAATACTTTTTTTTTGATATTTGCCCATATTTATAAATGGGATATATGTACCTCAAAAATGACAAGTCCCCCCTCCCTCCGTAACTTTTTTTCTATTTTTATTTATAGAAAAGAAAATATAAAGTTTGACTGGAAATACGAAATATAAATTGATAAAAGACAAAGAAATACATAATATAACTTGATAAAAAAAACTGTGTTATACTGTTAATAAATAAATCAAATGGCAGGTTGGATGGCTAGAGAATACTAATAGTACCATCCATTTATAATTGATCACACTCATATGTTGTAAAACTATAAAACATAAAACACGGAACACAAAATATAAAGTTTGACAGAAAATATGAAACATAAAATGATTAAAGACAAAAAAATACAGAATATAAACTGATAAAAAACTGTGTTGTACTGTTAATTAATAAATTAAATGATGGGCGGAATGGCTAGAGAGTGCAAATAGTACCACAATTTATAATGGGAGGTGATTTGCACACTCCAAAATATTATTGGGACATTCGTATGTACAAACAGTTGAAGGACAGTATTAATACTGTACAAGTATTTAATGTACAAATAAAGTGTAATCATTTTTGAAAATGTACATATTAATTCCTTTTTATAATTGATCACACTCATATGTTTTTATATTATCTTTTGATAACTAACATTTATATATTATCTTCTGATTAAAGTATCATACAAATAACTTATGTTTAACGCTATTGCCTTTGTTTATATATGCTACATATTAAAATATCAAAATATTTAATAAAAAAAGATAACCACGTGAGATTTAGATAATAATATTTTGTCATTTAAAACTAACACTTACATTTATCATTGATTCCATCATTTTTTAATCAAATAACCATTATTGGTCGATTAACAAGTCATTAATACACGAAAAATTCATCCATCAACATATATATCTAATTAGGATGGTTAATTATCATGTATGGCTCCATGATCCCAAGAACATGATAGTTTTGATTGGATCTTCCCTATTTAATATACGATTAGGTCTTTTAACTTCTTCGACATTAGAAACGTGTGTTTGGCATGTGAACTTTCATTTCTACTATCATCAACTAGCATAGCAGCTCGAAAAGCTTGTCGAAGTCTGTCCTTGACCATCCTTGTGCACTCATGAACCGCCGAGCTTTCACCGGAAATATGTTGAGGCTTCATCGTTGCTCCAAAAGAGTTGTGATTTTAGAATGTTTAGTAAGTGTAGAGATTGAACTAGTGAAGTAAGATAGGAGAATTGATTCGTATTTATAGAAAACTCTATGGAGAATTGTGGCCCACTAGAAGGATAGGATCGATTCTTTATGTTTGGTGGTGGATTACAGATCAGCTTTTAGAATAGTTCTTTTGTTTGGGCCTTCTAAAATTTAAAGTTGGGATTTTACTTCTTCTTTTTATTGCCTTTAACTTTTAAGTCTTTCTAAAATTATTTCTTAAGAAAATTAGATTTTGTGTCGTGATCAATTTGGTGTCTCTTTGGTTGTCAAACAGAATATTCAACAGTTTTCAGCAAGTTATAGCTTGTTGGTTGTTTATTTATAACTTGAAGTTTTGTCTCAAATTTTGTTCGGGTTTTTTCTTATCGGTGAAAAGTTAGCGGTAAGGTAAAATTATGATTTCGGATTGCATAGACCACCCGTAAAGCTTATGAATTTTGATAAGTGGGCTCGAGCATTATTATACTACTCAATTTTTGTCAACTAAAGTTATGGTTATTCAATTACTCTCGATAAAAAGGGTTTGAGATAAAATCTTAATTTTAAAAGAAATATTGGCTTTCTTTTGTGAAAAGCAGATATCATATTTTTCATACCTAACTTTGACCAAATATCCAATGAAATACAACATCTGGATGTATTTTTCACTTTCATATTGTGACCTTTTTTAATAGGTTATATTGTGTTACTCTTATTATATCACCCTATGTTTGTTAATGACGATTAAAAGCATGTTATAGAGTTGTGATTTATGAATATATGTTCGTCACTAAGCTTATGAAGTTCTTATGTATAGTAAAATGTAAATGATTTATTTTAGAGTAAATACTGAAAATACTCTACGTACTATTTCAAATAAGTCATTATGTTTCATCTACTAACTTTATACTCATTACGCGTTTTGAAGTGTTATATTTAACTCATTATACACTATCTTTCTCATTAAAAGACTTAAATACCCTTATGTCTTCTTCAACATCTAGCATTTTTGCATCTTCATTTTTTTGTGCACAACGACTTTTTTCAAGGTAAATTTTTTCCCCTCCATCCTCTATCTTCCTGGTTCCGCCACTTCACGTGTTAGACTTTTTTTATTTTCGTTAATTTATTCTCACTACTAATCAGCATTTGGTTATAAAAGGAAGCAAGCACGAGACATCAAAGGATCATACCCCAATCATTTTCATTATTGCAACTTTTTATTTTTTGTCAGTTTTTTTTTCGTTTTTAGTCGGAAAATGGTTTTCAACTGGAATTAATGGTGCTCGATTGGAGTTTATGAGCTGTGGAAGATGAAGATGTAGTAAATGACCAAATTACCCTTAAAAATGATGTATAATAAGTTAAATATAATACTTACAAAACATAATGAGTATAAAATTAGTTTAGGAAGTATAATGAGTTATTTAAGATAATATCTCCTGCATCATATTTCGTTTGCGTAAATGGTTTATACACCGAGAAGAAGTTAAAAGAAAGCTAACGCGACTATATCTATACTACATAAAATGAAAAAATGGTCAATAAGTCAAATTGTGAAAAATGAAAAGTGAAATTGGTCAATAAGTCAATGTATACGCCAGCCCATTCAAATTGGAAAATCACGTATCTTTGATTTGCAAATGTATTTCTTGCTAGTCCCATTCATCTTTATTAATATTAATATATACTATTGGAAAGTCAAAATTCATATATACTATTGCAACAAAAGAAACGTATCTTTATTAATATATACTATCGGAAAGTCAAAATTCATTCAATGAAACATTTCGTCAGCCCATTCATCTTTAAACATTATACGAAACACTTACCACAATATCACATATCGTTAATTGTCTGCCGCTAGAAATCGATGCCGCTAGGCACGGGTACTCGTCTAGTTTTAACAAATAGGTAGAATAATTATTGTTTGTTTTGATAACCAAATCGCCTCACATGTTTAGTAAAATTAGCTTCACAATAACTTATTAAAGTTTGAAAGAAATAAATTGTCCAACAAAAACCAAAGTAGTTTTAACATCAACATGTTTGTATATATTTTGACATTTACCCATACATGTGTTATATGTAAAAAACATGTTCTTGGCGTAAATAAGATTTTTTTAATTTCATTAAGAAACAAAACCTGTGCATTGCACGGGTCAAAATGCCTAATTGAAAATTAGGTATTCAGTCCAATTACATTCAAACAATAAACAAAAATTGATCATTATTTTACAACGAAAACTATTTGCAAAACTCCATAACCCATGTATTATAAGCACAAGCAGCCTTGCGGAAACCTTTGAAGCCTGCCTCCTTGGCTAAGGCTTCAAATTCTTTTTCAGTCCTCTCTTTGCCTCCTGGGTTGTGAGCCAACATAATCACATCAATGTGTATCACATTTTGGGTCGCTGAAGTGGTGTCTGGAGCCTCAGGAAGGATACATTCAGCCACAATCACTTTCCCATTTTCCGGAAGTGATTTGTAGCAATTTTTGAGAAATTTTAAGCAGTGTGCATCACTCCAGTCATGAAGAATCCACTGTAAAGTTAAACACCAAGATGTTAGTTAGAATAGGTACAAATAAAGGTGTTTAAACGGGTCTAAAGCAAAGATATCCACCTTCATAAAAATTGCATCTCCTTTTGGTACACTTTCAAACATATCTCCTCCAACATTCTCAACACCAGGATAAGTGGTGGCATCTTCAATGACATGGGGTAAGTCGAAATTGATACCCTTGAGTGAAGTGTGTTTAGAAATGATCATGTTAAGGCTAGCACCAGTGCCACCACCAACATCGACTAAAGTGGTGAGACCATTGAAACCATCATATAAATCTACAATCTTTTTCATTGTCATGGTGGAATGACCAAACATTCCACTGTTGAAAACCTTATTAAATCTTTGATCTTTTCCGTGGTACTCAAAAGCCGACATACCATAAGCCTTGTTGAACGGAATTCCACCATCTAAAACGGCATCTTTTAAATAGTACCTAACATCATGATTTCAAATCTAGTTAGTTAACCTTCATATGACAATATATATATAGTTTTTTTGGTGTGTTATATAATGTGCATTATGAAGTTAGTTATGTACTAATATACTAGATAGTGTGTTATATAGAATCTTACCAGCTCTCCATGAGAATCTTATCTTGGTTCATGAGCAATAGCGGAGCTAATGAGACACCACCATCATTCTTGATCAAGAACTTGCACACGGGGGCTAAACCATAAAACCGCTCACTACTACCATCATCGCTCTCCTTGAGGATACAAGTGAGCACTGAGTGGCTAGCAAGAAGACTACAAATCCTGTCAAGCATCACTGGTGCTTCAGGGTTGTTAACATTCGGGAGCTGAGCCACCAGCTCTGAGGCCGAAAGCAAACCGCCAGGACCCGCTTTCACAATGGTCTCAAGCAAATCAAGCTCAATGGCGGTTTTCACGACCATTGGCAAAACAGATGCAGTTGCTAACTGCATTGCAAATAAGAAAGCTTCATCTTGGTTCGCATCGACCGGAACATTAGTATAACCTGAAGTTGAACCCATCTTTTAGCTAATGATATATTTTGCACTTAGGTATATATGTTTTTTGTATGTATTTGTATTGGTGCATTTGAGAACATGACTGAACTAATGTATATATACACATGTGTTTCACCAACCTCACGTAGTCTAAACCTCATTTTAAAAATGAAAAAGATATGACAATAGTCACAATTATTCTGCAACTTTATTTGACCAAGTTACGAACTTATAATAAGATTTAATACATATTGTGCAAGTGGATATATGATTATATGAAATGAAAATTAGAAGAGGCTTCGCAGAAAACGGTGACTGCCACCACATTCCAAATTATTCAACTTAAAAGTTACGCAGAAAACGGTGACTGCCACCACATTCCAAATTATTCAACTAAAAAGTTATGACTTCATAAAATTAATCCTCTATACCAACCCTATAGCCATCCAATTGAGAACGAACAAATAAACTTCTTCTCATTTTATTCTTATTATTATCAACTAAGATATAGAATATGAATTTTGTGAATTATAACGAAGAAATATACTTAAAAATGGGACAAGGAAATCGACATGTAGATGATTGATGAGACTAAAAATGGGTGTCATATGAAAAATTAAAAGCAGATGATTTACATATTTTTTATTTTTATTTGCACACTCATCATACAAGTTTTTAAAACATGATGCAAATATAGTATAATTGTCTGATGCGGTATTTAGAGTATCTCAATAAAAAAAAATGTGCAAATCTATTCCCAAAATTATATCTCATCTCTTATTTTTTTTTGGGCTAATAACCTATTAAAGCATCATACTTGTCACAAATGTTAGTTCGACGTAGCGAACAAAAAAAAATACCTCTTTTAGACATTAAACTTGACATTGTTGTCTTCAATTGAGTATTATGACCATTTTACCCTTCCAAATTACATAAATGGTCCCTGTGGGTTTGCGAAAATTACATCCATCGTCCCTAGGCTAAATTACAAAAATAGTCCCTGTCGTTTGAAAAAATTGCGTCCATCGTCTGAAAGATTCATTCTGGTGCTGGTGGGGAGTCTTTGAGAGACTACATAAGCACTTACAGGGTCCCTGATTTTATACATTTGAACCCAAAATTTCCAACTTTCCCATCATGGTCATCAGCTCATCAGTTCAATGAAGTCACCTCCCAAGACAATAATCAGTATCAGTCAAATGGGTCAAATGGTTGTCTTGATGATTGTAAATCGAGAAGTGTGGACCCGGATCCATCAGATGGGTCAAATGGTTATCTTGATGATTGTAAATCCGAGAACCCGAGTCAATCAAACGGGTCAAATGGTAATCTTAATGCTTGTAAATCAGACGATGGGGACCCAAATCAATCAAACGGGTCAAATGGTAATCTTGATGATTGTAAATCAGAAGGTGAGGAGGATCGATCAAATGGGTCAGATGATCTCGATGTTTGTGAATCAGAAACGTATGGTTTATCAACTATTGGAGAAGGAAGTGATCCTGATTATTATTTTTATGAAGATAATGAACTTGCTTACGAGTATCCAGCAATTATTTCCGATGATGAAATGGTTTTAGAATCGGCAATACCAGACGAGAATGAAATTAGTTTGAACATAACAGATCTCGTTGGACAATGGATCATTTATGCAATTTATCTTTTGGAATTTATCTTTTGGACAATGGATGCAATTTTTAAAAACTCAAGGGTAAAATGGTCATCACAATTTTTTATTTTATCTTTATTACTCAATTGAAGACAAAAATGTCAAGTTTAATGTCTATAAGAGCTATTTTTTTTGTTCGCTACATCGAACTGATATTTGTGACAAGTATGATGCTTTAATAGGTTATTAGCCCCTTTTTTTTTTAACAAATCTAAAAATAAAAAATTAATTTTTTTTTAACTAAACGCACTAAGCGTTTAGTTGCAATTTTCTTTTCTAAATTTTCTATTTTCAGCTTTATTTATCCACAAAATATTGAAAAAACGTTCATATGATATTGATGCAACATATCTGACCAGGTTTTAATATTTATAATGTTACTCATCTACCTATGGTCTACCTTATGCGCTAACGGGTAGAGAACCCGATCGTGTGTAGTGTAGTATTCGTTAAAGCCGAGGTCGTCCTAAAAGCTATGTGAATAGATCCTAATATAAGTCTCTGTCACGTTTTAAATGGGTATTGAATTGTTTGATAAACTAAATAACATAAATTAAATGACAATATTAAATAAAGATGAATCAGTAGGGATAAAGTGTACTAGTCTAGTTGTTCATCCTATCGTGCAATGACTATGTTCTCTAATTAATCCTTCTATCGCTTCAAGTAGGGCATAAGATTCACTAAACTCTTATGGTCAATTCGCCTAGCCTATTTCCCTAGAATCCTTTCTGGAATCAAAGACTTTTTCTTTGTGTGGCCCGATCACTTGGATCTTAGACCACACATCTAACTTCTTAAGTTCATCCAACCCGGAGGGTGATCCTATGGTCAATTAGCACACAAGGAATTGGCATTCCTCGCAACCAATCACACTAGGGTCCTATGGTCAATTCTCCTAGTGCAAGAAGTAAAATCGGTCTTCAAAAATACCTAAACTAGAGGATCTAACGAAAAACTATGCATGTACACACTAGCAGCGATAATAAAAGCATGAAAATATAATCAAAAGATGAAAGGAATCATAACTAGGCTAGCGCCAAAGGTGCTTAGCCGATCATATTATAAAAAACACTAGATTCAATGTTTTGCATGGTAATGAAAGACATGAAATCGTAAATGTAAATGAAATAAGAACCGATAAAACTTATTGATGTTGTGATGTGATTTCTCCCTTGGAAAATGCTCCGTATGCTATTGGAGATCGTCCTTGTGGAACCCTACTTCGTCATCTGGTGAATTGTCGTGAGAAAGATGTGTAAAATGCAGAAAATATGGTTGGTATTTATAAGTCCGAAACAGCTACGACGTAACCTTGAGTTGTGGTTACACCATAATTAGTGTAATCTCTTACGATCTTATCCATAAATAGATATTTACGGCGTAACCTAGATGGATAGTTACGCCGTAACCTCCTAGGGTTTCGTCTACGTCGTAATCTTCATGCCTGGTTACGTTGTAATCTTGTCAATATCTCAAGTCCCCTTTTGTTCACTTATTACGCCATAACCTCATACATTGGTTACGGCGTAACCTTCTTAATCATGAAAATCTCTTCAGTCTTTAAAATATTATGGCATAACCTCTGTAATAGTTACACCATAATCCTTGATTAGCGTTGACTTGTTCTTCATGTTTGAATTCACAGTTACGACGTAAATGGAGAGTGGAACTACACCGTAACCTCTTCACAGTCCGCATATTAAAGTGTGTATCTTTGTAGGTTCTTTTCCAATTTCGCGTTTCTTTTGTTCCTATGCTCATTTACAACCTGGAAACGAAATATAAAGATATCAAAGTATATATCCATATAAACGATACAAATAATGAGCATAATAGGAGGAAATTGACACTTAAATATCAAGATTATTTGATGTCATCAAATATCACCTCACTTAAACTCTACTTGCCCTCAAGTAGACCTTATTAAAATCATTTCTAAAATGACATCCCACAATTTTACTTGAGAAATATGAGATAAAAAACTTCCTACGCTAGATTTCAAAGTCGAACACCTCACAAAATGGGAAACAAACACTCATACTTTCTCTAATCTAAGCGTCAATTTCCGGGTGATCACTAAATGCACAGTCATAGCATGTATTCTATCATAGGCTTGGCGATTACACATATCTCCACCACTAGAGCTAAGGTCAAAACAATCTTCGGAGGCAATATTGGGTGAACAAATTATATAGGCAAGGGTGAATTGTCTTTAATAACGTGCCACGACAAAGGGGACAAAACCAATGATACATGACCAAATCCATGGCCAAGACACCAATGATGCTCGCTTTCTCACCTAGACACACTTCATGACTAAAGAGTAGGGTAAGACATGGGATGCACAAAATTGGTGTAAAAATGAAATAAGAAGCAAATAGGCTTAGCATACAACCAAGTCTTCATCATCCGCCGTTCATCCAAAATCCAAGCTTCAAGACGCAAAAACCGGATCATAATGCAACAAGTAAGTGTACCATTAGCGGACGTCATGATGGGCACACTACTTGGTCTACATTAATATGTTGGTGTAAACACGTCACCAACTCAAATCTTCAAATGTGATCGAAGTGGCCTCCTCGATACTAATCCGTTAAGCTTATATCAAGTTAGTGCTACAATTTTTGCACTATCACTTCATAAACAATAAATAACAAGCAATCGTTTTTTTTTAATCATAACTATATAAAATAATATCACCCCCCACTTGAGATGAATCATATATGAGAAACTTTGATGGGGTCTTCAATGATCTTCAAATATATGTCTTTGACATAGGCGTAATTCATGAATCTCTTTACTTAAACCTTAAACTTGAGCATATGATGACTTTCCAATCATGAGCTAAGACTACACGGTAGGCTAAGACGAATAGGTGTATCGAAAAAATATTGATAAGGGTATGAAATTAAAAGAATGGCTCGGAAGGGTGTATCTAGGGGTATCTTGCACTAAAGATGAGTGCAACAAAAAGGTTTTAACACGGGGGTGAAGAGTCGAGGTGACTAGTCGATAAACACACACAATTATATACACATATGGGCTATTTGGGTGTTAATCCTAAAATATTTCCTTCTCGAATTGTCTCTTCGAAATGTATCAAGCTAACTCAGCACACTACTCGTCTATGGTCTCGAAATGATGTAAAGGCCAAGTTCTAAAGTTTACATACTACCGACACACTCAATATTTGGTGGATTTGGGGTAAATAAAGGAAAATGGAAAGGCTAAATCTCACGATAGAAATCAAGGGTTATAGAGCGCTCGTCTAATGTCTCGTTAGGAAAAAATGTCAAATTTTTAAAAATGGCATAATTTTTCAAAATAAACTAAAAAAATGAGGGCAAGCAAGTTCAAGTTATAATGCTACTCCCGTCCCCACACTTGAAATATGCAAAGTCTCTTTTGTACTAAACATGAAATAAAGATGAGGAAAAGTAGAATTGGAATGAGAACTTCCCTGGACTTTTCTCTAAAATGAAAGAAGGATCACGTTGAAATGCATGCCTTCGTCTTACCTCCATGAGCAAACTTCAATTCCCTGAAATCACGACACTACCAACAAGCATAATTCTAAAATAAAAAGGAAAAAATAAAACAAACCAAAACCTAACTCACTTTCGTAGGAATCACGGTTGCATTTAGCGCATGTAACAAGCTTTTTAAACCACTCGGTGTCCCGAGTGGACGAGTGAAGTCTCGTAAGGGTTTACAGGGAACACACTCACAAAGTTCATTTAAAACTAATACAAGGTTATGGTAAGTATGATTAAAATTTAAATTTGGTGACAGGACATGTTACGGCGTAACCATAGACTGGGGTTACGCCGTAAAGTCTGCACATAATGTAAATTTACAGACTGGTTCTATCTTCCGAGAGCTTTACGCTATTCTCCTTGCTCCAATTCCTGCAAAAATTAAAAACAAACATTCCAAACCCAACAATACTAATAAAAAAAGGAAAAGAAAAAAGATAATTCGGGTTGTCTCTCAAAAGAGCACTTTTGTTTATTTTACGAGTCCTTAAGTTAGACTCAAAGCCGCGGATATTCCTTCATCCACCACCTAAAGCGGTATCCAATGTGTCCATGATTACGTGGTCATTTACAACTATATCGCACTCCTCCTGATAGCAATCGATCATCCATTCAATAAAAAACTTTTTTTTGATCTTTTTATCCTTCTTTGAAGTACCGAACCAATTCGTAAGCCACTCATTAAATGATAAGCATTGTTCCCCAAAATCTTCATATATTTCACCCTTTCATTGGAAATCATTAATGCTTGTGCGTTTTTTCGAACAATTATCCCTTTCATTCGTAGTGGATCCCTTATCAAGTAGCTTTTCCTGTTCAAAGCGATAGTTGACGTAGTCGCGCTGGAATCTTCTAATCAGATTCTCGTTAATAATTGTGTTCCTTTACCTAACTTTATACCATTTAAGGTAAGATAGATTCCCGAATTCAATATCGCGCTTTTCTAACCCATGGAAGCATGTCCATTCTAAATGGGTTCTTTGGCTTTCTTCTAACTTTCCATACTCTCCACCATTACATTTGTTATGAAAAGTGTTACAAGATGATCAGGCTTCCGCAGATCCTTCATTAACCATTATCACCGGATTGCAATAGTGATTTGTTAAAGCTGGAGTTTTCTCTTCCATAATTCGATCATGCCTAACCTGTGCCTGCTTAGAATTTTCAACATTCTTTCTACTATTTTCATAAATCAACTATAATGGCGACTCAAAATAAAACAGATCGGGGTCTATCCCTAAGATGTATAAAGATTCAACAGGACCCTCAATAGTACGGATTCCTTTGGAAGATCCAAGGCCAGGGTTTGAAAATTCATTCATATCAAAAGTTATTCATTCCCCTCCTACTTCCAAAGAAATCTGCTTTTCAAATACTTTAATGTGTGCATGAGATGTAGCTAAAAATGGTCTTCCTAAGATTATGTTGTTATGTTGTCGTCGAGCCATTTCTATAACCACAAAGTCAGCAGAGAAAAGGAATTTACCAATTTTAAGTAACACATTATCAATAGTTCCCTTAGGCGTTGTTCTAGTGGTATCAGTCATTTCAATCATCATTGTTGTTTCTTTAAGATTGGTTAGTTTTAAGTGTTCAAACAACAAAAAAGAAATGAAATTAACACCAGCACCAAGATCAGCTAAAGCATGCATATTAAAGTTACCAATAGTGCAAGGTAGCAAAAAGTCTCCAGGATTGAGCTCCTTTTTAGGGAGTTGGAAGGGTAAAATTCCTTCATCTTTGGTGTCATCATTTTCCTGCAAGTAGTTGATTCCCCAAAATTCATTAATAAATCCCGAAATGGGCTGCACTTCATCCTGTTCATCCTGTGTGAAAACAGCTCTATATGCTTCAGTGACAGTTTCAGCTTCTTTAGTTTCGAAATCCTTAGCAAGTTGCCCAATTTGAGTCTCTAAATTTTTGATTGCGGCATCTTGGTTTCATAAGTTCCTGTCCGTGTCCTCCTTTACTTTATTCATTCATTCCTTAAACTTGTCATTTTTCTTTGAAGAATCCTCAATATGTTTATTGACCATTTATTCGAGGCTGGGTCTTTTGGTTTCGAACAGTGGCCTGTTGTTGATCCTTGCACAATATCCTGGAGGTCCTGCGCGATACTTAGCTCCGTTACCCCCGTATCCTTGAAATTGTCTATTAGCCTCACCATATTTGACTTCTTCAACTCTCTTAACCTCTTCTTTAAATGGGCAGTCCTTGGCAAGGTGAGCTCCTCTGCAAGTGTCGCATCCTACTTATATAGCATGCACATTTTCCTTTAGATTCTTCATATCCCTGCCAAGACTTTCAAGTCTGTTAGTAATAATAGCGATACCATCCAAACTTTCTTCCATGCTTCTGCTGTCCCCATTATGCCACTTTTGCGAGTGGTCTACCATGTCTTGAATATCTTCAAGGGCAAGAGTAGAAGTCATTCCAGGGATCGGCCCCTGAGAATCGAGCATCTGCCTTGTTGCTAAGGTCATGAGTTGGATACCTGTAGAGAAGATCATTATACCTATCCCAAGCTTGGTATAATATTTCGTCAACATCCAGTCTGAAATTATGGAGCTCCTCAAGTTGTTTTGCTGTCTTAGAAGGAGGGAAATAGCGTTAAAAAAACTCTTTTAAGGAGATTCCATGTGTTGATGGTTCCAGCGGGCAACCTATCAACCCATCTTTTAGCGGCTCTAGTGAGTGTCATTGGAAACACTCGGAGCATGATAGCATCGTGAAAAACACCTGGGAACTTGAACAAGCTCACGATGTACAAGACATTTTCCACATGCTCGTAAGCATCTTCGGTCTTGTTTGAAAATGGATTTGCACGTAATTCCCTCATGAACTGGTTCTTGATCTCGAAATGGAGATCCGCTCTAATATCCGGCCTAACAAGGCTCTACCCTTGCTCTTCTCGAGACATAGCAAGGTACTCTTCTAGAGTAAGCGTATCAATATCCACAACTTCCATGATTCCTGAAACTAAAAGAAAAGTGTAAGAAAAACAAAAGTATTTAAATTAAAACTTAAACAAAAATCCAAATATAGCTCCCAGGCAACGGCGTAAAAAAATTTATGCAGGATTTCTGACCAGGTTTTAATACTTATAATGTTACTCGTCTACCTATGGTCTACCTTATGCACTAACAGGCAGAGAACCCGATCGTGTGTAGTGTAGTATTCGGTAAAGCCGAGGTCGTCCCAAGAGTTATGTGAATGTGCCTATTTTAACTCTATGTCATGTTTTAAAGGGGGTTTGAATTTTTTGATAAACTAAATAACATAAATGAAATGAAAATATTAAATAAAGATGAATCGGTAGGGAGAAAGTGTACTAGCCTAATTGTTCATCCTATCGTGCAATGACTATGTTCTCTAATTACATCTTCTATCACTTCAAATGGGGCATAAGATTCACTTGAATCCTATGGTCAATTTGCCTAGCCTATCTCCCTAGAATCCTTTCCGGAACCAAAGACTCTTTCTTTGTAGTAAGCGGAAATACGGTAGACTAGTTTGAGTCATAAAGTGCCGCTACATGCTAGATTATTACTTTGTGTGGCCCGGCCTCTCGGATCTTAGACCACATATCTAACTTATTAAGTTCATCCAACCCGGAGGGTGGTCCTATGGTCAATTAGCACACAAAGAATTGACATTCCTCGCAACCAACCACATTAGGGTCTTATGATCAATTCTCCTAATGCAAGAAGTACAACCGGTTTTCAAAACTACCGAAACTAGAGGATCTAACGAAAAACTATGCATGTACACATTAGAAGCAATAATAAAAGCACGAAAATATACTAATCACTACTAGGCTAGCACCAAATGTGCTTAGCCTATCATATTATAAAGAACACTAGATTCAATGTTTTGCATGGTAATGAAAGACATGAAATCGTAAATGTAAATGAAATAAGAATCGTTGTTGTGATGTGGTTTCTCTCTTGGAAAATGCTCTGTATGCTGTTAGAGATCGTCCTTGTTGAACCTGACTTCGTCCTCTGGTGAATTGTGGTGAGAAAGATGTGTGAAATGCAGGAAATAGGGTTGGTATTTATAGGTCCGACACAGCTACGGCGTAATCTTGAGTTGTGGTTACGCCATAACTAGTGTAGTCTTTTACAATCTTATCCATATATAGATATTTACAGCGTAACCTAGATGGATAGTTACGTAGTAACCTCCTAGGGTCTCGTCTACATCGTAATCTTCATACCTGGTTACGTCGTAATCTTGTCAATATCTCAAGTCCCCTTCTGTTCACTTATTACGCCGTAACCTCATACATTGGTTACGGCGTAACCTTCTTAATCATGAAAATCTCTTAAGTCTTTAAAATATTATGGCGTAACCTCCGGTAATAGTTACGCCGTAAATGGAGAGTGGAACTACACCATAACCTCTTCACAATCAGTATACTAAATTGTGTATCTTTGTAAGTTCTTTTCCAATTCCGTGTCTCTTTGTTCCTATGCTCATTTACAACCTGGAAAATAAATATAAAGAAATCAAAGCATATATCCATACAAACGATACAAATAATGAGCATAATTGGGGAAAATTGACACTTAAATATTAAGATTATTTGATGTTATCAGATATTGTTTTCTATTCCAAAGAAAACAATGTGGGTTACAAGGGAAACAAGGAAAAAAAAATGTTTTGCAGTTTCCGGAGAAGCAAATTTTGTGTTTTGTAGAGAATTTGATGAAAAACATTTTGATTTGAACGTAATCTCTATTTTTCTTATTCTGAATAAAACATTTTATGAAAAGACAAGGTGTTATATGTTCACATTAGCTTGCCTTTGAACTTATCAGGCTTCATCTAGTTACTGTACAAAGCTTTACTTGTTAACTTATATTGTTAGGGTAGGATAACCATGTAAGAGCAATCCAACAAGTCTTAGCCCATGATTCGTCGCCGAGACAAAACTAAAATGATAGACACTATTCAATGTGCCCAGCCACCATGCCTTTCGACATTTGTAGTCATAAAAAAGTCATTACCGTCTGTCGAAAAGGAGACAGTCAGTAGCACAACTTAGCTAACGACCAGTATCATATTCTTCGAAATACACATTTAACTATTTGATGCTTCAAATACATTAAATTGATGAATATTTCGCTTGTGCTGCTCTAGTCAACTATAATAACATCCACCTTTCTTTTCGTTTTGATCAAATCATAACACTGGATTGAAATAGGATCGAAAAGATCCTTTTCAATGTTATCATATAAGCCGAGAGTAAAAAAATATTGATTGTTTTATTAGATTTCTCTGGAAAGTGCATAACCATTCTATTACCAGTTGCCATGAAAAGTATCATTCAAGCACTTGATAAGCAAGACATACCATCAATCGACCTTCGATAAGAAGAAAAGCTACGAACGTTCAAAAGACGTGTTGAAAAATACCCATCTTTTATACTTGAAATGGGGATCTACTCATATATAGTCGCTTTTGAACTTAAAGTACATAATACGACAATAGACTCATACTGAAAATTAAGAGATTTGTTGCATCAAAGGAGTATGTCGGGGGCATCAACAAAGTTTACAACTTTTCTATGCATGTGCAAAAGCATTAAGGTACCTATCACAAGTTCACAACGATGATGAATTTTTCGCTTTCAGTTTTGAACTGTAAAGATGTTTTTCTTGTTGCAATGTTAACATCAAGAATTAGGTTATAAGCATCATGAACTTTGAATCAATAATATTAGACCTCATGTTAGAATTAAAATACCAAGACTTGATTAGTCATAAGTAGGTCTTAACGAATTTTCCGACCTTAGTTCTTTGACACAATCACAGAAAAGAAAATTTGGCATGCTGATTTAAATATGTGTCATTAGAATCTCTCCATATTGCCAAAATGAGCTTTACTAAAGCTGTGAGTTTTTTTCTTTTTTTTTTTTTTTTTTTTTTTTTTTTTTTTTTTCCTAATTACGAATGGCTCTCCTTTGTTCCCTTTAATACAAAAAAGAGAAAAAGAATACACTTAAACTTAACCAATGTAATTTCAACAATATGGATAACTTAAAAAAGAATGGATTACCTATAAAGTTGCTAGAGTTGAATGGGCACATACCCTTTTCCAAAAGAAGTGGTCCGTACCACAAAAGTATTTTACTGATCAAATCTAAGATAGGAAACCAACTTTTTTTTGGGCAAAGGGTTTCAATACCCGATGAATAGAATTAATGAAATAAAAGTTAGATACATGAGAAGTGGCGATGAACCACTCAAGCCCTATTGCATCAAGAAAAACTTCACATGGTCCACATAAGCTCGAACCACAATAACCAACTAAATAACAAAACCAAATAGAAGGCACTTGGATGTGGATTACATAAACAATAAGTGCAGCCAAGTGCAAATCCACCAAAGGCTACGTAAGATTAGTAGATATGCGCCAAGTAGCCACCGTCTTCAACACCATTCTGGTTTTCTTGAATTTAAATGTCGTAATCTTCATACGAACCATCTCCATGATCACGTCACATACAAACTCTTCCTTTCTCGAGTCTTTAGAATGAATACGGTTATTTCTTTCTTGCCAAATGAAATAAGCCGAGGCAGCAAATACCAATCGACTAACCACACTTACGACTGATCTTTTAGGCGCCATGGGAATCAGCCAGTTAGTTATATCTTCCAAACGCGAAGGGAAATTTTGTAATTCAGCCTTGCGAACAACCAGGTTCCAAACTTTGAACGAGAAAGGACACTCAATGAACAAGTGTTCATGAGAATCCTGCACAAGAAACCAACTTTATTTTTGTTTAAACATGTTACGTAAACGACACAATCATTTACTAAAGGCTCGTCAATCGTCACTAGGCACTTAAGAGATTCAATACCAAAATGCAAGAACATTGTGAGTTATTTCAAATTGTGGACTTTTTTTTCCCGTTAACCAACTTTAAAAATGAGAAAAAAGAAAAAAATAATAATAAAAAAACTCATCGAGTGGGTTGGTCACCACGGCGAGAGAGGCCATGGTGCAACCCAATGCATCGATCTCACGCCATTGAGTGGCGTTGTGGGATGGCTTGAGGCTTAATAGCAATACGTACCTTACACTCCTAGGGTAGGATAAATATATAAGAGCGATCCAACAAGTCTTAGCCAATCATTCGTCACCGCGACAAAACTAACATGCTCGACACTATTCAATGTGGCCAACCGCATGCCTTTCGACATTTGTAGTCATAGACAAGTCATTATCGTCTGTTGAAAAGGAGACAGTCAGTAGCACAACTTAGCTAACGACCAGTATCATATTCTCCGAAATACACATTTTTTTGGAGCGACAATTTTAACTATCTCACAGCATTTATACCACAAATCCATCTCGCATGTCCTAAGTAGGACTTGAACTCATAGCCATTTTGGTTGAGGAGCTTCTCACACAACATGTTCTACCATTGGGACACAAGCCCTTTGGTTCGAAATGTTAGTTTAATGGACATAAAATAATATATGTGTGTTATGATCGAGCTCGAGAGCACGGGATTGCACACTTTACGTATGAGAATTAAAGTTTTAATACTTAAATATAAAATGTTGTATTTAGTTATGAATTACACAAAACAACTAACGAGCGTTAAGTAATTAATAGTAATGAACTAACGGTCGTTAAGTGAAATAAGGAAAGGACTATAGATGAAAAATAGGAAACAAGAAAGATCTAAAAACCCTTGTGGGTTACTAAATTCGATTGGCTAGGGGTAAACCGATCCCAATCCCAACTTGTTCTCCAAGTTTTGTCATCATATATATATAAACCTAAGGTTAATTATTTTGTATCTCTTGTACAGAATACCTAAACCCTAAAATTGTTTACTTGGTTTCTTTTGCATGACCGATCGTTTAAACACCTTACAAGGGTCGATTGGTTTGTTTTTTTTATAAACAAATGTTTTTTGTTAATCAAACTAGCATTTACTTTAATTAGTTAATAGTGCGTGTGTACAAGAACGTGGTACTAACACACTATTGTTAGTATCTCGGATTGAATTACAAAAGGGTAAGGGGTAATTCTAATAATCCACATAAACCCTAATTAGGGTTCAATTTAATTGAAGAGTTGCTTGGATTGATTCTTGTTTTGCTAGAATCAAAAGGTACGCATATTTTTATGTTTTAGTTAATTAACGAGCATGTGAGCCCGCGCGCCGTTTTATGTTTATGAGACTTAGTACTATAGGTATCAGATGACCCAGAGGGATATGGCCTGAATTGACCCAAACCCGACTAACCTTGACTTTATGTTTTTTTTTTTTTTTGTGAAATTATAAAGTAAACATAATGCTAAAAAAAATTCACTTAAAGCAAACAGAATCCTCACAGAAAACAACATGAAAGAGGCTGATATTACCAAAGTATATGTTACACATTGCTTTGTGATTCGTTGAGGTTTAGGGGTGTGTGTGTATGGATAAAACCACAATATCGATATCAAAAATAACCACAAGGAATGATTTAAAATCCCTTTAGGAAAAAGGATAATGAATCAAAACCCGTGAGTGATAGTGATACGGATTAGGAAATCCGAGTCGTTTCCCAACGAGGTGTGAATGGGCAACGTCGTTATCGGTTCGTTATTAAAATGCTCGATGTTTTGGATTTTTGATTTTATTAAAACTACGGGGAATGGGAAAACAATTAAGGGAAATTACACTATGGGGAATCCTAAATACACAATTTAAACTAAAACGTATTAAAATGAAACGTAAATAAAATGCAACTACGTCTAATCTAAGTCCTAAAAATGATCTAAAATTATTTTCTAACTAAAAATGATATTCGAAATTTAACTAAGAATTAAAACTAATTTTTATGATTTTTCTGAAATTTATTTGAATTAAAAACTAATTAAAACTAATTTAAATGCTAAAAATTACAAATTAAACTAGGAAAAATCTGGAAAAATTATTTTTTTGTTTTTTATAATTTTCTTAATCTAGGAAAATTGAAAAATTATTTTTTGGAACCTTTTCTGAATTAATCGAATTAAAAGCTATTTAAAAAGTCCTAAAAACTGTTTTAAAATAAGAAAAAATATCAAACAGTGTTGGAAAAATATGAAAAATTCAGGGAAATTCTAAAATTATATTCTTAATCTAGGAAAATTAAGAAAACCTAGTCTAGTGTGCTGGAAATGGGATCTGCTATGAAACTGCTTATAAATAAGCACTTAATTTTAAGCTATAAGCCACATATAAGCACCAATTGAAAACAGAAGCTTAATTATGCTAAATCTACTCAAAAGCAACTTAATTCAACTAGTCTAAACCTCTAATGAGCAATCTACAATGATTTGACTATATTAACTTTTGAACACCAAACAGCTTTAACCTATCAACTTTAAGCTATTGCAACTGCTTATCCAATAAGCTAAACTGAAAACCAAATTTTAGATCCTCAAGACCACCAAGCAAAACAACCCATATGGCTTGTAACAGAGATGAGAGAACCACTATCCTAAATCATAATTCAACCCAAATCAGATACAAAACAACCCATATCCATCACCATACAAAGAACTCAGAACCATAAGAGCTTAATGACTGCAGTTTGACTTCTGTTGACCAAATTTGATATTGAAAGTAGAACTGAGTAGAGACTTGAATAAGCAATTAATAAGCTATAGATGAGCTTAAGAGAGCTTATGGAAACATAAATACAAGCTGATTGCAACTTAAAAGCAAACTTGATATATTTTTGATTTTTGAGGTATTTTCCTTATTTTTTTGTGATTTTTATTTTAGAAAACAAATAAGCTGAAAATGAATTGAGATAAGCTAAAATGATTAACTGAAACACTAATAAGCTACTGAAATCAATAAAATAGTAATGGAAATTAATTGAAAACAAAAGCTAAAATAACATGAATTAATAAGACTTGAGATTACACTGAAACTAAAATGTAGAAAATACAGAAATGAAAGTTTAAACATAAAAACAATTTTAAGCTACTAATTAACTACTCAAAATCTACATATTACAAGTGAGAAAATGAAAGGGTATTTATAGGCGAAGCATGAGCCTTGGAAGAATCTGGAAGCTCCAAATGTGTGCTTTCTCATGATCATTATCAGTCGTTGGATCATCAAATACATCATCCCTTTCATCTCAGCCCTTGGATTGCATATTACACGTCTCATTGTCCAATCAGAAGCCAGGAAAGGGTAGGACTGACACACGGATTGCCAACGTGGCATCCGTGTGTCAGGTTGTGTCAGTGGATGTACTATATTGCCCTTAATGATAGTGTATTGAACCAATTAGAGCGCGGGGTGTTTTAGGGTTCTTACCTGGGGATTTTTGGGGGAAAAATGGGCGCGTTGAGTTTTTTTATATTAATTTGATTTGGTTGACCAGTTGACCGGGTGTTGAGGGTACGGGTCATGGGTTGGGGAATCCGGTTGGGTTTGGATTAGCTAGACCGGGTAAGTGAAATGGCTTGGGCTGGTTTAGATATTTGGGCCAAGGTGCAAAAGACTTGGACTTAGGATTATATTTGGACTCATGTATTATTTCAAGGACCAAAAGTGCACATGCTGAAAATCCAGGGACCAAACATGTAAATCTGAAAATTTGATCAAGGACTAGTTTTCCCAATCTTCAAATAATCCAAGGGCTGAATTTGCACTTTTGAAACTTGAGGGGTGTATTCTGCCAATAACTGAAAGTTCAGGGACTATTTCTGACAATTCTTCAAACTTGATTATATCTTTCAAATATCATCCTCTGAGCATAAAAAGCTTCACAAATGCACAATTCTGACCTTCCGGCTCAGCTTAAGCATTCTTCTTTCTCTCGTGCTCGGTTTTCTTCGGTTTTAGCTTCTTTTTGTGTGTTTTGTCATATCCGTACCTGCACATGCATAAACTCAAGAAACACGCAAATGTTAGCAATAAACGGCTCTTTCTTGGTTATTTTGGGTCAGTTTTGATAAACAAAAGATATGTGTTTAAGCACATATCAAAATACCCCAGACGAGACCATTGTCGTGTCCCCACGCAATGCAATCAACTCACGCTTCTAAAACCAAGGATTTAAATCTCTTTCTACTAGACCTATGAAGAAGTAGTAAAGATTCCTCAAAAGAGATTAAGAACCCTTAATTCTAAAAACGCCCCGTTTACCTTTTATTCACATGTAGATATTACGATTAAGCACATTCTGATTATGAGTGACGGTTTGTTGAACTTTCATGTCGATCAATAACTCCAACATTTTTCAAACGACACGTTAGGATCACGGAATAGGAAACACAACACAGCGTGAAGTGACCATACGGATATAATACATCGTCCCTGATTTTTCACAAGCTCCCAAACTAAGCGTAAAATCGAAATCATTGTTAAATATGATTTTAGATGCTAACACTACCCATGGAAGTTACTTGTGTAATTACCTTTTGCTCCCATTTTCCTATTTTCCTCTATATATTTTATTTTTGTGAGATATGAATTTCTTCAAGTTTGTCGTTTCGATAACTTTTATTCCGATAAAGATATAAAGCTAAGTCGCTAATTAGTTATCCACCTTCCCTCGAAAACCATTGCACACAAGAATGAGGTCCACATCAAGGTCCTAATTTAACATGATTTAGAGAGATAACTCCCGGATTCAAAATTTGGCTTAACACTTATTTCAGCACATTTGCATTTTTGCAATTCAGGCCCTTGGTCTTTTCAACCACTAATTCAACGGGATTACCGTTTTATCAGGAGTCTTATTATGACTTTGGATTTTCCTCTGCCTTTTTGGAAGTCTATGACAACTTTTATGGCTTTAGATTTTTTCAACTTTAATACATTTGGGCTTTATTTCATGTTAATTTTTGTGCCAAACTCCGAATCCTACGGCTTTTATAACAATAGAAACAATAGCAGCAAACTATCAGGAATCAGTTGTCTATTACACCGCAACACTGACAGTACCTTGATGTGTACCCAACTCTCATGGGCAAGGATTCTCTAAAGAAGATAAAAAACTAACTATCGTCAAAAACTCAACATCTCTAATTATTATTAGACATATATGGGGTGAAACAATTTTGTGGGAACAAAAAGCCATAAGTACCTTCGATGGGCTCTAAAGAGAACCAACTACTCCACGCTTAGCATCTAAACTCATAAGTAACTCTATCATTCCTCGATCTCCGCAAATTTAAAATCCCAAATAATGAGATCCGCGGATGCTTAGCCGATAATTTAAAATTATCTATGGTTAAGGGAACAAGCTAGGGCTCAACACGCCCGGTCAAGTCAGAATTCTATTCCTACTCTCACCAGCGGAAAGTCAACAAGGTGTCAAAACATATATTAACTTAGCGAATGCTTCGTCAAATAATCTCAAGTCTCGCATTTTTAAAATCACTTATTAGAAACTAGCAAATTCTTGTTTAAGCTTCGCATATTTAAAATCACTCAGGGAGACTTGCAAATTCTTGGCCTTGTGAGCTTAAGCATTCTTCTTTCTCTCGTGCTCGGTTTTCTTCGGTTTTAGCTTCTTTTTGTGTGTTTTGTCATATCCGTACCTGCACATGCATAAACTCAAGAAACACGCAAATGTTAGCAATAAACGGCTCTTTCTTGGTTATTTTGGGTCAGTTTTGATAAACAAAAGATATGTGTTTAAGCACATATCACTTTGCTTGTGTCGTTCAAAATAAAAACACGTTGCTTTGCTTGTAGTTCTTGGTACAATATGCATGTTCCTATATCTATTCACCTCTGTTGGTGTATCAAGGTAATGTGTGCAAATACAAAAAAATGAGTACCAAGAGAATGGTTTTACATGTATCTTGAAACCCTCAATGAAAGAGAAAGGGAACTGTACTTGTTACGGCATTGTCGTTGCGGTAGCAATATTAATTTCTGTAAGTAATTTGTATAAGTCCATCTAAGAAACCATTGATACCCTTCAGCAAAAACTGCAACAGGAGACAAATTAAAGAGCGGCACAATCATGATCGACCCATACAAATGCAACCCGTTCTCCTGATGTTAGCACTAAACTAATAAAATCCACCTCTGACACTAAAGTTAATCTTGTCTAACGTCATGATAAAAAAAAAAAAAAAAAAAAAAAACTCTTTAAAATCTTGATTAAACTTTAATTCTTTAACCTGAAAAAGTAGCTTTGTGGGTTGTGTCGGACACGGACTTCATCCAAAACTGGAAGAAAAAAAAACACGTGAGCAACAAAAGTATAATAAATTTCACTACACCATTTTCGACTTTTTGCGACGAAATATTTTTAGTGACAACACATGTTGTCACTACAAGTCCACTAAACGACAAAAAATTAACATTTTGGGTTCCAAGTTTGACCAAACTTTTTTGTGACAACATACTTTCTTAGAGTTGAGATCAATATAGAACTCATATTTGTCATAGAACAAATGAACCAATCATAACCCTCCATTTTTTATCTAAATTAATACAAAATCATTTTCCACCTTTTTTTTTAAAACAACATATCTTACAAACGGTAAATCTTCAAAATATAAAAAATACACCATCGTGACGAGAATTAAATTATCTTTCTATAGATATGCACTTTTACATATTTTCGACAAACATTTTTTTTCAAAAATTCCGTCCAAAAAATCATATATGATTTTTACGAATCATATATGATTTTAAAAAATCATGTATGATTCGTTTTTTACGAATCATATATGATTTTTACAATCATATATGATTCTCAAAAATCATATGTGATTCGTAAAAATCGAATCATATATGATTTTCATAAATCATATACTCCCTCCGTCTCAAAATTATTGTCAGGGGACAAAAATCACCAAGTTTAATAAAAGTGGGACCACAACAATTTTCAACCACTCATATAGAATATTCCCCCTCAAAATTTCCTATTTATTACTAAAAAAGGAAAGTGGACAATCTTTTTGAGACATCTCAAAAAGGAAATATGGACTATTAATTTGAGACGGAGGGAGTATGATTTTTGTTGACCGAAATTTTGAAAAAAAAAATTGTTAAAAATATATAGTAGTGCATATCCGTAGAAAGATAATTTAATTCTCGTCACAATGGTATAATTTTTATCGCGTAACGATTAACGGTTTGCGAGATATTTAATTTTTTAAAAAAGGGTGAAAGTTTATCATAATAAAAAAATGAATGACTATTATTGGTTGATTGGATCTATGGTAAATTTTGGTTCTATATTGAACTTTTGCCTACTTTCTTATTGTGACAACATGTTGTCACAAAAGAATCACTACACGACAAAATAGCGGCATTCCTTGTTCAGAATTTTGACCAGATTTTTTTGTGACATCATTTGTGTTCTATAGCGACAACGGTGTTGTCACTACAGAAATACAAATCTTTGACTTTGACTTATTTTTGTTGTGACAACATAGTTGTCGCTATAGATTCCATGACGAAAAAATTTTAGGAGGGAGAAATACCGCCAAAACTGTTGCGACTACATTTGTTGTCCCTATAAGTTTTGTGACAAAGAATTTCAGTCAAAGTCAACAAAAATATTTGATGGATGGAGGGAAATTTCCCGCCGTACTTTTAGGGACAACATGTTGTCACTAAAAGTGTTGTCACAAAAGAACTAGACATTAAAAAATAATTATTATAAATTCTTTTAAAATTTTGTAAAATAATTTTTATAAACAATTTAACAATGATTGAAATTTATATAAATTCATTTAAAATTTTATAAATTAATATATTAAAATCGAAATAACATACATGTTATTATTTATTATGTACGTCAATAAAAGGACGTGCTATTAAATTTTGGGGTCATTTGCATATATATCCTTCCAAAGATGCAAAATTGCATATATATCATTTGCATGCATAAAAATCATTGTACTATGTGTATCAAAAACTTGTAAGAAAGATATATATGGAATTATTCACCTTTGGAGGGATATATATGCAATTCCCCCTAAATTTTGTTACGGTCACAAAAAGAAAAAAAGATGTTTAGCAACTTCTCGTCCTCTTCAATGAAGCGGTAAGCATAATAATGAACAACTATAGATAAAAATTTAACATACAAATTACATTACAAAGAACTACATTACAAATCAATCAAAGTTGAATATACGAACAAATAAGTAAAACATATGAGTTACATTACAAATCGAAACATATTCAATCATTAAAGCGTACGAATTGCATTAGAAATCGGTAAACTTTTCACTAATAGAAAAAGGAGAACTGGCTACGACATTCGTAGGTTCCCACCAAAAGCTATATTTTTTACTATATATAACAGTTATTAGATCTGATCTTATCCTCACAAACACATTATATACTCTCTTATCCTTACAACCACCAACATACACACTGTTATCATGAAGATGGCGGAATTTGAAGCTTTTGCTTTTCCTTTTGGACGAGGAGACGTAGTTCTGCGAGAATCGCATCAACCTCGCACCTGTGGTAAACTATACTATGCGTGTCCATTATCACAGGTGAACAATTACATTTGTGTATTATATAAATAATTTTGTTAGTTGTTAAAAATAACTGTTTTTATTCTTTACAGCCTTGGTCAAAGGATTATGGATGTGATTTTTTTTATGGAAGGAGAAACAACTCCTTTTAATGACTAGTTCTCCTATAGCTTCAACTTCCGCAGGACCCTCAAGAACTCCAGCTTACTCTCCAGGACCTTCAACATCGAGTCCTCGAAATGCAGAGTGCTCAAATTGCATCAAATTGAATCACATGATAATGGTACTCGTGAAAATGCTAGAAATGTATATGCATCCCCAGAACCACACAGTTCAGTCAGCTGCCCTATTTCACGACCTTTATAATGACATGGACAATCTTATTTTGGAGTAATTCGTATGCTTTAATGTTTAAACTTTATCAGTCTGTAATGTAATTCGTATGCTTTAATGTTTTAAACTTTTATCGATCTGTAATGTAATTCGTACGCTTTAATGTTTTAAATTTTATTTGCTTGTAATGTAATTCGATTTGTAATGTAATTCGCTTTGTAATGTAATTCATATGTATTTACACTTGGTATTTGACATTAATCATCGGCTTGTTATATCCATATCCAAACACCCCTTTAAACAGCAGGGTATTTCAAATATGCAAATTTTCAACACTACAGACAGATGTTGGCCGGTGATAGTGAAAGCAAGTTATCAAAAGTCGATTAACTAGGAATGAGGATAACAAATCTTGAACCTTCGTTTGCTTGTCAAGTTGTTTCGTTTACTTGTGAGGATAGAGCAGATCTGGTGGGAAGTTTTGGCGTCATTTTTTGGTGGGAAATTTTGGCGCCATTTTTTTGGTGGGAAATTTTGGCACCTCGAGTCATTTTGTTTAACATCTCAACTATAATGATATCACCCTCGTTTAACATGTTATGTAATTCGTACGCTTTAATGTTTTAACTTTTATCTGCTTGTAATGTAATTCGATCTATAATGTAATTCGCTTTGTAATGTAATTCATATGTATTTACACTTGGTATTTGACATTAATCATCGGATTGTTATATTTAGGGGTGAAAACGAGCCGAGCCGAGCCCGAGCCTACCTGAGCTCGAGCTCGGCTCGTTTATATTTTAAAGATGCTATTTAAGTATTTAGATTGGTTTGAATAATCGACGGTAAATAAATGGTAGATGTGGATAACTGGGAATGAGGATAACACACCTTGAATCTTCGTTTGCTTGTCAAGTGTTTTGTTTGACTCATCCGTTCAACATGGTATGCAATTTGTATCACAATTAAAGACTCGAACTGAAGGAACAATATCACAATTAACAAACATGAAAGCAAACATTTTATTTAAAACACGCAAGTTTCGTACACGTGGGCGGGAAAAATTCAAATATTATATCGACGACATGTCATCGATAACTCAACCGGGTTTTGTATTTTTCAATTTTTTTTATATAAACGGCGTTGACCTGGGTAGACCCGGCGGTTGAAGCGGTTGACCCGGTGATAGAACCGGTGCCAGTTGATTCGACCAGGTTGATTAAAAACTCGTTTTTTAAAACATTGTATATAATTAAATCAAAATAAAGTTAAAAAAAAAAGTAAAAACATGTAGTGACAACACATGTTGTCACTAAAAATACTACGTAGTCACCAAAAGTTTCGTACCAAAATTTTCACCAAAAGTCAAAACACCCCGCCTAATCTTTTGTGACAACATGTTGTCACAATAAGTACAATTGTTGTCGCTATAAAATTAGGTACCATAAACTAGATCTGTAAATACTTAGTTACAATCACACTCTCATTCATTATTAACCTCCTTCAATTCCTTTTCTGCTCACACCACCGAACCACACTAGTACAACTCCACCACAACTCCACACCAGACACCACCACAACACCACCACACTGTTGTTACATATGTTGGCATTGTGTGTGTAGTATACTAATGGTCTTAGCTGCTAGCCATAAGAAAATCAAGGTTCTTAAGCTTCTAAAATTCATTATTTCACATAATATGGCCTCCCAAATTGATTAAAAACTCTTTTATTGTTATTAGAAAATTATGGAGACTTGGATGGTACATGTTCTTAGGTTATAATTGCAACAGAAGTTGTAAGTTACATGTTCTAAGGTTATAAATTTGCGTCCAACTATACAACCAGGTGGGGTTCAATATAATATACAACCAGAAGTTGTAAGTTACATGTGTAAAAATGTAGTATATATGTGTAAATCAGTTATAATTTTGTAGTATATATGTTGTAATTTTGTAGTATATATGATTATTGACTAAATGATGTTTAGGATTTTAGTGATTACTTTCGGAAAGTCTCCGTCCGAATGTAATCATCCCATAGGAAACCCGTCCGAAATTAATTTATTAGAAATTAATTTCGGAAAGTCCCCGAAATTAATTTGTTCGAGCACTTGTATTTTTTATTTGTGAACTTTAATTAATATTAACTTGTTATCCGGTTGTTTTTATAGATGGCAATGATGGCTCATGGCCATGGTGGGGATAATCTACTGCTGTGAACTTCATAATCTACTGCCCAAACAACCCCGCTGTTGCAGCAGTAACCAAACAACCCGGCTGCTAGAAGCTTGAAGTTGCTCATTTGCCTATTTTCTCCCCTTCATTAGTATGTTTTGTGTCCACATAGCTTGTTTATAAGCTATTTATCTCTTTTGGCAATGAAAAATATATTCCAACCTACTCATGGAAAAAATGCTTATTCCAACCTACTTATAGCAAAATTTTATAGACGTGATTACATAATGCATTAGAGTTTAATAGATTATGTGCCTACATGTACACATTATGCTAAAATGGGTCAAAATTAGTAAAATGGGTGTAATATAAACGGCAAAGTTACTTGTTAGCACACGTTTGGGCTAATAAGTAACTTTTTCATTTATATTACACCCGTTTCACCCATTTTAGTCGATACATGTACTAATAAGTAACTTTCTTGTTTATTTAAGTCATTTAACCCGTTTTGACTCATTTTAGCCCAAACATGTACACGTTATGCTAAAATGGGTCAAAATGGGTGAAACGGGTGTAATATAAATGGTAAAGTTACTTATTAGCACACATTTGGGCTAATAAGTAACTTTGTCGTTTATATTAGACCCATTTCACCCATTTTAGCCAATATATGTACTAATAAGTAACTTTCTTATTTATTTAAGTCATTTAATCCATTTTGACCCATTTTAGCCCTAACATGTACACGTGATGCTAAAATGGGTCAAAATGGGTGAAACGGGTGTAATATAAACGGAAAAGTTACTTATTAGCACACGTTTGGGCTAATAAGTAACTTTGTCGTTTATATTACACCTGTTTCACCCATTTTAGCCGATACATGTACTAATAAGTAACTTTCTTGTTTATTTAAGTCATTTAACCCGTTTTTACCCATTTTAGCCCAAACATGTACACGTTATGCTAAAATGGGTCAAAATGGGTGAAGCGGGTGTGATATAAATGGCAAAGTTACATATTAGCACACGTTTGGGCTAATAAGTAACTTTGTCATTTATATTACACCCGTACCAACCATTTTAGCCGATACATGTACAAATAAGTAACTTTGTCGTTTATTTGATTCGTTTCACCATTTTTGACTCATTTTGACCCATTTCACCCGTTTTGTGACTTTACAGAATCGGATGCTTGAGATCAGAGAAGGCTAACAGGGTCAAGAGCAGCAACTCACTGATGCGGAGATTGTAGCACGAGTCTTGGGTACTAAGCGAGGGTTTAACCCGGGACGGGGTAGGGTGTTGGCGGGTAGTTCTTCGTCGTCTTCTTCTGTACGCTCCCACCCCCTCCCGCTCCCGCACCCGCAACACAAATGACTCAAGCTCAAATAGTTGCTTTGGCGAGGTACGTGACAGATACTCGAGAGCATGTTATGAGTCTACATAATCAATTAGCGGACCGTAACGTCATTGATTTGCCATCGCCCCCTGTGCTTGACCCCTCATTGTTTATGGATGTTGATGAAGAAGAGGATGCGACCGCCCGCAAGTTAGTAGGTTGTTTATTTGAACTTTTTTAGTTTGGTGTGTTGAACAACTTCTCGTTTTGGACAATTTATGTTTATGATGTTGTCGAACTAAGTCGTTAAACCATGTAGTCTTTGAACAATTTATGAAATGTAATTTGCTTTAGTTATTGGTTGTGTTGATTAGAAAATCTGAAAAATTTGGTTGTGGAAAAATATGGAAAACAGGATCGGAAAACCTGGGAAAGCGAAAAAACAGCCTAGTTGTTTGGTACGAGATGCCACTTTTAGTGACAACATGTTGTCGCTACAAGTTGTCACTGTAGATTTGGTCAAAAAGTCAAACTTTATAGTGGCTAAAATGTTCGTCGCTAAAAGGTTGTCACAAGAAACTTGGGCAATATAGTCAAACTTTTAGTGACAACAATTGTCACAACAAAGTCGTCACTATAGAAATCGGTCAACGAAAGTCCAATCTTTTAGTGACAACAGTTGTCACGATAACTGTTGTCACAACAAAAATATGAGTCAACAAGTCAACCTTTTGGTCAAACCTGTTGTCACGAGAGGTGGCAAAAGTTGTCACAATAACTTGTAGCGACACGTTTTTAGAGGCAACGCTTGTTGTGACAACATGTTGTCACAAATATACTTGTAGTGACAACTTTCGGACTTTTAGCGACAACAACCCGTTGTCGCTACATTTGCTGAATGGTGTAGTGAAAACCGCAAGAAAAATACAAATATAACGAAGTCGGATTATGTACCCCTTTTCCTTCTGTCCAATGTAAGTAACTTGTAATTTCACAAACTGATGGGTAGTTTAAGAAGTCGATTCTTCTTTTGGTCTTACGGCAACGTTACAAACTAATTATTATATTACAGATGTCTGGTATTCGGTAGCCAAACAAAAGGTTCACCCTGTGATTTAGATTCTGAACTCCTCCACTTGTTGCACCAAAGATATGTTTAAGATTTTCAAAGAGTTAATACCGCATCAGGTTCAATAGAACATTCACTTGCAATGTATTCTGCTGGCCGCGGCGTGTCGGCTGTTAATGGTAACTGAAACCTGAGCTTAACTTACCTGTTGTTAATGATTTGGAAAAAATGTGACCCGCGGGTTGTGACTGTTTGGGTACAGTTGATTGTTTCATAACTCTTTGAATTTCTACTGTTTGATAACTCTTCAAATCTGTGAAACCCAAAACACAACAGTAGTCAAGTATTAATTAATTAACCCAAAACATCGGTGCTTTAGACAAATAGGTCATACAAAATATTTAAGCCTTAAAACATATTCCAAACAGAAAATAGTATTACGAAGTATAAAAAGTTCAAGTACTAACTACAGCCACAGGAAGGTTATGTTGCTCTCATAAGAATGACATCTAATAACTGAAACCACTTTCTTTCAACTAATAAAGCCTAGCTTGTCAATATAATTCTAATTACTTGACAATATTTGCACTTGAAGCTATATTGACAATTGACAATTTCGTAATTACTTAGAAGACCTACTGCCTATGGTGAACAAATGAATTTGAAGCTATATTGACAATTCTAATTAGTTGACAATTTTTGTGAATGATGCAGTTTCACAGAATCATGTCATATGATTAACATTAACAAAATGCGGTGACACATACCGTTCAATAGTGGTCAAAGAGATGAAAGACATGTTTTCTGATAAATTGTTAACTTCAAATTTATTATCTCATATATGGCTGATAAATATACCTGCCCATCGGCAATGATGACCAACACGTGATACTGTCCTTTACTTTCTTCAACGATTGTCATAGCCTTTTCAATGACGGGTAAATGATGTCGGACCTGTGGCAACAAAGCGATAATTCAACCAAAAAAAGAATGCAGAAGGAACGCTAAAACTGAAATAGTAAGCAGGATTGATGAAAATGCTATAGAAAATTTAAACACCTGCAAGCTTTGGATGGGGTAAAATGTCCTTGTACCTACCCAAGGCTTCCTCGAATCCATTACAACACCTTTCTTCTGGATTAAAACTGAAAACATCTTGATCGTGCGTATATGCTGTATATGCAAGAAAGTTAAAAGATATCCCTAACCCACATTTATTTAGCAACAAATTTCCTGGGGTGTTAAAGCCAAGAAGCATGTAGTTCCATTGATACTTTGTTCGAAATCATCAACAAAGCAAGCATCAGCACTCAAATTTAGTCGAAACACCCCTGAATCAGAAAAAGAAGAAAATAATCAAAATTTAGATGGAAAAAAAATATACAGTATATTGTATTCTATGATCATCTAATAAAATCCAGATAAGGAATTTATAAAAAAAAAAATCCAATCAAATTAAGCTGAAACAACAAAACATAAAGAAATCATTTTTTTTTTTAATAAAAATAATCAAATTTATATATCATATAAACAAAAACCATATGGGAATTTACATCAAAAAAAAAAAGAAAAGAAAAAAAAAATCAATCAATCTGTATCAAAATAAATCAATACCTTATTTATGTTACAGATTTGTTAAGATTAGATAAAATAAATTATGTTTTTCATTGAGCTGGGTTTCGTCTTTTTGTTGAGTCAAGATAACGTGGGTTTTCAAACGATCGATTCCAAGATGAGTAACTGATTTAGAGTTATTGAATTTGATGAGTTCTGAAAAGGGGTGGTATTATGAAGAAGCTTCAGGAATAACGGACCTTTGGATCCGGGTTTAGTAAAAGCATATGGTTGTGGAATTTTCTAGGAGATGAGAGAAACTTGGAGAAGATAAAATCAGTGGTGTGGGGAATTTGGAAAAATCTAACCGGTTAATGACGTTTTGTTTACATCTGTATGGTTCTCCTTCAATCGTACAAAGATTAGGTTGTATAAACATCGTTAATGAAGCTTGCGTTGTATTACGGGGGTCATTACTGGAAAACGGAGGTGAATAGGAAAACACCCAACACAATTTCGCCAATGAGAAAGTGGCACCATATTACTATTTATTATTTTTATTGTTATGTTACTTCATAATGTGTGTATCATATGCGATCTCAGTTATTAAATATTGAAATGTGTGCAATGACCATATGATTTTTAAAAATTTTGTTTTGACATTTATATATAGTTGAAATTGCAGAGATATTGTTGTGAATAACTTGAATGTTTACAATCACAAAACACTGTATCGATTTATTATATAGTCACGGGGTTCATTTTTTTGTTCTTGTTTTTGCGCATTAAATACGTTAAATACAAATCCGTTTCCGAATATTGCTATAATGATGATGATTGATTGGTGCTTTAATCATTGATTGTCCAGAGCATTAATTTCAAAGATATACAAAGTTTTCTGAAATAATTTGGTCAAATACATTATACAACCGGTGTATATATTATTGTTAAGTTTCTTAGGGTTGAAGCGTTTTGATTGGGTCAAATACCATGCATTGATAGATGATAACTATAAAGTGAAGCCAATCAAAGAGTTCTGCCAAGAGGATTCATCACCTCATATTCCGTGTACTAAGAAATTTTACACGACGAGTAACGTGCATTGTTAGTTATCTCATAATTGATGTAATGTTTTATTTTCAGTTTCAATAAATATTTTTATATGTTATTTGATACATGTTAATAATTTTTGCTTCAGTTAAATTATCGCATGTTACGAAACACTTACCACAATATCGCATATTGTTAATTATCTGCCGCCAGTAACCGCTGCCGCTAGGCGCGGGTACTCGTCTACTATCATATAAACAAAAACCATATGGGAATTTACATCAAAAAAAAAAAAGAAAAGAAAAGAAAAAATCAATCAATCTGTATCAAAATAAATCAATACCTTATTTATGTTACAGATTTGTTAAAGATTAGATAAAAATAAATTATGTTTTTCATTGAGCTGGGTTTCGTCTTTTTTGTTGAGTCAAGATAACGTGGGTTTTCAAACGATCGATTCCAAGATGAGTAACTGATTTAGAGTTATTGAATTTGATGAGTTCTGAAAAGGGGTGGTATTATGAAGAAGCTTCAGGAATAACGGACCTTTGGATCCGGGTTTAGTAAAAGCATATGGTTGTGGAATTTTCTAGGAGATGAGAGAAACTTGGAGAAGATAAAATCAGTGGTGGTGGGAATTCTGGGAAAAATCTAACCGGTTAATGACGTTTTGTTTACATCTGTATGGTTCTCCTTCAATCGTACAAAGATTAGGTTGTATAAACATCGTTAATGAAGCTTGCGTTGTATTACGGGGGTCATTACTGGAAAACGGAGGTGAATAGGAAAACACCCAACACAATTTCGCCAATGAGAAAGTGGCATTTGGCCCACTAAGGTACTGTTGGGCTTTAATTGCACAAACTCATTAAGTGAAGACCAATAAGAGGACGATTTAAGTGAAAACGGACCTCCTAATAAAATCATAATTGCCTCGTCCAAAAATGTCTAATAGTATATATAATAATATAATATAATTATTCATTATATGTTCTTTTCGTCTCCGCATGTATACTTCATGTTTATTGTTTATATTTATAATTAGTCATGTTATATAATTCCAACATGAAATAAACACTTAATTCTTTAATGCTTCAAGTACTTTAAAATGATGTATATTTCGCTTGTGTTGCTCTAGTCAACCATGATTACACTCAACTTTCTTTTTGTTTTGATGAAATCATAGCACTGATTTGAAATAGGATCGAAAATATCCTTTTAATGTTATCATATGTTGATGATATAAGCCGGAATATTGATTGTTTTATTGGATTTCCTTGGAAAGTGCATAATGATTCTATTACAAGTTGACAAGAGAAAAGTATCATTCAAGCACTTGATAAACAAGACATACCATCAATCGACCTTCGATAAGAAGAAAAGCTACGAACGTTCAAAAGACGTGTTGAAAAATACCCATCTTTTATACTTGAAATGGGGATCTACTCATATATAGTCGCTTTTGAACTTAGGCTATGTTTGGCGACACATAGCAGTAGCAGTAAGTAGTAAGCAGTAAGCAGTAGCAGTAAGCTGTAGTTGTTTGTTTAAAAAATGTGTTTGGTAACGTAGCTGTAGCAGTAATTATAAATTGTAAAATTACGAAAAAGGTCATATACATATTAAAATAAAATAAATGATTAAACAAATGAAGGTATATATGTAATTTCATAAACTAAACGCTTGGAGCAACTGTGGAATGCTTAATCAAGAAGCATTTAGATTGGAGCGGTAAGATAATATTTTAACGCTTGTTGAGGTGTTGCCAAACAAGCTTTTCATCTATAATGCTTACCGCTTGTCGCTCCTAAACGCTTCCAAATGCTTGTTGCCAAACACACCCTTAAAGTACATAATACGACAATAGGACTCATACTGAAAATTAAGAGATTTGTTGCATCAAAGGAGTATGTCGGGGGGCATCAACAAAGTTTACGACTTTTCTATGCATGTGCAAAAGCATTAAGGTACCTATCCCAAGTTCACAACGATATGATGATGAATTTTTCGTTTTCAGTTTTGAACTGTAAAGATGTTTTTCTTGTTGCAATGTTAACATTAAGAATTAGGGTATGACAATGTCACGAGCATCACAATAATATTAGACCTTCTTGATTAGTCATAAGAAGGTCTTAACGAATTTTCTGGCCTTAGTTCTTTGACACAATTACAGAAAAGAAAATTTGACTTGCTGATTCAAATTTGGGTCGTTAGAATATCTCCATGATGCCAAAATGAACTATACTAAAGCTGTGAGTTTTTTTTTTTACTTTTTTTCTCTTCTTTTCCTATTAGGAATGGCTTTCCTTTTTTCCCTTTAATACAAAAAAGAGAAAAAGAATACACACGACCAATGTAATTTCGAGAATATGGATAATTTAAAGAAGAATGGATTACTTGCAAAGTTACTAGAGTTGAATGGCATACCCTTTTCCAAAGATACCACAAAAGTAACCTCTCTTTTACTGATCAAATCTAAGTTAAGAAACCAACTTTATTTTTTATTAAACATGTTACGTAAACGATCCACACAATCATTTACTAAGCGATCGTCACTAGGCACTTAAGAGAATCAATTCCAAAACGCAAGCTATTGTGAATTATTTCAAATTGACTTTAACTATACACTGTTAGGTTAGTTTTGGACTCAAATCGATAAACAACAAGTCTGGCTGATCCAAAGCTCGATATAGCTCGAGATACTAATAAGAACTATGCTTGATAAAACAAGTAGAGTCTAAATCAACACTTCAACGGCTAATAATATACGGAGTATTTTAAAACCATCTTCGATGAAACAAGCTTAATACACACTCTACCAAGATAGATAACCCTAAACTCGACATACAAACATATAACACATACAAGAGTTGTAATGCTTGATACAAATTCTAAATGAATTTCTAAAAACTTATCGAAAACACACTTGTACTTAAACTCGAGTAAGGTTACATGTATCCACAAAATGTGTGAATCGGCGGGAACACCCTGACCTCGGCTGCCTTTTAGCATCAGCCATTGTTCACCCCATAAGGAATAGCTCTGGCAACTCTCTTGACCCAGTGGGGCACCAACTGGAGTGAGCACGAGCCGAGGTTCGAACTCTTGACCTTTTATCCACAAAATCTCTCCAATAGGCTCATGAGAATTTCGAAAGTGGGTACCAACTGAGTTGAAGCGCTTTTGGTGAGTAAGGTTACATGTATAATTAGTGTATCACATACAATTATATATAGATGGTTTGAGATAGACCAATTAGCACATGTCAGCTTATGCTGCAGAACCGGTTTCATTTAGCTACATGTTAAGCCCAAATTCCTTTTAGCTACTTTCTTACATATAATACAGGTCATCAAACAAATAGAACCCAAAATTTACCCATTTTTATATAAATGGGTTGAAATATCCCACCTATAGATCTTCTGGCCCTCCAATCACTAGATTTTAGGTCCGAGCTTTTTCATTGTTCTAAGTTCTAAGAAATCGAGGCTATGCAAAATCATTTAAGACTTTTGAGACCACTTCAAAAAAGTACGATCCATTTACATTTCAGGATACGGCGTATTATTGTAAAGTAGATATTTACAACATTATTTACCACTGTACCCATCTCTAAAAATTGAAAGAACTCTACGCTCAACATGAATTCACAATCTATACAAATATGCATTTCTTGACTGCTTTTTAGCAAGAGTCTTCAGGCTTGAGAAAATTATGATATTCCAGCTGTGTCATTTCACTGTAGGATCAAACTTGTTAGAATTGTGTGAGTCTGGGTGGTAATTAATAATAAAATAATCCTGATATATTTCATGAATCGTGTAGAGAGATCACTTTCAGATTGAAGTATTTCTACTCTATATGCCTTGGGTATCACGAAATCTTCAATTGGATAATTAAGAGAATCACACTTAATTTCTAAGGCACTAGAGAACTAAGCAATACACATAAAGTTGTTATATTTGTTACATTGTGGAAGAGATCAATTCTGATGTATATAAGCTAACTGAAAGTTAGTTACATTCAGTTAAAAGCGGTTGGCGGGGAGAGTCATACACGTTGGTGAAAAGGTGTGTCTTTTGGCGAGAAAAACTGTTTGGAGGGAAAAACGGGTAATACCCCGAATCCCAAAAATAGTTTAGGTTTTGGGGCGCTGCCCAAACCCCGCGGGGGAAGGCTTCCATAGTCGTTGTTCCGCAACCTCCCGTTCACGTGGTATGTGTGATCTAGTATGAGGAACCGAACTATCGGCTTCTTGATTACCCAAAGCTTGAAACTGTTAATAAGCTTGAAAATACCGCATATACCGTTCTACATCGTCTTGAAAGTAAATATCGTAATGATCATTGTTGTTGGGATCATAGTTGTTGGGATCCATAGCGTTTTTTTGAAGGTAAAAGAGAAGTATTGTTAAGATGTGTATGTAGAAGTGTGTGTAAAATTTAGAAGATTTAAGAGGTATTTATAGAACTTTTAAAGGGTAAAATATTAGAAAAAGTGGGTATTTAATTCAAAAAAACAAATATCCAACGCCTCTTTTTTTCCCGTTATCCAACGTTACAAGTAATAATAATAATAATAAGAACTCAACGAGTGGGTTGGTCACCACGGCGCGAGAGGCCATGGTGCAACGCAAGGTCTCGATCTTACGCCATTGAGTGGTGTTGTCGGATGGCTTGAGGTTTAACAACTGCGTTCCTTACACTCTTAGGGTAGGATAACTATATAAGAGCAATTCAACAAGCCTTAGCCCATCGTCACCAAGACAAAACTAACATGCTCGACACTATTCAATGTGGCCAGTCCCATGCCTTTCGACATTTGTAGTCATAAACAATTCATTACCGTCTATCGAAAGTATCATATTCTCTGAAATACGCATTTTTTTAGAACGACAATTTTAAATATCTCACAACATTTATACCACAAATCAATCTTACATGTCCTAAGCATGACTTGAATTCACAAACATTTTGGTTAAAAAGCTTCTCACACAACATGTAATACCATTGGGACACAAGCCCTTTGGTTAGAAATACATATTTAGTTCTTTGATGCTTCAAGTACTTTAAAATGATGTATATTTCGCTTGTGTTGCTCTAGTCAACCATAATTACACTGGCCTCTCTTTTTGTTTTGATGAAATCATAACGCTGAATTGAAATAGGATCGAAAAGATCCTTTTAATGTTATCATATGTTCATGATATAAACCGGGAGTCTAAAAATATTGATTGTTTTATTAGATTTATCTGGAAAGTGCATGAATGATTCTATTACCAGTTGACAAGAAAAGTATCATTCAAGCACTTGATAAGCAAGACATACCATCAATCGACCTTCGATAACAAGAAAAGCTACGAACGTTCAAAAGACGTGTTGAAAAATACCCATCTTTTATACTTGAAATGGGGATCTACTCATATATAGTCGCTTTTGAACTTAAAGTACATAATAGGGTAAAAGCCATAAAATAACAACGTACTTTCTTAAATTTACCGAGTTGAAACACATACTTTTTTATTAACATATATACCCACGTACTTTCGAATTTTGTTCCGACTTCACCCATATGACCGATTTATATTAATATAATATTATATTAAATAATATTATTTTATTACAATATGGGTAAAGTCGGAACAAAATTTGAAAGTGTTGGATAATATGTTTACATTGAAACCCGTGGGTATAATATTATTATGGACCATTATTTATAATGGTGAAAACCTAATACCCTAAACCCACAAACCGGGCTTGGGCCTAATTATCCACTAACACTCCCCCGCAGTTCGAGCGGCGAAATCGCGAAAGCTCGAACTGTAGTAGTAAACTAATAAAACAAAATAAAACAATAACCAAAATAAAACGGGATAATTCAAAGTATCCCCTATTCTTTTTTTTTTTTAAATAGTCGTCTCGGGAATAAAAACCCTAGATTCGACACTACACAAAAGTGTCTCGGGAATAAGAACCCTAGATTCGACACCAACAAAAGTCGTCTCGGGAATTGATACCCTGGATTCGACACCAACATAAGTCGTCTCGGGAATTAATACCCTGGATTCGACACCAACAAAAGTCGTCTCGGGAATTGATACCCTGGATTCGACATAAAAAAAAAAACAAACCATTAAGTAACTATATATTATATTGCAAGAGCTCCACTATCCAGCCGCAACTTTTCTTGGATCAATTATTGCAACCTTATGCCCACTAAAAAGAAAAGTCAGTAACAACATATCCCTTCTCAATCACATACCCACCACCACATGTATCATTTTCAGCCTTAATCATACCATCATATCCTTTCACGAGTAGCAAATTCAACGCCAATGGTTGACTTTGACTCAAGATTAAACTCATTTTTAGCAAATAGAGATAGCAGATTTGATTTGCCAACACCTGAGTCGCCGATCAGGACTAGCTTGAACAAATAGTCGTAGTCATCGTCGGCTCTGTAAGCCGCCATTGGTTTATCAGGTGATTGATGATGATGATGAATGTGTTTTAGGGTTTATGTGAATCAAGATCTAGTTGATGATTCACGAGATCTAGAGAAAGAGAGGCGCGTACGCGTTTCAAAATATCAGGATTTGCTAGATAACAGATCGGGTTTTTTTTTTTTTTTTTTCAACTTGTAATAATAAAAAGCAATAAAAAAATAGAAAAAAAGGGGTACGAGCAGTAGCAGAAGAAGAGAGGTAGGGGTGACGGGGTGAGATAGAGAAAGCGGCTCGACATAGCCACCTAGCAGAAGAAGAGAGGTTGTGGGGTTGGGATGGAGAAACAGGAGACGAAGCAGTAGAGGTGGAAAGGATTGAGGGAGGCAGTAATAGACGAAGGAGGGAAGGGTGAGCAGGGTGGAAGGAGATGATAGAGGGGATCAGTAGAGAGGATTAGAGGCGGTGAGGGAGGAGCAGTAGACAACGCAGGGAAGAGGGAGAAGTGGAGGGAAGAGGGAGAAGTGGAGGGTAGAGGAAGCAGTAGAAGCAGGGATTTGGGAGATTTAGGGTTTTGTGGTGGAGCGTGAAAGGTACAGCTCTGAAACCATGTTGGATAATATGTTTACATTGAAACCCGTGGGTATAATATTATTATGGACCATTATTTATAATGGTGAAAACCTAATACCCTAAACCCACAAACCGGGCTTGGGCCTAATTATCCACTAACATGTTGTTTAGGTACTCACAAACCGGGCTTGGGCCTAATTATAATGGGTATTAGGTTTTCACTAACAGAAAGTACATAGGTGTATTATGTTAATAAAAAAGTATGTGTTTCAACTCGGTAAATTTAAGAAAGTACGTTGTTATTTTATAGCTTTTACCCTACATAATACGACAATAGGACTCATACTGAAAATTAAGAGATTTGTTGCATCAAAGGAGTATGTCGGGGGCATCAACAAAGTTTACGACTTTTCTATGCATGTGCAAAAGCATTAAGGTACCTATCACAAGTTCACAACGATGATGAATTTTTCGCTTTCAGTTTTGAACTGTAAAGATGTTTTTCTTGTTGCAATGTTAACATCAAGAATTAGGTTATAAGCATCATGAACTTTGAATCAATAATATTAGACCTCATGTTAGAATTAAAATACCAAGACTTGATTAGTCATAAGTAGGTCTTAACGAATTTTCCGACCTTAGTTCTTTGACACAATCACAGAAAAGAAAATTTGACTTGCTGATTTGAATATGGGTCATTAGAATCTCTCCATATTGCTAAAAGGAAAATGATTCTCATGCCTAAGTCATATGCCTAAAAATATGACTAAACAACTCATTGTGTGACACATGGATTGCACTAAATCTTCTTTTTCATATCTACCATTGATCTAGCCAAGTGTCTCAATCTCTTTGTTAGGCATAAAATTAGTCCTATGAGTTAGTCATGTCAATCAAGACTCTTGCTAAAATGAGCTTTACTAAAGCTGTGAGTTTTTTTCTTTTTTCTTTTTTTTTTCCTAATTACGAATGGCTTTCCTTTTTTCCCTTTAATACAAAAAAGAGAAAAAGAATACGCTTAACCAATGTAATTTCAACAATGTGGACAACTTAAAGAAGAATGGATTACCAACAAAGTTACTAGAATTACGTTGAATGGGCACATACCCTTTTCCAAAAGAAGTGGTCCATACCACAAAAGTAACATATCTTTTACTGATCAAATCTAAGTTAAGAAACCAACTTTATTTTTGTTTAAACATGTTACGTAAACGATACAATCATTTAGTAAAGGCTCGTCACTAGGCACTTATGAGAATCAATTCGAAAATGAGAATCAATTCGAAAATGCAAGAACATTGTGAGTTATTTCAAATTGACTTCGACTAGATAGTGTTAGGTTAGGTTTGAACTCGAATCGATAAACAAGTCCGGCTTATTCAAAGCTCGATATAGCTCGAGATACTAATAAGAAGTTAAGAACTATGCTTGATAAAACAAGTAGAGCCAAAATCAACATTTCAACGGCTAATAATATACGGGGTATAGTATTTTAAAACCATCTTCGAAAAAACAAGCATAATACACACTATAACAAGATAGATAACCTTAAACTCAACATACTAACATATAACACATACAAGAGTTGTAATGCTTGATAAAAATTCTAATTGAATTTTTAAAAACTTATCGGAAACACATTTGTACTTATACTCGAGTAAGATTACATGTATCCACAAAATGTGTGAATTTGCGGGAACACCATGACCTCGGGTGCCTTACGGCACCAACGATTATCAACCCCACAAGGAATAACTCCTGCAACTCTCCTGGCCTAGTGGGCCACCAACTAGAGTGAGCACGAGCTACATTTTATCCACAAAATCTCTCTAGTGGGCCCAGGAGTTCCGAAAGTGGGTACCAACTGAGCTAAAGCACTTTTGATGAGTAAGGTTACATTGAGTGGCGTTGTGGGATGGCTTGAGGCTTAATAGCAATGCGTACCTTACACTCTTAGGGTAGGATAACTATATAAGAGCGATCCAACAAGTCTTAGCCCATCATTCGTCACCGAGACAAAACTAACATGCTCGACACTATTCAATGTGGCCAGCCCCATGCCTTTCGAAATTTGTAGTCATAGACAAGTCATTACCATCTGTCGGAAAGGGGACAGTCAGTAGCACAACTTAGCTAACGACCCGTATCATATTCTCTGAAATACACATTTCTTTAGAGCGACAATTTTAACTATCTCACAACATTTATACCATAAATCCATCTCGCATTTCCTAAGGAGGACTTGAACTCACAACCATTTTGGTTGAGGAGCTTCTCACACAAAATGTAGTACTATTTGGACACAAGCCTTTTGGTTCGAAATACACATTTAATTCTTTGATGCTTCGAGTACTTTAAAATGATGTATATTTCGCTTGTGTTGCTCTAGTCAACCATGATTACACTCAACTTTCTTTTTGTTTTGATGAAATCATAACACTGAATTGAATTAGGATCGAAAAGATCCTTTTAATGTTATCATATGTTGATGATATAAGCCATAATATTGATTGTTTTATTAGATTTCATTGGAAAGTGCATAATGATTCTATTACAAGTTGACTAGAAAAGTATCATTCAAGCACTTGATAAGCAAGACATACCACCTTCGGTAAGAAGAAAAGCTACGAACGTGTGTTGAAAAATACTCAGCTTTTATGCTTGAAATGGGGATCTACTCATACATAGTCGCTTTTGAACTTAAAGAATATAATAAGACAATAGATTCATGCCGGAAAGAGATTTGCTGCATCGAAGGAGTATGTCGGGGGCATCAACAAAGTTTACGGCTTTTCTATGCATGTGCAGAAGCATTAAGGTACCTATGACAATGATGGTATTTTTTTCGTAATCAGTTTTGAACCGTCTAGATGGTTTTACTTGACTCTTGTTGCAATGTTAACATCAAGAATTAGGTTATGACAATGTCACAAGCATCCTCAACTTTGAATCAATAATATTGTATCCCTCATGTTAGATTTGTGACCTTAGTTCTCCGACACAATCACAGTAAAGAAAACTTGACTTGCTGATTTAGATATGGATCATCAGAACCTCTCCATAATACCAAAATGAACTTTACTAAAGTTGTGATTTTTTTTCCCTTCTCTAAATACGAATGGCTTTCCTTTTTCCCTTTAATACAAAAAAAGAAAAAGAATACACTTGACCAATGTAATTTCAACAATATGGATAACTTAAAGAAGAATGGATTACCTACAAAGTTACTAGAGTTGAATGGGCACATACCCTTTTCCAAAAGAAGTGGTCCATACCACAAAACTAACATATCTTTTAGTGTTTATTTACTAAAGGCTCGTCACTGTAGAATCGTTGCAGCGGTTTATTCGTGATTTCCACAGGATCGAAATATGCACAAGATTTACAAGAATTTGATTCATTATATTACTAACAACATAACATGGTTATATTCTATATTAAGACACTCTTTACAAACTAATACATGAACCATCGTGACTTTTCAGAAATAACTTACTTATTAACTAACTTTTGTAACCGCCAATAACTACCTGTAACCGCTTTTAACCGCCAAACAATTATTAACTATCAAAGTAACATTTTCAGTCCCTTGGCTTTCGTTCGATGTACTTTGAACCTTGTCCAACAAGACTTTTACAATTACGGTCCAACAATTCCCCCTAATTGTTTAAGTCTTGTTTTTCGAATCTTCACGCCTTTCTACGCGTTCTTTTCCTTTCTTTGCGACTTCAATTCTGTTCACAAACTTGTTCCTTACGTTGGTGTTTCCTTTTGTGTGTCAACTTGAATTCTTCTTTCTCAAACCGTTCCTAGAACTTGTTGTTCTCGGTTTTCTTCCAAAACAATCAAATGTTTTTGTTGTTTTCTTTTATCTCGAATTCCAAGTCCTCTTCCACAAAATCTTGAATACTTCTCTCGGTATCCTTCCAAAAACAAACGAGTGTTTGTTTTCTATTTCGTTGTTGTTGTTGTTTTGTCATTTATCTCCAAAACGTTTTCAACAAGAACAATCCTTGATGTTCTTCTTCTTGGTATCCTTTCAACCGTATCCACAACAACCTTCAATACCTTTCGGTATTTTTTCAAAACAAACGATTGTTTGTTCTTTCCATCTTGCAATCCATCTTCCTTGGCATCATCTTGAGCAAACTTGCACTTCTTCCTTGGAGACTCTCCATGTGCATCCCTCTACTTCAACGCTCATCCTTGCAAAACCAAATGGTTCTTTATGCCCGACTATTTCTTTCTTTGGCTTCTCCTGCATGGATCTTTGTGCTTCCTCATACTAAATCTTGACCAATTCTATAAATTCCCTATAGCATTCTTTAACCTCTTGCTCATTTTCCCGTGCCAATCCCAATAGCTTAGCAACCTTGTTCAGGTGTTGTTTTCTGTTTTGAAACAACACCCCTTCCCCCGAGATTCTTCCATTTCAACGTGTTCCTTGGTGTCTTTAACGTTGAATCAAACTTGTAATCTTGCAACCTTCATTTCTGATGCCACTTCTCAGGTTTTTAGTTTGCAATCTACATATGTTGGCTTTTCTTCACAGTTTCTAATTCAAGCCATCTTTGACACACGCTGGCCTTGTAATTGACCATGGCTATTGGTGCGCAAAAGATTTGAGGCAAATTATAATACTTATACGAATTAATATTGATACTAAATATGAACAAAGAAATAACTAAAAGACTTGATAAAAATAGAATTGTTGTTGTACAAATTAAACATAACTCGATCCTATATAAGTACCATGAAACGACACCATAATGTTTGAGTGAAACGTTGCAACATTTCACTTTGGTAACCGTTTCCCTAACTGCCATTCATGGGCTTCAACTAACTTAACTACCATGTTAACAGGGTGTTTGGATCATGCTAGGATCCAACCCAATGTCTTTTACCCGTTTGACCCATAACAATAAAACATAAACAATATTGTGTCAAATTTAACTAACAAACATTACAAGGGGTTTACATCTCCCCCTTAATTTTGTAAGTTAAATGTCTTCCTTGGTTCTTGTTTCCTTCATGTAACGACGATGAAATCGTCTTCACTTGATGTGTTTCCTTTGCTGCTCCCGCTTGTGGTGCATCCCATGTCTTCTTCCTTTTTGACTTCATCATGGACATACTTGAACCTTTTCTTCGGATTCTCCTCTTGTGCTTCCTCTACGTGTACGCCTGTCTTTGCATCACCAAATGGTACATCACCGACCATATTCAACCTTGGCTCTCCATGCCCCGACCTACGTGCTTCCTCGTAGTACACTTTAACCAATGCTATGTATTCTCGATAGCATTCCTTTACACTATGTCCTTCCTCCCGAGTCAATCCCAAAGGAATTGCAACATCGCCCGACATATCGTTAAATGACACATTCATATAACCACCCATGTCATCTACGAACTTATACAACGCTAGCAAGTCTATCGTAATCACCCCTATCACCGGTGGTAATTCACCCAACACATCTAGTCTCATATAACCATAATAGAACCATTCCAATAATTCAATAAACTTTCTTCCCATAATTTCCCAATTTTTAAACACCAACTTATCGATTTTAATTAAATCCAAAAACGATAAGAAACTTGGGAATTTATTTACCTTAAGATGATAAAGCGTCCCGTTGAGACTGAGATACTCATCATCGACATAATCATGGCTTTCATCTTTGTTCATTTCCAACTCCTCCATCCCTTTTATCAATGAGCATTCGTCACTAGGGTCAAGCGACTTATAGTATTCTTCCATAAATTCCTGGTGATCTTTAATCATCTCCTCATCACCCATATCCACGGCTACTTCCTTGTCAAACATGTATCTAATTTGACACGTACCGTCTTCATAAGTCACAACGAAGCCCTGGTCTTCGAGTTGGCTAATACTCAACACATTCATTGTGATTTCTGGTGTATACAATACGTTAGGAATCACAATTCCTTCTTCCTTATTGTCAACAATTGCCTCACCGACACCGTAGGCAACAATAAATTTCCTCTCTTTCTCATCTCTTCCCACCACTTTGAATTGGTTAACCATACGCTTGAACAAACACCTTGAGGGACTCATATGCTTAGCATGAGATTTGCTAACGTACCAGATGTTGTTCCAGTTTCCCTGGTCCGTCCCTTTTATCATGAAGTCGGTCTCGACATGAACTTGTTCCGTTGGCCAATTGAAAGTTTCCTGAATGTCTGACTTGTTCTCCATTGATTTATGTGGGTCGACTGGTTTTTTTTTTTTGCAGTTCCAATAGAAGTGGCCTTTTACTTTACACAAGTAACAACGAGATCGTTTTTCTTTCCTGGAAGTTGTAGGGTTTCCTCTTTGAAACGTGGGAGACGGTTGGGAATGATGGAAAACGTTTGAATCCCTTGAAGTATTAAAGGATATAACTTCTTTGAGTTTATCCTTTATCAACTGCTTCCCAAAGTTAGATAACCGCTTCTGCTTTTCTTCCCTTTTGTAACCGTTGGCAGTTTCACACCTTTGTAGGAACTTTTTGTTTAACGTTACTCTTGTGCCCTTCCTAGATGACTTGTTCCATGAATCGAAACGTAAAGTTTATGGAAACAAAACCATGGGATTGGAATAAAGACGAAGAAGATACGAGTACACAAGACACATTTTGGACTAGTTTTGTGGTAGAAGGAGTTGACAATGAAAACCTTACACCAGTCAACACAGAAAACGAGGATAACACGTATCATGAACAAGATCAAACTCCTGATCCAGTTTCACCAATCACACCACCGACATAAAATTACGACCCACACTCAGAAGAGGAAAAAGAAGCTACTACTAGTTCTGTAGAGAACTCAAAAGATAGATTTGATGATACACCCGTACGTGAATATAGAGATATGACGGAAATATACAAGTATGCACGTAGAGTTGAACCACAAAGTTTGTTATTTACGGAAGAAGAACCCCGTAATTACAAGGAAGCATCAACAGACGAGAAATGGATTGAGGCCATGGAGATTGAATTGGATTCAATCAACAAAAACAATACATGGACTCTTACTACATTGCCAGAAAATCAAAAGGCAATAGGACTCAAATGGGTTTACAAGACCAAGAGGGATGCAAAAGGAAATATCATCAAATACAAAGCACGGTTAGTGGCAAAAGGTTATGTACAAGAAAAAGGAATAGACTTCGATGAAGTATTTTCACCGGTTGCTCGGATAGAGACAGTTCGGTTGATATTAGCATTAGCGGCATATCACGGATGGCAAGTACATCATTTAGATGTAAAATCGGCATTTTTACATGGAGATTTAAAGGAAGAAGTCTACGTTACACAACCTGAAGGATTTATTCAAAAAGGAAACTCAGGAAAAGTCTATAAGCTTACTAAAGCTTTATATGGCTTAAGGCAAGCACCGAGAGCTTGGAATGTAAAGCTTGATCAAATGTTAAAGTCTTTAGACTTTAAGAAGTGTAATCTCGAACAAGAAGTTTATACAAAGCGGAACAAGAATTCTACACTTATAGTTGGAGTCTACGTAGATGATTTGATAATCACATACACTCCAAAGAAAGAAATCGAAGAATTCAAATCCCAGATGAAGGATATATTTGAAATGAGAGACTTAGGATTATTAGCTTATTATCTTGGGATAGAAGTCACACAGACAGGAGGAGAGATTACAATCAAGCAGACATGTTATATTAACAAGATCTTGAAGGAAACAAGTATGGCAGACAGAAATGATACAAAGATACCTATGGATACCGGTACTAAGTTGGTCAAGGCGGAAGATGGGAACTCAGTTGACGCAACTTATTACAGAAGCTTAATCGGAAGTCTCAGGTACTTACTGCATACAATACCAGATCTTAGTTACTCAGTCGGACTACTCAGTAGATTCATGCAAGACCCGAAGGATCATCACATGAAGGCGGTAAAGCAAGTAATCCGATACATCAAAGGAACAAAGGAGCATGGTATAATATACAAGCAAGAAAGGCTACGCAAGATTACAGGTTACTGGCGACATTAGTTAAGGAATCAACACTGATCAAGGAAAAGGAACTACTGGGATAGTATTTTATTTCGGGGAGTCACCTATTACCTGGTGTACTCAGAAGCAACCAACAGTGGCGCTATCATCATGTGAATCAGAATTCATGGCGGCTACTGCAGCATAATGTCAAGCCTTATGGTTAAATCGATTGCTTAGTGAACTAACTGGATGGGAAGAGAAATGAATAACGCTGAAGGTCGACAACATTTCAGCAATAGCACTTGTCAAGAACCCAATTTTCATGGAAGAAGCAAGCACATCGATATTCGCTATCATTTCATTCGTGAAAGCGTAGAGAATGGGCACATCAATGTGGAACATGTCAGCGGAGAACTACAAAGAGCAGATTTTCTAACGAAGGCTCTACCAAGATTGAAGTTCGCGACTATGCGACAAATGCTCGGAGTTCAAGACTTAGGACGAAGCAACGATCAAGATTAAGGAGGAGAATGTGAACCGATAATCTTACTCTTATTGCTTCTTATGTAATTATTATTAGACGAAGGACCAAACTCGTCAACTAGGAACTTAATAACCGAAAAACGGTTATGACTTGGCGGTTATAGGCGGTTACCAAACGAACCATCACAATGGTTCTTTCATACCGATTAGAAATCAATATATTTACATATAACGAATGATTTAGAAGGTTAATAGACAATTTACTTATTCATATTACTTTACATTCGCAATCTACATATATTGATCTAAAGTTTGGGACAACATTGGTATCAGAGCCTACGTTTCGATTCATGGAACAAGTAATCTAGGAAGGGCACAAAAGTAACGTTAAACAAAAAGTTCCTACAAAGGTGTGAAACTGCCAACGGTTACAAAAGGGAAGAAAAGCATAAGCGGTTATCAAACTTTGGGAAGCAGTTATTAAAGGATAAACTCAAAGAAGTTATATCTTTTAATACTTCAAGGGATTCAAACGTTTTCCATCATTCCTAACCGTCTCCCACGTTTCAAGGAGAAAACCCTACAACTTCCAGGAAAGAAAAACGATCTCGTTGTTACTTGTGTAAAGTAAAAGGCCACTTCTATTGGAACTGCAAAAACAAAAAACCAGTCGACCCACAAAAATCAATGGAGAACAAGTCAGACATTCAAGAAACTTTCAATTGACCAACGGAACAAGTTCATGTCGAGATCGACTTCATGATAAAAGGGACGGACCAGGGACACTGGAACAACATCTGGTACGTTAACAAATCTCATGCTAAGCATATGAGTCCCTCAAGGTGTTTGTTCAAGCGTATGATTAACCAATTCAAAGTGGTGGGAAGAGATGAGAAAGAGAGGAAATTTATTTTTGCCTACGGTGTCGGTGAGGCAATTGTTGAAAATAAGGAAGACGAAATTGTGATTCATAACGTATTGTATACGCCAGAAATCACAATGAATGTGTTGAGTATTAGCCAACTCGAAGACCAGGGCTTCGTTGTGACTTATGAAGACGGTACGTGTCAAATTAGATACATGTTTGACAAGGAAGTAGCCGTGGATATGGGTGATGAGGAGATGATTAAAGATCACCAGGAATTTATGGAAGAATACTATAAGTCGCTTGACCCTAATGACGAATGCTCATTGATAAAAGGGATGGAGGAGTTGGAAATGAACAAAGATGAAAGCCATGATTATGTCGATGATGAGTATCTCAGTCTCAACGGGACGCTTTATCATCTTAAGGTAAATACATTCCCACGTTTCTTATCATTTTTGGATTTAATTAAAATCGATAAGTTGGTGTTTAAAAATTGGGAAATCATGGGAAGAAAGTTTATTGAATTGTTGGAATGGTTCTATTATGGTTATATGAGACTAGATGTGTTAGGTGAATTACCACCGGTGATAGGGGTGATTAGGATAGACTTGCTAGCGTTGTATAAGTTCATAGATGACATGGGTGGTTATATGAATGTGTCATTTAACGATATGTGGGGCGATGTTGCAATTCCTTAGGGATTGACTCGGGAGGATGGACATAGTGTAAAGGAATGCTATCGAGAATACATAGCATTGGTTAAAGTGTACTACGAGGAAGCACGTAGGTAGGGGCATGGAGAGCCAAGGTTGAATATGGTCGGTGATGTACCATTTGGTGATGCAAAGACAGGCGTACACGTAGAGGAAGCACAAGAGGAGAATCCAAAGAAAAGGTTCAAGTATGTCCATGATGAAGTCAAGAAGGAAGAAGACATGGGATGCGCCACAAGCGGGAGCAGCAAGGGAAACGCATCAAGTGAAGACGATTTCATCATCGTTACATGAAGGAAACAGGAACCAAGGAAGACATTTAACTTACAAAATTAAGGGGGAGATGTAAACGCCTTGTTATGTTTGTTAGTTAAATTTGATAAAATATTGTTTATGTTTTTTTGTTATGGGTCAAACGGGTAAAAGACATTGGGTTGGATCCTTGCATGATCCAAACACCCCGTTAAGATGGTAGTTAAGTTAGTTGAAGCCCATGAATGGCAGTTAGGGAAACGGTTACCAAAGTGAAACGTTGCAACGTTTCACTCAAACATTATGGTGTCGTTTCATGGTACTTATATAGGATCGAGTCATGTTTAATTTGTACAACAACAATTCTATTTTTATCAAGTCTTTCAGTTATTTCTTTGTTCATATTTAGTGTCAATATTAATTCGTATAAGTATTATACTTTGCCTCAAATCTTTTGCGCACCAAAAGCCATTGTCAATTACAAGGCCATCATGTGTCGAAGATGGCTTGATTTAGAACATGTGAAGAAAAGTCAACATTGGTATCAGAGCCAAAGGTTCAAAACCTGAAGAGCGAAGGGTTCGAAGATTACAAGAAGTTTGATTCGACTTTGATTAAAGAAGGGAAGAGACACCAAGGATTGTTTTGGCGCAACAATTCTGAAGAGAACAACTGGAATACGTTGGAGCAGGTAGTGCACAACCAGAAACCGACGTAAAGTTGCAAACGTTTACATCAAACGATATTGGTGGGATAAAACTTCTTTGGTTACATCGAAGGGAAAGGAAGGAAACTCTTGACGTAGACAAGGAAACGTGGAACAAGAGTAGGAAAAGCGCTAAGAATTCCTTTGTGATTTGCTGTTAACGCGACATAGGCAAGGAAAAAGAACACTTCATTTGGTTATAAAACAAGTGGGAAGGAAACTTTGTGAAACCAGTTAGAACAAGACACAAAGCAGAAGAAAACGCGGGGAACGTTGTTATGGAAAGAAAACTTGGAACGACCAAGGAGGAAAGAGTACTCGAGGAAAACTAGTGTGGAAACGTGTCGGGGAGACACAAGAAAACAACAACGAGATCAGAAACAAACAACTAGATTTGTTTCGGTGTGAGTTACCAAGAGTGGTACCAAGGTTGTGTGTAGGAAGGTTTTGGATTTCGAAGTAAAAGAAAAAAAACAACTTATAAGAAGACGTTGTGGAGACGAAATCAAGAACAACACACAAGGAAGAAAGAAGGCAATGTGTAAGTGTGGTATACCGAGAAAAAAAAAAGGATATTCGTTTTGGTTGTGGGGCAGAATCAAATTAGTTATAAAAGGTTCATAGAGATGGTGCAAGTGTACTATGAGGAAGCAGAGAGATCCCTACAGGGTAAAGGGCCTAAATATGAAGTGGTTGGGAATAGCAGTGGGACTGCTCATGTAAAAGATCCACTAGGCCATGAAGGGATAACTGCTGAAGTAGGAAGGGCACTGGAAGAAGATGTGAACAAGACAACTCAGTTTGGAGTTAGATTGCGAATTGATTTGGACAAGTAAACAACAACGAGACAACAACAACAATAACTTTGGTGAACATCGAAAGGAGAACAGCGAAGATTGTTGGATTTGGTGACACTAACGCAGAGAAGAGCATGAAGACTCGAAGAACAAGACTTAAACAATTAGAGAGGAACTGTTGGACTTTAATTGCATAAGTCTTGTTGGACAAAGTATTTAGTAACTTATGTAATAACGAAAAGCCAAAGGGCTTAACTTGTTAGTTTGATAGTTAATAACCGAATAGCGGTTGAAGGTAGTTACAGGTAGTTAGAAGTTAGTTATTCGGTTACACCTATTCATTTTTGGTTACCAAGATACTATACGCATAAGAAGAACCCAAGGAGAATACGCATAAAACATTTTGTTTTCATACGCAGCAAACATTTTTCCATACGAAAGGAACTTTGTTTTTCAACAAGAATTTTGTTTTCTCTCTACTTCCAAGAGAAACAAACGTGAATAAGCATACGTAGAAGATAGTGCACGATCGTTTCTGTAGGGGATTGCAAACGTTTACACCAAACGGATTGGTGGGGAAACCTTGTTGGCGACAACATAGGGAAGGAAGTAAATTCATACACTTTGTTCGGGATAGAGAGCGAGTGGGCAAATACTTTGAGAAAACCGATTAAATTTCAAACTCAAAGTAGAAGGAATACGCGGGAAACACGCGGGGAAAACGTTGTTGTGGAAGGAAATACGTACGTGATAAGAAGAAGGAGTACTCAAGTTTGTGTGGAGTAGTGTCGGACGACACAAAGAAAGCAACGACGTGAAGTAGATCAGAAGCAAAACTCGTGTTTGTTTCGGAGTTTTGGTTACCATCTCGGTACCATTTTTGTACGTGGGAAATTGATTTCGGAATATAGACATCAATAACGTACAAGGGAAAAGAAAGTAGACGTGTGTAGTGTGGAGGAACAAAAAAAAACAAAGCATCTCTTTCGAAAAAAAATCAATTCGAATAGAAATCTTTTGTTTGGGGCTCATTGGGAAGAAACATTTCGACTCAAGGACAATTTATTCGAACTCTTACAAGAAGGAGGTCGAGACAGTTTTGTTGTCGAAGCAAAAGGAGGCAGAAATTTTTTTGTGAAAGAATTTCGAAGAGAAGAACTTGGTGTTTGTCAATTCGAAGGGTAAAAAAATTTCGAACAAGGAAGAACATCAACGGTTACAACGAGACAAAGAAAAAGGGAACCAAAGGGAACGTTGGTAAGCAACTCTTACTAACGAAACCAAAGAGAATACACTTGTATTCATCGCATCGACGAGGTCACAAGTTAAAATTTTCTGGATTTCGATTTTATTAGAATAGTATAGAATATTTTATTTCATACTATTAGGAAATCCCGAAAACTATTTATTGATCCCGTATTATTAGGATTCCTGGAAGATTAGATATTCCATATTTTATATAGAAAACCCACACTGGGAAGGATAAATCCCATTAAATTAGAAAGTGAAGATACTAAGCACTTTCAAGATGACAACCGATGATATAGCAAGCACATCAACTACAACAAAACCCGTAACACCTATTGCACAATATCAATGCCTTAAGTTGAAAACCACAAACTACACAGTTTGGGCTATACAAATTAAGGTTATACTAGAGGCACATGGCTTATGGGAAGCAATAGAACCAAAGAAAGATACACAAGTTGATGATAAGAAGGATAAGGCAACGACTGCCTTCCTATATCAAGCGTTGACGAAAGATGTGATCTTACAAGTAACGGGTTGTGAGACGGCAAAGGATTTATGGGATTCACTAAAGAAAAGACACATTGGAGAAGATAGAGTGCAGAAAGCACGGTTACAATCATTGATGATTGGGTTTAACTCACTCCAAATGAAGGAAGATGAGACGGTGGATGCATTTGCGGCTAAACTAAACGGCTATGCCATGAAGGCAAAAGAATTAGGGAAAACTTTGGATGAATCACTTTTAGTTCAAAAACTATTAGACTCCACACCAGATAGGTTCATTCAGATAGTAGCATCCATAGAACAAACAACTGATCTCGATGACATCACTTTAGATGAGATCATGGGAAGACTCAAGGCATTTGAGGAAAGGATAAAACTCCGGAAAGGAGGACAAGTAGCTAGAAAGCCAGGAAAACCTATTATTCGCACATGGCGAACACTCAGGAAATAGGAAACGTTTTTACAAACGTGAAGGGAAATCAAATTTCTCACGAGGGAACTGGCAGAATAAAAATAGAAACAACTCACAAGGAGAGAACTCTAGTTACAAAGAGAGTTCAGATAAGAATAAAGACGAGTGGGATGTGAGCAAGGTAAAATGTTACAGGTGTCATAAAATCGGACATCTTAAAAGGAATTGTAGAGGAACACCAAAGAACTCAAAGAACAATCAAACCTTATCTTAGAAGACGATGAACCATCACTACTAATGACTGTGCACGAAACTGAACACAAGGAAGTGTTGTTGAATGAAGAACAAATTCAACCAAAGAAATATGCTACAGCGGACGCAAGCATATGGTATTTAGATAATGGTGCAAGTAACCATATGACGGGAATAAAAAGTCATTTTAGGGATATTGATGAAAGCGTAACAGGACGAGTACGTTTTGGAGATGGATCGTATGTACAGATAATGGGTAGAGGGTCTATACTATTAGGTTGTAAGAACCAGGAACAGAAAGTAGTATCGGAAGTATACTACATACTAAACCTCAAGAGCAACATACTTAGTCTAGGACAACTTACGGAAATAGGTTGTAAGGTCATTATGGACGGAAACAAGTTGACTTTGTATGATAAGAACAAGAAGTTGTTGATGAAAGTAGAAAGATCTAAGAATCGACTCTACAAGATTCAGTTACAGATAGAAGCACCTATATGTCTCTTAGCAAATATAGATAACCAAGCATGGTTATGGCATGCTAGATTAGGTCATCTGAACTTTAACGGTATTAACAAGATGACTAGGAAAGGTCTAGTAGAAGGAATTCCAAGAATAAACCATGTCGGGCAGATTTGTGACGCATGTTTATTAGGAAAACACAGTAGAACACCATTTAAAAAACCAAGCTAAATTCAGATCAAAGAACCCGTTGGACTTAGTATATGGAGACCTTTGCGGTCCTATAAGTCCAGCAGCTCACTTAGGCAAGAAACTCATTTTCCTGTTAGTGGACGATTGTACATGTTTTATGTGGGCCTACTTTCTTACATCTAAAGATGAGGCATTTAGTACATTCAAGGAATTTAGACAGAAGATAGAAATGGAAATGAAATTGAAAATAAGGATACTAAGAACGGATAGAGGTGGTGAATTCACATCAAATGAATTCACAAGGTACTGTAAGGAAAACGGAATAGCATGACAGTTGACAGCATCGTACTCCCCACAACAGAATGGAGTAGTGGAGAGAAGGAATAGGATAGTGTTATCAACTACAAGGAGTTTGATGAAAGCAATGAAGTTACCCTTAACTTTTTGGTCGGAAGCAGTTAAACATGCAATTTACATACTCAATAGGGTACCTACGAGGGCCCTGATAGATAAAACTCCATATGAGGCACTCTACAACAGAATACCAAATCTGGAAAACCTAAGAATATTCGGATGCACAGCTTATGCAAAGATAACGATACCTCACTTAAAGAAGCTAGACGACAAAAGCATACCATTGATTTACTTAGGAGTAGAGGAAGGATCAAAAGCATGTAGGTTATATGATCCAATAGCCAAGAAGAAACATGTTAGTAGGGACGTAAAGTTTATGGAAACAAAGCCGTGGGATTGGAACAAAGATGAAGAGGATACGAGCACACAAGACACATTTTGGGCTAGTTTTGTGGTCGAAGGAGTTGACAATGAAAACCTTACACCCGTCAACACAGAAAATGAGGACAACACGTATCATGAACAAGATTAGACTCCTGATCCAGTTTCACCAATCACACCACCGACATACAATTACGACCCACACTCAGAAGAGGAAGAAGAAGCTACTACTAGTTCTATAGAGAACTCAAGAGATAGATTTGATGATACACCCGTACGTGAATATAGAGATATGATGAAAATATACAAGTATGCACGTAGAGTTGAACCACAAAGTTTATTATTTACGGAAGAATAACCCCGTAACTACAAGGAAGAATCGACAGATGAGAAATGGATTGAGGCCATGGAGATTGAATTGGATTCAATCAACAAAAATAATACATGGACTCATACTACATTGCTAGAAAATCAAAAGGCAATAGGACTCAAATAGGTTTACAAGACCAAGAGGGATGCAAAAGGAAACATCATCAAATACAAAGCAAGGTTAGTGGCAAAAGGTTATGTACAAGAACAAGGAATAGACTTCGATGAAGTATTTGCACCGGTTGCTCGGATAGAGACAGTTCGGTTGATATTAGCATTATCGGCATATCACGGATGGCAAGTGCATCATTTAGATGTAAAATCGGCATTTTTACATGGAGATTTAAAGGAAGAAGTCTACGTTACACAACCTGAAGGATTTATTCAACAAGGAAACTCAGGAAAAGTCTATAAGCTTACTAAAGCTTTATATGGCTTAAGGCAAGCACCGAGAGCTTGGAATGTGAAGCTTGATCAAACGTTAAAGTCTTTAGACTTTAAGAAGTGTAATCTCGAACAAGCAGTTTATACAAAGCGGAACAAGAATTCTATACTTATAGTTGGAGTCTACGTAGATGATCTGATAATCACAGGAACTCCTAGGTAAGAAATCGAAGAATTCAAATCCCAGATGAAGGATATATTTGAAATGAGCGACTTAGGATTGTTAGCTTATTATCTTGGGATAGAAGTTACACGCATTATGAGGAGAGATTACAATCAGCTGCAGGATATATAAACAAGATCTTGAAGGAAACAAGTATGGCAGACAACAATGATACGAAGATACCTATGGATACCGGTACTAAGTTGGTCAAGGTGGAAGATGGAAACTCAGTTGACGCAACTTATTACAGAATCTTAATCGGAAGCCTCATGTACTTACTGAATACAAGACCATATCTTAGTTACTCAGTCGGACTACTCAGCAGATTCATGCAAGACCCGAAGGATCATCACCTGAAGGTGGTAAAGCAAGTAATCTGATATATCAAAGGAACAAAGGAGCATGGCATAATATACAAGCAAGAAGGCACGCAAGATTACGTGTTATAGCGACAGTAGTTATGGAATCAACACTGATCAGGGAAAAGGAACTACTGGGATAGTATTTTATTTCGGAGAGTCACCTATTACTTGGTGTATGCGGAAAACTAGAATGGGGGGTTGAATAGTTTTACCAATTTAAAACTTCCTTTTAAATATTTAGATCGACTTATGTCAATCTATTTGGTTGTTTATGTTGGACGTTGATAGATAGATATATAAACGTGTAATGAAAGATAAAGAGTAAGAATCACATCACCACGACACAAGTATTTATAGTGGTTCGGCTACAAGGACACCTTCCTTGCCCTACTCCACTCCCCGAGTCACCTACTCGAGAGTTCGTAAACACTACACCAATCTCCTTATGGCGGAGAAGCCTTCACAACGTCGCTTACACCTTTTTCTGGTACAAAGCTAAATACCGAGTTCTTTCACACTAAGGCGAACCACACCTAACACAACGTCGCCTACCCTTTATATGGTGCTAGGCTAATCACCGAGTTCTTTCAGAAATATCAGAAACAGATTTGATAAAGACATAGGTTTTACAATTTTATACCAAGATATGTGTTTTTAGCCTACATTTTCTTTTAGCATGCATACATGACTTCTAATGTATCATGAGAGAATACGAAACATATAAATCAAAAGAAATGACAAACACATTATGATAATAATAACCTAGATAAACTAGACTATTAATAATATTTCATTTCAATGCTAAGAATGATACAAAGGATTGGGTATATGATCCCAATGTAGATTAACAACACAAAGTATATGTCTCCGTATGAGAACTTCAACATAGGGAACACAAGAACGATGAGTGTTAAGGCGATGAGCACGAGGGCGATGTAAACCATGTTGATGGCGAGCTTTCTTGGTTTCGGATGAGATGAAATGGAGAGGAAGATGAAGTTTTGAATGAGAGGAAATTTTTAAAATTGGAAGATTTGAAAAAGTGGGGATTTGATGGAGTAGAAGACGGTGGGAGTTTTTATGGGGACGGAGGAATTTTTGAAATTTGTTTTTTGTTTTATTATTGTAAAGATATGATGTAACACCCCGCCTTATCTGACCACAATATTGTCCGCTTTGCCCGTAGGCTCACGGATTTGTTTTTGTGGCCTCATTTGAAGACTTCCCGACAGGTCACCCAAGCCAGATTACTCATGAGCACGCTTAACCGCCAGTTCCTCGAACTCCACTCGCAGAGACCACAAAACGCGTTGTGTCATTGTAAGGCGAATGTTATCTTATGAGCCCAACATCTCCGGGCCACAGTACCGATGTAGGATTTGCCTAGGGTTTTACAATCACCCCCTTAGGGACTCATCGTCCTCGATGAGGTTTGCCCGATCATCCCGAACGGCTCAGAGTGGCTCGATACCACTTGTAACACCCCGCCTTATCCGACCACAATATTGTCCGCTTTGCCCGCAGGCTCACGGATTTGTTTTTGTGGCCTCATTTAAAGACTTCCGCAGTCACCCAAGCCAGTACTACTCACATGAGCACGCTTTAAGCGCCAGCCTCATAACTCCACTCGCAGAGACCACAAACGCGTTGTGTCATTGTAAGGCGAATGTTATCTTATGAGCCCAACATCTCTCCAGGCCACAACCGATGTAGGATTTGCCTAGGGTGTTACAATATCTTGTAACACCCCGCCTTATCAGACCACAATATTGTCCGCTTTGCCCGTAGGCTCACGGCTTTGTTTTTGTGGCCTCATTTGAAAACTTCCCGAGTCACCCAAGCCAGATTACCTCACATGAGCACGCTTAACCGCAGTTCCTAAGAACTCCACCCGCATGAACCACAAAACGCGTTGTGTCATTGTAAGGCGAATGTTATCTTATGAGCCCAGTATCTCTCCAGGCCACAGCCGATGTAGGATTTGCCTAGGGTGTTACAATCACCCCCCCTTATGGACTCATCGTCCTCGATGAGGTTTGCCCTACCATCCCGACGGCTCAGAGTGGCTTTGATACCACTTGTAACACCCAGCCTTATCGGACCACAATATTGTCCGCTTTGCGGCCTAGGCTCACGGCTTTGTTTTTGTGGCCTCATTTGAAAACTTCCCCCGCAGTCACTCAGCTACTACTCTCACATGAGCACGCTTAAGCGCCAGTTCCTAAGAACTCCACCTTGCAGAGACCACAAAACGCGTTGTGTCATTGTAAGGCGAATGTTATCTTATGAGCCCAGATCTCTCGTGCCACCGATGTAGGATTTGCCTAGGGTGTTACATATGATTTTTGGATTAAATGAAATAAAACACAAGTTTTATATACCACAACTTTAGACGAAAAAATGACACGTATGTGAGAAAAGGCTTCCTAATGAAGCTTCATATAATACATGTATATGCACAAAAGATAATCATATAAATACTTAATTATCAAGCTAATGTCATTTTAGAGATAAGTAAAGAATCATACCTCTAACGCACTTAGGAATGTCTTTACAAATGACACAAAAAATGTCACTAGACACTTCCGGCTCCTTTGTGCTTAAGATACCTTCTTAGGGAAGGCAATCTTGTTACCAAGTGATTCCTATGACTTGGTAGGTATGAGCTTTAGCTAAGCAACATGACAAGGAGGATTAGTGCAATTAAATAAAAGATATAAACAATAAGAAAAATGTTGTTATCTAATCAACATCCAAACAAAGAGTTTTTAAAAGACATGGTGTTTGTTTTTATGAAAAACCTTCTTTGTAGTTTTCAATTAACCATGGATCGTATCAAGTTTTTAAAGTACAGTATACTTAAAGAAACTTGGTAACGAAGCTCTGATGCCAATTGTGGAAAACTAGAAGGGGGTTGAATAGTTTTACCAATTTAAAACTTCCTTTTAAATATTTAGATCGACTTATGTCAATCTATTTGGTTGTTTATGTGGACGTTGATAGATAGATATATAAACGTGTAATGAAAGATAAAGAGTAAGAAGCACATCACCACGACACAAGTATTTATAGTGGTTCGGCTACAATGACACCTTCCTTGCCCTACTCCACTCCCCGAGTCACCTACTCGAGAGTTCGTAAACACTACACCAATCTCCTTATGGCGGAGAAGCCTTCACAACATCACTTACACCTTTTTCTGGTACAAAGCTAAATACCGAGTTCTTTCACACAAAGGCGAACCACACCTAACACAACGTCGCCTACCCTTTATACTCTGCTAGGCTAACCACCGAGTTCTTTCACACCAAGGAGAACTAATCCTATCACAACGTCGCCTACCCTTTATTAGGTACTAGGCTAAGCACCTAGTTCCATTACTATGGAGGAACTACTACCCATCACAACACAACACCTAATCTTAAGGAGATCCACTCCTTATTACAATACCATCAAGGATATCACCATCCTTGGAAATAAACTAATACTATATGTATAATGATGCACCTCATCGATTATACGACCTTGGCATTCTTCACTAATGACACTTGATTTGATTCCTAGGCATCCTTCACTAATGCCTTTGACACAATGCTTGGTACCTTTCACTAATGCCTTCGTCTTGACGCCTTTAGCATTCTTCACTAATGCTTTTGACACGGACGTTAAGCACCTTTCACTAATGCTTTCGTCTTGACTCTTTCGGCATCCTTCACTAATGCCTTCAACACAACATCTACGAAGGAAGAAAGAACTATCAACAAGAGAACCTCAGTTGTCTTGATGATGATGAAGCATGGCAGCTCATGGACTTGAGCTTGCTTGACTTCAAGAAGTGGTGATCTCGCCTTTAAGAGGGACCTAGAGAATTACACAAAAACAAAACTACAAACATAGATCTCTTGGATCTGAGGTTAGAGAGTTTTTAACTCAGGGAGAAAGTATGTTAGAAAGGGGTGAGCAACAATGAAGAAATGGCTCACTATTTATAGAGGAAAAATTCTATTGTTCCTCGGATCCCACGGATCCCTTCCACAAAGGATCCGTCTAGCGTAAAGCTAGGGATCCGTGGGACGCTCCTCTTTACCCATGGGTATTTTGGTTATGGGTCATGGGTTGATCCATGGGTCTTTAACTAGATACAATGTATCTCTTGAGTGCAATGCACCTAGTCACATGGGTATGGGTCAAAACCATGGGTTATGGATATTATCCATATATGATGTAAGCATGATGTCATGCAATAGGTTATGGGTCAAGCTCCATGGGCTTTGGGTTGTACCCAACTACATTCAATGTATTTGCCCAATGGGTTATGATACTTAAGTTTCTACCCATTTATATTACCCAATATACTACATACTAGTTATGTGTATATTTTAATCAAATATGTAAACACTAGTTGTTGTACATATGTAGTATTAAATCATAAAATCACTTATACTTGTTTTAGTGTTTTATGTGAAAATGTGAACATATTAGAAACTATTAGTTCAAACCATTTACGTATTTTATTTGTTTCGTTAAAATGATTTTACGTTTGTTATCGACAAAACATTAGAAGATCGTAAAATATAAATAAACGTTTCTACGGCTTATTTGTATTAACAGTGTACTCAGAAGCAACCAACAGTGGCGCTATCATCATGTGAATCAGAATTCATGGCGGCTACTGCAGCAGCATGTCAAGCCTTATGGTTAATGCGATTGCTTAGTGAACTAACTAGTTGGGAAGAAAAAAGGATAACGCTGAAGGTCGACAACATTTCAAAGAATAGCACTAGTCAAGAACCCAATTTTTCATGGACGAAACAAGCACATCGATATTCGCTACCATTTCATTCGTGAAAGCGTAGAGAATGGGCACATCAATGTGGAACATGTCAACGGAGAACTACAAAGAGCAGATATTCTAACGAAGGCTCTACCAAGATTGAAGTTCGCGACTATGCGACAAATGCTCGGAGTTCAAGACTTAGGACGAAGCAACGATCAAAATTAAGGAGGAGAATGTGAACCGATAATCTTACTCTTATTGCTTCTTATGTAATTATTATTAGACGAAGGACCAAACTCGTCAACTAGGAACTTAATAACCGAAAAACGGTTATGACTTGGCGGTTATAGGCGGTTACCAAACGAACCATCACAATGGTTCTTTCATACCGATTAGAAATCTATATATGTACATATAACGAATGATTTAGAAGGTTAATAGACAATTTATTTATTCATATTACTTTACATTTGCAATCTACATATATTGATCTAGAGTTTGGGACACTAAGGCACTTAAGAGAATCAATTCCAAAATGCAAGAACATTGTCAGTTATTTCAAATTGACTTCTACTAGATAGTGTTAGGTTAGGTTTGAACTCAAATCAATAAACAAGTCCGGCTTATTCAAAGCTCGATATAGCTTGAAATATTAATACTAAGAACTATGCTTGATAAAACAAGTAGAGTCCAAATCAACACTTCAACGGCTAATAATATACGGAGTATTTTAAAACCATCTTCGATAAAACAAGCGTAATCTTTTATATAATAAAACAAAACCCCTAGTGAGAATTTTTCATTTTAAAAAAATCAATTCTTACCTTATTTGGTAATAATTTTTTTTATTTGTTTTTCTTTTTGGATTTTAAAAAATAATTAAACCTAATTATTTCCTTATTTGTCTAAAAACTAAAAAATAAAACGTCTTTTTAATCACATTGGTAAAAAAAACATATGTCATTATAAAAAAACAAAAAAAACACATGGGGTTGATAGTAATTATTTAACTTATAGGGGGTACAAAATGTAAATACTAAAAAGCAAAAGGGATACATTTTTACAAAAAACATAAAAACACGCAACACATGATTTTCCTCTCAAAATCTCCCCCGAAAAAACACACACAATATAACTATCAATGTTTGTTTAACTTTTTTTTAGTTAATCTAGGAACAAATGGCATAATGCAAAGGTACGGTTTTTTCATTAATTTCTCATCTTTATATTAACGCATATAATTTGGAACGTTCTGCTATTTGGATTAGTGTATCTATTCAATTGGTAAGCTTCCTGAAACCCATAACTTTATCTATAAGATGTTCTGATTTCCAATTGGAAAGATTGATTTTGACTTTAATTGTCAGGTGGGTATATGTTATGGTGTTGGGTTCATTAGGGTTTATCGAGTATAAATTTATTTAAAGATTTTTTTAGCTAGGTGACACATTATGTTGATATGATTCTAATATTTTCTGAGATTCTTTGTGATATCTAAGCTTTCTATTCTTGCAGGTGTATCCTATGGTAGATGAGACGATGATACATACTGTAAAGGAGTTTAGATTGTAGTAGGGGCGGTGTGTGCACACACTATGATAAATGAGACATCAAGTTGGATAATATAGTTAAAATGGTATTTAGGTAGGCACTATGGTAGATGGTATGTGCCTAATGGGAATTGAGAAGGCTCGATAGCGTATCTCGATCACCCATGTATGCATCATTTTCAGAGACACTTGATGGGCAATCAACTATAAGGGCGTTTAAATCTGAGGTAAATGTTGTACTCAAACTTGGTTCTATACAGATGTTTATCTAAGCATGTTATTTACATCAAAAAATTAATGAATACTTTTTTCTTCATATTTTGATGAGAAATATATTTGCTTAAGATTTCATAAGCAATAACTAAATTTATAAAATTAATGACACGTAAATATGTACCATAACTAATTGTAGTTAAAGGACAGTCATGGCACTAAGTATTGCTCTTCGTTTGTACACAAGATTTCTTCTTAACTAGATTCATAGATCATGTCACATGTATCATAAAACTTCTTATCCAGATATAATAGCAAGCCTCTGGCTATCCTTACGCCTATAGGTATACTACAAAAATTGTAATCAATGCAATTCATAAAGATGTAGTGAACTTCATTGTCCACTTGAAAAAGTTGGTAATCAGTGTATGACGTTAGTTCTTAGCGACTTTTCGTGGTATCTTCTATTGCGGCGATGGTGGTTGTTGGATCACATGGCTATCTTCCAGTCAATCTAGGTATCCCAGGATTTGTAAGTCTGTACATGACATAATGTTAGTTATTGTAGTCATATTTTATTATCTAAGTTTACAAATCATATAATTTCAGAAACATTATTTTTAGGGAAAATTCTAACTTGGTGACATATGTTTCGAGATTGTCTAAATTGGTGATTAATTGGTTATATGTTTTTATGTCCAAAACTGGCAATCAAAGGTTTCCAAAGAAGCTACATTGGTGATTAGTTTTAAAACGTAATTACAAAATAGTATATAAAAGTACAAAACTATAGTTAGCAACCAAGACATAAGAAAGTATAGTTACTAAATTGAACCACTTTGCATAGTGTGTTTTATTTTCCACATTCATGTAGTTTGAACCGATTTAACATTGGAAACTTCATAAACAGGTAAGCTTAGCTCTATCCTATGCAACTCCAGTTGTGTCATGTTTGTTTCGTGTACAATGGTCTGTTCAATCAGTTTTCTTGGTTTCTAATCAATCTTGAAACGTTAATCCTCTTTTTTGTTTATAAGGTGCTTGATGAATTTGTGTGCACCGGAGGTCGTCAATGATGTTTCTTGACGGAAACATATGTTCTAAACTTCGAGATGAGATGGTGAAGGTGAGAAGGTGAGTAGCGCATATGGTTCGCTGGCTTGGTTCACCGTTCGATGGCTTGGTTCAGTTGCAAGTTGAATTGCTTACAATGTGCTCACTTTAGTCTCTCTTTACTGAACCAAAATAACATGCTTATAAATGAATGTGGAGGTTCGGGTAAAATCTTATTTCAAATAGGTAAAAAACAAGTTTTGCCAAACATAACCTTAGATAAGCATGCCTTTAAACAGTCTTGTGAAGTAGAAAAGAACCACCTAAATTTTAGTCGTGTTGTTATTTTTCTTCTCTATTTTGTGCGTTTTGATCGTGATCCTGTTCATATGCGTTTTGGTAACCAACTGCTGTGTTTCTGCTTTTATTCCATTTGTTGAACAACATTACTAGCTGCTAACCCATGTGATCCGTGCTGAAAACAGTCAAGCTACCTCACACAAGCCAGCCACTTGTGAATGGCCAATCGTAGAAGCTTAAAACTGCTTAAAACACAAATGCAATGAAGTCCTGGAGAATAGAATGAATTCCCGGGTCGTTATGTCCCACGGAGACTCAATGGTGTGTAAAACACAAACTCAGAAGATAGAGTGATCACTAAGGATAGTGATCAATAAAGGTTTTGATTGAGAAATTACACTACTGATTGCTTGGAAAGGAATTGGAGACAGAATAGAAAAGCACAACAATCAGATAAAAGAAACGTAAACGTAAGTTTAAAAACTACGTATACGCACAAAATAAAAAGTGAAATTTAAGAAATAAAAGACCTAAAAATATGAAAATAACATTTTTGGAATCCTAAAAATAAAATAAAATTATTAGAAAAAGAAAATTATTTTTATAACTATTTATTTAATTATTATTAATTAAAAACTATTTTAACTATTTAAAAATGACCTAAAATAAAAGAAAATATGAAATAAGGCTAGAAAAATAAGATTATGATTCAGAAAAATCTAAAATATTATAAAACTAATTTTAAAACTAAAAATATATTTTTCACACTTTTTATCTAATTATTATTAATTAATTACTATTTTTAACTATTTAAAATTATAATAAATACTAAAAAGATTAGGAAAATTATAAAACTTTTTCTAAAAATACTATATGATTACAGAAAACTAAGAAAAATAGAAAAGCAAGATTTGCTTATTAATAAGCTAAAAAGAAAAATCAAAAAGCTAAAACCTATTAAATAAACACTATCACTGAATTTAAATTGATCTTTTTCTGGATTTTCTTTTTGAAAACTACTTTACTACTGATATTATGAAACTTTAATAAAGACAAAAATTTTACAAACTTGAAATAAGCTGTTTGTGGAGCTTATGGACCAACAGATGGCTTAATGAGCTTATTTGGTGTATATAAGCTCAACCAAGCCCACAACTGAAACAAAAGCTTAAATAAGCTACAAACAAGCTAGAGAAACTGAAAGGAAGCTAAAAGATACAAAGAAGCACACTGAAAAGCTAGATAGAAGCTAATAAGCACTTATGCCAAACACAGAAATGGGACAAGCTTTAAGCTTTTAGCAGCCCTACTAAACAAGCTTCAAAATGAAAAACAAGGCTTGATACTTCAAGATGGCCAGGTTGGCTATCCAAAGAACCAAAAATTACAAGACAAGACCAACAAACAAGCTCTGTGCAAGCTCTTCAAGTTGGTCCAACCAACCGTGCACGCAGGCGCTTATGCGATCAAGGTACCAACAATAAGCCAATAATTAAGCACTTAAAAGCTGATTAACAAGAGAACTAACATTTTTATATTTTTGTTTAGCAACTAGACTTTGATATCCCAAGATATTTTAAACTGAAACTCACTATTGAACACACAATGAAATTCCAAAGTTTATTCAAAAACGACCCATAGGAAAATTTGACTTTTTGAGAAAAACTAAAAAGTTGACCAAGATGAACTTTAATCTGATTTTAAACACTGATTATGATGATATAAAGTGAACTAAGACTGACTTGAGTACTTTTAACAACTTGCTAACACAAAATCATGATCCTTGATCTTAAAAACTCCAACAGTTAACAAGAGAAATGGATAAAAGAGATTTTGACTTTTGATGTAACAAGCACTAATTTTCTTGACTGAGATGAGTTATATAGACCTAATGAAACACAGAACAAGCAATAACAATGCTTCTAACAAACTATATCACAGTTGAACAAGAAAATTCAAACACCCCTTTACTTATCTGTTATGGGACTTTTTCAAAGCAAATCACAATTTTAAACCATAAAACTTATGACAGACCTCATATTATCATTAACTAGGACTAAAGAAACACTAATTGACAACAATAACAACATAAGATCAAGAAATCACAACTAATCTAATTTAACTGTGAAAAGGAGATTTTTACAAAATACAAATTTAAAAGATCAACCTACTGAATTTAATGATCAAACACACTTAACTATAGCTAATTAACACAAAGATACAGAAATTTAAGCTAAAGAACAACTATACAAAAAAATGCCAAAATGATCAAAAGAGCTTACAAAAGCTTCCAAGCTTAAAACGAGAACCGGGACCAATGAACACCCATATTAGCTTACCACTAAGCTTCTAACCCAAGGCCATCCATAATTCACCTGCTCGGTACGTGTACACCTTCTCCATGTGATTTTTGATTTTTCACCTATTTAATTTGTATTTTTGGTGATTTTTGATTTTGCTTCTAAACTGAGTTTTAGTGTTTCTAATAGCTTAGAAAAGCTATCTAGGAGCTTATGTGACTTACTTCAGTCCATATAAACAACAAACAACAACATTTGAAGCATCATGAGATTTTGCATAAAACATTAAATTTTGAATAAACTTGAAATGTTATTAAACCTTGAAATTGATAATTGAAAAAGCTAATAATACAATGAAATAGCTAGACATACTTGAAAGCATTAAAATTACACTGGAATTTAAAGTTTTACTAAAAACGACATAGGAAATTAAAAGTTACACTACATACATTGATACAATGCTTCACCCTTCATCTTTATAGACTTTTCGGACTCCCCACGTTTCCGATTGAATCCCACTTCATCTGAGCCCTTGAATCACTCTAACTCATCAGAACCATACACTTGTGTTTTTGGCGCCATTTTTCTCATTAGCAGGTTTGAGAATTAATTGGAGTTGGTTGAGTCAATTAAGGATTTTGTTGTTTAGAGGAGGTGGATGGGACAAAGTATAGAGAGGGGGGTGAAAAAGTCCCGAAAACTGCTCTGGTTTTGGTGTTTACCGGTGGAGAGGGTGATGTACTGGTGTTGGCGTATTTGTGTTGGTTTGACTTTCGTTGACCGAGTGGGTAATAATACAAAGGCCGGGTCAAGGGTTTGGGTTGGATTTGGGCCTAGCAGTTGGGCCATGGATTGGATTGGATTGGATATTGGATCCGTTTGGCTTAGCATTAGTATCAAGGACCAAAAGTGTAAAAGCGCCAAATATGAGGGACTGAACTTGAACTTTTTCCAATGCTCTCTCAAGGACCAAACTTGCCATAAATGAATAGTACAAGGATAACTTTTGTATAGAATCCCATTTTAAAACATCCAAGGACTACTTTTGCAATTTTCCAAAGTTTAGGGACCTTTCTTGCCAATTGACCAAAGAATCATTCAAGGATCATTTTTTACAACTTAGAATATTTTAAGGACCTTGAATGATAAAATTCCACATTTTGATATCCAGGGACTAGATTTGACAACTTTTAAAACTTGGGGACTAAAACTGCCAATTTTGCAAACTTGAATCATTTTTCATCCGATTTTGATATTTTTGCATTTAAAACACATAAAACACTGATTTGTGATATTTTGATCATTTTGATGTGTTTCTGAGTGTTTTCAGATGATTTTGCAGTTTAAATTATACAAAAATGATGAGTATTTAGACACTCATCACCATGCTTAACCATGAGTTATGTTATCGTCAATATTAAATTACCATAAAAGTCACCACAGTTAGATTATTTCTGTATATGAATTGTCTATTATCATTCAGACAACTAAGTACCTAATGTTATAATGGGTATTAAAAATGTGTCAAGTCCAATGTTTCAGTTTTCTTGGAAGGATTAATTCCTAAGACATACTCCTATATGGCTTCTATTACTACTAATTCACTACTACCAAATCCTCATTCGGGAGACATCTACCTAATATATTTACTACGCATTGTTTTTATATGCATGGCAATTTTGAAGTATAAAATGTGACTACAGATAGTATGAAAAAGTCAGTATTTATGTGCTCGAAAGTATTTGACCAATGTTTAGGACAACTTGTTGCTTTATCCCTTTAGCTCTCATGAAGGTTGATTTGTTAAGTAATATGGAATTATACTACCTTATAATCTAAATAATATTAGTCTTTATTTTCTAAAGTAAATTAAAAATTTAACTTTTTTCGCTAATTTGCTTTTAATTAGGTGTTGGTGCAAGGCATGAAACACACTTATTCTAAAGCCTTGGGGTCCTTTTGTTTTGACGAGTTCATGGATCTCTAATATGCATTAAAAGTAACACATTATAAGGAGTTCAACGAAGGTATGTTTATGCGCTTTATTTCTTATGTGCTTTAAACTGAACTCTAATTTGTTTAATGCTATATGTAGGTACTTGCAAGAGGCAAAATTCTCATGTTACCAACTCATATTTTGTCTTTTGTTTTTGGGTACCTTACAGAGGTGTGAGCTTCGGGTAAAAGTATAAATTTTAGCAGCCACACTTAGGAAGATTTATTGATCATTTACAACAAGGAAAAATGTCTCTCACACGAATTTCGAGAATTGACTATTGCGCATTATGTTCACAACCAATGATACTTCCAACTGATTAATTCAGATGTTTAGACTTTAGTTTTTGTTTTGACTTAACATATAAAGATATTATTGGAGAGTGGCAGGTTTTGTATATACATAACATTCTATTATTTTTAATGAGTTTAGGACAAAATAATATGTTTGTATTTAATAAATGGGTTAATTTTATATATCACATTACTTTTATGTTTAATTTCATATATACCAAAAATGCAAGTATTTAATTCATAATGTAAAACATGCGATTGTTAGATGTGTTTAAAATTATAAAGTAGTTTAGTATTGGGTAAATTTGGTTATAAACAACATTTTCGTTTTTCAACATATAAAAATACATTATTCAGGAATACTTTTTATCGTATAATTCAGCCACATAACATTGTATTTAACATTTTTTTTGTGATTATATATTTTACCATGGTAATCGCCTCTACTCAAAATACATTATTCAAATATACTCTTCATCGTATAATACAAAATTAAAAACCATAAATAAAACAAAACAAAGTTAATTTATTTGCTTTTTAATAAATAAAAATACATTATTTAAAAAATTGAAAAAACCCCGCACGTGTGCGGGCTTTATAACTAGTACACACTATACCAAGATAGATAACCCTAAACTCAACATATAAACATATAACACATACAAGAGTAATGCATGAATCTCTAAAAACTTATCGGAAACACGCTTGCACTTAAACTCGAGTCAGGTCATGTGTCTAATTAGTGTATCACATACAATTCCTGGCTTACCCTGTAGGACCGATTTCATTTATCTGCATGTTAAGCCCGATTTCCTTTTAGCTACTTCCTTACATATAATACCGTCATCAAACAAATAAAACCCAAAATTTACCCATGTTCATATAAATGGGTTACCTCTAGATCTTCTGGCCCTCCAATCACTGGATTCTAGGTCTGAGCTTTTTCATTATTCTAAGTTCTAACAAGTCCAGGCTACACAAAATCATTTAAGGCCTTTTGAGGCAACTTCAAAAAAGTTTGATCCATTTACAAGTCAGGAAACGGCGTATTAGTGTAAACTAGATATTCACAAAATTATTTACCACGTACCCATCTATAAAAATTGAAAGAATTCTACGCTCAACATGAATTCACAATTTATACAAATATGCATTTGTTGACTGCTTTTTAGCAAGAGTCTTCAGGCTTGAGAAAATTATGATATTCCAGTTGTGTCATTTCACCACCGGTTGTAGGATCAAACTTGCATCTATAAAAACTGCATAAAAGATATCCAGTTAATGATGAACAGTAAAACATGACAAGAAAATTAAATGTAAAAAGCTTTAGCCAAATCACAAGGCAGAAACATACTAAGTACTAACACAATGACAAATTACAAAAGAAACATAAGGAGAGTCTTAAGCATTAAAAGCCACATTATGTAGCCAACCTTTATTCTAAGGCAACTTTCATACTAAGGCTTCCGAGACAAAATTAGAATAACAGGAAGAAAGGATATACGTTATAAAACAAATTTAGTCACTTTGGATCAATTTCGATTTAGTTACTTTAGGATTATATTTTTATCTCCAAGGGGTAGCACAGGTAAAATAAAACTAGCTTAAAACAAATCAAGCAAAACATTCCCCATAGTGTATGTTTGATGCAGTAAACAACCTAAATCATTTTAATGAAGAGATTAGATTATTCTTAAAATATAATACTATAAATGTTGTAATCATAATCTTGTACTTGGCACGCTAATTATTCATATAGCATCTAAGAGAAGTTTGGAAAAACGCGTCAATCCGACCCAACCCAAAAGATTACCAGTTTTGAACCATTACCCAATCCGTCCGACAGAGTGTACTTCTATAGACAGACACTCTTTTTGTACATTACCAACTAGTTTTGAACCGTTACCCAATCCGTCCGACAGAGTGTACTTCTATAGACAGACACTGTTTTGAATGTCCTATGAGTACCATAAATCTATAATACTCTCTACATCCACAACCTATGCTCCGATTCATAATAAACTATAGCCAGTGCAAACATTTGATTGTCAAAATGTTGCCTCTTTTTTTTCTCTTTTCTAATTTTAATAATGATCAGCGTAACCCATTCAAAACATTCACTCATATTCATCCAAATAAAAGAGCTTCAGTCACTCACCTTCCATCGATGCCAAGAATAACAATTGTGTTCTCTTGGCGGCCAAATGCAACAATATACTGAGAACCTTCAACCAAACGAAACTGGGCAATTGACCACTCCCAACTGAAGTACTTGGGCAAGACTCCTGTGACAATTTTTCATTAAACGATCTTCATAAGCTTCCATACAATTTTGTTAATTCAATTAGTAATAACTGTATTATAGTACAATTTCCCATATATGATACACCAATAATGCAGCAGGGTACATGACCAGAAAAAGCCTAGTTAACCATAGCATAGAGCATATGTTTATATTTAGAAGTAATTGTTTAAGCAAAGAACATGAAATCAGCTTATCATAGAGCTCCTAATATCACAATACCTTTAATGAAAGAGAGAGACGAGCTTGATGAAGAAACGAGAGTATTGCGGTCTGATGATTCAGCAGCCTTGTCAATGCCTTGGTTACTTTGACATGGCTTGAGGCTGAAAACATGAACAGTGCCCTTGTCACTCGAGACTGCCAGCCACTCATTACTAGATGAAAATGCCAAGCTGTATATTTCTGCTCTATCCGCACCCCTTCTTACCTGCATCAATTATCTACCACTTTTAGTATACTACATGAATGAAATCATAGCTCCCGATGGTAATCTGAGAGATTTTGGGAATCCAAAATAACTTCTGGTGACTTGCATCCTAACTCAACATACATTTTCCTTACTTTTGCAATTTGGGAAAAAAGACTTGTCAACTTTGAAGAATAAAAAGACTTTGTGCCTATTTAAATTCAAGATGTATTTCTACAATCAGTGTTGGACTCCTATATCATAAAAAACAAAAATACAATCAGTGTCCAAGACTCGTAGCTCCACAAACAGCTTCCATGACATGCCACCAGACGACAACAGTATAAATTTCTATTAAGAACTTAGTATTGTTTTCAGCAACAGGCCAAGATACTCGTTTGCAAGAAAAGAAAACGACGATGCATTATGCAACCCCGTAAACATAAATCTTTTTTTACAAAACACCTTTATAGATTTGCAGAACCTACAGAACACATTATCTTGACCAAGTGTGTAGCACACATCAGTTTGTTACCGCTGATCACAGCAATATAGATTTCATTAAAGAACTTAGCTTTCTGCACCGTGGGCAAGAGACTCACTAGCATTACGCAAAGCTCGTAAAATTCTTATATAAAATGCTACAATCTATAGATTATCGACTAGGTGTGCTAACTCAAAAACAGAAAACCTTTTCATTCAATTTATGCCTGACAAAGTGTACTTCTATAGACAGAAACTCTTTTTGTACATAACCAACTATGGTAATTAAAGTAGTAATAAGTCAAAAACCACATAATGAAATCTAACGCAATCTTAACAAAGTTTCTATTATACACTAGTTTCGATTCATAATTCTCAACAAAGAAACACCTAAAAAGTCAAAAGCCACATAATTTAATCAAACACGACAACTCATGCATATCTAAGTCAGAATCCACAACAAATAACCACCACAAGGTACCCTAGTCGTCAGGCACCCAGATATCCTCACAAAAGGTCTCAAGCTAAAACCTAGCTCACTAGCTACACATCTTACCGGTGGCCAGGGAAAGGGTACACAAAATGGTCACAGGGATACCCTGGTTAGGCTGCGTACAGTTGATTGAACTATGGTAAACTAGTAATGAGTCGATAAACAGCATAGTAAAATCTAACGTTATCATAACAAAGCATCTACCACACACTAGTATGTATACACAATCACCAAAAAAAGTACAAAAACAACAAAATAAAAATATACCTCTTGCAAAAGTGACCCATCTCTCGTATCCCAAACCCTCACCAAAGTCCCCTTACCACTCGCCGTTGCCACAATCCCCCCATCTCTCGCCAACTTAAAACACGCAATCCTCGACTCGTGCGCCACAACCACTCTACTCTTCCTCACCCCATACCTCTCCACCCTAATCTCCCCTTTCCTCAACCCCAAACACACCAACACCATCTCCCCGCCCCCTGCCCCTCCTGCACCCCTACATTGCGTAATCTCACACATCCCCTTCGGATTACTAAACGTCTCAATCTGATGCAACAATCTCAAATCAACAAAACTATAAACAAACACTTTTTGCTCTAGTACGACAACTATCCTATCCCGTCTCAGCTTAACTCCCTTAACTTCTGACCGAAAACTTAACTCGCCTATACACGCGCTCTTATGATCATCCCAAATCATGACCTTATTCGGGGCATAATGTGGCTTATCACCTCCACCTACTAATGCTAAAATGTTGCACCTAAATAACATCTCAACTAAGTATATACCTCCACCTGTTTCCATATCGAAATCGCGTCGAAAAAGCTCGCGGTATGGGTCGCAGTTGTGGATTCGGAAGCCGTGGGAGGTTCCGCATGCGAAACATCCATCGTCTTGGTTGAATGACACGTGGAGTAAGGTAGAGGTGACGGCTGAGGGAGTGGTGACCGGGAGGTTAACGGCAGTGAGGGTGTTGGTGAGGTGGGTGTGGAGGGTGGTGCCGCCGGAGGTTGTGGTGGTTGTGGTGGTCGAGTGGCTGTTAGGGTTAGGGTTAGGGTATGGTGATACAGTTGTCATTGTTGGTAGAGACCGGGAAAAGCTGTTGGGAAGACTTTATCTGTTTACTTATATAGTCTTTGGGGAATGTTTTATTTTGAGTCCTTATAGTTTTGGTACCATGTACTTTTGTAGGGCTAATAACATTTTAAACCATTATATTTGTCAAGAATGGCAGTTCTGCGTAGCGAACTAAAAAAATAACTTTTTTAGACATTAAAGTTGACATTTTTGTCTTTCTTTAAGTATTATAACCATATTATGACCATTTTACCCTTCGAAAAATATTTCAAAAAATTCAGAAATTTAAAAAAAAAATGTATTTCGGAAAAAAAAATCAAAAAAAAATTTGGAAAAAAACATTCGAAAAAAAAGTATTTCGAAAAAAATTTAGAAAGGGTAAAATGGTCATAATACTTAAAGAAAGACAAAAATGTCAACTTTAATGTCTAAAAGAGTTACTCCCTCCGTCCCAAAATTATAGTCCCCTTTTGACTTTTTCGGTCTTTATTTTACAACTTTGACCTTAAGTATTTTTGTTTGTGTTATATAATACTTGATGCAAAATATATGAATGGATTGAGTTTTTAATGTATTTTCATTTGGTATAATTTTCATCAACTATTGTATATCATAAACAAAAATATTTAAGGTCAAAGTTGAAAAAGAAAGACCAAAAAAGTCAAACGGGGACTATAATTTTGGGACGGAGGTAGTATGTTTTTAGTTCGCTACACAGAACTACCATTCTTGACAAGTATAGTGCTTTAAAAGGTTATTAACCCTACTTTTATACTGATTAGGGGTATGTTTGACAAAAATAACTGTTACTGAAACTCGAGATGTGGTTGTAGATGGAGATTTGATAAGTAGCTTATTGATTGTAGAAGGTGTATAAGTTGGAATAGCACAAAATAAATGCTACATGTAGTTATGAGCGCATACATGGTGTTTATTTGTAATATTGTAGCATCTCGATATTAAAATGTGTAAATTAGAGATCTATAATTTCAGATTAGAAAGATCAAAAAATCGATCTATAATTTCAGATTAGAAAGATCAAAAAATCGATTCTAGCTTCAGTGCAAACAAACTTGTATAGTGGATTTTTTGAAGATCGAGTGTTTGTATCTTAATTTAGAATCACTCTTGCTAAACAATTCCGATTTAAATAAACACGTATCAAACAATACTTGCACAAAAGAGCACAACCTATTCATGCTACAATTGTGTGATATTATTGGTTCAAATATCGTCTTAAATAATTATGTGACATAAAATATATATATTGTGCGAAAATTCAAAGCCGTCTCATCTATTTTGAGGGCCTGTGCCATAATTATAAAGTAAGAGTTTGACAAACAATCTTTTAGATTTTGATGTTACCTTGCTATAGTTACAAATTCAGACTTGTGAATATATATAATTGCAAAAGTGTATAATAAGTTACCAAAAATTATTAGTCAATTCAGATTTATCACAACCTATTATTAATCAACTTTGAAACTTTTTTAAGACAAATTTATGAGCGACAACTTCTAAGGAAGGTCTTCATTCCCCTTTGAAAGAAGTAAAAAAAATTATGAAAATCCCGATTACAATACCGCAGGCCAAAATGCAATTTTAAAAAGCAAGCTAGAGAAAAGCATCGTTGAGATAATACTTTTCATCCTAATCTCATCTACTGAAAAAGGGGCCCTCTTGATCACCCGAAGATTCTTTTAGGCGGAATTGGCATAATTATTACCGTGAAGATTGAGAAGTATTATGTTATATAGAATGCAGTGGTGTATCATTTGTAAATACTTTTCAAACAAGGGTTGAAATCATCAAGTTTATAAACTCCTTGTACTTATTGAGAAATAAAACATACACTACCACTTATGACAAATATGTAAAAACTAAAAACTCTAGGAATGCAAAATGGACATGATACAAAGTCATCATCATGTTGCTCCTTTCGTCCTCCTCCCCTGTTTCACCTGTTCTTTAAATCACCATAAACTAATAAATATGAGATATATTCTCCACGAATAAAACTGTCTAGTATCTATTGACAATCTATCATCAATTCTACGGCAATACTTAATTAAAACAATCTTAATGCTTAAATTTTTTGGGGCCACTGAAAAAAGCGGGTACTGGCGAAACCAGCACCATATGCTTCCTTTTTGTGTGAAATAAAAAAACGAGTGAGGTATTTCTGTTCAAGTTACCCGAGAAGGGCGAACCTTTTTAACTCAATTTTAAAGAACCTCATCGGTTTAATTAATTCCGAGACGTTTCTGACCCTTTCATGATCATCCCTAAATATACACACCAAACCAAATATGAATCCTTTACCATTTGTGAGAAAACCAATGACTTCACCAATAAGAAATTTGGCAGTGGTTAATGTCAAGGTTGTCAGGATTGGGATCCTACCTAGAAATGTTTTCGGTTTTGCAAGATCGTAATCGTTGGATCGGATCGGGATCGTAATATCTTATGAAAATTTATATATTTGAATAGGGGTTGTAGATTTATATTTCTATATAATATTTCATATGATAAACGGAACTAAATGGATTATAAAAGAAAAAAGTTGCTACATACGTACATCAAAGTTGCTACATACGTACATCAACTTCTTGTTTTAATGTTTTTTATTGTAGGTTTTTCGTGGTAATATTTAGATTAATGCAAAAAGATAGTGTTAATTTATTGGTACGTGATTTTATGACTTTTTGTTAGAATATATAGATAAATGCAAAAAGGTAAATGGATTGTATCTGAAAATGAAATGACATAATTTATAATAGAGGATAACACAATAATTTTTTTCTTTATGGCCAATTAAATTAGGATATTCTTATAATATTACTGTTAAAAATTTTAACATATAGTTCATGTTGTTATATGTAACATAAAATAAATTACTGAAATTAGATTGAGTATACAGATGGTTTACTTAAAAAACAAGCTTCTGATATGTTACAAAGCACGAAATCGTTTTTCATAATAAACTCAAAAAGATATATCTAAACTATTTCTAAATAGTCCATAAAAACATAATGATTTCACACTCACTAATCTTGCAAAAAACAATCAATTAACAATACCAAAATAATAGCTTTCATGAAGAATTCTTGGTCATTAAAGAACTTAAGGCAGTAGAACATCTTGTAAGTTAATATAGCAAAAAGCGGTCCTAAACGATCCTATGATCCTAATTGAATTACGATCTTGTTAAGATCCCGATCGTTTTTTTTTGTGTAGGATTGTAGGATCGTACGATTCTACGATCTGGATCTCGATTTTGACAACTATGGTTAATGTATATATTGTGACTTGTGAGATTATTATCTTATCTTACTATACAATTTATAAAACAACAATTTCCAAAGTAAAAAGTGAACAGTAAAGAAAGTGAAATGTTGAAAAAATTCAAAAGAAAATTTTGAAACGATTAATTATGAACAATTTCAATTATTAATATACATATGTTTCAAAAGGAAATTATTAATACACATAAAAAATCGGGTTGACCCGGGACGCTTCAAACCCGGCGGGTTGACCCGATTTAATTTGACCTGTTTTTTACCCGATGGGTTGTCCGTTATTTCGACAATAACAGTTCAACCGGTTGAACCACCCGAGTCGATCTAGGTTTAAAATATTATGTTTAATCCCCAAATTCTCAAACTTTTATTTTTTTTAGTTTATAACCAATAAACTTTTTTCTCATCAGTAGCCGCTATAAAATCTTGTTACTACGCACGGATACTTGTCTAGTTCAAAACAAAAGTGTAGTGCCCAATTGTGTCATTTTAACATTTAGAGTATAGTTTAGGAGTTAAAATGTATAATTAAGATAAGAAGGAGAGTAACTTGAATTAGATTATAGTAAAAAGAGGCAAATTAGATTTTTCATATAAAAGTATTATTCACTATACAAAAGTAATTACCAAAACTTACCATTTTACTACTCATTTTATCAAAATGGGCCAAGAATATTGTTTTTATCAAAGAAGACCATACATGTCACTTTTCATCTTTTCTCTCAAGCACGCCCCACACACAAAATATCGTATTTCCATCTCTTTTTTAGTAGCCATTACCTTTTCTCCTTATTTATTATTACTAGCCTTTAGCCTTGTCATTTTTGACTTTCTTAAACGAATAGTCACTAAATTCAAAAGGTAGTCGCCTAGAAAATTGTTGGTTTGTGGGAGTTTTAAACACGACAAAACGACTAAGAGTGTGTGGTAGATGAGAGGCCTTGCGATAACACAGTATACGTGTAGAACGTTAAATATACTTGAATATAATTTGTACCCGATATGCATGATTTGACCCGATTACATTTATTGAACCATGGGCTGTTTTTTAGTTCTTCAGTGGGTCAAAGATGGGTTGCCTTGGGCCTGAGTTTCCATCCGATTGGGCATGCAGAGGGGGTGGGTTTTTCAGCTTGGGTTTATGACTTGTCGAACAAGTCTTGGTGCCCTAGTGTATGTCGGTCAAGACACTATATATACCAACCCCTCACCCTTGCATTATCACATATAATCATACCCTAAACACTCCCAAAACTGATCCTAGTTTCCTGCATAAATCCTAGTCGACTTTCTTCAAGTCGTTTAGGGTTTTGGTTGTTTACTTGATTCCTAAACTTGCTAGTAACCAAGTGTAGGTGTCGATTCTTTGAGTTGTTTTGTTGATTTCCAAGTTGAATCGTAGCAACAAAGTGTGGGTATCACTTCCAGTGCGTGGTGATTTTCTGGATATATACTATCCGATGTCGGGCAAGACGCATCTTGCTTCTTTAGTTTAATCGATCTCGGACGAAGTTGTCGGTAGAAGTTGACTTGATTCCTTGGAGGTATTACGCCGTGGTATTATTCAAGTGACAAGGTTGTTTGTTTTATTATTTCGTTCTCGACTAGCGTTTAATCGAGCATTATCGTTATCGGTTTGTGTGTGATACTCTTCGAGGTATCTAATTTAGATACTTGGGGTTTCGTTTGGTTTACTTGTTCTGTTACTAAAGATCAATTCCAAAGCAAGGTTAGGTTTTCGTTTATCCTTTTATTAATTAATTATTGTATTAATTATTTGTTTATTAATTACGTGCTTAACATAATTGTGATAACTAGATCCAATATCCCATTGCGTACTTCGTGAGAGTTAATGGTTAGCGGTTCTAAAATCCCAACATAGCATCACGAGTCAACTCGTTTTTGCGATTATGGGTTACCGCTTTGATTAATAAACATGTTTAAAAGGCTGCATGAAACCTAATTAAGTTATTTGTTTTATTTTATTTTGACAATTACATGCAATACTTGTCAATTTTTAATAAATAATAACTAGTCACACACAAATTAAAATTATATTGATAATTAAAATTAATTTGTTAATTAGAATTAAACTTGTTAATTAGAATTACATGTTAATTATAATTACTTGCTAATTAGAATTAAAAGTTATTTTGAATTTATTAATTGTTAATTAGAATTATTATGATAATTAGAATTACATATTGGTTATTAAATACATAAAATTGCCTAAATTACTTGTTAATTAGATTGCCATGCTATTTTGTGTGTTTTTCCGGCCACAAGACCCACTCAATTGCTTCTATAAGTGATGTATGGGGCGATCTAGGTATTACATCCTAGTGACGGTCTTATGGTTCTCCGTTTGGGGAAGACTCGCTAGAGAACTCGGAACAATATGTAGTTATTTATGCTTATATGTTTTTGATTCCTATATGTGCATTATTACTTGCTTTGACACCTAATTGTATGCAATATGGAATAATACATATCGTAACCATAACATTAATATTGGTCTTTATTTACACGCCTAAATTCCATGCTCATTGTGACCTCTATTTGATTAGGTGGAAAATTGTTTTTGTAAAATAAAGTGACCTAATATATGAACCACGTTTTCAAGAATTTAAAAACTAGACGCTATGGACACTTGGGATGTACGGCTCACCCACTAGAACAAACTCAAATGGGGGTTCAAAGAGGCGCATATAGTCACACCGAAAGGATGTCTAAGGTTATGCTTCAACACGGTCCTCTGCCTCTCACATACGTTCGATTGGAGCTACCGTGAACCATGATGATCACTACAGTGTCATTACCAAAAAGTTTTTAAAATTAGTGTTACAAAGTTGTTTTGCATGTTTCTTTGTACACGACTTTTACCACATTTATATGTGCATACCTATTTGTTAATTTTAAGTCTATGCCATCCAACTATGAACACGTGCATTTGACTTCTCGGGTGCGGACCTAAGGGGCTTTCCAACCCATGGTAATTATTTCTCATTTGGTCGACCTATGGTTATTTTACATGTTCATACTTGGTCGACTTATCTCGAGTTAGCTTGGTCAGACCTTGAACCCGAGGCATAAGATGAGAACTAAACATGCTTTTGACATTATTACTTGATACTAATGCCTTAAACAGTCTCATAAAGTCTAAGAGTTGCATTAAGCAATTAACGCGGCAAGTAAGCACCTCTTGTCCTATTTTTTTATACACTGGTCAGACCTATGGTAATTAAATGGGGTTGCAAGATGGATCTTAGTCTTATTTGTAATTAATTGGGTAGTTAATTCTTTTAAGAATGTAATTATCGAAAATACTAATTATTTGAAATTTTCAATTGTAGATGACTACTTTAGTAGGAAACTTGATTCGGTACGGGAGTTTCTTTGAGAAACAAAATTCTTGGACCTAATTTCATTGATTGTTATACGCAGACTTAGCATCATACTATCGGTGAAGATAAGGAAACTTATCTCGGAGCATCCTATACCGCAGCACCTGCTGCTACTCACGCCACGCCTCTGTCACTTTGAGGCTCTTGCGGCTCATCTTGCTTGGGTAAAAGGTTCAAAGGACATAGCGCCCATGTTGAGAACCATGGAGTTAGAGATCGCGAATCTAACTCATCTTGGTGCTTATGACATGCTTCAGGAGTTGAAGTCTATGTTCTCTCAACAAAGCGTAAAAGCTTCTACAAAGCGCACGTGAATTCCAAAGCAAGAAGAGGGTCGGTTAGCTTCATACGTTCTCAAGATGAAGAGCTACATTGACAATTTGGAGCGTCTTGGTCATTACCTACGGCTATGGAGTTAGTCCGATCCTCATCGGTCCTAAAGAGTACATTACGTTTGTGCGAGAACTTTAATATGCACGTGGGAAGCTGTAAATGAACTACATGCTATGCTTAAACAACATGAGCAGACGTTGCCAAAGAAGGATGATGCACCTGCACTGCATTAGGTACGTGGAGGTGGTGGTAAGGTCCAGAAACACCACAAAAAGAATGTAGGATCATAATATTTATTGTGTTATGATGATTCGGGTGGTCTTGGATGATGGAAATACATGTTAGACATTTTAGAGAGAGAAAGTAGAGAGATGGTGTTCTTGGTAGAGAGTTGGTTCAATAAAAATGAAAGGTTAGATTCCAAGCCACACACCTTCCAAGGATGGAAGGGGTATTTATAGTTACAAACTACACGACCTCCCATGGATCAGGTATACGTGAGTAAAGACCGTCCTTCCTCCATGGTGATACACTCACGCTAAACTAAACTAATAACTAATAAAAGTGATAAATAACGTAACTAACGATATGTCTACGAGCTAACTTATGCTAGATAATATTTGGGGTGACCGACTCTTCACTTATGGAATTTCTAATTCCTAACAATCTCCCCCTAAGGGAGGTCACCCCATGAAATACATTTTGCATCCTAGCATTCTTTCTTTGTCTTTAGTTCTTGAGCTCGTAGACATCAATTCTTCAGATTCCGCAATTTTTGTGCATTAGTAGCGATTCTTTAAAGTCCGCATAGTTTTGTACTTTGAGTGGAGGTCTTTGAACTGATCCACATTTTTGATGATCATTGAGCTTTCATTGAGATCATCAGCCACAGCAAATCTCTCTGGATCATCCATAGTTGTGTTACCTTCATGTGATGTTGTGACTTTTGGACCGACATGCTCACACTTTTGGATCATGACATCTTTCATCAGATTAGCTGATAAGGTTTTAAAATGTACCTTTTTGAGGGGTCATTTAAGCCCTTATTTGATCACTTTTGTATCCGTTATTACTTAATATCGTTCCTTTTCAATTTTTAGGTCTCTTGAAGGCAAATTGCTGTGATGGCACTTATTTGGGAAAAGGCGGATATCTGAAAGAAAATGGCCAAAGTCAAGAATCGAGACACTCGAGTGCTGAAACATAAGGTGGCGGCGTCATCGCTTATCTGCGGCGCCGTCCGGAGGATTTTGTGACGGGACGGCCAAAACTCTTATTTTCAAGTGGCGACGCAAGTTATAAAAGAGTAGGCCGTCGCAACTCGGGCGCCTAGATTCAATCAGGGCGTCGAAGAGGCGAGGAGGACGGCGTCACAGGGCATAAGGTGGCCTTGCGTCGTAAGTCTAACGTGGCCAAAGACGAAACCCTAATGACGGCGATCCGGCGGCGTCACAAAACATAAGGTGGCCGTGATGCGCGCATGTAATCTTATATATAGAATCCGAATTTTTGAGTTGTGTGTAGTCTTTTGGAGTAAAACCTAAACCGAACCAAAGTCGCATGCATGCAAGTATTTTAGGGTTCCAAACCCTATCTTACATCAAGATAAGTGCTTTACTTCATTAATACAATTATGTCTTTGATTATTTGTGTGTATGCTTGCATGTTCTCCATGTCCGGCTAATTTACTTTTGTGTTTGCTTAGGGAATATGAAACTTAATTATTGAATATTGATTGGTTGTTTCTTATCTTAGTTTGTTAATGATCTAGTAATGCGATAGGTCATTCGTTGTGTACTTAATGCTTTATTAAATCTTTGTGAACCTTATAATATAACTCCTTGAGTAGTTGTAAGCTAAACCATCCAAAGAGTGCCTTAGAGTAAGAGTTTATTATCCCTAGTGGGTTTTGTAGACGAGACCCTTTGGTAACTTCAAAGAGTTGGGAGAAACGCGATACCTACAACTTTAGACACCCAACGCAACTAAGAATAAGGACGTGACAATTCAACCACCAATAGGAGATAATTAAGGAGTAGTAAAACCTAAGTAAACACATCTTTAAACTATCATACGAGCACACAATAATTAGACATAGACTACACCTTAGATTAGATAATTAGATAAGTAGAGTAATCGGTAGAAATACCAACCCCCAAATCCAAACCCGAGATTATTACCTAATTTTCTAAAAACATAAAAAGATAAAAAATAATCCTCAACCCCAACCTTAGCGTAGTAACTTCTCACTAGCATTCCTATTCCTCTAGAACGATATCAATACCCGTGGCTTACCCTAATACTACACTACAACGATTAGGTTCTCTGCCTAGGGTGTTATAAAACTTGCTCGAAGAAAAGGAAGTTCCTTTGACCGAGCGGCAGCGTGTAGCGTTATGATGTGGGAAGCTTTCGCGTTCATGATATTTGCGGTAGCGAGAGCATAGTATAGAAATATCAAAGCCAGGTTATGTAGATAAGCACAAGTCATGATTTCTTCAATTAAGTGTGGATCTTTGTGAGCATGTGGCTTTGGATTGACTCTCAATTACGATGGTACCGCAACCGTCAAATGTACCTACAAACAACGATTAGCATAAAACACACGAAAGTGTCTTTGATCACTTTCGTTGAATTGAGGTATACGGCCCACGGTTCCCGTTGGTCGAGTACAATCTTACTGTGATCGGGTATGATTCGAAGAATCTCCTTGACGGGTTTTCAAGCTGCTCTAGCTATTCTCAAACCGGAACATCTCAAAAGACAACACGGTGAGTGAACCCGACAAATTAAGATTCGATTGATGAAAATGATTTGAAAAACAATCGCGTATTGCTTAGAAGAAAGAGTTTTACATTACGACGAAGGTTTTGAAAAGATCAATTTCAATCATAAATACTTTTTATATTTGAAAAGAGTACACATCCGATGTGCTAGATAAAAGAAGAGATTCGCACATCGAACAGTTTTTCCAAAAGTATTTTTTCAATCAGAGATACCTTTTGTGTTTGAAAATGAATACACATTCGATGCGCTAGAGAAAACAAGATTTGCACATCGAATGGTTTTTCCAAAAGTATTCATCAATTCCATTCCTGGACCAAGGTTGATTCAAGATTGAATCTCCCCATCGTTTCTATCCAGTTGTCACAAGCTTGATCTTACGAGAAGATCTTACATGTCACCCACCAAGAGCTTGTTTGATGTTGGCTCTAGAAGGATTTCCATCTTCATCGTGAATACTTTTACATATCACTCGGATGTTCTGGCAATACCACAAGGATAATGCGTAGGACTCTTAATATATTCTTACTTTCCACATTGTGTGAAACAGCAAGTCTTCATTAATTTAGTGTCCTAATGAGATATTGTGGATGATCTCTTGGCTCTAGACTCAATTATGCACATTTGGTTCCTATGCCGGAGACTAGGGAGAGGGTCTCTTTCTTCAATATCAACAATCTCTAATAGAGAGTCGATAGATTATGGGTTCCCGTGAGAATGAAACAAGTCCTTTTAAGGCTTAAGTAGCTTGGGAAGTTGTAGTGTAGTGCGTCGGTGGTTCCATGACGTCTTGTCTTCAATACGGTGTTACCTTGGTAACCACCGGTATATGTATTGAACCGTTCTTGCCCTAAGGTTGAATTATTGGAGGGCTATTTCTTTTCACCCTTTTCATATTCATTCTTCAACCCCTTGATTACTACAGACTTCATAACTAGAACCTTGTTGGGTTTATTCCAGTTCTAGCTCAATCTCAGTCGGCACTCTTCCCATTTCTCATTTTTCTCCTTTTTTCATCATACCTAAGAACTCTACACTATCTAGTGGATTGTCCCTATAGGTAGATCCTTCCGGTTCTGGCGGATCGTGGGAACTAATACCTAACCTCACTATCCTTATAACTCCATGCATAAAGTAAAATGGTCGGTCTTTTGGTACAGTTCATTCTTCCTTGAAACCAATTGAAAAATCATTTGGAAAATCAATCAAGGTACTTGTGATATCAAATCAAAGCATTTTGTACCTTAATAGTTTTGATAATTTAGAAATGCTCCCCCTCAACATGTGCATATGATCTTGAAATTGTTTAGCACATGGAGGCAAGAGTTCTTAGAAATAATTTCTTGTAAACAATTTCCATGGAAAAAGCCATTTGATTTTCTTTGGTAAATTCTCCCCCTCAATATGTGCATAGGATATTTGAAATCATTTTAACACATAGAGGAAAGAGTTCTTTGAAGTACTTTTCACGATTGCCAATATAAACCATTCGATCAAAAATATCAAACCCTTTGAGATTTTGGATCCCAAGTGATTTAATAAGGTTTAGAAAACATGGGAGAAAATGTGCCTTGTTTAAATACTCATCTAGTTTTTGGATAAATGCTCCTCCTCAACATGTGCATTAAGTATATTGAGATCGTTTGGCACATGGAGGCAGGAGTGCCTTTGAAGGACTACAACCAATTCCATTAAGCGATTTGAGATTTAAATCACGATCTCTCCCCCGATCAAAAATTTCAAACCATTTGAGATTTGTGATCCCAAATGATTTAAATCTTTTAGAAAAATTTGGGGAAAGACGTGGCAAGATTTAATTTTGAAAAATGATCGAAATTGACCAATTTAAGACATTAAAGATTGTTAGTGTCCGGTATGATTGTTTTAAGAGATCTTTAAGGAAAATAAAACAATTTCACAATCAAACAAAACGAGAAAAAAATTTCATTTTGAAAGATCTTGATTCTAAAGAAAAATCATACCATGACATAACATTAAATCTTTAGATCGCCACATTTTAAGCATACAAACGGACTTTTGATGAGATGTCGTTTGAAAATATTTAATTTGAAATCACTGAAGATTTGACAAAATAAAGTTCGGTTGATTTCAAAACTTTGAATCCGATTTATTTTCAAAACAATATTTTTCCATTTTCAAACAATATTTTTCAAAGTTTTAGAAAAATGGTATCATCACTATTATCCCTGCACAAAGATACGTTAGGTGGTTGAGAAGCTTTTGTTGTTGTTCTTTGAGGGTTGGAAGAAAACCGTGTGATGCGGTGAAGACTTCTGCGTTGCATTTTAATGCCAACTGAGGTCAAATTAAGCTCCGTTTCTTCATTTGCTGATGAAGAAAACCATCTGATCTGTGAGGACCTCTTACGTTGCATTTTTTCCATGCCAACTCTCCATAGAAGTCCATTAAGCTCCTTTTCTTCATTTTTCAACCCAAGATATAGTTACCCTTTCCTGGCATCCATCATCTTCATTTGTGGGATCCGGATCGGGAACATTCTTATATACCAATATACCTGCATACGTTAGTGGACACAAACAGATATATAGTGGTCGACATCACCCAAACAACAATCGACTAATAAAAGTCAATTCAACATATCAATCAGATCATAAAAGGTATGGGAATAATGTGTTTATCAAACTCTAATCATCTGATCCTAACAATCATATCCTGGGCACCTAGTCCTTCAACGTAGGTTAACATCATTTTTAATTAAGCATATAGGATAATTAAGAAAGCCCGTTAGATGATGTAAATTTGAAAACATTCTCCCCCTCAATCAATGACTTATTTTACTGAAAAGTTTAAAAGTGCTGATCGAATTCATTGATTGAGTTTTCAATTATTATAAAAACTCTGATTCTGATTAATTTTTTAAGCAGCTAATTTTCCACCATTTTGAAACAACAAATATTTTTCTGAAGAATCTTAGACGGAAAAACATTTGTGTAGGAACATCAGTCCTTCGACTTACTTTCCTCATTTTGTTTTTAGCACAAATTTTGAAAAATGGTTTAGCGCATCACTTTCCTTTCTTGTAGAACGGGTTGCTATATGAAATAATAGCAAGCCATAGTTTAAGCACGGGTTACAGTCAGAAATAACTGCAAGCCATTTGATTTGTGACATGTTTTGGAAAAGAATATTTACACCTCCTGCTCGAACTTCATCTATGGTCCCGTGCCATTATTGAATGACATTTCTAAGACCGCAGATGTTATCGATACCAGAAGACATGTCTTTAAAAAAACATATTTTTGGTATTTTCAAAATTTTTGATTTTTATGGGTTTTTGTTGATTTTATATTTTTCTATTTTCTTTTAGGGGTTTTATAATTTTGTATTTGGTTTTTGATAAATATTTACACAGATAGAGTAGATGATATAATTTAAGAAGATGATGATACGAGTACCAAGATAAGGATATCGAACAACACGTCGTAAAAGATAGAATTCGTCATCTCTTAAACTTCCACCACCAAAGCTTCTGAGGCTCCAGAATAGAAGATGGAACATGAGCCTTTGAGAAAAAGAGACTTTGGTAGCTTCCCCCCAAACCGAAAATCCTTTAGCTGAGAGAAGCATTCAAAGCTTTCTTTCAAGCTTCCCTTAGCCAGGTCCACAAAGAAGCACACCATTATCATCGATCTCTTTTTAAGAATAATCACGTGATTCTTTGTTCGAGGTTATATCATCCAATAGAAGAACGACCAGTATCATCCCACACATAGAACAATCTTCTCATATTTCTTTTCAACTGACGTCTGAAGCGATCCATTCCAAAAGGTGTCAAGAGAGCAATTCCCCCAAGTAGTTGAATTGATGCGGTCAGTCCTCTTTGTATAATGCTCAAGAACTCTCCCGAATACACATCATGAGGGTAATGAAGAACACCTCCCCAATGTTCACATCTTTCGTGAACCCGAAGTACACCAATATCCAAGAACTCTCCCGAATACACATCTTGAGGGTAATGAAAAACACCTCCCCAATGTTCACATCTTTCGTCCCTTATGATCGTGTATGAAGCTCAAGAATCCGAAGTACACACTGTTAGTGCAAATATCATGATATTTAATCTATACATTCTCATTTGTTTTGTTGATGACAAACATGTAACTTGTAATACATAACGTAAAATGTATCAGTTACTTGTAATTATATATTGTCTCAACACCTCTCGACGACTCAAGTCCTTGTATGCTACAACACAGGTTCGTACATGTTTGTTATGTTTCGTTATGATCAAACCCCCAACAAACCATTAAAACATGTTTAGTTAAATAGTTTATGTATAACAACTAGTGTTTACATATTGGGTAAATATATACATAACTAGTAGGTATTATAAGGGGTAATATAAATGGGTAGAAAACTTAAGTATTTGACCCATTGACCAAATACATTGAATGCAGTTGGGTAAAACCCAAAAGTCCATGACCCATACCCAATGTCTAGATACAATGTACCCTTGGTGGGCACTCAAAACCATAGACTAGATGCATTGCATCTTGTAGATACATTGAATCTACTTGGTACCCATAACCCATGACCCATACCCAATGTCTAGATACATTGTACCCTTGGTGGGCACTCAAAACCCATAGATCATATCCATAACCCATGATATTGACCCATACCCATAAGACTAGATACATTGTATCTAAAGGAATACCTATGGACCAACCCATAACCCATGACCCATAACCAAAAAACCCATGGGTTAAAGGGAGGCCCCACGGATCCCCGATGTAATACCTGGCGGGCGGATCCCTCAAGGGAGGATTCGTGGGATCCAGGAACGACAACTAGTTTTTTCTATAAATAGTGAGCCACTTCTTACCATTTCCTCACACCTTCACACATAGTTTCTCTCCACCAAATCAAGGATATTTAGATCATTAGGAAACATGTAAACCACCCTCATCTCATATGATCATAATGCTTCTAACTCTCATTTGTTGTAAGCATACTCCCAAAGTGATCCTCCAAAGCAAGCTTAGAGATCTTGCTTCCTTACCTACTGAAGTGATCACCCATCACAAGATACAAGCACATGAAGATCTTATACAACAAGCTTGGGAAACTTGTCATCTTCATTCATAGAAGACTAACTACATCATGCTTTGGGTTCTTGATGTTTAGTCTAGGAGTTCATATCCATTAGACACAGTGTCTTGGATATTGTCTAGTATCATATTCTTGTATCTATGACTAGACTAGATGGTTTATGTGTTTGTGCCATAAAACACAAGGTTTGTTATGTTGGGCCACAAAACATAACGGGTGTCATAGATGTGTCAAAGGCATTAGTGAAGAGTGTCGAAGATCCGTGTTGAAGGCATTAGTGAAAGGTGCTGAAGGATCGTGTAAATGGAATTAGTGAAGAATGCCTAGGTCGTATAATCGATGAGGTGCATCATTATACATATAGTATTTGTTTAGATCCAAGGATGGTGATATCCTTGATGGTGTTGTAACAAGGAGTGGATCTCCTTGAGATTAGGTGTTGTGTTGTGATGGGTAGTAGTTCCTCCATAGTAATGGAACTAGGTGCTTAGCCTAGTACCTAATAAATGGTAGGTGACGTTGTGTAGGTGTGGTTCACCTTGGAGTGAAAGAACCCGGTGGTTAGCCTAGCACCGTATAAAGGGTAGGCGACGTTGTGATAGGTGTGGTTCGCCTTGGTGTGAAAGAACTCGGTATTTAGCTTTGTACCGGAAAAAGGTGTAAGCGACGTTGTGAAGGATTCTCCGCCATAAGGAGTTGGTGTAGTGATTACGAACTCTCGAGTAGGTGACTCGGGAATGGAGTAGGGCAAGGAAGGTGTCCTTGTAGCCGAACCACTATAAATCCTCGTGTTGGTTTGTCTATCATTTTACTTATCGCTTTACTCTTATTCTTGCATTACATTGTTTATTTTCTATTTGGTTGATGTCTATGTTTGTGACATATACTTGGTCTTTCATATAGTCACAAACTATATTTAACACTTTACATATTATGACACGCTTGATCAAGAAAAAGCAATCGGACTAATAATGGTGAAACTTGATTTTTAATGAACCATTAATCTTGCGGAATATTATGTGATATTAAGGGGTTGGCCTTACATGCCGTAATGCGTTAAATGCATCCTCGCGTCGAGATTAGCAAATGCAATGGTTTATACTATATTTGATACAAAAGTTTTAATTTTGAAACGGAAACGTATTCACCCCCCCCCTCTACGTTTTCACACACACATTCCCAACGAGAGAATAACTGATAACACCTCCCTCATGTTACGCATTTATCTCCCCTGAATATATCATACTTGTGTACCTCTTTTATTTTCAGAAACTTTCTCTTACCTCACTTCCCCCACGTAGTTGGAATAGTAACACTAAAAGCCTTGATGAGTAAAACCTTGAGATTCTATGCGGTCATGACATACGTCTTCCCGGGATATCTTCTATCACTTAGAAGAATTAAGTTCATCAAGTTTACTCGTGTTTAGATGCTTGTCTCCTTCCCTCTTGCTGGTTTTGACACTTCAGAATCAGCAACATCTTATCAGCCCAAATACTTGAAATCTTTTTGAGAATACCACTTTTAATCTTTGTGAGAATCAACTTACTGAAGAATATTGTGAGCAAATCTAATTAGGGATTAACATTGGCTTCACTCTCCCCCAATTAGTGCTCTCCCCTAAACCGACAATCTGTTTGATAAATGCCCGGATTAAGAAGAAGTCTTTAGATCGTTAAATGCAACTCGTCTTTAGTCTTCTAACATGCATCATAAAATGTAGAACAGACTGTAGACTCGACCTTCTTCAAGATTGTACAGTTGGGGATCAAAAGGTTAACATATTCAACACACCAAAAAGCATCCCAATTAACTTACATCTTGCAAATCTCCTTAACAAAAATCCCTCCCAATCAAACAAGAACAGAAAGATATTCATCAAGGAAATCAACAATCAGCCCACAACGAACACATGAAATGGTAACACCAAGAAAACAATCACATCAAACAAGAACAGAAGGTTGTTCGGAATCATCATGTTGATGTGCACATGAAGCATTAACCGGAAGCACTTTGTCGATTATCAACTCAGCCCGTGTGAAGATGTCAACCAACGGCTCTTAGAAGAAAAACTCCATGTGAAGATCACCCGATAAGAAGAAGCTCGGTTCTTACATGAGTTTGGAGCCGTTTGACCATTTATTCTCAGATAACAATCAACCATGCAATAAATTCACACTTCTTCTCCCTATCAAGAATTGCATACGGAGTTGCCATTCTTGATTAAATAAGTGAATATCTTCAACAAATGTAGTCTATTCACACTTCTCCCCCGCAAAATTAGCACATGATGTCGCCATCGTCATTATAGTTGAGCAAGTGGAACAAGAAAACAATCAACAGTAGCCCGGTTTACTTGAGAATTTAAAGCACATAGAAAAAATATGAAGCATGTTGATGAGAATGGTCATATTAAGAAGATTTCTCTTCTTCAGAAGATAAAGCGCCACGTACACTTTTATTTTCTTTGAGGAACGAGGCATGAACTGTTGTGTTCATACGTCATAATGTTGAAGTACGAGGCCTGAACTGATGTGAACAGACGTCATAATCTCTCTCTTTTCATCATCTCTTGGCAAAACATGTAATCACCCCATTATCATTCAGTAGGCTCTTTGTGGTGACAGCTGATGGAGAAAACCCAATATGATAAATTTGACCCTGAAGTAAACTAACCCGAACTCGTGACTTAAACTTGCACATATTTCACAAAGAGCGGTGCCGATTTCCATTAGCATCTCTAAGTACTCTATACTCTTCAACCAACCAACCATCAAGTATAAGACGTACATCACCTCTTGAAAATCCACAATTGAATGTGACACTGAGCACTACAACGTAACTCCTTAAAGTGATAGTTATTTTGTGGTGATAAGAGCCCAATTCCCCCAAGTGGTAAAAGAAAAGGAAAAAGTCACCCAACAATAACTAGATTTCCAAGTCTTCGTTTTTTGATAATAAGCTTGAACAAGGATCTTGAAGAATCTTCATCCAACCATCCCCGATACCTTCAGATACTAAGTACACTCACCCGTGATAATTCACTTCAACCTCAAATAAATAATACTGAATTAACGCCGTTGTCACATCTTCTGGTTAACTGCTCAAATCTAGCCTTCTTTGACATTTAAATGAACTTTGATAATGGTTTCATCCCGACCATGGTTAAAAGCACATAACCCCGTAAAACCATATAATAGCCAAACTGCCATGAGGACAATCCAAACAAACACCCAATTCTTGAATTACGCTCTTTTATCTTTTCTTCGAAGCAAAAACCGTAGCACCAGCATCATATAAGATCCCGGAATACGCTCTCCTTTCTCCAAGATGGTTCCATCAGTACGGGATTTTACAACTCTATGGTTTAAACCGAGAAATAATTTCTTTCCCGGGATTTTACAAAACCAAGAATAAACCGTAAGATAGATCCGGAAATGCACTTTACTATTACCCGGATGTTTCCATTATATTGTCACGGGATTTTACAAGTCTATGATTTAAACCGAGAAATAGTTTCTTTCGCGGGATTTTACAAAATCAAGACTAAACCGTAAACAATGTCAGGTTGAATGTTTTATGACAACTTTGGTTTCGGTGAATATCTGTTTTTAGGGGAACATGCAGCGGTTCATCAACGGATCATTATCCAACATCAACAATATCATCAACCATCCAATAAACACTTTGGTAAATACACCATTCACGCATTCTTACGGCTATTTCAGTGACAACATGGTGAAGTAAACCCGACATGCCAAACTTGATCATGAAGTGAAATTCCCCAGATTTGTTACTTAAACTTGTACTAAACCTTGTGAAGAAGAAACGGTGTACCCGATGTACAAAACCTCTTGACGTATCCTCAACTGCGTGAGACACCGAAGTGATAGTTACGTTGTGAGTTAAGCGAGAAAGAATAACAACCGTAACTAAATAGCCAAGTCTTTATCACACTCTGTAAATGCCCAAACAAGTCATCTTCGCGGAAGGGTAGAAAGAAAGAAGACGAAATAAGTAAACATGCCCGGAAAACCTTACTTCAAATCCAAATGAGAAACATCTTACAAACAACCCTGTAGTCAACCTTGTTCAATTATCAATACAAGCCGTGATAAAATACTCTTTGTGAAAATGTATACACTAAAGTATCACACCAGATAATCAGTTATAGCTTGACCCAGTGCAAATAGTATCCCCAGTTCAATTGACGAATTACTTGGTTCAAAACACAAATCTCACATTATGATCCACATGATAATCCCACCCGGTTCAACATCCGTTCAAAGATGAGCAAATAATGACCAATGAACATAAACGAGATAATGTCCATGCATATCACAACGAGCAAATGAGATTACAAGATGTTCAACTCAATCCGTATTTCATATCCAACTCACGACCTGACCCAGACTTTACTTGATCTCATTTCACAAACCCATTTAGGAAGTATCATTATCCTTACAAAACCTATAGTAAACATTTATCACATGGTCACAAGAAGTATATAAAACCCATTCCAACATTGATACAATGCCACGAATCCACATATCAAGTCAAGCATCCAATTCCAAATCAAATATACACGTTAATGAAAGCTAATTGAACAAATTTAGCCACCCCAATCAAGATTCGGTCCAATCAAATTAACATTCCTTGATCCGAGCCCACACAAATATAAACCGAGGCCCATATGACAGATTCACAAGTGCTTGCCCTAATAAAATGGATATAAAAGACTTACCCCTCTCTTAACCTAATCCTTAATCAAACCCTAAACATTCTCACATACATTCCGCCCCCATCTCTCACATTCAGAAAAAAAAATGTTATATCCATGTCACTCAAATAAAACATTCGTCTATCTCATTCATAAACTGACGCAACCTTAATATGCTTTCAACACTAATATGTTTAAATCACATCTCAAACCCTCCATTAATCATTACGCAACAATCATCATAAATTGATAAGCACAACGGTCACTTTATTATCATCATGATATCCACTACGAACTCGCCACAGGGATGGCATGGGCTTGATATCACAGCCACAGGGATGGTACGTGACAAGGTTTGAGTCTGACTACGAGATCAAAACATCATCAAGGTAGGTATTAATTTCAGTTAACCACGAATCAAAGAAAAGAGATAGCATATTTGTTATTATCTTTTCTTTAAATTCGGATAGCAATAAAGAGTGATTTGGGTCCATGAAGCAATTAGTCTTTTGTGAATAGATCTATAAGTATCTATGAGTTTTGAATAACCTAACACAAAAGACAAGGCTGAATAATGAGAGTTGATGGAGTTATGATGTTAGATTCGAATGAATCGGATCTGTTAAGATTTATGTCTTGACGTATGACTATTTTCTTGGACCAATGACGGATTAAGCAGAGGTCGAGTCTTTTTGGTATATGGTTTTTTGATGTTGTGGTCGTGGTCATATCAACTTCTTATTTTCCAGTCAAGTCGCTATCTCTTTTGCATTTCAAAACACAAGACGCTACATCATTTTCCTTGACATAAGTCGCTATCAAAACAAGTCGCTATAACTTAGTTTTTAAACACAACTCGCTACTTGTTAAATAACAAGTAGCTACATGAGTCCAAGTCTCTAGGTTTTGTGTCAAGTCGCTATCTTTTGCTTTGCATATCATACCCAAGTCGCTATAACAGCCACCAAGTTGCTACATGACATGCTAGATAAGTGCTTTGACTGTTTGACTCAAAAGTCAAACAAACCCAACTCGCTTTTGACCAAACAACTCGCTACAGACATGTTAAACAACTCGCTTCCAGGTTCACTGAAACTGGACGTAGTGACATGTTGCATTCAAAAATGCACCACAACTCGCTAGTAAGAATTTCAAACCATTTTTCGTTCATAATTCAAAGATAACCCAGAAAAAAATGCATAAAAGAAAGACCAGATGACCATTTTTGACCACTGTTATACCAAGATACTCACAGATTTGGTAACAAAAAGTTATATAAATGATACTGTTTTGGACAACAACATTGACACAAGACAAATATTACCCACAAGACATTTTGAACCAAAAGATACACAAGTTTATTTGAAGCTGTTTACCAAAAAAATAGGAAACACAATTTTCCGTATCTAAAAATATTACTGAAACAGTTTAAAACAAGATTCAAAACCCACAAGAAATCAAAACAACACAACAACCTTGGATCTTGATACCAATTGTAGGATCGTAATATTTATTGTGTTATGATGATTCGGGTGGTCTTGGATGATGGAAATACATGTTAGACATTTTAGAGAGAGAAAGTAGAGAGATGGTGTTCTTGGTAAAGAGTTGGTTCAATAAAAATGAAATGTTAGATTCCAAGCCACACCCCTTCAAAGGATGGAAGGGGTATTTATAGTTACAAGACTACACGACCTCCTGACGGCATGTGGATCAGATATACAGTGGGTAAAGACCCGTCCTTCCTCCATGGTGATACACTACGCTAAACTAAACTAATAACTAACTAATAAACTGATAAATAACGTAACTAACGATATGTCTACGAGCTAACTTATGCTAGATAATATTTGGGGTGACCGACTCTTCACTTATGGAATTTCTAATTCCTAACAAATAATAAATCGTTTAAGGCTGCTAAGGGGAATCATGGAAATGGAAACAACAAGTTTGGTTATGCCACTGAGTATAAGCCACACAATGCTTCTTCTTCTAAATCCAAAGCCAAGATTCCTCCACCACCCAATAAGGATAATCCAGCAAAGGACGCTACCTATCACCAGTGTGGTGAGACAAGACATTGGAGAAGGAATTGTCCCCAGTATCTCGCCGAGTTGATGAAAAGAAGAAGCATCTCTCTTGCAGCTAGTTCTTCAGGTATTTTCACTATAAAACTCTACTCTTTCCCTAAATCATCCTTAGTATATGACAGGTCTTGGTACTCACATACGTAATAATACTCGGGTCTAAGGGGTAGTAGGAAGGAAGCCGGAGCTTTAAGTTCTGCGTGGGCAATGGTCAACGCGCTGAAGTTGAAGCTATTGGAATTTATCATTTATCTCTCCCTAGTGGATTAGTTATTGTTTTGAATGATTGTCATTATGCTCCCTCTATTGCTAGGGGATTATTTCAGTTTCTCGTTTGTATGACGATGGTTTTATTAACCGTTTTGAATCGAATAATTATATTTCAGTTACTAAGAAAAACGTTGTTTATTTTATGCTATTCCTCGTAATGGTATTTATGAAATTGAAATGTCTTGTTCGAATACAAATGAAAGTTCTATATTTGCTGTAAGCAATAAAAGAGTCAAGTCAAACTTGGACTCTGCTCTCTTGTGGCATGGTCGTCTTGGACACATTAGCAAGAAACTCATGGAGAAGTTGCAACACGATGGACTTCTCAACTCATCTGACATTAAGTCTCTTGAAAAGTGTGTTGCTTGTATGTCTAGTAAGATGGCTAGAAAGCCTTATTCACATCAAGTGGAAAGGGCTAAAGATCTACTTGGACTTATACACTCAGATGTATGTGGCCCATTTAGAATCACATCTAGAAAAGGAGCAAATTACTTCGTGACTTTTCGACGCCTATATATGGTTATGTTTACTTGTTGAAACATAAACATGAAGTGTTTGAAACATTCAAAGTGTTTCAAAAGGAAGTAGAAAATCAACTTGGGAAGACCATAAAATCACTACATTTTATCATGGAGGTGAATATATGAGTCAAGAATTTTTGGATCATCTGAAGGAGCATGGGATTATTGCCCATCGAACTCCTCCTTATACTCCACAACACAATGGTGTATCTGAGAGGAGAAATCAAACCACCTTGACATGGTGCGATCTATGATGAAACAAACTACTCTTCCAAAGTCCTTTTGGGATTATGCCCTTGAGTTTGCTGCACGCATTCTCAATATGGTTCCAACTAAGAAGGTTGAAAAGACACCATACGGTATTGTATGGCATGGGCAAGCCCCTAAGATGTCTTACTTAAAATTATGGGGTTGTGAGGCACTTGCTAAGCGTGATACACTTACCAAACCTGACAAACTTGAACCTAGAGTTGTTAAGTGTATCTTCGTAGGATACCTTAAGGAAACTATGGGATATTATTTCTATCTTCCATCTGAGAACAAAGTTTTTGTTGCTCGAAATGTTGAGTTCATTGAGAGTAATCTTATGGATCTTAAAGCAAGTGGGAGTTTAGATGATCTTGAATTACTTCAAGAAGAAGATACAAATCCTTATTTAGATACTAGCATTCATCACGATGAGGAGGATCAAGAAATTGAAGAACCTCAAAGTGATATTGTTCCCATTTGAAAGTCCAATAGGACACGCCGTGCTCTTGAACGTATGTGTTTATACATTGACGCTGAGGAACATGAGTTAGGGGATCTTGGTGAACCCAATAACTATAAAGTTGCATTGCTGGATCCTGAATCCAAGAAATGGCTTGACGCAATGAATGTGGAAATGCAATCCATGAAAGACAACGATGTATGGGTCTTAGTTGAGCTTCCTCCTAACTGCAAGACAGTTGGCAGCAAGTGGCTCTTCAAGAAGAAGACTGACATGGATGGTAAGGTATACACCTTTAAAGATCGTCTCGTAGCAAAGGGCTTCACTCAAACCTACGGGATTGATTATGAAGAAACCTTTTCTCGTGTAGCAGACATTAGAGCTATAAGGATTCTCATAGCCATAGCTACATACTATGACTTTGAGATATGGCAAATGGACGTCAAAACCGCCTTCCTCAATGGACATCTTTACGAAGAGGTCTATATGGAGCAACCTGAGGGTTTTGTTGATCCAAAATATCCTAACCGTGTATGCAAGCTCAAGCGTTCCATTTATGGACTTGTGCAAGCATCGAGGCAATGGAATAAAGGTTTTGATGATGAGATAAAGAAATTTGGATTTTTCTCAAAATCAAGATGAGCCATGTGTATATCAGAAAGCTGGTGGGAGTTATGTCACTTACGTAATTCTATATATTGATGACATATTGCTTATGGGAAACAATATTCCAATGTTACAAGATGTAAAATCCTATCTTGGAAGATGTTTCGCCATGAAAGATTTAGGAGAAGCTGCATATATTCTTGGAATCAAGATCTATAGAGACAGATCTAGACGATTAATTGGTTTGAGTCAAAGTGCTTACATTGAAAAAATCTTGAAAATATTTTGTATGGAGAACTCCAAACGTGGCGCGATCCTAATGCAAGATAAGCCTAAATTGAGTAAGTCACAAGGTGCTGAAACTCCTGCTCAGAAAGAGCGCATGCAAAGAGTTCCTTATGCTTCGGCTATAGGTTCTATTATGTATGATGTGAGATGTACTCGTCCTGATGTTGCGTTCGCACAGAATGTGACAAGCCGATTTCAATAGAATCCAGGTGAACCTCACTGGATTGCCGTGAAAAATATTCTTAAGTATTTACGCAATACTAAGGATATGTTTCTGATTTATGGAGGGAAAGATGAACAAGAGCTTAGGGTTTCTTGCTACACGATTTTGGATATCCGACAGATCTGACGACTTAAAGTCTCAGACTGGATATGTATTTGTTCTTAATAGAGGTGTTGTTGATTGGAAAAGCACAAAGCAAAGTATTTTTGCTACTTAGTCTACTGAAGCTGAATATATTGCTGCTTGTGATGCATCAAAAGAGGCTGTGTGGATTCGTAAATTCATTTCTGGGTTGAACATTGTTCCCACAATTGAAGAACCCATAAATATGTATTGTGATAATACTGGAGCCATTACTATAGCTAATGAAAGAGGAATCACTAAAGGTGCTAGACATTATCGCGCTAAAGTTCATTATCTTCGAGAGACCATTGAAATGGGTGATGTGAAGATATTAAAAGTTCACACAGATGACAATCTAGCTGATCCATTTACGAAAGCTTTGGAATTCCCTAAGCATTCTAAATTGACTAGAAATATAGGTTTGGTAACTGCTAGTAGTCTCATGTAAACTATGTGTTAATTAGTATTTGGATAATTTGGAGTTGTAAGACAGTTATTATTTTCTGATTAATAAAGATACGAGGTATTTGTTATTATATTCATATAATCTGTTATTCCATATTTGCATGTTTAATCCATGAAATGATTTATCATTCTAAATATGTCCATTGTCGGTTAACAATATGGGAATATTGTTTTGGTAAGACAAATGTGAGTGTTGGATATAATTCTAACAAGAATTCGGATTGTTCCTGCCAAACTCATATGTATTCACTAGAGATGCATATTGGATTCCCCAACTTTCAAACATTTACTTTTGGATCCTTGTCATAAGTAAAATATTGAAAATGTTTGTTATCTTCGTCCTTAGACTTGAGATGCAAGTAAGTTCTGTTATGTGTTGATATCATTTTTTTGTATAACGCATAAACGATATCTGAACAAGGTAGTTATAAAAGCTATATTTTGAAGTGATGTGAAGCAGCATCCACAACATTTGTAGTCAATAAAGGATTTGTTACTCCACTTGATATGTGCAGAAAGATACCATGGGGCCTCTCCAGATTTAATCAGATAACTGTCTGGCCAAACCCAAATGGTAATGCAAGATGATTCTTGATTACATTTGGTATATCTGAATTAAAATCTATAACGAGATTCTAAATGGTTAAACTATATGGAATGATTTGAGATCCATAATCCATAGTTTAACGGTATCTATCACAAAGGATGATTACAGCAAGACATTGAATGACCATGCTACTGAGAAACTTTTACGAAACTATTCTCTCAGACACTTTTAGTTAAAAAGCGAGTGAGAGCGTTTGCTAGGCATTTCCGTCGTTAGTTTTGTGTGCCATTCGACACACCAACTCCCAAGTGGGAGTTGTTGGTTTGTGGGAGTCTTAAACACGACAAAACGACTAAGAGTGTGTGAGCCGATGGGGGCACACACGATAAACACGAGTATACGTGTAGAACGTTAAATATACTTGAATATAATTTGTACCCGATATGCATGATTTGACCCGATTACATTTATTGATCCATGGGCTATTTTTTAATTCTTCAGTGGGTCAAAGATGGGTTGCCTTGGGCCTGAGTTTCCATCCGATTGGGCATGCAGAAGGGGTGGGTTTTTCAGCTTGGGTTTATGACTTGTCGAACAAGTCTTGGTGCCCTAGTGTATGTCGGTCAAGACACTATATATACCAACCCCTCACCCTTGCATTATCACATATAATCATACCCTAAACACTCCCAAAACTGATCCTAGTTTCCTGCATAAATCCTAGTCGACTTTCTTCAAGTCGTTTAGGGTTTTGGTTGTTTACTTGATTCCTAAACTTGCTAAGTAACCAAGTGTATTTGGTGTCGATTGCTGGAGTTGTTTTGTTTCTGATTTCCAAGTTGAATCGTAGCAACAAAGTGTGGGTATCACTTCCTGGTCGTGGTGATTTTCTCGGATATATACTATCCGATATCGGGCAAGACGCATCTTGCTTCTTTGGTTTAATACTGATCTCGGACAGAAGTTGTCGGGTAGAAGTTGACTTGATTCCTTGGAGGTATTGTGCTCGTGGTATTATTCAAGTGACAAGGGTTGTTTGTTTTATTATTTACGTTCTCGACTAGCGTTTAATCGAACGTATACGTTATCGGGTTTGTGTGTGATACTCTTCGAGGTATCTAATTTAGATACTTGGGGTTTCGTTTGGTTTACTTGTTCCGTTACTAAAGATCAATTGCCAAGCAAGGTTAGGTTTTCGTTTATCCTTTTATTAATTAATTACTGTATTAATTATTTGTTTATTAATTACGTGCTTAACATAATTGTAATAACTAGATCCAATATCCGCTGCGTACTCGTAGAGGTTAATGGTTAACTGGTTCTAAAATCCCAACAAAAATAAAACAAATGAATTTCTAAAATGGTGGCCCCAAGACTTTGATCCGCCTAATTTGATTATTTGCCCGGGAAGTTTCATGGAGAATCGCCTACACTTTTCATTCACCTACAAGATCACATGCATTTTTCAGAGACACGTGTACGGTTGAAATGGTTTTCACAAATGAATCTAATGGATGATATGTAAAGGTTCATTTTGATAAAATAGACGGCCGAAGTTTTTTGTAAAGTAGGTATATAAAGGGGCCATTTAAAAATTTCGTCATCTGGGTATGCTCTGACTTGACTCTTTTCCACGCAAATCCGATTATTGCATCTTTAACTTGTACCATGTTTTATTTTATGTTAATTTTATAGTTACAATTAACATTTTGAACAACCATCTCAAATTGACCTGGTCAAATTATCGGTTCAACCCGTTTAACGTATCAGATATATTTTCTAAAATAAAAGTAAAAGAAAAATATTTAACATGGACGACTTTGATAAACCGGTTTGACTCTGGTCAAACTCAGTTTTCAAGCCTCGAAGAACCAGTTATTCGATCAAAAGCGATTCAACCGAACAAGTCAAACCGGCTTTCAAAACACTGGTTACAGTATTGTCGAATGTTAGTGTGTCAAGTGCGTGTTGCAACTTGTTTATGGGTATTATTGGAGGTATAAATTTATACTAAAACGCTTTGCTTAAGAACTTAAAAGACTATTGTAATTTGTAGGAGCTCATGGTATGGCATATGTACAATAACCACCACCCAAATGGTTTATCGGTAACAATAGGTAAAGAATTCAACCCTCACTAGTATGTACGTTTAGGGAGTGGCAAGAAAAAGGTCAGAAACGGTTCAAAACATGATAAAACCGCGTACATCTTAGTTAAAAAGGAAAGCCATCCTCTGGTAACTTGGATAAGGAAAACTTCACTTGTTTACCCGTTTCTCACAATATAGACATTTTATATCACATGACTATTTGAGACTATATTTGAACCTATAATCTCACACAATTGTACCACGAACGGATTGTGCTCTTTTGTGCAAGTATTGTTTGTTTTTAACAATTTTACACAATTGTACCACAATAATATTTTGTTTAAGAAAATTCTACTTATGTGATAATCTTTCTAACAGTTTTTTATGGTTCTGCTTAAAACATTTGAAATAAAATTTTCTGACGTAAATAATCTGAGATAGTTAATTTCTATTTAGAAACAGAAGTTTTCAAGTAAAGCTAATATGATAAATTCTATCAAACTTTTCTATCTATTTTTAGTGAATATAAAAATACGTACCAAACTACAAGCCCATAACTATAATACCATGAGCTCCTACAAATTACAATAGTCTTTTAAGTTCTTAAGCAAAGCGTTTTAGTATAAATTTATACCTCCAATAATACCCATAAACAAGTTGCAACACGGGGTCGCCATCGCTTCTGCTAGCCAATAAAAGTCGTCCTAAAACGAACTAGAGAGGACCGGTTGAGACCGGTAAAAGCAGGTGAACTAGCCAGACCGAGATCATTTTCTTCTTGTTTTTCTCTAATTAATCAGCTCGTCATTATTTGTATTGTTAGTGTCTTGATTTTAATCAGAACCGCAACACGTCAGTTTCTTGCTAGTATATAATTAAACTTTACCCATATTTTATGCTTTGAAGTTTTAAGAAAAAAATGTTTTCTTTTTATATATAGTAGAGAAGAGAAGTGATATGATAAGATACAAAGTTCAAGTTTTGTTTTTCATTGTGATGTTATATTTTGGCGTGATAACAGTTTGAGTGGCTATTTGATGCTTCTCTACATAAATGGAAGAATCTTTCATATATTATCTCATTAAAATTGCTTTTAAACACAAACTATTTTTTAAGATAGCTATTGTTTGTTACAAATCAAGCCCTAAGCAATATGTAGTTAATATGATCCAATGTACCTTCCATTTCTATCCCTCTATCTGTTCGATCTCCTTAATATTTCTATAAACCCTGTATAACCGTAAGCATCTTTTTTAAAATTAGCTTAGATGTTAACTGCCTAATTTGTATGAGGAGAGTTATTTTACATATCAAACTTTTCTTACATACCAAGAGACTCATTTCCATCATCCATAAAAAAAAATCAATGGCTGAGATTAAAAACATTTTATTATTTCATTTATTTTTTATAATTTAAATATCTCTTACACCGTTCATCGTTAAGCAAAAATAATTACACCATCGCGACAAGCATTTAATTATCTTTCTATAGACGAGCACTTTGATATACTTTCGAAAAAAAGAAAAAAATCATTTTTTTCACGTTTTTTCGTCTTTTTTTCGTTTTTCATCGAAACTGGAATTTGCATGAAATATCATACATGATTTAACACCAATTTGAAGATCACATGTGATATTATTGTTAAATCACATATGATATGTAATATCATATGTGATACTAGTGTTAAATCATATATGATAAATCACATATGATATACATATCATATATGATTTAACACTAATATCACATGTGGTATTCAAATTAGTATTAAATCATATATGATTTTTTCATGCAAATTTCAGTAACGTAAGAAAACGAAAAAAAACTTAAAAAAAAAGTGAAAAACACGAAAAGAAAATTTTGGTCGAAAGTATATCAAAGTGCATATCTATAGAAAGATAATTAAATGTTCGTCGTAATGGTATATTTTTTTTTTGCTTGACAATTAAGGGTTTGAAAGATATTTACATTTGAAAAAAAAGAACGAAAGTAGGATTTTTTTTAAAGGGGAATTGCATGTATATCCTTGCAAAGCTTAATAATTGCATATATATCCGACCAAACTCATAATTGCATATATATCCTTCCAAAGCCTTAAAATTGTCATATATATCTAACCAAAACTCATAATTGCATATACATTCTTCCAAAGCCTTAAAATTGTCATATATATCCAAATTGTTATTTTAAGTACATTTAATAGGAAAAAAATGTTTAAAAATTATAATTGATATATAAAATAACGATTATTATTATTATTATTATTTATTTTATTTTATTTTTTACAATTATAAAATATCTTTTTATTGGTTTGAATTTTATTATGTCATTTGATCTACATATATAGGAGATTACATTTAGATGAAACTACAGATGGTGTAGTTGGTATTCTTATTCAAGATTCGTCGATAACGAACACGGTTGAGTAGCCGAACATGGTTGCCCTTTCTTTTCTTAAAAAATTGTTTAAGGATATTTTGTAATTTTTAACAATAGATCAAATGCACAATCCATTGTTCCATCTAAACGTAAACTCCTATATATATAGATCAAATGACATAACAAAACTCAAACCAATAAAAAAATATTTTTTAATTGTAAATTAAAAAAAAAAAAAAAAAAAAAAAGAAAGAAGAAGTTATAATCGTCATTTTATATATCAATTATAATTATTAGACATTTTTTTCTAGGGCTAAATATTAAAAAAAAGTACTATACTTGCCACCCTTTCTTCTTCAAGGTAGCGAACAAAAATTTTTGCTTCCGTGAGTAATTTACTTTCAAATTCATCCTCTTTAGGGTATTTTGCAAAAAAGTATGACATTTTTGCCCCCCTCTTACCCATAATAGCAAATGATGGCAAGTATGATATATATATTTTTTTTTTATCATTTGCCCTAGTTTTTATTATGTTAAATTTTGGATATGTATTAAGATAATTTATTTAATGATTTATAATTGTGTTAAATCTATGATAAAAATGTTTTGTTTTATCATTTGCCCTAATTAACTTCAAGTTGTTTAGCAACTGCGTTAAACCGAATTAGGTTTAACGCTTCGCTAAATTAGGAGAAATTATATCACAACCAGAAAGTACTTGCATATAAATTTATGTTCGTCACTTGTTGAAGCATAGACTAGAGAGTATACTATGACTAGATTAAGGGTGTGTTTGTTTGATTAATATGTTACACATCTGAATCACTACGCGATCTGAACTGACTACCACATCTTACTAATAAGAGGTAGCTATAATGTCTGAATCTGAATGAAAATGTTTGTTTGTTTTTTATAATCGTTCGAATGATTTTAATTTTCCCTTTTTAAGTATATATTAAATTATTACAAATACGATTAATAAGTAAATAGTGTAAACTTAAACAAAACATTTTTATCATAGATTTAACATAATTATAAATCATTAAATAAATTATCTTAATACATATCCAAAATTTAACATAATAAAAACTAGGGCAAATGATAAAAAAAAATATCATACTTGCTTCGGCTCTTTGTGGGTAAGAGGCAAAAAATGTCCTCTACTTTTGCAAAATACCCTAAAGAGGATGAATTTGAAAGTAAATTACCCACGGAAGCAAACAAATTTGTTCGCTACCCTGAAAAGGAAATTGTGGCAAGTATAGTACTTTTTTTAATATTTAGCCTTTTTTTCTATTAAATATATATGAGTTAATTACATAAATGGTCCTAGTGGTTTGTCGAAAATTACGGATTTAGTCCCTATACTTTTGTTTTTGCAAATTTGCTCCCTGCGGTTTTGATTCGTTACGGATTTGGTCCCTTGACCATATTTTCTGCTAGTTGACCGTCAAATGGGTGTTTGGAAGGCTGAAATGACAATAATACCCTCGTATGTGTTTCATGAATGGTCCCTATGGTTTGTGGGTTATCACGAATTAGTCCCTGATTTTTTTTTATTTAACTATTTATAAAAAAAACATTTTGTTGAAAATTATATAAAAATTTTATTAAAAATACCGAAAATTTTATAAAAAGATTTATAAAAAATTACAACTATTTTATAAAAAATTTTATAAAAAATTCTGAAAATTTCATAAAAAGTTCCGATAAAATTTTTATAAAATATTTTTTATAAAATTTTTATCGGAATTGTTTATAAAATTATCGGAATTTTTAATAAATTTTTTTATAAAATTTTCGGAATTTTGTCAAAAGAAAAAAAAATTGTCAAAAAAAATCCGTCAAAATTTTTATAAATTTGGGCAAATTTTTGTTAAAAATTCCATCAAAAAGTATTCAAAAAAGAAAAAAGAAATTTTTTGTCGAAATTTTTTTATAAAAAATTCAGTAAAAAAGAAAAAACTTTAAAAAACAATTTTTTACGGAATTTAAAAAAAATAAAGGAAAATTTTTACGGAATTTTTTTTAAAAAGAAAGATTTTTCTTTTTTCTTTTTTTTCCAAAATTTTTGACAGAATGTTTTATAAAATTTTGGGCAAAAACTTTTTATAAAATTTTAGGCAAAAAATTTTTTTAAAAAAAATTTGTCAAAAAAAATTTATAAAAATTATATCGGAATTTTTTTATAAAATTTTCAGAATTTTTAATAAAAATTTTTATAAAATTTTTGAAATTTTTTATAAATTTTTTTATAAATCTTTTGGAATTTTTGTAAAATTTTCGACAAAATGTTTTCTTTATAATTAGTTTAATAAATAAATAAAAAATCAAGGATTAATTCGTGATAACTCACAAACCATAGGGACCATTCATGAAACACATACGAGGGTATTTTTGTCATTTCAGCCTTCCAAACACCCATTTGACGGTCAACTAGCAGAAAATATGGTCAAGGGACCAAATCCGTAACGAATCAAAACCACAGGGAGCAAATTTGCAAAAAAAAAGTATAAGAACTAAATCCGTAATTTTCTACAAACCACAGGGACCATTTATGTAATTAACTCAATATATATTTAAAATAATCATTTGGATATATATAACAATTTTAAGGCTTTAGAAGGATATATATGCAATTAGGGCAATTAGGGCTGAGCACCGAAGGTTCAAAACCGAACCGGACCGACGAAACCGACCGAACCGACAAAAACCGAACCGGACCGACAACCCGTCGGTTCGGTTTCGGTTTCAGGTCCTACATGCTTTCGGTTTCGAGTCGGTTCGGTTCGGTCCGTTTCTGCCCAAAACCGACAAAAACATGCCAAAATACACATAGACAGACAAAATCGAACCGAACCGACGAAAACCGAACCGAACCGACAATATTCGGTTCGGTTTCGGTTCGAGTTTTTCACGGTTTTCGGTCCTCGGTTTTCTCGGTTCGGTTCGGTTCGGGTCGGTTTTTGACCGACGCTCAGCCCTATATGCAATTATGAGTTTTGATTGGATATATATGACAATTTTAAGGCTTTGAAAGGATATACATGTAATTATGAGTTTTGGTTGGATATATATGCAATTATGAGGCTTTTGAGGGATATATATGCAATTCCTCATTTTTTTAATTGTTGAGATTAATCTCATCCACTAGATCTAATAAAAATGGAAGGTGGAGATTAATCCCTTAATATGTAAAGAAGTTTGTGTCCTCAAATGATCTTAAATCAATTTGTATTTTACTTGAATACAATGAGGAGAGTTATTTTACATACCAAACTTTTCTCACATACTAAAGGACTCATCTTCATCATCCATCCTAAAAAAAATCAATAGGTGAGATTAAAAGCATTTTATTTTTTCACATATTTCTTATAATTTAAATATCTCTTAAACCGTTAATTGTTAATCGAAAATATTTACACCGTTGCGATGAGCATTTAATTGTCTTTCTATAGATGGGCACTTTGATATACTTTCGAGAAAAAAAAAATCGTTTTTCACGTTTTTTCGTCTTTTTTCGTTTTCTTTTACGTTATTGAAATTTGCATGAAAAAAATCATATATGATTAAACAATAAATTGAATATCACATGTGATATTAGTGTTAAATCATATATGATATCTAATATCACATGTGATATGATATGTATATCATATGTGATTTTACACTATTATCACATGCGATATTACATATCATATATGATTTAACACTAATATCACATGTGATATTCAATTAGTGTTTAATCATATATGATTTTTTAATGCAAATTTCAGTAAAGTTAAAAAACGATAAAACTTAAAAAAAAAACGTGGTAAATACGAAAAAGAAAATTTTGTCGAAAGTATATCAAAGTGTCTATCTATAGAAATATAATTAAATGCTCGTTGCAATGATATTTTTTTTTCGCTTAACGATTAACGGTTTGAAAGATATTAATATTTGAAAAAAAAATGATGAAAGTGGGTTTTTTTTTAAGGATTAATGACAAAAAAATGTATCGAACTTGACCACTTCTGTGATTGTGTGTAGCCAACTATTTTTTTTTTCTCATTGTAACACAAACCTTTTGAATTTGTGTTATTGTATGTACTCTTTCCAGCGTGTCCCAACACTTGGATTGCCAACTCATCCAGGTGTTACACATTGACTGCCAACTCATTTCCCAACTATTATTTTTTAAGGATAATGACAAAAAAATGCATTGAACTTGACCACTTTTGTGATTGTATGTAGCCATCTAATTTTTTTTGTCATTGTATGCATCCAGTCAAGCTAAACTTGGCATCTTTAGTCCTTTATACTAACGGCCGTTAATACATAACTTAAAATTTCGTTTTCTTACGTTTTCATATGTTTTCATTCGTTTTCATTCGTTTTTATATGTTTTCATCCGTTTTTATCAAATGATTCATCATTGATATTTTCCAAAAGCCCTTCATGTTGTAGCTTTTGCATGCGAGTTTTGCCTATATGAGCAAGTCTACAATGCCAAAGATAAGAAGAATTCAAGTCCAACTTCATTTTCTTATTGATGCTAAACATTGAATTATTATAGTTGTTAGATTCATTTCCAATCATATCAATTTCAAACACACCATTCATAGTAATTGCATTAAAATAAAATATACCATTTAAAGAAACAGAAATTCCATTACGTGTGATAGTATGAGTAAAACCAAAATCCAACAATACTGAATAAGAAACAACACCTCTAATTATAGAAGGTGCATAATAACAATTGTTTAATAACAGTACTAAGCCTGAAGGCAATACTAAACTAAACACTCTTATGGCTTCAACAGCTGCAGGTGCCCCATTGCCCACATGCAGATATTGCTCCCCATAACCCAGCTTCCTTTCCACTCTAAATCCCTGCAGTGTATTACAAATGTGAATACCACATCCAGTATCATATACCCAGAAATTTTTATGATTTAGAGTAAATAATTCAATCATAAATAAGTTACCTGAAGGACCGACGCCCGAGGACCCAGCATAATTCAACTTATTTTTCTGCAATTCATCAAGATAGAGAGCACAGTTTCTCTTCCAATGCCCAACGACTTTGCAGTGGTGGCATGCTTGATCCTTTTTAGGATTTTCCTTCCTTTGAGTAGGGTTCTTCTTTGGTTCTGGTTGATAGGCCATAACTTGTTTACCCTTGTCAACCTTCCCTTTCCCTTTACCTTTCTTGTTGTTCGCACGCTGCGGTTTTGGCTTATTAATCTTTCCACCCTGAATAGCAATTACATGGGGAGTAGGAGCCTTTCGAGGTAACCCTTTTTCATAATCAATTAGCAATGCGTAGGTGTTAAGTGTCTTCCCCACGAGTACGCTATTGAAGTTCAACAAAACCATTGAAATCCTTGTTAAAGGATCTGTTGATCAAGTTAACAGCAATGTCATTTTCATAAACTTTGCCAAGTGCTTGGTGGTCCATGTATCCTTTCATCTCCAATACATGCGCACGGGTTTACCCTCTCTCTGCGGTAGCGGAAGTGCATCAATCAACTCATATATTTCTACGCCAGCAGTTTCTCAAACATAGTTACGAGTTCATTAAGCATGTTGTATGCGGAGTAACTTTCAAACGCTTTTGGAGAGCGATTCCATCGTTCCCAACATCAAGCAAGCCACATCATTACGACGCTTATACTCAGTCTTCCCGCGACCCTTTACCCGTCGGAGGCTAGTAGTGGTTGAGGAGCAAGTGCGCTGAGATAATCCAAACGTCGGCAACTCTACAGACAGTTCTCAAAGAGCGGTGCCAATCATTGAAATTCTGAGCAGTCCAACTTTTCTCGATCAAAAAGGTTTTGAACGCAGAACTTAGTGCAGATGTTATCGTTGTTTTGAGCCATTTCCAGAAAAGTTCAAGTATTAGTATTTTCGATAATACAATTTTTTAAGAAAATAAAATATACCCAAGGTAATATAAACATATAACCATATAATTTTCTCGAAAACTAGGATCCAAATTATCATAGGTTCATTACATCAGTTGATCTGCTAGTAGCGAAAGCATATAATAGGGTAATATGTCGAACAATAATTGGCAAACATTTTCTAATTCCTGGATCATTATGGGATTTACATTTTCCAACGCTATTTCAAATGTAAACATGTTTTATCCCCATCTTGTGCCTTGAGTCCAGTTCTCACTTACTACTCAATTTAAGTCGTCTAACTTAAAGAAATGCAAATATGTTCATGCAAGGTCTGACTTCACATAAAGATTTTCCTTTCCATCACAATCTCGCTAAGTTCCCACATGACGTAAATTGCAACTTCAAGTGTTCCTTTAACTAGATGACACTAACTTAATTTTTATAAAGGGTACTAGTTTTGATTTATGGTGTCAAATCAAATATGTACAAAGATGTCATGCATTCATCTTGTAGCATAAATTTTAATAAAAAACTTTTTATTAACCAATTCGTAAAGATCAAATTATCAAAGTTTTAATTGAGGTATTGGTTTTAGCCAATCAAAATTTACCTTTAATTATCGTCCATTATATCGTACTTTTGCATAAGTCTAAAGACTTAGTGTTTTGGATAATTACCACAAAAGTGGCGCATGAAATTAAAGCTAATTCGCCCTTAAGATGATTTTGTACATTTATAGCATACTTGGTAACTCCATTTAACTTCAAAGAAGCGGAGAATTTGGTGTGCGAAGCAATAACCTCCTTCTTTCGGGTCACAATTTAATGCGCTCCCCTCCTTATACCCCTCTTTTAGTCCGTCAAAATTGGATGAGCCGTTCTCACTATTTGTACCAAAACCATCAATCAATTAAACTTATTGAAAATTTAACTCTACAAAAACAAATCAAATTTCACCATTGTGTCCAATTTATTTTTCTATTCAAAATTACACTTTGCTTAAAACTTGTCGCACATAATAAACAAACAAGTAACAATAAAAAATAAACAACTAAAATAATGCGCACATAACTAACAATTAATACGTGTAAACAAGTAGCTACACGCAATTTATTTGATAAAACCTATTAATAATCAATATCTAGGTTAATTAACGTATATATTAACTAGGGCTTTCACTCGCACAATTGAAAGTGAGCCACATACATCGACGAATCGATTGCGTAAGCCATAATTAAAATATACCAAATTGCACATAATTGATTCATTAATATATATTGGAGTCTTCCCCAATTCAAGATTTATCAAAACATACATGTAATAAAATAACTTAACAATTAAAAATTCAAGCAACCATCCATGACGAACATGCATATATCATCATGGATATAACATAACAATTATTCAAGTAAGTCACAAGATCGCATATAATTCCATGTCACATAACAATTTATTCATGAATATATCACGTAACAAATATATTAATTTTAGGTTTCGATATGGATAACATAACAATTAATATAAATCCTAAAACAATTTTTTTTTTTAAATCGACTAAAAATTTTTTAAGGTTTCGACCCATAAAAAAAAGTTCGATCCATAAAAAAATTTTAAAACAAATTTAGGGCAAAAGCCCTAACCCTAAAATTAGGGTTTACATAATCGTAACCAAACCCTAGAACAATCATATCAAACAACATACAATATTCATTTTTTTACGTGTTTAGTAATTAATTACTCATTAAACAAGACTCGTGATGCCACTGTTGGAATTATATAACATGACAATCATATATAAAACATATAAAACATCAAAGAAACATGCGGAAACGTATAGGAACGTATAATGAATAATTAACTAACATAAACATAAAGTATCTGTACCTTTTTTATTATAGCCGAACAAGAATCAATTCAACAAAACTAGCAAGTGATGAACCCTAATTAGGGTTTATAGGATTATAAGAATTACCCTTTACCGATTTTGTAATTCAATCCAAGATACCAACAAAAGTATATTAGTACCACGTTCTTGTACGCACGTACTAAATCAAATTAAAGTAATGCTAGTTTTAATCACACGAAAATATTTGTTTTGAAAAAACAAAAGTATCGACACCCTTTGTGAGGTGTACGATCGGTTGGAACAAATAAACACACAAAACAATTTTAGAGTTTAGACAATGAGTACAAGAGATGCAAAACAAAGACCCTAGGCCTTGTATTTATACACAAGATAACTTTTTTACCAAGTTAAGTTTGGGTTGGGTTGGGGTTCCCCTTTGGCAGATCGGTTTGGCTATCCCAAAGGGATTCCGGAACCTTCCCAATCTCTATTTTGCAATCTAGTCCTTTCATTTAACATTTAACGATCGTTAGTCCATTACACTTAATTAACTTAACGTCCGTTATATATTTCGTGTAATTAATAAATAAATATAACATTTACATTTAATTATTAACTTTAATTCTTATACTTAAAGCGTGCAATCCCGTGATCTCTAGTTCGATCCTAACTCACGACTACTAATTTATATCTATAAAACCAACAATCAATACATATAAATTACAACATAAACAAACAATTTTTTTTTTCTTTTTTCTTCCCGTTTCCATCTCCATATGTATACCATCCAACCTTTGATAAGATGATGAGTTAAATATGCTAAAAGATTATTAGTATTAGCTTTTGGATTAGTATTTGTGTTAGACAATAATTAATATAAGCGTAAGTGTTAGGCCATAAATTTTAAGTTATGTGTATTCTCTCATTATTCATTCAAGAGGTGAGATCCCTACAGATCACTTAATCTCTAAAGATCAAAAGAACACATCCTGGCCTTTGATTTTGCTTTGATCCAAAGGCTAACATTAAAACACACAATTATACATCAAGGGCAAAATCGTCATATAAAGCAAAATATCCCTCCTACTTTCATTCTTACCAGGTTTTCAACATTTTCTCTCACAAAACACACACACACACCGATACAAAGAACACACACAAAATCACGATTTACACATACACGGAGACAATAACCGCGTCAATCCCGCCGCCAATTGATATCCGATCTGTTGTCGATCCGCCGTTGTTCCGCCGTCGACCTGTTGTTCCACCGTCGAGTCGTCCTTCATCGATACCTTTGTCTGCCTTTGATTTTTATATGAAAAATCGCTGTACAAATAAAAAGCCTTCTATGTTTACGGTTCTAGTTTTTATAATCCGAGATTATATTACATTTTACTCTTTATTGTATATTTGTTAATTATCACCGTATTCATTTAATGATATCTTGAATCTTGATGTGTTTCCAAGTTGTTACATGAAAGCGATGCTTGTTATCCATTTAATTATTTGTAGTAATTGGCATAATATTTCTGTGGAATAACGTGAATGTTCATTTGATTATTTGATTGTTTGTAGTTAAACTGTTTGACAAATTGACTTATCTATTTTTTGAACATTATGATTACTAAACCTATAAATCGCTTATGTGAAAAATGTATATATATCTGTTGATTCTTCTCAAACCAGCGGTCTTAAAAGTGTTTGATTTGGGGAAGGGAGTAATGCCATCTAGTTATAAAGTTCTTCATGATCGGTTAAATATTGGTGGGCGTTAGGTGAGAGTGCAATAGCACGTGTTGCGCCTGTTGATTCTGGATTTTGGTGGACTTTGAAGGGAATTACAAATAGATATGATTCAAAGTGAATCACATGTGATTCATTGTCAATCACATGTGATTCAAAGTGAATCACATGTGATTTCTAAAACTTATGCTTAGACCGTAGAACATCAGACGAAGCCTTAGCCCGCACACAACACCAGAGTCGCGTTATCCTTCACAACATTACCAGTTTGAATCTTGTAACAATTTCATCTTGTAACAGTTGTTTGTTTGTTTGTTTTTTTTTTTTTTTTTTTTTTTTTCTATTAGATTTTTAATAATTATACGTTCATATATAGGTGGATGCTATTAGGTTTTAGTTCAAGTATAAATCACATGCAAATCACATGTGGTTCGTTTGTAAATCACATGTGATTCGTTTGTAAATCACATGTGATTCGTGTGTAAACCACATGTGATTCACCTTAAAAATAATATGAGGTAAAATCACATGTGATTCGAGGTAAATCGCATGTTATTTACATATCAACTTACGTAAAAATAAAACAAAGAAAGTAACAAAGAAGGCGTATGACTTCAACTTGTCTTGATTCATTTTTTTTAAACAGAAGCACCTAAGATCAACATATTCATATCAACTAATAATCATTACTCGTACGTACATAAAGTCCCTAAAACCTAATCATACAATAACATTCGGTGATAACGATTTCACAAGTTGAATAACCTAACACATAAAGTACCTAAAACCTAATCATCTTCCCCTTCAATTTCTTGAGATTCATTGTGAATCACATGTGATTCAAAGTGAATCACATGTGATTTCTAAAACTTATGCTTAGAGCGTACAACATGCGGTGAAGCCTTAGCCCATACAACATCAGGCGAAGCCTTAGCCCATACAACATCATGAGTCACGTTATCCTTCACAACATTACCCGTTCTATACAACATCATGAGTACGTTATCCTTCACAACATTACCCGTCAATCTTGTAGTTTGTTTGTTGTTTTTCTAGTAGAATTTTAATAATTATACGTTCATATATAGGTGGATGTTATTAGGTTTTAGTTCAAGTATAAATCGCATGCAAATCACATGTGTTTCGTTTGTAAATCACATGTGATTCGTTTGTAAATCACATGTGATTCGTACGTAAACCACATGTGATTCACCTTGAAAATAATATGAGGTAAAATCACATGTGATTCGAGGTAAATCACATGTGATTCGAGTTAAATCACATGTGATTTACATATCAACTTACGTAAAAATACAACAAAAAAGCAACAAAGAAAGCTTATGACTTCAACTTGTCTTGATTCATTTTTTTTAAACAGAAGCACCTAAGATCAACATATTCATATCAACTAATAATCATTACTCGTACCTACATAAACCTAAAACCTAATCATAATAACATTCGTGATAACGATTTCACAAGTTGAATAACCTAACACATAAAGTACCTAAAACCTAATTATCTTCCTCTTCAATTTCTTTGGCACCTTCTTACTCTCCTCACTTTCAAAATCTTCGTCGGAATCTAATAACATCCATTTTCTCAATAGGTTTAGACTGCCTTCGGCTTAAGCTTTTCTTCACCTTTTTAAGCAAAACCTCATAGTTAGCTACATACAAATATGTAGTTAGTAGCATGTAATTTTGAATGATCACTCAAAGTTATACTGCAAAATCACATGTGATTAAGAACAAACAACGTGTGATTCAGAACAAATCACATGTGATTCAAAACAAATCACATTGAACCATATGTTGAGCAACAGAATGATGCGTGGTCGACAACAAAGAAATTGATGCAGTGGTCGCATAACAAAATTTATAGCTTATATGCACTACGAGTTCAAAAACTAGTTTTTTTAATATATTTAATTATTTATAAATTTAAGAAGAAATTATGATTTATTACGCGGTGGTATGACAACTAGTTAAATTAGATGTTGATGTAAAGTCATACCTTAAGTACTGTGGTATCTACAACAATCTTTTGATAATACAGCAGCCACAAAAGCATCACCAGCACCTGTTGTGTCCACATGATCCACCTTTGATACTTTTCACTCTTCCACTAAACTCCTATTGAATTCAACATAATTAACACAAAAGGTTAAATACTTTTTTAAAGACACAATTGGTAATTACCATCTCATTTATTCATAACCATAGCTTAAGAATCACTATGATAATACCTTTGTGTAATATATGCAACCATCTGGTCCTTCTGTCACAAGTAAGATATTTTCATGGTATAATTTACGGACAACATTATCCTCATATGGACAAGAGTGACATACTGCCCTTCCTTTACTTAGTTCTTATCCTAGTAATAGAAGTTTGAAGACAATTTAAAAATTTATACAAAAATTACAAATCAGGAACATCCGAACATAATTCCAAGTACGATGTCACATTATAATCAATATTTCATTTATGATCATTTATTTATTAAAGGTTACTTATCTGCCCATTATCATCATTAAAAAGAATTGATGACACAAATTTATTGTGTTTCTTTAAAAACATTCTGTTAGTAGTAACGATTCTTTCAAACTAAGTGTGTAATACCATGGTTCAATGTTTGTAGGTAGAAGGGACTCTGATTCATCTATATCGCGAGTTTCGAAAGAGCACCAACCTGCATCAAGTAACAAGCTTTACAACTCTTCTCGCCTTCTAGAACGTGAAGTACTATGAAACAAGTAAGTATCACAATAAACTTGAAGACGTGAAATTTATGTTTTAGAAGTAAACCCTGTTACTTGGTACCTTAATTTTACGTGAAAGCTGCCCATCAGGCGTAGTTTGCAGTTCTACACTAGATACACCCCCCTCTAGAGCAGCACCCGATTCACTGGTTCATTGTATCTCCACTTAGCTGATTCTTCAGCATTCTCCACAGCTTGCTCAATGACACTTACATCAGTTTCATCCATTACAAATTCTTTATTCCCTACATCTATACTAACATCCGGATTTCCTAGAGCTTTTTGTTCAACACTCCTCTCTGCAACTAACCGCTGATCATCATTCTCCTCGGTTTCAGTTCCTTCTCATGTTGTCAATTTTCACTAGCCTCTATTATACAACACATATAACATCAGTCTTTGAAGTTTGAATACACAAACAACAAATTCAACACAACTTTTAGTATTATTTCAAAATGCACTTATATTCCTTTGAACATCTAAAACAACAACTAACAGTAACAAAAATTAACTAACTGAATCACAACTTGAGTATGAGTAAACAAAATAGCAATTCATCGCTTCAATATATTTCTAATAAATTCAACAACTAACACTATAAGAATCAAAATAAAGATTAATCGAATAATTAATATGAACAATAAATCGAATTATATTCAAAGAGAATTTACCAATATCAACATTTGATTCTCATTTTGATCATGAACAAAGACGATTCAGCAAAAGTTGAGCTTCAGATCGTGCTACTACATGTCGTTTGTCTATTATTTAAAACCGATTTGGTTGATTTTGCATTTGATTTGGGGAAAGGTTGGTGGAAGAACAAAAATGAATTGAACGGGGTGTAACCGACCCTTTAGTTTGATTGTGAATATTACAAAAATGCCCCTAGTTATATTAAAATTACAATTAATCTACACCTTTAGATTTAAAAAGATGGATGGTTGAGATTCTTTGATTTGATCTTTAGAAAAATTTGGTTCTGCACGGAACTTTTCTCATTCATTCAATCAATATCATTACAGCAATTTTTGCTAAAGATATATATAGTGTGATTTATAAGAGCCACTTGGTAGTGTGGTGCCATCTCAAAACGCAAACCCATGGCGTTACAAGGACACCGTGTCTTGTGTCGTCATGTTTCGAGCCATATCCACTAGCTCACGCGGTGGTGTTTTCATTTTTATTATTGTCTTTGTGTGTTTTATTGGTTATGTGTGGGTTTATGGCACCATTTTTGTTGGAAGGAGTGTTTTGTATTGAGTGATAGATTCTGGTGTTGTAAAAAAAGTGTTGAGATTGCAGCACTTTTTCCACATCACCGTAGGGTACCTAATGCTCTAAAGTTCGTGTGGGTTTGTATTTCTATTATATAGTTGATTTCGTTGTGAAAGGAAATTGTTAATCACCAATGATGACCAGCGCGCTTGTATGTCTTTTGAGTTTTGTGCATATTTTCTCAAAACTTGTGTCAAGTTTTATTTCCCACATCGGTTTAAGATGACAAGTTTTGATTGTTTATATATTGCGGTGCAGATGGTTGATTTAACTTGATATTGTTACACATTATCTAGTGCTATTTGGATGTTATTGATGGTAGATATCAATACCTACCATCAACAAGATCCGAATCTGACTAGATGATAACTATTAATATCAACTTACATCAACCATCTACACCACAATATATAAACAACCAAAACTTGTTGTCTACGACTGGTGTGGGACAGAAAACTTGACACAAAGCTTTGACAAAAGATGCACACAACTCAAAAGACATACAAGCGGCCATCATTGTTATAAATTTATACCATCCAGATACTTGCATGCCGTTAATTAATACAAATTGTCATGTTTTTGTAACTTGCTCTAAATTTTTTTGCCTCTTGTAAGATGAAAAGTCTTCTCTAACAGTATACATTGGTAATTTGGTATAACAATTAAAATATGCAAAACATACCAGGTAATCAGGTATGTGAGCCTTTCTCAATCTATTCCTAACTCTAGAGAAAAGGTTAGAATACAACAACATTGTAAATACTGTTGCTTGCTCATATCTGTGAGAAATATGTAGATAAAACGGTACTCTCTTCCTTCCCTTTTACATTTACTTCTTTCCTGAATATTCGAGAAAAAACATGAGTCAACATATAAAAAGCGGCAGTGAACACATACCAGTTTATAAGAGTAATACACGTACCAAGGAGGGTGAATACGAACCAGTGTCCCGACATCAAGCTCTACATCACTACATATTCTTGAGCTGAAAATGATCGTCATTTGATTCCTTTTTACAACATTTCGAGGGTTATTTGTATTTGTTAAACTCTGCATAAGCAAGCGAACATTCATTATGACATCTTTTGTTACTGTTGTGAAAATATATTTTCAAATTAAAATTAACACATCCATTATTTATAAATAAAACACACAATAGAAAATGTTTGTGGGTCAACCCAACCAGGCCAGTGACTGGTACTAAAAACTACCTGTTTTAAGCCAAAAACATTTTGACGTCCCAACCCAGTACCTGCCCATCTTGCTACCACTATGGAAGTATAGTCATTAAACGCACCTCATCATTTTCAATGGAAGAACATGAACAGACAATCAACTTTCCTTCCAAAGACCTTGACATTATCTTCACATCAAAACAGCTAGCTTCATCTGAATTGGAAAAAGAGTCCAAGTTGTGTCACCTTTTCATGATTTATATTTGTAATATAACAATAACATGAAGAATTAAATAGACCACAGTCTCTGCACAAAGTTTTAGAATTTAGAACAAGTCACTAAAATCTTAATTCACAAGAATGGTAGCAACTGAAATAGTGTGTTACAAAACATGTAAGATAGTACTTTCTACTGTAAAATTGTATGTACCTTCGTTTGGTAACTTGTTCAAAAAGTATGAATCCCTATCCTTCTCGCGGTGCATTACGCGCTGCAACTTTCCAAATAAACCAACACTGCAATTTCGGCATTGTAGAAGTATTACAAACAGTTATAATATATACATTCATTTTGGTATTAACAATAAAAGTGTTCAAGATAACCCACCCTGTGTGACTAGGAACTGCATACACGTGCTCCTCGTCATTTGTGGAAGCAGCACCGAGAGCTTCATGAAACTGATCAGCTATAGTCTTCTGTTTGGATTCAGGCATGGCAAGTTCTAGAGCTTGATGGTTGTACTGCAGTCAGAGTAACAGTTAAGTATACGATGGATGGTAAACCGCTGTCACAAGAAAAAGAATGGTGAAGCACCGATTAAACTACATACCTCATCTTCTTCTGACGAGTCACTGCGCAAACAGTCGAGATAATCATCTATGTCACTTTGACCCGGTGACAGTATACTTCTGTTGACAGCTACTTGTCTGGAGGTGCCTTTTGTTTCATTGTACTGGAGCAAATTAATTAATATGTCATAACTCTAATTAACTCATGTGCCACCTTAATATATAAAAAATGAAAGAGCAGAGAAACTATATGTGCTACAGCTCTATAAGAACTACCTCGATAATACTTCCTTCAGGTAGATCAGCTTCATCTTGAACACGTACAAGGAGCTCTGCCATTGACGTCGTGGTATGAGTATGTGAAACAGGGATTTCAGCAGCCATCACATGATTTTTCACATCATCCACATCTTTTCCCTGAAAAACTTCAGGAATTTGGTTTCACTAAATTTTTCGTACAAAACTAGATTCATTTACATACTTGAACCACATGATGAACCAACCTTAAATGATGTGTCACTTTCAAACACATGACTAATATCTCTAAAGAGGTCAGGATGCGACTGTCTCCTAAAAGAAAACTTGTTTCTGGCTTTGTCTTTGCCGCCTGCCACGAAATGATTAAGCATGAAAAGCGATTGTCAGAAAATGTAATGAAAAGTAGATCACCTTTACAACGAGATGGAATTCAACGAACATTAAGTTGTCGAAAGACTAGTTACAAGCAATTTCACCCTTGTGAATGGGTTGATTTGGGTTCATTTTTTATAAATTTAAAAGTCAAATAAAACATTAGATAAAAAGAAAATAGGCCAAATTGTAAAAAATAGTCTTCTAAATATTTTTATTTACAGAATTAGATCATTAACGTGACAGCAGTTTCTGTAATTTTAATTAAGCGTTTATGTAATATTGACAAGAAAATGTTTGCGGGTCAGCCCATCCCGTTTCAACCCGCACTAAAAACACCCATTTTGACTTGTTACCCAACCCGCCCATCAGTATAAATCACCAGTGAATGTAGTTTATCATTACCTGACCTCTTTGCTCTGGCAGATACAGGATGGAATTGAGCAAAGTCATCATTATCGTTCACATTCACTAGTGTATCTGCTTCTGCATTTTCTGCAAGCCAAGTGCAAATTCCGTCTTTTCTGTTTCCTCCAAAACTAGACGGTCGCATTTCTGATAATCATCAGTCTCCACAGTGAAGCATTTGCTCAGTTGCATGCAGTTATCTCTCCCCTAAAAAAAAAATCGGACACTTTAAAATGCGAGCATAAATGAAAATAATCAGCTTCCATGACTGCATTACTGGCTGTGTAGTGTGTACCTCATCATCAGAGAGAATTTCTTCATCTGAGTGATACGCAGAAGCTTTTTCAGGTGTAAATGTGAATTCATTATTGTTGGCAAAAATTGGGAATTCAACATCATCTTCAACACACATATCTGCTCGCCTCTGATTACAACAATTTGAGAGGGGGAAAAAAAAAAACAACCTACTAAGTAAACTATCAAAGTAGGTAACATCATGCAGTATTGAACCGGAACAAATACAAAATCGTAACAGTAGACAACTGAAAAAAGATATTAATCGAAACTATTGTCCCATTTAGAGAAACCACCATATTGTTCCACTTGTCCAAATTGCATATTACTCTTTTGCTAGAAGCCAAATCCAGTGAATTCTATAAAAATACTACTAAGTGATGATGCATCGTTCTGGCAAAAGTTTCATGGTGTACCTTTTGAAGTAAACTAGAATGACTTCTTTCATGAACGACTTCATTAGCATCTGCACCAAATCCAAACATATTAACACGGTCCTTTAAACACATTCGACATATAACTCCCAAATGAAATTTATATAAATCGCAATGAATAATGGTCGAGTAACTAGTACCTCTAAGCATATCAAGTTGAGAAAGAATCTGTACTTCACCCTGCCCAATTGTACATAAAATAAGCTCACGGGAAAAATAATCTCGCATAGATAATTCTTATACCTTATATATTTATAAAGATCACAGCATATATGTGTTTGGGTGTTTGGAAATTGCTTATTTTTCTGCTTCTTCAAAGCAGAAGCAGATGACTTCATCTTAAAATATGAACTTCTGGAATAGTGTATGGATTTGCTTCTTTCACATTTATCTTAAAAGCAGATAGCAAAACAAGCACTGTGAGTCTGACCAACTTGTTGAGAACTACGTATTTTACCCCAAAATGACAACATATAAGCACAAGCAGTTTGTTTTATCCAAAGTCCAAACTGTTCACCACTCAAAAAATAAGCAGTTAGGCAAAAAAACTAAGCAAACCAAACACCCTCTATAATTAGTTAATCTTAAAAAATACACAGCTGATGTTACATGAAGGGGGTGTTTGTGTTAGCTAATTTTCCAGGCTTACGAGCTTACATTATTTTATAAAAGCTCATAAGCCCACTTTTTTCAGCTTATGAGCTTATCAAGTTGACCATATAGCTTATAAGCCGAAAAAAGTGGGCTTATGAGCTTTTCTATATTTATACTCATATCGTAAATAAGCTAACAGAAAAAAACCCTTAAACGTTTATTAAATAAGCACTTTGAAATAAGCCAACCTGCTTTTTACCCGAAATAAATACAGTAATAGACAAGTGAAACAGTTTGTTTTACAAACACATTAAAACGACAAGAACTAGTTTCAAAATTTCAACTCATGATACATACATAATACTAGATATAGACCTTTTTGGGGTGGAGCTCTAATGGCTTGATCCTCATTCATATCATAATCATCATCCTCTTCTTCAAACAAACAAACAAAAAACATATCAGTATTTAAATAAACCCTACACTAAGTTTTCCAAGAAGCTTTTAACAGTGGTTAATCTCGTTTGGCAATAAATGTTTAGGTTGTGTTTAGTTCCTTTTTGGATGGTCGTCTCATTTTTTCAGGAAATTTTTCATAGGAAAATGGAAAAACTGAAAACCGTTTAGTCACACTTTTTTCCAATAATTTAAAAAAAAAAGTGAAATTCTGACTTTCCAAACCCTTCGCCACTTTTTTCTCTCTAACAAAAAAAAGGACGGGATTTCCCAATCTACTATTCAAGTATCTCATTCTAACCCTAATCACCATTGGTAACGGGTTTTCAAAATTCATCTTTTTTAAAAAGGAAAATATATAACTCCATCTAAACGGGTTTTCAAAATTCTCAAACTCTTCTCTAGAGAAGAAAAACCATTCCCTTCTCAAGGAATCTAGAAACGGAAAAACAAGAAAAAATATTCTACAAGAAAACGCTACCTTAGCATTTTACTTATTCTAAAAACGCTACTCGTTAGCATTTAGCTTTTACGTCATTTTACACTATGTAATCACTGATACAATACAACTACTTTACCAAACACTTTTAAAAAACAAACAGCTAGCTACTGCTAAAAAGTCAATAATCTATAAAAATAAAATTACCTGATATACTCTGATCAGAATTCTCATTTTCCTGAAAACATCAAATTCAACAAACAAAACTATATTTAAAATTTTAAAGTAACAAAAAAACATTGCCTTTAATTATGTGAGTTGGGTTACCGGAAATACGTTGCTCCGCCACATTACTCCGTCACGCGCCTCCGCGAGCTTATGTCATCGGCAGCTTAACCGGTGTTTGCTACAGTTGTGTCTCCGGTTGACCGTTGGTCCTAATTTTTCTTAGGCCCAAATCTTTCTATGCAATATTTTAAGTGGGAACAAAAATAAAATATAGAGTAAACTACACCGTTCGTCTTTGTGGTTTGCGTTTACCGACGAGTTTCGTCCTTTGACCCAAAAAAATGCACCATCCGTCCTTAAGTGCGAAACGTTATGTATCATTGGTCTTTCATTTTAATGGGCTACACTAATGCTCATTATCTCAACTCACGTGAAGGTATTTTTGTCTTTTTAAGTTAGCGCATGAGGATAAAATAGTCCTTTTACCCTTTAACTTCATCATCTTTCTTTACCATCTTCTACAAAAATTAATCACCACCATCATCTTCAAAAACAATTCAAATATATCTAAGAAATCCCATATGATATGAATCTTTCTTTTCTCTTTTTTACTCATTCTATGTTATTCTTGATTCACCATTATCTCACTCAATATCTACCCCAAAATTTTAAAAGCATTTCTTTTTCCATCTACACACCATCTTCCTCAAAAATTAACCAACACCACCATTAGATCTGAATCCATCATAAACACCATCCAGAAAGCACAAAAACCAAATCCTAAAAATGGTGAACCCACATAAATAATTGTCAGTCGGCTAAACTCATATTCAAAATCAAGAACACAAAAGTGAAACAAATTATCTAACTAAATACAGTCAACCGTGGAAGCAAATCAAACTTCAAACAACGTATCATCATGTTCTTCTTTGGAAAACCGAAACCCAAATATCACATCCTCTTCACCTTTAAAAAAATGGATAAAAATTTAGTCAAAGAACAAAAAAGGCTTAAATGACCACCCCTATCATCTCCACCATTCTCCGCCGTTCTTTCTACCGGAGACCACCACCACAACAGTCGCCTGAAAGTATCCCTCAAGTTTCACAGTCAGTCGTGGTCAATCAAACCCTTACAAGTGAAACCTAAGTACTGACATTTTGTGAAAATGAGTAGTCAGTATCTATATCTATACTACTTATAAAGGGTTTAAATCCCCTCTCTCCTATTATATATTTTAATACCACCATAAATAGATTTTTTTAAGTAAATACAACTTAATATTGCATTATTTACAAGTATGTAAAGCACAAATAAAACTAAAAAAACATTATTCATCTAATAAAACTAATACACTATTGAAAGCACCCCTTCACTAAAAAATAAAACTATCTAACCGCCATATACAATATAATTAAGCTTCCAAAATATTAAGTTTCCAAAACAAAAATATTAGACCTAGCAACCCAAAAACTGATATCCATCAATCCCATCTCATCTCCGAATAAACAACAACCACCATCTCAACTCTTCAATCCAACGAACAAGATTCGATGCTAAAAAGAGATGAAACAAAAATCTCAGCTTTTGCACGACACATAACAAGATTCATATCAGACAAAATCACAAAAATTTGATTTCAATGTTTGTATCATCGAATCAAAAATCAAATACTTTGATATGGCACTTTTTGCATACTACTGTAATAAACATGCATCAATTCATCTGAAACTTAATTAATACTCTATTTGAAAATCCTAGAATCAACAATCAGATAGTTACACGTTTAACATTTAATTTTGGTTTGTCAATAACTATACCTTAAAACATTTTATATGAATGAAGGTAAACTACAACCAAGACCATGTCAAAATTAAAAAAACAAATAAATAATATAATATAAGAATGGAAAAGTGATAGTACAATTACTAAATTCTTAAGGATCTGGTTATTATTTAATCTGTAACACTATTGGTCCACCTTATGTCATTAAAGGTGTTAACGGTACCCAAAGTTGACAAGCTCAAGTGTTGCCCACAATGTGATTGGCCCGAACGAGTTTGCATTTTTACTGTTCACCCCGTTTAACCTTAATTGCATTGTAATGTTTGTACTATGTAACATAAACCATACACGTGTATTTTCCCTGATCTAGACCCTTCTTCTTCTTACTTCTATATACTCGAAAACTCAAAAAAAAAAAAAAAAAAAAAAAGTGATAAATCTTTTCTCCCGTAAACCAGTTTCTTCCTGAAACTTCTTGAACGAACCCGATTCACCAACAATCGATCCCAACCATAGACCAGAGGTATGCTATTCTTTGTTAATATCACGAAAGGGTTGTTTACTTAATTTTTTTACATGGGTAATGTCTTTTACTTATGATATATCTACTTTAATCGTGTCTAATTTTGATTGTTAAAATTAATGGTTCTTCATGGATTTAAATTTTTTTTTGTTGTTTCTGTGATTTTGTCTAATTTATGTGTATATGATGTTATTGGTCCATTGTTAGTGTTGCCATATGTTAATATAGCATGGATAGAAATAAAAACAAAAAAAATGGCTGTTGATTGTAGTAACAAACTATCAACAACTCCTAAAATTAGTTATTAAAGTTTCTTCTCTATAGCATAAAAAGCCATAATTTGATACTAAATTTTGTTAATAGCGGAGTTTTGTTCTTTTTTAATACTTGGAAGTTTGCTTAAGATGAACATATAGCCGTTAATTGGAGCATTTTGAGTGGGCAAACGCTATCACATGGGCTATAACTTTCGAGGGTGAGGTTAAAGGGGTGCAACTGAAGGATATGGTGTGGTTTAAGTGATTGTAGTTTAGGGATATGGTGTGGTTCGAGGCGTTGTAATTCAGGGTGTGGTTGGATAATTGGGTTGAGTGTATGGTTGAAGGTGTGGTTGAGATGTGATTCACATGGTGAGTTCCAGGAGGGTGTGTTTCACAGTTGTTAGCAAACTCAAAAGCATTGAATCGACACTAAAGGTTCTATGCAAATATGAATTAATTGCAGGTAATGCACCGTCTTTAAATGCATTACAAATTAAAATATAAAAATATTGAGACCTTGCCGATGGCGTATTATTTAGAATAGTAGATGCGGTTGGTCTTTAGTCTACGTTACAAGCAGCACACAGCTTGGTACCATATGATACGAGTATTGGAATGATGAAATAGTCGGTGCTTAGCGACAAGGTACAAACTTTCTTTCTTTGTCTGGCGTATATTATTGGATTGGTGAAAATAGTAATGGTTGCTTATCTTGATGTGCGGTGGAAACTCCCAAAGAACATACATGTGGCCGTACTATCATGTATTAGGAGGGAGTTTCTGAGTCTTGAGAATCATGTTATGGAAAAGCGCATACCAAACACTTACTTATCGATATGATATTGTATTGTTATATGGTGTTGTTTGTTACGGACCTAGGCTAAGATCTTGACTAAAGGGTCACACACCGATAGCATGGATCGGTTGTATCGTGATCTCACAATGTGTCTGCAGTTTGACCACGCACTCACTCTACCACATATGTATCACTTCGATTTCCTTAATGTATATAGTTATTTACTTGGTTCTTAATGCTGAGTCCACATTTATGCATAACCTGAGCTGCTTATCTTTGCCCACCTCGGTTGATCTACCAGAGAGATCAAGAAACTTCGATCTTCTTCATTGGCGAAATTATAAGGTATTTTATCAGCTTATTTTTATGCTTAGGTTAACTTTATTTGACTCTAGGCCATAAAGTACGACATTTATAGGTCTAATGCAACAATCACATTTAGATACAATCATAGTAATATATAGTCCCAAATTGTGAACAAAAGTTATGTTGTTAAAAAGTGTTGTAGTGGGGCCTGTTAGGCATTACCTTATGTTTGGGCTTATCGACATTTAGTTTAGTTTATATTGCATAAGCTTGGTAATTTCGGCTACATCTTACATGATGCAAAATAAAAATCCATACACCCGGTATAGGTATTACCGTACCTTATATAATATTATTATGTTTGATAAGACCATATAGCTATATATCCATTGCTGCAATAAATATTTTGCGTTCATCATGCATACATATTAGGCACCATGTATACCTTAGTTTGTTCTTTATATACAACAATGATTGGAAAGATACCAATTGCCATGGTGGGTAGTCTTCTTGGATAGGTTTATATGTGAATCGGCTCCATAGACATATGCAGGTCTAGCATATCATTACTTGTATATCATCTTTCTTTAGAGATGAAGATGGATAAAAGCAGTTTCAAACTCAGAAGAAAACGAAGCACAATGAACAAAATATTTTTACAAACACAGACTCTCATACATCAACGGAACATTTTGTTACAGGAAAATATAAAAGCCTTTGAATTAGTTACTCCTGTTGGCCTTTATAACGGGATCTATGGTCTAAACGTTTCAATCACAAGTATACCAAATGAATGTTGTGCAAATATTATGTAAACTGTAAATGTGTTTATGCATTAATCAAAATATGTCATCATATGTTTACAAACAAATGTATCGAGTATATATATACTGTAATGAGGGGTACAATGAACCGTTGTGTTGGTTTTGTGATTTGGACAGTTATTTTGTAATTGTTTTACATAGCCTATTTGATATGCTTCTTCTTTGACTTCATTATGGTTGACTTTTGTTGACGGGTCATTTGAGTTGTAGCGGGTTTTAGATGAATTAGATAGTGATTAACAATATTCTCCCCTTAATCACAATGGAAACACTTTAGATCTTTGACTCCAATTAGTTGTTGTCTCATGGTGAGGAATCGTCTTTGGTAATGCCTTTGTCGATTATGTAATGACCTTAGAAATTCTCCACTTTATAAATTAAACTTGTAGGTCTTCTTTTCGGTAGCGTTCTCTTAAAGTGGTATTTTATATCAATGTGCTTACTTCTTCCGTGGAATACGGGATTCTTCATGGTTAGATGGCGGACTTGTTGTGCGACCGTATTGTAACTTTCTCTTCTTCCGTGTGTGTAAGCTTCACTTGAGTCTCTTTAACCATAATGCTTGTGTTAAGCTGCTTCTTTGTTCTTTGTAATGAATTTGGACTCACATGATGATAGAGCTACCGTGGCTTTGCTTTGTGTACTCCGGCTGATTGGTGATTCACTTAGTAATAGAAGATAATAATTCAGTGGTGCCTTTGCCTTCTTGAGTGTTGACTCTGTAGCTGCTGTCTATAACTTGTATCTGTTTTCTTCCATTGTACTTGTAGGTGATTCCATAGTCTTTTGTTCCTTTAATGTAGCGTAGTACTTGCCTTATAGCTTTCATGTGTTTGTTCCTTGGTTCTTGCATAAAACGACTAAGTAATCCAACAGGTAACTTAAATTAGGGTCTTTTTATGTAACAAGTATAAGTAAGCATCAATCAACTTCTATATTCAGTTGAGTTGTGTTGTTTACAACCGGTGTTCTTTGTTGTCTTGTTCTGGATCCATAGGTATTAAAGTTTTAGATTTGAGTCTAGCATTCCAACTTCTTTTAGGATCTTGCTTTAGCGTGAAGGATTGCTTTATTGATATGTCACCTCCGGTTTGTGTGATTTCAATTCTAAGTAGTAGGATAGTAATCCTAGGTCACTCATCTGGTATCTCTTCATTTGAGCTTTGAACTTGTCTATTTCTTTCTTTGGTGTGCTAGTGATGATTAAATCATCCACATGAGCTACTAGAAGTATTAGTCTTTTGACTTCTTTGTGTGAAACTGACTTGTTCTAGCGCACTTCTTGAAATCTAAGGACTTCAGGTATTATCTAACTTTATGTTCCATGCCGCGTGGTGCTTGTCTTAATCCATTATAGAGCTTTTATCAATCAGTAGACTTTTCCATTCTCTTTTATAAAATCCTTAGGGTTGTGTAACATACACTTCTTCTTTTAAGTCTCCATGCGAAAATGCGATTTGGCGTCCAGTGATGTACTTCCCATTTGTTATTAGCAGCTATGGCTATAGTAATCGTACTGTTTCCATTCTTTGCTACGGTGCAAAGACTTCTTCAAAGTCTATGCCATGCTCTTGTATGTAGCCTTTTGCTACTAGTCTTGCTTTATGCTTGACTATATTTTCATTAGCATCTTTTTTGGTCTTGAATACCCACTTTAATCCAATGGCTTTATGTCCTTTGGTAGAGTGGTTAGATTCCCATGTATTGTTTCTATTGATGGAATCTAATTGACCTTCATTGCTTGATCCATTTTGATGGTTTGATGTTCCTTGTAATTCTTAGGTTCATCTTTACAAGTAATAAATGCTGGAGTAAAACTTCTCAGAGTTGTTTTCACATACATCATTCAATGTTCTAAAACCTTGTAATGGTGTGTGATCAAAGTCTGGATGTAAATTCCGGGTTGTAGTTGAGTTACTTTGATTGGTTGAATGTCTTGAGGTAGTTGGTGTTATTTGAGTATTTATTAGGTGATGAAATTGTAGATGGTGTGCGAAATGTTTTGTGATTGAGAGGGTGAGTTAGTTGGCGATGTTTCATATTCATGATCATCATTTGCGGGGATATCATTGTCTTCTTCATCACGGATGGTTTTTAGTTTTCACGATGTTCATCACATTAGCTAAAGGTTTTCGACTTTGAAGTCAAACCATTGAGTTCATCATTGGTGTGTTCATCTAGGTAATCCTTCCAGTCCATGCTTCATCCTCCTTAAACTTCACATCTCTACTAACACATATTCTTTGTATTGTTGGATCAAACAATCATAAGCTTTTTTGATCCTTGTTAAACTCCTAAGTATACCATTTTGTTGCTTCTATCATCTAACTTTGTCATATGTTGTGATGGTACCTTTGCATATGCTATGCAGCCAAAAACTCTTAAAGTTTTCTAAGTTTTTGGCTTTTTTCTTCTTAATTTAGCTTCATATGGGTGATGTCTTCTAAAAGGCTCTTGTAAGGGCAGCTATTTAGAATGTATATAAGCGTGTCTAAACCGGCCCAAAAAGTTTTTGTGGCATGTTAGTTGCTTTCATCATGCATCGTAGTAGACATGATTGTCCTATTTTTCTTCATTCAACAACTCCATTTTGTTGTGGTGAGTAAAGATGGAGTTGGTTAATGGGTACTTTATGCGTTCTCTTTAGCGTGTTGAGTGAATTGGGTTAGATGTGAATTCTCCTCCACGATCGAGTTCTTAACATTTTCAATGTTATCCTAGCTCCTTCTCTATTGTTTCTTTGTATTCCTTGAAAATTACGGGAAGCTTGATCTTTCGTACTTAGGAAATCGCCTTTATATATCTTGATCATCTACTAACAAGAATATATATCTCTTTCAGGATGGTTGTTGGTGGTGTTATTGGTCCACATAAATCTCCGTAAACTAAATCTAATGGTGATGTTGATCTTGTTTTTGCTTTCTTGAGAATGGTGCTTTCTGTTTGTGTTTACCAACTAAACAAACATCACAGATTTGTGTTGTATGTTTAATGGCGGGTATTCCTTGAACTAACTCTCTTTGAGTCATTGATTTTAGTGATTCAAAGTTGAGGGTGTCTAATAGATGCGTGCCATAACCAAGTGTTGTCACTTAAATTTGCTAATAAGCAAACAGGTGTGCCTATCTTGGACTTACTTTGTATAGGCGGTTTCTTTGTCTTGTGACTTTCAAGAAGATTTTGTTGTCCATGTCATAAAGTGGTAGTTCATAAGTCGTCCATTACAACTTTACAACCTATTTCGGTAAATTGTCCAAGGCTCAATAAATTGTTTTTCAAGCTAGGAATGTAATAGACTTGAGATTTGATTCTTTGTTTCTCGTCTTCACATTCTAATAGGATTGAACCTTTTCCTTTAATCTCTACATGAGATCCATCTCGAATCTTACTTTTCCACTAAGTTCTCATCTAGTTCTTTAAGTGTTCTCTTATTCGATCCTTATGGTTACTAGCTCCATTGTCTAAGTACCATTGACTATCAATACTTGTCTTTTTATATCCTACATCTTCTTAGGTGTAGTGAGACCTTTTGATCTTCTAGCTTTGTTACATGTGGGTCTTCTAATATTGCCATTAATAAGGTAGGTTCTAAGTCCTCCTCGACAAGATTAGATTGCATACTAGTGTTTGGTTTTGTATAACACTTAGATGCATAATGACCAGTCTTATTGCACTTGTAACATCTAACTTTGCTAAAGTGATATTACATTTGTTGAAGTGATTTTTGAGTGTTTTCTCCATCCTTCTTCTACGTGGTTATTTTTTATGTTAGTTCTTCCATCCTTTATACTTTCCACGTCCACGTCCTCACGAAATTTTCCCTCTATTGTCATGTGGTGTGAACATCAGTTTGTCTGATTGTCCACTTGTTTTTCCTTTCTTGAACTTAATCCTCTCTTAAGTAGGTCTTAAGTCTTCCTATTGCCTCTTCTAAAGTCATTTCACTTAGATCGGAATATTGTTCTATAGATGCGACTATTTCTTGAGATACCTTTGGTCTGACATTTAGTAATTTCCGTACTAGGTTTCATCTTCTATTATTGTGTCCTAGACTAGCGGCTTTGTTCTGAGGTGTTGTGCAGTTTTGTGGTGAAGGTATCGATTGTTTCATCTTCCTTCATATATAACATCTCAAATTTGGATTTGGTGTTTGTAATCTTCTTGTTTAACTTCTGTCTTATAGCATTGTCTAGTTTTCAAAGCATTCCAAATGTCTTTTGGGTTTGTGCTTTGTTATTTGAAGTAATTTTCTTGAGGGTAAGGCTTGATAAGGGGAAAGCAATAGCGGTTTTCCTTTTCTTATACGGTTGAGCCGTTTCGGTCGACTCGGTGTTTCCATAAACCATTAAGCCGAGATGATTTGCATTCAATTGCCCATAATAGGTAATTAGCGGGCTTTAGGATTGGGCATTGAAATGGGGTGTACTATTGAAATGTTGGTACTAGGTTCCTTTTACCCTTTGTCTTTAGGTCATATCTTAAATGACAAATAAATCTCCAATAAAGAATTTTAACACAAAGTGTATATATAAAATTCTTATTTCTTAAAATGAGCTCTTGTGTTTTATCTTCCTAAAATGGGTGTAAAACTTTTCTAGGTATAGTTTAACAATTTTTAAACTATCATGGAGATTGTAAATTTAAAAAGCGAATAACCTAAGGTTAATTACTCCTTACAAATTATTCCTAATTAGTATTCTAAGCGATTAATAGTCCTTGGGTTAGATATACTATACAAAAATATGATAAGATTTTTAATAATTTTTAAAATAACTTATCAAAACTAAAACAATATATATCAAAATATAAAATAAAAATAAAGTGGTTTTGAAATCTTTTGGAACACAGGAGGGGTTGATGGTTTAACGATGCCTTAACTAAAATAAAATCCTTGAGTGGCCCTTATCACGTACATAGCGTTCACTTATAACCCTTTTATCTCTTTTACGTTTTGTTGAGGTAAATGCAGCGCTACTTAACCTAACTTCTTTTGAGAATCTTTTGCCTTTTGTCTCTCTCTCTCTCTCTTAGAAGATAACTTATGATCTTCTTCTTCTTCTCAATACAGAACGGTTGACGGCCTCTTTGATGGGCGTGGTTTTGACCGTCCTTCTACTATCTCGATTGTGGTGTTTCTTTACAGTACTTTGTTAACCCTTCAATTTGAAACCTAGGGTTTAGGTTAGTGGGGGTTTTGATCCGTGAGTATTTTTTACGATTGGGTTTGCTAATGAATCAATTGGGGTTTTCAATTGATCATACGGGCTTGATTCGGTTTAGGCAGGTGTGTTTGTTACGATTGAATCTTTGCCAATTGCCTAATTGATGACACTTTCATTATTAGTTTTTATTTTTGAATCAAAATTTTAAGCGATTAAGTTAGTTTTATGATCTGTTTTGGATTGGGTAATGGCGGTTTTGAAAAATTTTCGCAGTTTAAATTTGTTGCGGGTTGTGAAGTAATCACAAGTGATTTATACCTGATGCGACAAAGCGTTAGAACACAAAAATGACGATGGGATTTGTGTTCTTAGCGATTTGCAAAAAAATTTTATTTCGAGACTTATTTATGTTTTATTAAGGAACTTTTCACGAGTGCAGGTAAATATTGATTGTTGGTTGATAGACCAACCTCTCTTACAATTGTTGGCCTTTATAATGGGATCTATGGTCGCGTTTCAATCTACAAGTATACCAAATGAATGTTGTGCAAATATTATATAGCTTGTAAATGTGTTTTATGCATTAATCAAAATATGTCATCATATGTTTACAAACAAATGTCAGTATATATCTTGTAATGAAAGGGTACAATGAACCGTTGTGTTTGGTTACGTGATTTGGGCCAGTTATTTGTAGCTGTTTGTAGCTATTTATTATGCTTGCTTCTTTGACTTTCGTATGGTTGACTTTTGTTGACCGGGTCATTTGGTTTTGTGATTTGCATCAAATATTATATAACACAGCCAAAAATATTTATGGTCAAGTTAAGAAAGAAAGACTTAGAAAATTCAAACGGACATTTAATATGGGACGGAGGGAGTACTATTCTATTGTCACCGGTTTAAAAGACACAAAATAGTTTTTTATAAGGGGTTTTTATGTTCGATGTAGATTAACAGTTTGGTGTCGAGATACACGAGATGCAAGATACTGCTTGCAAAAAGACCAAAAAAATGGCTTTATAAAAGATACACCTACATCTTTGTCATGAGTTTGAGGGGATTGATAGACACGACATCGGCCGTATGTGGCGAGCCAACTTATTACAGGACATGCTTCGGAGGTTAGAAACCACAGTTACTTCCCCTCGCCACTTATATGGGGTTTTGTGGTTTATTTATAAAATGCCAAATGGATTAACCAACTACATTCAAACTAAACTGGACTCAAGTCAGTGAATCAGAGGTGGTATGGAATAATTTAAAATGGATAGAACATTATAATTATTTTAGTATATAATTTTAGATTATCCTTCTAATATCATGTTCTTATAGTCACATTATTGTAATGCTCGAGGATCAAACCGCGTTTACATAGTTAGTTTGATAACGGGTTACCGGATCACATGGTTAAAATCGGAGGCCTAAATGTGCATTTGAATTAAAGTAATTGACCTATGATGTATTTTGGTAATATGTGTCAAACGGTATTTTTTTTTGTGAATGAATGTGAATGATGTGGTGATGGTAGAACTTTAATGTTTCAAGTGAATTTTCACGAATTTGATTTGTTGCGGTTGATTATGGAAGTTGCTTTTCTTAATGGGTAAAAGCTGGATTTTTGCTTTCCACAGTGGGTTAGGGTCAAAACTGGAAAAAATGGATTTGGAAAATATAGAAGCGGACTTTACATTACAGTTTTAAACGCCCCTTTAAGTAGATGGATTTGTTTGATATTTAATTAGGTTTCCGGACACCCGTTTGTTATGCATAACAACATGGATTGTTTGTTTGCAAAATTGTTTGTGTTTGTGTTTGGAAGGCATGTTCAATACAGGTGACCCATATAGTTTGTGTTTACATGTTAATTATATATGAGAATTGGGTGACATTACGAGAGATGGTGGTTTATTCTTGAAAACATAGTGTTTAAAGTAAACATTCTTACCTTATCTAGGTGTATTGCATAATCACGCAAAGAAAAGCACAACACGCCACCAAGTTTACGGAATAACCTGAAATGTCTTCCCTGTAGTGGCTTCAGAGACAAAGAACTATTCAAACTCAAAAATGTTTTCACAACAGCAAGACTCTACGTATGGTTTCCAAACACAAAAACAAACAATTTTGCAAACAAACAATCCATGTTGTTATGCATAAACATATTCATTTGACTACAATTGCACCTACACATGCATTATTACAAATTTTTTATGCATCGATAAAGCATCACCGCAGCAACGCGCAGGCAAACCTGATTGTAAATAAATAAACCACAAATCCTAAACTAGACACAACCATGACCTTCACATCACACCTAAGCCAGAAACGAAAACGAAAACGAAAGAGCAATTACAATGATCTCAGTTTGGTCACTTATTTGTTCCAATCTATAAAGATTTTATGTTTGAACACAAACATCATAGATCTATTATAAGTAACTCTTCTTTTACATATTTGAAAACTATAAGAAAGATCTAAAACAAATTTGTTTCAGTCTTCCGCTCTTCCGGCTCAAAGAAAAAACACAAGAAATACACCTACCCGAGACCTTATTCATAAAATCATAATATCTTAGCCGAGACTTAAAATCTTTGTGTGCTTCGAAGAACAAGAAAATAAAAGATTGTCTTGAGCTTCTATTTCAGTCATAAATAGTTAGATGATATAAGGTCAAGTAAAGTTATTTGTTGTACGGCTACAATAGTACGAGTAGTGTTTATTGTCATTCGGTTTTGAGAAAATAATTCAAAGGTTGTAACATGAAATCAAGAATGTGTTTTGTTCCTGCGTTTGGAACACAGAATGATGACTGCATTTGGATGAGAAAAAAGTTTGTGTGGTAGGCTTGAGTTTAGAAGTAATATTGAGGTAGTGAATTTAGGGTTAGTATTATACATAGCAAAATATTAGGGTAAGGGTTACTTGGTACAAGTTGGGCTGGTGATTTATTGGGGCTGCAAATTTGGGCCGTAGTATTTCATAATCCGAATTTTTGACTTCATATATGATGACATAATTGATAATCATTAAACAAATCACAATATGGTTGTGGACAATGAGATGCGATTCTTTAAAAAGTAAAGAAAATTAAAAAGGCTAGAAAGCCACTCACAATGTGACAAGTGTCCCCCATTCACCCAATTCTTTTTTTCTTATTAAATTCGGTTAGGGAGTATTTTTACTTGTTTTTTATATTCCACCCCAAATTTCAAACGCGGATAACTTTCAAATGACAAACTTTTACAAAAAAACCGATTTCACCATAATTTTTAAAAATTAGATTCTCTTTAATGGTATAAATCTTAATAAATATTTCGAACTTTTTTTAACATATCAAATAGTTTTTGGATTTTCTTATTTTTTTTGGCATTTTATTTCTATTTTTACCTTCATAAATGTGTCGAATCGTGAAAAACTTAAAAACATGAAAGTTATAGATTTTTGTTCACTCTTTACCGAAAATTTAAATCATTCAAATTCAATGTCATATGGGTAAGATATCACCGCGTTAAAGATAGTGTTTTACTCATATTTGTTTGCATACAAGGTGTTTTGATGAAATGTTTAGCTTAGATTTTTAGTGTTAAAGTTGAGCTAAATGCACTAACTTTTGTCCCACAACGCATCATTAATCATTTTATTAATGTAAGATTCATAAAGTGATGTTTTTTAATAGTTAATATTTGATGAACTGATGAACCAAGCCAAACTGTTTAAAAAAATCATAAAACCAAAACTGATGAACCTAACCAAGCGATGAACCAAACCAAAGCCGATGAACAAAACCAAAGCTGAAACTATGATTGATGAACAAACCAAGCGATGAACCAAACCAAAACCAAAGCGTGAACCAAACCAAAAGCTGAAACTATGATTGATGAACCAAACCAAGCGATGAACAAAACCAAAACTGATGAACAAAACCAAAACTGAAACTATGATTGATGAACCAAAATAAGCGTGAACAAAACAAAACAAACACCAATAAGTTAGTACGAAACTATGATTGATGAACCAAAATAAGCGAGGAACTATGTTTGATTTGGTTCATCGATTTAATTTAGTTCATCGACTCATCGATATGGTTTGGTTCATTTGTTCATCAGTTCATCGGTTTGGTTCATCGATTTTAATAGTAAAACTTTATCTATTAAAACATCACTTTTTTGAGTTTTACATTAATAAAATGATTAATGATGCGTTGTGGGACAAAAATTAGTTCATTTAGCTCAATTATAACACTAAAAATCTAAGTTAGACATTTCATCAAACACCTTGTGTGCAACAAATATGACTAAAACTTCATCTTTAGCGATAGATATCTCACTCATATCATATCGGATTTGAGTGATTCAAATTCTGGTAAAGAGTGAATCAACATCTAAAACTTTTGTGTTTTAAGTATTTTATGATTCGGCAATTTTTAAGGTAAAAATAGGATCGAAAATAGCAAAAATATCAAGAAAATCATGACCAAATGAATATGTCAAAAAAGTTTCAGAAATAATTAAAAGATTTATACCAAATTAAAGAGAATCGAATTTTAAAAATTATGGTGAAATCTGTTTTTTCTAAAAGTTTGTGGTTTAAGAGATATGTGCGTTTAAAAATTACCCCTGAGCATATTTTATGTATTATTTAGAGTGAGGGACACGTGTCACACTATGAATGACTTTCTACACTTTTTAATTTTACCCACTTTGCAATAGATCCCCAATCTGTGGACAATTGGTACCAACACAAAGTGGGTTGTTAGTGTAAAAAAACTTATGCCTCGTAATAAAAAAAATAACATTGTAAAAAAAGCAATCGGTTTTGGGTGAAAAACATAATAAAAAAAACATCATAATCGGTTGTCAGTGAAAAACGTATCACAATGTGATTTGAACTAACAATGTTGGACAAATGGTACCAACACATTTAGGTTAAAAAAAAGTACGTTTACATAATAAAAAAGTAACAAATTAATCGAGAAAATTACCAAAAGAGGCCAAAAATCCAAGGTTAGTCCATTTTCTAAACACTTTTAGCATATTTTTCCCATTTTGGCCATGCTCAACTGATCAACTGCTCAACTGCTCGACTCCACCTCTTTTGTGACATGTGTCAATACAAGTACAAGAGTTAGGTGAACATGCTTTTTTATTTTTTGCTTAAATGACAAATATACCCCACATATATAAATACCACCTACTTCACCACTTCACCAGTCCATCACCACCACCGCTCAACTGCTCGACCACCACTGCTTGACTACTCAGGCCAGTCAACCAATATTGCTCAAGCGCTCAACCACCACCGGTAAACAACTCCGATGCCGTAATATAAAAACATAAACTTTGTTTTTAGCACATTTATAATACTTTTGTTTTGCTTCAACTAAAATCAAGGTCTTACATTCTTTATATTCTTTTTTTATATGTCGTTCAAGAAAAAAATGATTAAGAAACCTTTATTGCAGCAAAAATAATCTAACTTTCCTAATGAAACAATTTAGGAGGTTTTATACATTTTGGGCCATTTTATTTAATTTACGAGTTTGACACATTTCAATCTTAACTAAGAAATTAATTTTGCTAATTACGAAGAAGTATACCCATTTCTGCTCCACCCACTCACCAACCCATCTATAGCCGTCACCGAAATCTTGCTTTCTTTTGTTGGTGGAATCATAAAAAAATATATAAGAAAAGACACCTTTATACATCAACTAAATCTGTTGCGGTCGTTGGAATCACAAACTAAATCTGCTGCTGCTATCGCCGGGATCACCTAAATAAATCTGCTGTTGTCACATGTTTTTTCTCCGGCCATCGCTAGATACCAAGATCTGAGGCTTCCATTTATAGGTGAAGTTTAGGACCCATCTATAGGTTCCATTTCAGATCTGTTTCCATTTACGATTCCTTTTTAAAGTAACCAAGAACAAGCATGAAAAGAATTATTGTTGTGGTAATTTGACTGGTGTCGGATCTGCTCTGGTTGCCATATCTTTCGTATATTTGCAGCCAACTACACTGGATGATGAATTTCATAGAGTTTGTACTAGGCTTCAGCATTTGCTGACTTAGATTCAAGGAATTTATATATTTGATGATGGTTTCAGTTTTGTTGTGTGGTTTGGTCGCATGCTTTCACCTGACATAGCCAGGAATTTAATTGCTAGATCGACGATCTGTCGGATCTTGGTATAGAGGGAGAGATGAAAGAGAGAGGGTATTTATATATGTGGGGGTATATTTGTCATTTAAGCAAAAAGTAAAAAAGCATATTCACCTAACTCTTGTACTTGTATTGACACATGTCACAAAAGAGGTGGAGTCGAGCAGTTGATCAGTTGAGCATGGCCAAAATAGGAAAAGGATGCTAAAAGTGTCTAGAAAATGGACCAACCTTGGATTTTTGGCCTCTTTGGGTAATTTTCTCTTAAAAAAATTACAAAACAAAAACTAAAAAAAAAAAAAATTAAATAATAAAACTAATATCTTAAAAAAGTTTATAAAACCAACATTTTGCCCAAAAAAATGCACGAACTGAAAACAAATACATAAACTTCCGCCACAAAACAACATCACGAACCAAAACCCAATTAGACCCAACACAATTAGACTCGAACACGACTAATGCAAGTTCAAATAAGGTCGGGTTCGTGTAGCCTTTTAAGCTAAAGGTGATTGTGCTGAAGGAAAGAATCAAGATTTTTGCTTTTGGTAACTTCGGTTAACAGGAGATGTAATTATAGTACTGTCATAACAAAAGTTATTCTTACTTTCAAATTATTTGTTAAAAAAAGTATCACATTGCCAAAAAATATAGTCACAAGGTACCCGCCGCCCGCATCGCGGGTACCCTGCTAGTGTTAATTATGAGTACAAAAATTCAATATATCTGATTTTACAATTTTTTTTTGATTTTGGAGGTTTTATGAACTAGGCACCATTTTTTTTCTCCAAGTTACTTTTTTATTTACCACTCATAAGTAAAATGGGTCGAAATAGCCATCTGTACTAGTATTGGTTAGTTGTTGTACTGACAGCTTTTGGAATCTGTTAACATTAACAGATGATTCTCGCTGGCCTAATTCGACTCCTTTACCATCCAAAATCATCCTCGAAGCGAATGGTTTGTGGGAAATGATAGAACCTTTAGAAACAACTCAAAGCGATAACAAGAAAGATAAAACTGCTATCGCATTCCTTTACCAATCTTTACCCGAAGAACAATTATTTCAAAGAACAAAGCACAAAAACGCGAAAGCCATATGGGATGCTTTCGAAGACTAGATCGTTGGTGAACAAAGAGTTCAACAAGCAAGGTTACAAACACTCAAATATGAATTTGAGATGTTACGTATGAAGGAAGACGAGATAATCGACACTTTCATCGGGAAAATAACAACCTTAGTAAACAAAGCTGCTAGTCTAGGGCACATAATTGAAGATCAAACAATAGTTAAGCTATTAAATCTTTATTGCAGGTGGGTATCACACAAAATAGTTGCATCAATAAAGCAATGTTACGATCTAAGTAAAATGACAATGGAAGAAGCAATTGGAAGACTTAAGACATATAGGAAAGAATTAGGTACAAGAAAGAAAAACAAGTGGACAATCAAGAAGAAACCTTGATGTTCACCGCGACATGAAAATAAGTATTTTTAAAGGACATGGACATGGAAAATATAAATTTTCACAAGAAAAGAACCACAAAAAATTTAAGGGAGAGAGGAAAGATGGAGAAACCTCTCATAGAAACTTCAAGAAATCAAGCTACGATACTAGCAAATTACGATGTTACAAATGTAACAAGATAGGGCATATTGCACCTAAATGTCCTCAAAGGATAAATTCAAATGAGCAATCTAATCTTGTTGAAGAGGACTTAGAACCTACCCTATTAATGGAAATATTAGAAGACTCAGATGAAGGGAAACAAATAAAAGAAGTTGAGATCAAAGGTCTGCTTTACATGAAGAAGATGTAGGATATAAAGAGACAAATATGGATAGTCTACGGCATTTAGACAATGGAGAAAGAAATCATATAACTGGACTGAGAAGGTCAGTGGAAAAGTAAGATTCAGAGATGGTTTACACATAGAAATCAAAAGAAAAGGTTCAATCTTAATAGAATGTATGTGATGGCGAGAAGCAAAGAATTATATCACCGCGTATATTACATTCACAACTTGAAAAGCAACTTATTGAGCCTTGGACAATTCACGAAATTGATTGTAGCGTAGTAATGGAAGGCGGCGAGTTACGACTTTATGACATGGATAACAAAATATTCATGAGGATTACGCGCGACAAAGAAATAGACTATACAAAGAAAGTCTAAGGATAGGTACACCTGTTTGCCTATTGGCAAATTTAAAGGATAATACTTGGTTATGGCACACAAGACTAGGACATCTCAACTTTGAATCACTAAAATCAATGGCTCAAAGGGATTTAGTTCATGGAATACATGCCACTAAACACACAACACAAATCTGTGATGTTTTTTTAATTGGTAAACATAGTAGAGCGCCATTTCCCAAGAAAGCAAAAGCTAGATCAACATCACATTTAGATTTAGTATATGGAGATTTATGTGGACCAATCACACCACCGAAACCTTCTGGAAAGAAATACATATTCTTGTTAGTAGATGATTACTCAAGATATATGTGGGTGTATTTCCTAAATACGAAAGATCAAGCATTTGATACTTTCAAGGAATACAAGAATATGATAGAAAAGGAGTTAAGGACAACATTAAAAATGTTAGGCGGTCGTGGAGGAAATTCATCAAATGAATTCGCTCAATGCTGCGCAAAGAAAAGCATATACGACAACTTCTGCACCTTACTCCGCGACTTGGCTTAAAATGGAGTAGTTGAACGAAGAAATATGACAATTATGTCTACAACAAGATGTATGATGAAAGCGACGGACATACCACAAAATTTTTTGGCTGAAGCAGTTAGACACGCCATATCTATACTACTTATAATAGAGGAATGAATCTCTCTCTTCATAGTCTTAAAATTAAGAATTACAAAATACAAAGCCTATTGTACAATACATAATGCACTATTAATGATCTTTCTCATCAATATTATTTTTAAGACTTACAAGTCTTAAAGCTTGATGGATCTGGACACACACCTTGTGTCAATGATATTTTGTATAATATTATTAAGCACGCGGAATTTACATAGTAATACTTAGAAGGCCGGATTGTATGATGTATTGTAAGTAAACAGTTAACACAAACTTAAGCTCCAATATTATTAATGAATATCACAGTGATCTTGCTTATCACTAGGGTTACACCTTGAAGCCTTTGTGAATAATACGTATGTATTTTGATATGTAAGTAAGTACCTAAGACAATGACCTATGTTGGAATCACTCCTAAACCTTAATTCAAGTGTTAGTGATTCATATGTAATAGTTAGCTTAATATGGCCTTTATGTTAGTAATTAGCCTTAGGCTTATGTAGAAGGCCCATAAGCCTAGGCCCAATCCATAAAGAAAGGAAGGGACTAGGAGTGTTGCCCTAGCTCCCTCTCCTATAAATACCTTGTAATAACCCTCACTTGAGGGTTGGTTGTTCAATTCATTCACTCTTGCACCTTACGCCTAACTCTTCATCATTCATATCGTGTGTGTGTGTGTGATATTGTTCATCCGATCTTCTTCTCTTCTCTATTTCTACATATTGATGCTTGTGTTACATATATGGTGAACTAACGGTGGTATCATTAAGCCAAATAGTTGGGTGAATCATTTTGTTTGTTAAAAGTGAGTTTTAGGTCTTACCGTAACAAGCGGTTCCAACTTTGGTTCACTTAAAACTTATTTTTACACTTTTCAATCCAAGATTCTTGTACTTTCAACGTTTTAAGGTGTTAAAATATCATTTTTGGCAAAAAGTTTCAAACTTTGGCGTAGATCTTTGTTTTGAGCTTGGTTTTATCGTGGTACTAGTTCTACGCATAGCGTTTTTGAGCTTTGGATCATCAAGTTTCACACTTTTGTGTTATTTTGGTGAGATTGAAGCTATCTCATCCAAAATCGGTTTGGAAACATCACTTGGCGAGAAATCATTTTTGGCTTGTTTCTACTGGCGTAAGTAAAACCCTAAACTTACGGCGTAACATTTCTCCTTGGTTTGATCTTGAGTTTAGTGGATTACTCCGGTGTTTTTCTTGCTTGGATAAGCAGAAAACACTTGACTTTGGATATCTTTTGCCTTTGTGATAGTGTAAAAGATCGTTTAAGGCAAAACCTAAAATTACGCATAAGCATAAGCTACGGCGTAGAACTCATACGCATAAGATTCATCTGCATACAAGCCTTGTCTTTACATAAGTTAATCCTCGCCTAAGTTTTCTACGCTTAACTTCTTGTTTCGCATAACTTTAGTGTTTTCTCCTTACTTGTAGTAAGCTAATCCTCTGGCGTAACTATTGTTATTCTGGCGTATCTTTGGTGTTTTTACACTTAAGTGGTACTTGCTCTTACGTGATTTCTACGCCTAAGGATACTTCATCAACAACGGTTCATTCAACTACAAAGATCCATTTAACAACACAAGTTTTCAACATGTCACAACCACCATACTCTAGCTATTTCCCTTACACTTATCATCATCAACAACAACAACAACTAAGTCCACAACATCAACAATTTAATCACCAACAACAAATTTATCAACAACAATTTAATCAACAACATACTCCACAACTTGCAGCAATCCAACAACCTCAAATGGTTCAACCACCACCAAGTCTTCAAGTACAACCTTACACAAACTTCTACAATCAACATCCATCTAGGAATACTATGAAGGAACCGGCATGGTTTGGCAAGATGTGTGAAGCCTTAAGTAGCCAATAATCAATTCATGAAGTGGCCTCACTTGATAGACCTCAATGCTCACTCCGGGAATTATGATCAATGGGTGATTAGGTTCTTTAGGTTTTGTGATCTAAAGAAACCACATGGAAAGTTCTTAAAGAAGGTCATTATGGAAGGTCCATTTCAGATACCTACTACTATCACACCCTTGAGATCGGATGCCAATCCACCAAGAGATGCTATAACCAACATTGCAACTATTTCGGACCTCACTGGTGATGAACTTCTACACTTTGAAGCCATGAACTACAATGCAATACATCCTTTGGGACTACCCAATCAATCCTTGAAGTGTTGATGCTCAAAAGGCTGCAAAAGCAATGTGGGAACATATTCATCTTCTTATGGAAGGCACAACACTCAATCAGGAAGACATGGAATCCAAAATCTACTTGGCTTATGAAAACTTCATGATTGAACCAGGAGAGACATTAGAGTCATATCATCATAAACTTTGAGGACATCATAAATGATTTGGACAAACACAATATCATCATGCCACAATTCTTTGTGAACACTAAGTTCCTAAGTAGTCTTGGTCGGGAATGGGAGAAGTATGTCATTTTTCTCCGTCAAGCTAAGAATCTTCATCATGCTACATACGGTTGTTTATGCGACTATTTGAAGCCTCACCAAAATAAGTTGACAAAGAAAGGGCTATCCGTGGACTCCGACTTCCGCAGTCACCAGGACAATCAACAACTTGCTTTGTGGGCTCAAACTAATATTCCTCCTCAACAGCTCCTCAACCGCTCCTCAACCAAGCATCACACCTTATGATCCCCACGGCAACAACCTCAACAAAATCAATTGGTTCCATACAACAACAACAATGCTCAAAGCTACGGTGAAGTGATGAGGACTCCGATGCCTTGATGATGAATTGCAACAAGGATTTGTCATGATTGCTAAAGCCTTCGGCTGGTATACAAACAAATCCAACAATCGCATTCGTTCCTCATCTAATACAAAGAAATCGGTGTTGTGAACAATGGGCCGTTGAAGTTGAGAATCGTGGTTATGGTGCGTCGGATGGGAGGTGGTCAGGGTTCAATGCTATGGGAAGGAATAACATGGGTGCTCCAGCGGCTGACAAAGGGCTCAAGTGGTTGAGCAGGGAATCAAAAATGGGGTTAATGGTCTTCGTTGTTATAAGCTGTAATGAAGAGGTCATCGGCTAATGCATGTCCTAAGCGAGAACAAGAGGTGCTTATTTCAAAGAGGCTATGCTCTTGGCTCTTAGGATGAAGTGGAACTCTCTCCAACAAGGAACGAGCTTTATGGCGGATCTGGACTCGGATGATGATATGGAGGACTTGCAGGCTAATGCGGCGGTAATGTTGATGGCACAAATGCAAGCTCTACACAGTGACCGCAGGGCCCGGTGTATGACAGCGGCTTGTCTCGGTACATGAACAAACAATATCATTAATGATCTATTATCTCCGCCTTACGCATCGACAAGGATCGAGTGTTCAACATGAGCCTTCTACATCTCATTCCGATGATCATCAACTAGACCCGTAGTTACATTTGATGATCAAGATGACCTTATGGTTACCTTTGATGATCAAGTTGACTCCGTGGTTATACTTGAGGATCTAAATAATGACCATGTTGAGACTCACGTTGAACAAAATGATTCTATGTTTGATCTAGAATTTGAGCTCCGGACCTTAATTAAAGACCAACAATCGGGTGGAACATTACCATGATGTCAATACCAAATTAAAGAAAAATGCCTGTTAATTAGGGATAATGAATGCTTAATTCGACAAATCAACTTTTCAAAACTCAGAAAACCGTGAAAAGGTTTTGAAGCCGCTTTTGCCAAATCACATCAAAACGAAAAATCTTTGGAACGACAGATTAGTGATCTAGCAGCGAAGAATGCTTTGTTGTCTCAAATAGAACAAATGAAACATGAACATAAACAACAAATTAGCGCTCTTACTTTGGAAACTCAAAAAGCCAAGGCTGAGTTGTTAACTTGTCAAAAGCAGTTCTCTGAGTACAAAAAGCATTCAACAAGCGAATAGATGACTATCTTGAGAAATTGTCGACTTACAAAACAAACTCAAAGAGTTTAAAATGTTGTTTATAAACATGGTGAATCAATCACAACGATTCAAAAGTTTTCTTTCAAACCAAATACAAATGGATATGGACCCGAATCTTCGATTACAAACCTAAGTTTTCACACGAGCATTCAAACCAAATCACGAAGTTTACGGTGCAGAACATAGAATTGATGATTCAATTATGACTGTTGTTGAATATAATCGAATGGAGGAATTAGATCACGGATGGCGAGAGTCGGTCAAAAATGGAAAATGTTGTTTATAACAAACCATTTAACTATTCAAAAGCCGTAACTTTTGTCACACAACAAGATACTTCAAACACACCTTTGATTGTCACACCAGTTTCCGAAGTTAGTCCCCAACACAATGGTGCACAAATTAATGGTCCTTTACCTTCATTCGGTGAAGTAAAACTAAAGCGAAAGTTGTCGTGTTATCAAATATTTGACACTTTCTTATCGACATCAAACTTTTGGAGCGTGAGATTGAATTTCATTCGAAATAAAAGTTGAACATTTTCACTTTCGCCAATGGCACGAGAACAAAGACATTTTCAGAAAGAATTTTACCCCATGTCAAAATTTGACTTGTGCACTATATTGGGAAAGGGATTTTCACAAGGAACTTGGTCTCATGAAAACAATTTTGAAAACGAAACATCGATTTCAAATACTAAGCGTAAAAGAAATTGTTGCGAAAAGATGTTGATCGACTCTTGGAAAATGTTATATGTGCTGATATCAATAATATTGTGTTATTACAATCATTTGCATATGCATCGATCATATCTCTGATTCTGTTGATAATGTTGAAATTGTTGAGAATCTTGCGATAATGTGCTTCAGTCGAGTCTTTAAAAGTTGAAAATGAGCGATTGTCAAGCGAACTTTCAATGCAAAGCGTCGTCTTAATTGGTGTCAAAAAGATATTCACGATCAACAACTTGCTTATCAACACAAAATCGCCCGATTGCATACAAAAATCTTAATCAAAATTGAGCAAGCTGGATGATCAAAGCGTGTCTTTCAAATGTCAAATCTCAAAATATGAACAAGAACTTGCAAAAGTTAAAAGGAATATGGTGTCATATTTGATTTACTCAAACAGACTCGTGATGAAGCATCACACGAACTTGATCATTATCTTGCACACACTAAATAAGTCATGAATTTTTAAATCTTAGATTACGAAAATCAAGATTGGTGCACACTATCTTTAAATTAAGGGAAATGTTAGGAAAGTATGAACAAGTTGACCTAGCATCATTAAAGAGAATTGCACACGTAACACTTAGCAAGCGTGAACCCGAGAATGCCTCTTGACAAAACACAAGTTACTAATGTGCTTTCCTCTCTTGAAGCAGGAATAGTTGCCTCTTTTCCAAGCGTCCGCACTTCACAGCCTAGGAGCAATACAAGGAAGAATAGGAAGTTGCGACCTAAGAAAAAACAAATAAAGAATGCTGAAGTAGAAGAACACCATAGGACTTTGAATAAGACTCGGTTACCCACTTTAGATATTGCGTCGGCAAATGTAATGGAAAAAGTGTTGTAGCGATCTTTGAACCTAAGTACTTTTGATATTAAGTCGATGCTTCTTGTGTTATTTATGGTAAAGTATGCTTTCGATTGTCATGACAAATGTGTTGCTAGAGCTATCTTGTCTCGTTTAAGGAATCCTAAGAATCAGAATACCTCTAGGCCTACTAATGCTTCTAAGTGCATTGCTTGGTAGACCGCCCTCCTTAGATTCTAAGAAACGCATTGATGTCCCTGTAGTTCCGGTATCACCTCCAAGGAATGTAGTACCACCTAGTGCATTCACTAAGACTAAAGCTAAGACTAGTTGGAGATGGCAGAAATGGATACATAATACACTAGGATTTAAATGGATGCCTAAAGTCATTGCTGTATGTATTTCTACTATAGCTTTGCCGGAACCCTCTAACTCATGGGTTCCACATCTACTTCTATTCCATCTGTGTCGTCTGTGTATAATGCAGGTGTCTGATCATCCTTTGGATTGTTGATAGCGGATGTTCCCGACACATGACGGGCAACCTTAAGCTTTATCAAACTTTGTTGCAAAGTTCATTGGCCTTTGTCGGTTAGAATGATCACTTAGCGACTATCATGGGCTACGGAGATTACATCAATGGAAATATTGAAATTAGCATGGTTTATTATGTGGAAGGCCTCGGTCACAATCTCTTTTCGTTGGTCAATGTGATGGAGATTTGGAAGTTGCTTTTGGGGAAAACTTGTTTCATTAAGTGATCTACAAGGAAATGATCTTATGTACGGCCAGCGCTCATCCAATCTCTACACTATCTCCATGCAAGACATGATTGCTTCATCTCCCATATGTCTACTCTCAAAGGCTACATCAACAAAATCCTGGCTATGGCACCGTCGAGTCTCTCATCTAAACTTTCAAACCATAACCAACCTTGCTCGACACAAACTTGTTGAAGGTCTCCTGAGATTTCGGTATTCTAAAGATCACCTATGCTCGGCTTGTGAACAAGGGAAAAGCACTCGTGCTCATTTTCCTTCAAAGGTGGAACACGACTCTCAGCATGTGCTTCATCTTCTTCACATGGATTTGTGTGGCCCGATCTTGGTCTTGACGATTAATGGCAAGCGCTACATCTTGGTAATTGTTGATGACTACTCAAGATGGACTTGGGTTTATTTTCTTGAAGTAAAGCCAAGCTCCACAGATGATCATCACCTTTCTCACGAAAATTCAAATTCACTCCGAACACCGTCGGACAAATTGAGCAGAGACAAAGGCTGAATTTGTGAATCAAACTCTTCGAGAATATTATGAGAAAGTGGGAATTGAGCATCAAACATCTATTGCCCGCACACCCAGAACAAAACGGAGTTGTTGAAAGACGAAACCGTATGTTAGTGGAAGGCTGCGGAGCGATGTTAATCAATGCTAAACTTCAGTTACTTGTGGGTGAAGGCTGTCTCAATTGCATGCTACACTCAGAAGCTCAATGATTACAAAGCATACAACAAAACACCATTTGAGCTTCTCCACAACCGAAAACCGAATCTTAAACACTTTCATGTATTTGGATCCCTTTGCTATCCAAATAATGATCGTGATGACTTTGGAAAGCTCAAAGCCAAAGCCGACATTGGAGTCTTTATTGGATATTGTGAGAATTCTAAAGGTTACTGGATCTGGAATCGTCGTACAAAACAAGTTATGGAAACGATTCATGCTAATTTTGATGAACTTCTTGATATGGCTTCGGTATATACGACTTGGAACCGGTCACAACCGTAAACTTCCCCAAACCCCATCATCGGTGAAACAAGCCCTCGACTTACTCGTCAACAAATGGAAAACTATTTGCTCCTCACGTTAGGTGTGATATTGATGAGCGTGCTCAGGTGTATCCATTGTTTCATTGCTCAGCACGATAATACTCTTATACACGATACACACGCTACAACAACTCTTGTTGAAGAAGCACCACCAGTTGACTCTACAACAGCAGTTGAACAAGCGCATCAACGACCTTTGAACCGTGATGATGTTCTTAATGGTACCCCCACTGCAGATTTTGATCCAAATCGTTCTTTAACCCGTTTGCTAATGAAGCGCTGCACGATGTTGCGGAATCATCTACAAGCCATTTGAATCCTCAAAATCTGCACAATGTATACCAACATCAACCCTCTACACATCGTTGGACGAAAGACCATCCTCTTGAAAATATTATTGGTAACGAATCAACGGTCGTAGCAGACAAGCGTCTTCACACGAGATGGTGAACATTGCATTTATGCACTCAATACGCCAATCGAGCCTAAAACATTAAAGGCAATGACAAAGGACAAGCTGGATTGAATCCATGCAGAAGAACTCAACCAATTCAAGCGTCTTGAAGTATAGGGCGGTTGAAAGACCAGCGGTCTTCGTCATTGGTCTAAAATGGATTTGGAAAAACAAATTGGATCTTTGAAGGAACGTAATTAGAAACAAGTCCGTCACGGTGGCTAAGGGTTATAGGCAGGAAGAGGGTATTGACTTTGAAGAATCATTTGCTCCGGTTGCTCGTCTTGAGGCTGTTGATTTTTCGGCGATTTGCGGCTCACATGAACATCACGGTCTTTCAAATGGATGTCAAAGCGCTTTCTCAATGGACAGCTGAAAAAGCGGTCTATGTAAGTCATCCGGAAGGATTCGTTGATCGAGTTCCCTAATCATGTCTAGCGAAGAAAGCTCTCTACGGTCTCAAACAAGCCCCTCGAGTAGTGCGATAAGTTATCATCCTTCCTTATTGCCAATAAGTTTACCAAAGGTTTGGTCGACCCTACACTCTTTATACAATATCACGGGGCTCACATCTTAATTGTTCAAATCTATGTGGATGACATCATTTTTGGGTCAACACATTTAAAATACTCAAATGCTTTTGCAAAACTTATGACAAAACATTTTGAAATGTCAATGATGGGTGAACTCACATTCTTCCTTGGAATGCAAGTTCATCAATCACCCGTGGTATTTTCTTGAGTCAATCCAAATATGCCCTTGAATTATTACACAAATTTGGAATGCAAAGCGTGACACCTATGCCACACCAATGGCTCATACCAAGAAGCTAGACGCTGATTTGCATGGAAATTGGTGGACCACCAAAATAAGTAGTATTATTGGGTCTCTCATGTATCTAACGACTAGCGGGCGATATTGTTTTTGCGTATATCTTTGCTCCGTTATCGGTCGAGACCAACTGAAACCCACCTCTCAGAGGCTAAAAGAATCCTCCGATACATCAAGGGAACAATTAATTTGGGGATCACGGTATCCAGAAGGATTCAGTTTTGAACTAATAGCTTTTGAGGTGACCACGCGGGATGCTTAGATTCTCGGAAAAGTACTTGAGAGCACTACAATTTCTTGGTGATAAAGCGTGTCATGGCAATCGAAGAAGCGAGGATTGTACATCGTTGTCCTCAACCGAAGCGGAATATGCCATGTCGCGTGTTGTGCTCAAGTCATTTGGATGAGAACGCAACTCAAAGACTATGGTTACGTATTTGGCGAATCGATGTGCTGCGACAATCGAGTGCTATTGCGATCTCGTGCAACTTCGGTTCAACATTCAAATCAAAGCACATCGATCTTGATATCATTTCATCAAGGACCACGTGGAGCGAGTGCTTGTTGAATTATATTTTGTGGAGTGCAGAATACCAATTGGCGAGATCTTCTCACCAAAGCCTTAGCTCACCTAGGTTTAATGAGTTGGTCCACGGGTTGGTATCGGTGTTTGACTCAAGAGGAATTGGATGAACTCTTAAAACATTCTTAAAAACCGGTCAAACACCAAAACCTCTTTTGTAAATATTTTCAAAAACAAAATAAAAATATAAAACATTAAACAACAAAAATATTCTTCTATCTATATTTCTTTTAACATGGCAAGTACAATTCTTCCGTCAACACTCAAATCTTTCAAAATTAAGTATTTTTTTGGATCAAGTGTTGAGGGGAGAAAAAATATTTTTCGTTTCATAAAACATTGTACTTGCATGTTACCTTATCGGTTGTTTCTTTTATAATGGTGGTCACATTTACGGTTTTGACACTCCTCGGACTAAAATTTATAAACTTTCATTATTTCTTAAGTCAAGGGGAGTGTGTCAAAATTCTTCCAAATAACCTTAGTTTGGTAACCAAAATGGAAGTTAAAGGCATTGGATGTAAATGGTAGAGGTGGAGGGACTGAAAGTGTCAAAAGTTTAAAGTATTTTCTAATAAAACACTCCACCTAACTTTAACTCTTCACATTTATTACAAAAACCTATCTCATCCTAAGCCTAAAATTAATTCGACAAATCCGTGTTTTTGATCATCATTTTGTAAGTGTTTTTGTGTTTGTAACAAGATTATAAACAATGGTTTTGATTTGTTTTAAAAACTAAGCGTTAATCTTTAACTATGGTTGATTATGTGTTCTCACGCATAGCGTATGAACACATAATCAGGTTATTAATGTTTATGGTTAAAATGAGGGTGTCAAAACGTTTGTCTAACATCATTGATTCCTTTTTCATCTTTAAAACACACCCGTCTACAATTGAATGATATTGGGAATTAGGGTTCATGCGTTAATTTGGGTATTTTCAAATGAGAACGTTTTTGGTTAAAAAGATTGTTGTGAGATGTTGTATACACGTTGAATTGATCATATCTATGCTTGAACTTCGCCCGAAACATCAATGATTGATAGTATTAAATTTTAGGGTTTATGTTCATACGGTTTGGGTATTTTTGATTCATGGCATGTTTGATGTTAAAACTTGAATAAAACATCTCATTAGACATCTAAGATATCCGAGAAAAACTTTGGTGCATTTTCCATGGCTAAATCACTTAGGCGTAGTTCTTGAACTTTAGGGTTTTAGGTTTACGCGTAACACATGTTCTCACGCTAGCTTTGGTGAGTGTTTATGATTAAATTTAGAAATAGAATGAATGTATTATGTTAATTTGCTATAATATGATGAATCTTATTTGAGTTTTATTACGCGTGAAATTCAGAATCAAGGTTACTAGCAAACTACGCATAAGGATCACCTTACGCGTAGAAGGTTATCGTGAAGTAATCTTAGCGTAAGCGTGCAGCGTAAGGTTCTACATAAGGGACTACGGCGTATCACGTGAAGGATATCGCGTAAGCATTGACCTCTACGCGCAAGGTTGACTCTTACAGTAAGCCTACAGCGTAAGGTTTATATAAACGCTGCGTAAGCTCACGCATAAGGTCCTGCGTAATATTTCTTGCAGCGTAAGTTAGAACCTACGCATAAGCTTGCGTTTACGCGTATATCATTCCTGTTTACGTATAAGCTACCATTTCTCGCGCAAGCCTTGTTAACCTTCATTATGAATTGTTCATGCAAACTTGTAAATAAATAAATCATAGCATACACGAAACCAATAATGTTACTAATGAGCTTAAATGTTTAATAAGTTGTGAAAAATAAGTGAAAACATGAACTTTAAAACTTAAAGTTAATTAACTCACGAAAACTTATCACGACATCATTGGACTATTGGAAAAACAAGTGACATTGGACTCGTAACAATCATCGACATATCACATTCAATAATTAGACAATAAAACCATCTGTTGACTAACATAATGTCTTTCGATATGTTGGTTCTTTTCTCTAAATATCTTTCAGAATCCGACATGGGCGCTCAAATGAGAATGTGGATGCACCAAATGTTCTCACGTTCTTTGATATCTTCCCAAATGGTTATCAGATGAAGATTGGAAGAACAACCTTCGTGTTGACTTTGAAACTCTCACACCTTTCGAGTCCTCTTGTTTAATCTTTGTGGATATTACGAAGAATCATCCTTATCGAACATGCTCCAATTACGCTACGATTGCACGAGATCTATATTCACGATTACGGACTACAATGCAAAATATCAAAGGACAAAAGCATGTGGCGGTGACTCTCAATGACAAACAAGTCACCATCACACTGCTGACTTAAGGGCTGTTCTTCTCATTCGATCATCGAGCCAACCGAACTCAATGCCACACCAAGCTGAAGGCATTCTACGAGTTCGATCAATATTGGTTATGACGAAGCTACGGGAGTAATCACTAAGCATTCACATGTGGATCTTAAGAATATTCCTCAACCTTGGAGAACTCTCTACATCATCATCAACAAATCTGTTTTTGGTGGTGGCGGTGGCTATGAGCATCCCAAGCTCATGGAGCGCAAATCTTTTGGGCTTTGGTCAACATGAAGCACATTGAAGTCGAAGCTTTGATATGGGACGACATGATGACATTCCTCAAGAAGCTTGGCTCAAAGATCCTTATATGGATATACAAAGCTGTTGATCCAAAGAGCACTTGGGTTTAACCCTGATATCCCCAAGAGAATCGATGACCCCAACAATCCGACATGTTATGCGAACCTACTCTAGCGGTCGATTAAGGAATCAACAACAAAGAAACAAGGTCTTGTGTTGCGGATCACCTTCTCTCACGATGCAATCAAATAGTTTTACTCATACAAAAGGTATCACGGCTTGATGAAAAGGTAAAGTTGGTTCTCTCGATGATAAGTCTTACGGTACACCTACTAGGAAAACGAGGAAAAGTAGTGCAGTGTTGCAAGCATAGAGAGTCAAAGGAAGTTCCCTGAAACCCACTTTTAAAAGGAAAGTTCCTTCTAAAGAAGTTGTTCCTATTCCCATCCCAAGCTTTGAACCGCCAAAGCTAGTGGATGGCTCCAGGAAACGAATCAGCGATGAGGTCTTCTACTCTGGCGCAACAGATATAACTCCATCATTAGCTAAACCTCCGAGTCCACGGTGACAAAGGTAAAGGGAAAACTCCGTGATTGAACATGATAAGGAGAGCTCGAGAAGAAGAACCAAGAGATGAGCAAAAAGAATATCAAAAGGAAGTTGAAGGAACTTCGGACATAAACATCTTGGAAGCATTTGTAAAGATCAAATTCGTGGCCACGGAGGTTCAGTGGTGGTACTCTATCCACACCGGTTCTTGATCGCGGTTAATCAACCCGATAAGAGGCGGTACTACCATCACCGAACAACAACAACGGCTGATTGAGGATTCCATCAACGATATTGAGGAACGAAGCGAAAAGCCGAGAAAACTTCGGCTTTGATGAAACAAGACTCCGAAGCGGCTAAATGCGGAGATGAAGAAGCGCTAATGATCAATTTCTTCTAGGCAGTCCACACGTTCTAAGGAGAAACTTACGAACCACCTAAGGACCCGAGCCTCCTCATGTCTTCATCATGGACTCATCCTCTCATTCTTCACCACCACCATCCAAAGATCAACCAGATCTACATCCAAATGATGAAGAATAGCGGCATCTTGGATCTCTCAAGCTAAGACAGATCGTTAAAGGCTGTCAAGCAGGTCAAAAGAAAGACGTGCTTTACAAGAAAATTTAATTTTCTCGTGACCAAATCGATTATCTTCATGATGAGAATGACAAGATGCAAGTGAAAGGGAATACATCGAAGTTCATGCAGCGTGATCTTCAAGGGGAAATGAGCGAGATGATCAAGGTTACACTCACAAGTACCTTCTTGACATCGTTCCTGGAGTTACAAAGGAGATGTTTACCAAACAACTCTATTCGAATCTATTACATTTGGCCAAGCAAACTATGAGATCAACACCAATGCATGTCAACATCAACCTAGTTGATCCCATAATATTCTCAGTCTTTGAATTGGTTACTGAGGCTCGTAGCTCAAATGTCTAAGCGATGCGCAACATTTACTTCCTCCGAAGGTAAATTGTTTGAAGCTTCTAGAATACCAACTCAAATGGAAACTACGGGAAGGCTCAAAGGCCTAAGCGTCAAAGAGGCGATGAAGATAAGGATAAGGATAAGAATGATGAGCCTAAGCGTCCAAGAAAACGGTGAATCATCTTCAATGCAACCTCCACCCCAAGGACTCCGGCTCAACCACGATCTCCTCCTCGCTCTTCTGCGAAAAACCTCGGGATTACGAGTTACCACCCGACTTCGAAAACGGTGATCACTTTGAGTATCACGGTGGTGGCGATGAGGAAATCCACGAGCCCCAACAACAACCATCTCTCCCAGCACAACAAAGGAACCAACATCCTCCTCTAGGCCGAAGAAGAAGAAGAAGAAGGCGACTAAAGGGTGATGGTTTCATGGCTAGCGGCGATGACACAGTCTGAATGGTTTTCCACACTTGTTGCTGCCACACCATAGCGATGACCAAGATATGGTAGGAGGTAGTACGTTGGAGCATGCTAAGTTACTTGCAAGAAAAGTTCAGTGAAGAAGAAGATGAAATCGAGTTGAAGCGAATCAAGAATGAAGCATTTCAAATACTCAAGGCAGGTTCGGAAAGTGCTATTGAAGTTGAATATCACCTTGAAAACGCCTTGAGCCATGTCTAACAACATTGATTGGCTCAACCCGAAGCAAACATCGACTACACCGAAGAACAAGCGCTCCATACTACGCGGTGGACCAAACCTCTACCTACCATTGGTAAACTAGATCAACCTAAGATTCCATTTCGATACTTCTTCAACAACGACATGGAATTTCTTCTACATGGTAGCGATGTGTCAAAGAAATACGCTACATCACTTACACTTCCATTCCGTGACCATTTACTCCAAGCTGCATAGCCATCGAGGAAAAGGCTACCCACATGTTCACCAACAGAGTGGAAGAGTATGACCTCAATGCAATGTACAGGATTCACCATTGGCGGAGCGCCGGCGAATCTACTACGAGCGCGAGGTTCATAAATCTCAACATGAAGTTATAGGTAATCAGGGATCGTTGCTGTTAAGCATGTTGCTCTTTTAGTCTAAATGGGATTACACACTTTCTCAAGCATATTGTGGTCAAGCGACAAGGCGAAAAGGACTATGCTTTACGTGAGCGGACTTTGAAATTTGTCTCTCAGCGACATTGAAGATCGTATCTTGCAAAAGTGCAGGGGGCGAATGAGACAATTCTCGACAGAAATTCAAGCGTGAATACATCAAGTCCTTGCTTATCTTCATCGAAGCATAGTGATCCAGGAGCGTGTAGAAGACTTGCAACTTGTTGTTGAGTCATTATCGGACATGTCAACTTCACCGGACCTAAGCTAGAACTTCGACATCAACCATCTTCCTCAATTCACTCTCATCGGCAAACCTTTGGAGTAGTCTACGCTGATGAACTACACCGCAATAATTGCTTGATGGCGTGTGAAACTTCATAAGTTTGGAGATTCAACATTGAAGCATGTGGGGATGGGCTAGCATACCGGTTAAAGGAATTCAACAAGGCATTGGGTCTAGCGAGATGGAATTCGGGAAAGGCGGAATGTAAAGAGAATCATCAAGATGATTGATGAAAGGTTGTTTGAAGGGACGATTTAGAACATTGGAAAGCTTAGGTAGGTGGTGTCAGCATTAATCTCAGGGCTATCAACGACCGGTTAGCATTCACGGAATTCTTGACCTACACGATTCTGGTACCCCTTAAAGCTGTTTTGATTTCATATTAATTTGGATGTGTGATTATTAATGACAATGGCTTGTGCACACATAACAGTGTACAACCCGTTCTTGTAAAGAAAGGACCACATGGTATGCTTGATGCCACAATCCTTATAAAAGGAGCGAAAGCTTCTTACTTTTGAGTAAAACCTATCAAACCTTTCATTTTTTCAAGGTTTTGCTCAAAGACAAAGTACTTCCCTTATGATTTTCAAAACCTCAACCGTTTATATCACTTGTTGAGGGGGAGTATTTGACTTAAAATATTTGTTCTAAATTGTTCTTGTGGTAATCTTCCCATAAAACTCAAAATGGTCATATTTATATCTCAATTTCTTCAAAAATAACATTTATATGCCATTTTTAGGGGAGAAAATATGTGATAAAAATATGTTGTGATTTGCTATTGAATCTTAGTGTGAAAAGACTTCAACCCATGAATTGATGGGATACGACAGTCATACATTGAAAAGATTTGTCTTCCAAGACTTATCCAAGTAAATTGTACCCATTAGAGAAGCTCTTGATAGACATGAACTTTGACGGGTTTGACAACCTTCGGGGTTGTCCACATCTTCAAGGTAGTTATTAGAGCTAGTTGTCACCTAAAACTGACAATGTATCTCTTTAACTATGCAGCGTGTCGTGTCTCGCAAAGGAATTGTCTATCTTGAGTCGATCAATTCAAAAGTCTGGCGCTCTTTCCTCCTTTGTGCGATTTCGGTCCAAACTCTTAAGCACATGTGGAGGGAGTATTTCTCAAATCTAAAACTCTTGAAGTGTTCAAACATGTTTTCATTCACAAACACTTTGAGAGATTTTCATGAAAATGGTTTTATGGCAATGGAGTTATAAGGTGATTAAGGTTAGGAAAAACCGTCCTATGATCCCTTGAGAGCGAGGAGGATCTACCAAGGACACTACCAATAGTTAGAATTAGAAGTCCTTAGGTATGATTATAAAAAGGAGAAAATGAGAATCGGATAAAGAAGGAGTTGAAGAATTAAAAAGAAATGCAAAGAAAAGGGTGAAAAAAATAGCCCTCTAGATTATTCAACTTAGGGCGGACGGGTTCAATTCATATACCTTGGTTGTCACTAGATGACCAGTATTGAAGATAAAAGTCGTCATGGACCCAGTGGCGCATGCACTAAACCTTCTTAGCCACTCAAGTTTCTCCCAATAGAAGCTTGTTTCATTCTCCTGAGGGGAACCCTCGCAAACTATCGGCTTTCTCTTAGAGATTCTTTGGTATTGAAGAAGGAGACCCTCTCTAGTCTCGCTCGGGGAAAACCAAAAGCAGCACTATTGAGTCTAGAGCCACGAGATTCATCAAAAGATCTCTTAGGTACACTTGACATTTCATCACTTTTCGTTCAACAATAAGAACAACGGTGAATGCGTTATCGAGTCCTTCACGGATCTTAGCAATGCATAGAGAACATTTATGAGAGGTTCACATATGTGATCCTCGGTGATTGAATGGAAACTCTGCGGGGTCAACATCAAACGACCACGGCAATTACAACCGGTAACTCCGTGGATTATGCTTAGTGGTCTCAAGCGGTCTGATGCGTGAGGTGATGCTTGGTGTACCTCGGCGACTCATAAGTCGTAGGTGTACTTGATTTTTGTCGTGTTATCTCACTTGTGGAACTCGGTTGGGAGCGGCCATTGTAAATTAGAGTTGTGTTTTCACACTATCTTTGTTAACACTCAGAAGTTCAAACTTGTAATGCGGAATCGCTTATTACTAACCTTTCTTATGTTTACTTCTTATGGAAGCTCACGGAAGCGGTGATCGTCTGAATTCTTCACATGCTCATACCAACATCACTAATGGAAGTTCACTCAAAGGCAACACAAAGTGAGAATGATTCTTCGTCAAAGTCAAAGAATCTACAAAGTTTAAAGACTAAAGAGAACTTCATCGTCTTGAAATCCAACGTCAAAGTGTGTGAGCATGTTGAAGAAAGGCGTGGAACACTTTGGAACAGCAGTTGACGTCACGGAACTACCACACCACATACTATCACTTTCACCACAAAGAACAAAGAACTAAAGAACAAAGAAATCAAAAGGCGTCAAAGCGAGAATACTTCAAGGAAACAATTTCTCTACACATGGGAGATTGTTGAATCAAGACACTTCTTCTCACAAGAAGAAGAATGTCGAGAAGGCGTCAAAGCTACTATTACATCCGCTTCACATGGTTTATCACTCTATCATTCATCACTAACACTTATGGGGAGATTGTTGGAATCACTCCTAAACCTTAATTCAAGTGTTAGTGATTCATATGTAATAGTTAATATGGCCTTTATGTTAGTAATTAGCTTTAGGCTTATGTAGAAGGCCCATAAGCCTAGGCCCAAGCCCATATAAGAAAGGAAGGGACTAGAGTGTTGCCTAGCTCCCTCTCTTATAAATACTTTGTAATAACCCTCACTTGAGGGTTGGTTGTTCAATTCATTCACTTTTACATTTACGCATAACACTTGTTATACTCATATCGTGTGTGTGTGTGTGTTGTTCATCCGATCCTTTCTTCTATTTCTACTATTGATGCTTGTGTTACATATATGGTGACTAAC
>OU343225.1:94181945-94230434 GCA_910596185.1 Chrysanthemum makinoi
TTGTATACATTTTGACATGTACCCATACATGTTATATGTAAAAAACATGTTCTTGACGTAAATAAGAGTTTTTAATTTCATTAAGAAACAAAACCTGTGCATCGCACGGGTCAAAATGCCTAATTGAAAATTAGGTATTCAGTCCAATTACATTCAAACAATAAACAAAAATTGATCATTTATTTTACAACGAAATCTATTTGCAAAACTCCATAACCCATGTATTATAAGCACAAGCGACCTTGCGGAAACCTTTGAAGCCTGCCTCCTTGGCTAAGGCTTCAAATTCTTTTTCAGTCCTCTCTTTGCCTCCTGGGTTGTGAGCCAACATAATCACATCAATGTGTATCACATTTTGGGTCGCTGAAGTGGTGTCTGGAGCCTCAGGAAGGATACATTCAGCCACAATCACTTTCCCATTTTCCGGAAGTGATTTGTAGCAATTTTTGAGAAATTTTAAGCAGTGTGCATCACTCCAGTCATGAAGAATCCACTGTAAAGTTAAACACCAAGATGTTAGTTAGAATAGGTACAAATAAAGGTGTTTAAACGGGTCTAAAGCAAAGATATCCACCTTCATAAAAATTGCATCTCCTTTTGGTACACTTTCAAACATATCTCCTCCAACCTTCTCAACACCAGGATAAGTGGTGGCATCTTCAATGACATGGGGTAAGTCGAAATTGATACCCTTGAGTGAAGTGTGTTTAGAAATGATCATGTTAAGGCTAGCACCAGTGCCACCACCAACATCGACTAAAGTGGTGAGACCATTGAAACCATCATATAAATCTACAATCTTTTTCATTGTCATGGTGGAATGACCAAACATTCCACTGTTGAAAACCTTATTAAATCTTTGATCTTTTCCGTGGTACTCAAAAGCCGACATACCATAAGCCTTGTTGAACGGAATTCCACCATCTAAAACGGCATCTTTTAAATAGTACCTAACATCATGATTTCAAATCTAGTTAGTTAACCTTCATATGACAATATATAGTAGTTTTTTTGTGTGTTATATAATGTGCATTATGAAGTTATGTACTAATATACTATATAGTGTTTGACAAAATTTTAGTATTTGAGAATCACGAGCATATAGAATCTTACCAGCTCTCCATGAGAATCTTATCTTGGTTCATGAGCAATAGCGGTGCCAATGAGACACCACCATCATTCTTGATCAAGAACTTGCACACGGGGGCTAAACCATAAAACCGCTCACTACTACCATCATCGCTCTCCTTGAGGGCACAAGTGAGCACTGAGTGGCTAGCAAGAAGACTACAAATCCTGTCAAGCATCACGGGTGCTTCAGGGTTGTTAACATTCGGGAGCTGAGCCACCAGCTCTGAGGCCGAAAGCAAACCGCCAGGACCCGCTTTCGCAATGGTCTCAAGCAAATCAAGCTCAATGGCGGTTTTCACAACCATTGGCAAAACAGATGCAGTTGCTAACTGCATTGCAAATAAGAAAGCTTCATCTTGGTTCTCTTCGACTGGAACATTAGTATAACCTGAAGTTGAACCCATTTTTTAGCTAATGATATTTTTTGGTACTTAGGTATATATGTTTTTGTATGTATTTGTATTGGCGCATTTGAGAACATGACTAAACTGATGTATATATACACATGTGTTTCACCAACATCACGTAGTCTAGAACCTCACTAGTATTTTAAAAATGTAAAAGATATGACAATAGTCACAATTATTCTGCAACTTTATTTGACCAAGTTATAAACTTATAAGATTTAATATAATGGACATATTGTGCAAGTGGATATATAAAATGGAAATTAGAAGAGGGTTCGCAGAAAACGGTGACTGACCACCACATTCCAAATTATTCAACTTAATAGTTATGACTTCATAAAATTAATCCTTTTTACCAACCCTATAGCCATCCAATTGAGAACGAACAAATAATATTCTTCTTATTTTATATTTAAAAAATGGGACAAGGAAATCGACATGTGGGGTTTTTGGTGATGATTGATGAGACTAAAAATGGTTGTCACATGGATAAAAATGGGTGTCAGATGGCAAAATTTGTTGACCAGTGGGGTTTTCAAACGAACATGAAACAGGTAAATATCGAACGTAAAACAATTGATTCAAATGATTTTATTATTGAATCAAAGTATTCGGTTTTTATGAGTAATTTTGTACAACTTTTGATTGCATGTAAACGAAAATACTATGCCCTATTTATACTTAGTATGAGGGGCGGTTATCTATTAACCATCGTGACCCTTCAATGTGTCTGCAGCTTTTCATGAACCAACATGTCGCTTGATCCTGTATTGTTTCATCTGAATGAAAGGTTACCAACGGTTATTAGGTTATAGATATCACGATTCTACCCTGATAAGTATACACATAAACCCCTCCTACTTTTACTAAGGACGAGATTAGCCTAACATTCACCCCCTAATCTCGTTCCTATTTCTTCAGTTCCTTCACGCCTAGCAGCTCTCTCATTTCTGCGAACTTGATCCTTGCTAATGCTTTAGTGAGTATGTCCGCCCTTTGTAAGTCTCCACTTATGTGCTCGACTTCGATCTGATTCTTTTCAACACATTCTCTGATAAAGTGATAACGTATATCAATGTGTTTGCTTCTTCCATGAAACACGGGGTTCTTCATAAGTGCTATTGCCGATTTGTTGTCGACTCTGATTGTAACCCTTTCTTCCTTCCAGCTTGTTAATGCATTCAATAATCTTTGTAGCCATAATGCTTGCCAAGCTGATGCTGTTGTTGCCATAAATTCTGACTCACATGATGATAATGCAACAGTAGGTTGTTTATGAGAACTCCAGCTTATTGGTGTGTTCCCAAAGTAAAATATGATCCCTGTTGTTCCTTTGCCTTCTTCTATGTTGATACCATAATTGCTGTCACTATATCCAAGTAGTTTGCATCCAGCTTTCTTGTAGTAAGTTATACCAAAATTTAAGGTGCCTTTGATATATCGTAGTACTTGTCTAATTGCCTTCATATGTTGTTCCCTTGGTTCTTGCATGAACTGGCTCAACAAGCCAACTGAGTAACTGAGATCTGGTCTTGTATGAAGTAAGTATCTTAAACATCCAATTAGACTTCTATATTCTGTAGCATCAACTAGTTCTCCTCTTTCTATCTTTATTAGCTTTGTTCCTGGATCCATGGGAATCTTGGTTTCGTTGCAATATTCCATTCTTGCTTCCTTAAGAATCTTGTAGGCATATCCTGACTGCTTTATTGAGATTCCACTCCCTGTTTGGGTAACCTCTATTCCCAAGTAGTAACCTAATAAGCTTAAGTCACTCATCTCAAACTTTTCTTCCATTTGCGACTTAAACTTTTGAAGGTCTTCCTTACTGCTTCCAGTAACTATTAGATCATCCACATAAACTCTAACAAGCAACATAGAGTCTTTTCTTATCCTTGTGTGGACTGCTTGTTCTAATGCGCATTTCTTGAAATTTAGTGATTTCAAAGTTTGATCTAACTTCATGTTCCATGCACGCGGAGCTTGCTTTAACCCATAAAGTGCTTTAACAAGTCTGTACACTTTATTTTCATTTCATGGTTTCTTAAAACCTTCTGGTTGTGTAACATAAACCTCTTCTTTAAGTTCGCCATGTAAAAATGCTGATTTTACATCTAGGTGGTGAACTTCTCATCCATAATAAGCTGATAATGTAGGAATTAATCTAATTGTCTCCATTCTTGCTACAGGAGCAAAGACTTCGTCATAGTCTATTCCATGCTCTTGTACGTATCCCTTAGCTACTAAACGAGCTTTATGTTTTATAATCTTCCCATCTGCATCTCGTTTAGTCTTGAATACCCATTTCAGACCAATAGCCTTCAGATTTTCTGGTAGGGTGGCTAGCTTCCATGCCTTGTTTTTATTGATTGAGTCAATTTCTATCTGCATTGCCTCAATCCACTTTTTTTCTTGTGCAGCTTCTTTTTAATTTCTAGGTTCTTCTTCTAGTAACAGTAATTCATCACTTTGCATTTCTCGTGCTCGATCATAAATTTCAGATAGGTTTCTGTATCCCTGAACTGGCGTATGATCAACCGGTCTTAATGAACTTGTTGTTGATGATGTATATCCAGTAGATTCTTCTGAATTAGGCTCATAGGTATATGGTGGAGGTGTTGGTGGATTGTCTATTGGTTGTTCAATCTCATCATCAAACATATTACCATGAGCGTTATTCTGCATGGGATTTGGTGCACTATCTTCATCATTTCTTTCTGAATCTTGAGTGCTAACTTCATCAATGATCTTTGAACTTGATGCTTGGCTTTCACTTATAACAAAGTCCCTCCATTCTGGTTCATTTGGATCAATATTATCCAAGTAACCTTTCGAGTCCAATCCTTCATCTTCCTTGAATTTTACATCTCTACTAACAATCATATTCTTAGTTACAGGATCAAATAATCAATAAGCCTTTGATCCTGGTTCATTTCCAAGGTAAACCAATTTCTTGCTTCTATCATCTAACTTCTTTAGATGTGGTTTGGTTACCTTTGCATAGGCTTTTCATCCAAAAACTCTAAGGTGTCTCATATTTGGTTTTCTACCCTTTAAGGCTTCGTAAGGTGTAGAATCCTTCAGAGCTTTTGTAGGTACTCTATTTAGACATATACTGCATGTCTGATAGCTTCAACCCAAAAATTTTGTGGCATATACATAGCCTTTAACATACTCCTTGTCGTGCTCATTACAGACCTATTCCTTCTCTCTACTATGCCATTATGTTGTGGAGAGTATGGTGCTGTAAGTTGTCTGAGTATGCCATTCTCTTTACAATAACGTGTGAATTCCCTTGATGTGATATCACCTCCTCTGTCTGTCTTAAAAGACTTTAATTTTTTCCCGACCTCATTTTCCACCTTTAAATTGAATTCCTTAAATGTCTCGAATGCTTCATCTTTTGAATTTAAGAAGTATACCCACATGAATCTAGTACAGTCATCTACTAGTAAAAACATGTACTTCTTTCCTGATTCTGTTTCTGGGGAAATAGGTCCACATAAATCTCCAAATACTAAGTTCAAAGGTCCTAATGACTTAGTGTTTGTTTGGTTGGGAAAAGGAGCTATACTGTGCTTTCCTAGTAAGCATGCATTGCATACTTGACTCTTGTGATTAATACTGGGTATCCTTTCCACTAATTTCTTTTGATTCATTTGTTTAATTGAATCTAAATTCAAATGACCCAACCTAGCATGCCAAAGCCATGCATGGTTTTCTAAATTAGCCAATAAACATGTGGAAAACTAGAAAGGGGGTTGAATAGTTTTACAGATTTAAACTTCGTTTTAAACTATTTAGATCGACTTATGTCAATATACTTAATGTGTGTGTTGGATGTTGATAGATAAGTAAATAAATAAGTAATGCAAAGATAAAGAGTAAGAAGCACAAAACCACAACGCGAGTATTTATAGTGGTTAGGCTACAAGGACACCTTCCTTGCCCTACTCCACACCCCGAGTCACCTACTCGAGAGTTCGTAATCATTAGACAACACAAACTCCTTGTGGCGGAGAAGCCTTCACAACATCGCCTACTCTTTATCCGGTACAAGGCTAGACACTGGGTTCTTCCACTAGGTAGAACCAAACCTAACACAATGTCACCTACACTTTATCCGGTACAAGGCTAGATACCGAGTTCCATTACAGAGGAGGAACTACTACCCAACACTATACAAATCCTATCCCTAAGGAGATCCACTCCTTATGACAACATCAACAAGGATATCAATATCCTTTGACCCAATATAAATATTTCTTGTACATCGACACACCATATCGAATGTACACCTTAGGCACCTTTCACTAATGCCTTTGACTCGACTTCTAGGCACCCTTCACTAATACCTTCAACACGTACTTACGGCACCTTTCACTAATGCCTTCAACACGGACTTTCGGCACCTTTCACTAATGCCTTCAATATGACTCTTCGACACTTTTCACTAATGTCTTCGTCTTGACCCTTTAGACATCTTTCACCTATGTCTTTTGTTACTACAAATAATCCGTAAAAACGTTTATTTATATTTTACGATCTTCTAATGTTTTGTCGATAACAAACGTAAAATCATTTTAAGGAAACAAATAAAATACGTAAATGGTTTGAGCTAATAGTTTTCTAACACACTTACATTTTCACATAAAACACTAAAACAAGTATAAGTGATTTTATGATTACATATGTACAACAACTAATATTTACATATTTGGGTAAAACATACACATAACTAGTATGTAGTATATTGGGTAATATAAATGGGTAGAAACCTAAGTATCATAACCCATTGACCAAATACATTGAATGTAATTGGGTACAACCCATATCCATGGAACTTGACCCATAACCCATTGCATGACATCATGCTTATGTCATATATGGATAATATCCATAACCCATGGTATTGACCCATACCCATTTGACTAGGTGCATTGCGCTCAAAAGATACATTTTATCTAGTAAAAGACCCATGGATCAACCCATAACCAATGACCCATGACCCATAACCAAAATACCCATGGGCAAAGAGGAGCGTCCCACGGATCCCTAGCTTTACGCTAGACGAATCCCTTGTGGGAGGGATCCGTGGGATCCGGGGAACAATAAGCTTTTTCTCTCTATAAAATTGAGCCATTTCTTCATTGTTTCTCACCCCTATCTAACATACTTTCTCCTTGAGTTAAAAACTCTCTAACCCCAGATCCAAGTGATCTATGTTTGTAGTTTTGTTTTTGTGTGATCCTCTAGGTTCCTCTTAAAGGCGAGATCACCACCTTAGAAGTCAAGCAAGCTCAAGTCCATGAGTTGAAATACTTCCTCATCATCAAGACTACTGAAGTCTTCTTGTTGATGGTTCTTTTCTTTCTTCTAAGAAGTGTAGTGTTGAAGACATTAGTGAAAGATGTCTTAAGTGTCAAGACGAAGACATTAGTGAAAAGTGTCGATTGTCCCTATTATAGGCATTAGTGAAGGGTGCCTAGAAGTCAAGTCACAAGACATTAGTGAAGGGTGTCTTGAAGATCTAGTTAAAGGCATTAGTGAAAGGTGCCTTAGATGTACATTCGATATGGTGTGTTTCGATGTACAAGATAGATTAGCATTGGATCCAAGGATATTGATATCCTTGATGATGTTGTAATAAGGAGTTGGTCTCCTTTAGGGTTAGTCGTTGGTGTAGTGTTGGGTAGTAGTTCCTCCATTGTAATGGAGCTCGGTATCTAGCCTAGTACAAGATAAAGGGTAGGCGACGTTGTGGTAGGTGTGGTTCACCTTGGTGTGAAAGAACCTGGTGGTTAGCCTAGTACTGGAAAAAGAGTAGGCAACGTTGTGAAGGTTTCTCCACCATAAGGAGTCAGTGTTGTGTAGTGATTACGAACTCTCGAGTAGGTGACTCGGGGAGTGGGGTAGGGCAAGGAAGGTGTCCTTGTAGCCGAACCACTATAAATACTCGCGTTGTGGTTTTGTGCTTCTTACTCTTATCTTTTCATTACATACTTCTATATGTTTGTTTATCAACATCTAACACACATCCAAATAGATTGACATAAGTTGATCTAAATATTTAAAAGGAAGTTTTTAATTGGTAAAACTATTCAACCCCCCTTCTAGTTTTCCACAATTCGCATCAGAGCTTCGTTACCAAGTTTCTTAAAGTATATTGTACTTTAAAAACTTGATACGATCCATGGTTAATTGAAAACTACAAAGAAAGTTTTTCATAAAAACAAACACCATGTCTTTTAAAACTCTTTGTTTGGATGTTGATTAGATGGCAACATTTTTATTATAATTTATTATTCATTTAATTACACTAATCCTTTTCGTCATATTGCTTAGTCAAAGCTCATACATACCAAGCCATAGGAATCGCTTGGTAACAAGAATATCTTCCCTAAGAAGGTATCTTAAGCACAAAGGAGCTGGAATTTTCTTCTTACATTTGTTGTGTCATTTGTAAAGAGATTCCTAAGTGCATTTGAGGTATGACTTTCTACTTATCTCTAAATGAAATTAGCTTGACAAATAAGTATGGTTACCTAGGTATTTATTTGATTATCCTTTGCGCATATACATGTTTTACATGTAGCTTCATTAGGAAGTTTTTTTTTCTCACATACGTGTTACTTTTTTGTCTAAAGTTGTGGTATATAAAACTTGTGTCTTGTTTAACTTAATCCAAAAATCATATCTTTCTAATAATAAAACAAAACACAAATCTCAAAAATTCCTCCTTCCCCATAAATAAACCATCCGTCGACCACTCTATCAAATCCCCACTTTTTCAAATCTTCCACTTTCAAAAATTAACTCTCATTCAAAACTCCATCATCCTCTTCATCTCATCTCATCTCAAACCGAAACCAAGAAGGTTCGTCATCAACATGGTTTACATCGCCCTCGCCTTAAAACTCATCGCTCTTGTGTTCCCTATGATGAAATTCACATACGGAGACATATACTTTGTGTTGTTAATCTACATTAGGGTTATATACCCAATCCTTTGTATCATTCTTAGCATTGAAATGAAATATTATTAATAGTCTAGTTTATCTAGGTTATTATTATCATAATGTGTTTGCCATTTATTTTGATTTATATCTTTCGTATTCTTTCGTGATACATTAGAAACCATGAATGCATCCTAAAAGAAATTGTAGGCTAAAACACATATCTTGGTATAAAACTATTAAAACTTATGTTTTTATCAAAAGTTTGCTTCTGTCACCACAGATCCACGGATCCCGGCAAGTATACTAGCCGGATCCCTTATAGAAGGGAATCGTCCTTCTGGATAACAGATTTTTTCATGCAAAATAAAAACCACTTTCTTCCTAAAAGAAATATTCTACTAGCATGTCAAACATTAAGTTAGATAAATGTCATTGTTAATAAACATCCTGTAAAAACGTTAGGTAATCATTGCTTTACACGTAATACGTCACATCCTATTAACTTGTCTTTTCTATAGGTTTCGCTATGTCGCATGAATATGAGTTTGATTTTTCACTCACTAGCATCTACACTCCTAACATCTCCCTTGAGCCCAACACACCTGGCAATCATGTCCGTGGGTTCAATAATCTCGAAAACCGTCACTTCCACGAAGGACGTATTGTAGATACCTCTCTACAATTCGAAGAAGGTATCAATACCTCCTTCCGAACCATAGGATTGGAATGTCTTCTCGAAATTAACGAGAAAATATGTCCAAGGTTTGTATTGGAATTCTTCCGTCAAGTCGAACTCGTTCGTAACGAGGATCATTCTCTATCTCTTTGGTTTTGGATCAAAAACCAAAAGTTTGTTTTAACCCTTGGGCAATTTGCTCAAATTCTCCGAATTCCAAATCATGGACAATGTGCCTTCACCGAAGATTGGTCTCTTGATTCTCTCTTCAACTTTCGTGAAGAAAATAGTCCATATTGTTCACACATACCCTCTCCAGAGGATTTGAATCGCATAATATGCAAACCTCGACCATATTACTCCGATCCAAACATTATCCTTACACGGGACATTTGAGAAGAGTACAAACCTCTTGCACTCATCCTACGTGAAAATGTTTGGAGTCTTAGGGGAACTCGAGAAATCCTTCCCGCTTGTTGTGCTCACATAATGTATTGTTTGCTAACACAACAACCATACAATCTCGCCTACTTCTTCGCAAGGCGAATTGTAAATCTTCAAGGCTCCAAGAACAAACTCATCCCTTATGGAATGTTCTTGACGCGCCTTTATCATAACATCATGTACTTCCACCCTCAATTTCCAAGTCCGTTGTACGTACTTGTGAACAAGATGATGGAACCGCTAAACACATCTCTCATGAAGTCTTTCTTCATTCCTGAATCCACCAACACTCATCAACCATTTGATGATCCTTCTAGCGAAAACGCTCAAGGAACTTAGTAGTCTTTCAAATAGGGTCAATCCTTTGTACTCATGCTTTATCAATGTAATCCAATTTCCTTCAAGAAATAAAACATCTTACATTTGATATCTTAGTGTTAGAACCTCTCAAACTAACCTTGAAATATGATGCATTGTCAAAGTCATTGCATACCTTTTGTAAAGGTTCTGCTTAGCAGATAGACGGATCCCAAAGGTTGTGCTAGACAGATCCCTACTCTTAGGGAACTGTGGGATCCGGCAAACAGAAAATGCAATTGCAATCATTGTATTTCAAAAATGTCTCTAGAACACTTCACACTAAGCTAGACATAGTACCTTACGAAAATTTAAGTTCTTATCAAAATTGAGTAGATTTTCCTTACTCATAACACACTTAGATCACACTAGAAACACCCGTAGATCTATCATCTCATCAAAACTCATTACTCTTCCGCTCTTATAAATCATACATGATTTCTCATTTCTAGCTTTAGAAATCCTTCAAGTATGGCAAAAGTGATCATAATCATCCTTACCTCAAAATTGGTCAAAATTGATCAAATTCTAGTTTCTTCTCATCTTAAAGCCTTTAGGATATTCACCATAACATTATCCTAAGTCACTATCTGATCTCTAGGATCATTTAGCTCCATTTGACACTCACATCTTTAGTGTCATCCTTGTTCATTCATTGGTACTCATGAAAGTTCCAATTTCTTCCATAAAAGGTAATCATTAGCTACATCACTCATTACCCTTAAGTATTTAAGTAACTCTTCATTTAAGACACTTAGATAAACTGAAACACTCAAGAATAAATAGGCATTAGACCCTACAAACATCATTGTTATCCTTTCTTAGCTTCTGATAGACGGATCCCTAGGATTAGCCTAGGCGGATCCCTAGTTGGAGGGAACCGTGGGATCCGTATGACAGAAACACACCAACTCTAGCTAAAACAATCATTTCAAGCTCATCTTTCTAACTTAAACACTCCATCTCATCTTAAATGAGTTCCTAGATCAGTACAACTCTGAAGTTGACCCTTGTGCATGTTAATCATCACATTCCAATGAATTTTAGTAGCTTAAGTCTTGAATGCACTTGCCAAATCCTTTGCTTTATAAACCACATTTTAGGACTTCTTAAGTCATCATCTTCATCCTCATTTTTCAGCACTTAGAAACCTTTACAAAACTTCTTATCATCTCATCATGAGGAAAACTCCAAGTAGCAACTTATCCACCAAAGAACCACCCAAGAAAATTGCTCGTGTTATACACGAAATCTCTTCAACTGAATCATCTCCGGTCAAATCCACAAATGCAAGGATTTCTCCTCCACCAATCAAACCAATTCCTAAAAGGATAGTACCCCAAAACTACCTATGCCAAACACCACCATACCTCCTAGGCCAAACAATCCCATCTCCACTAAACCATCACCATTGGTTCCTAGAGCTATCTCATTCACAACTCCACTATCATCACCACACCTCTACAATTTAGAGGATATGCCTCCTAGGCCTTCTCATCCTCCTCCACCGGCAACATTTTCCTCATTAGGAGGAATAATGGTACAAAATCAAGGTGTTGAGTCAACACTAGCTCCGGCTTCTTTTTGCCGTCACCATCATGTAATCCCATTTGGATTATGAGAAATTATCAAAGTCAACTACCCAACCATATGGAAGTTGACACTTCTATACCACCACCATCACTCTTGGTCGAGCCATCTTCAAATGCGCCTCCACCAATCCCTCCGTCGTTTGAGGCTCCAGAACCCGCTTCACTTGATCCTTCGCATCAAGCAATTTCATTTCTTCCACCACCACTACCTAGCCATGACAAAGATTGTTATCATTGTCAACATGTTGAAAGTTTGATACATGAAGTACGAGAATATCAACGTTTCATGTTCTATCACCTCCTCGAACGTTTCGACGAGATTAAACCTAAACAAACTTGAGCTAGAGGATTTTTAGTGGTGTCCAAGTATCAAGCATTACTTAGATAAATCTAGTAATTTCAAGTCATGTATCGTTCATTTTCTTAGTTTTTAGAGTCATGTATATCATATCTCTAGTTTTATTAAATAAAATTACATGCTACTTGCTATATTTCTGAGCATATGATTATATTGTATAATTCATATCTCACTTTTGATGGTAACATTATTTGTTATATCACCATTGCTGAAATTAGTCATCAGCCAGACGGATCCCTTAAATTTGCCTAGACGGATCCTTACAAGGAGGGAACCGTGGGATCTGTGAGACAGGAAACTATTTTTCTACTAACTTGAGTCATATTTGCAAGAAATTATGCATTATACTTGTTTTCTAACCTTTGTTTTGTAGTTATTCAATTTACACTTGAAGACTTTGACACTCTAAAGCTAGGGGAGCTTTATGTCAAAGCAATACATTGCAAAATTACTTGCAATATTAGGATTACATTTCATGACATCCCTTTGCAAAGTTGCAATAATCAAGGGGGAACATATTCGTCGCATAGACGAAATCTTTTGCAAAACTAAGTTGCAAATGAACTAGCTTAGTATTATTTTTCTTGACGCCCTCACATAGGGATGGACTCGTCAAGGGGGAGTTAAGAAGAGATCATTTCCCGTTATTTGCTCTCTAATTTTTTCTTCTTTTCTATTTTTTCACATGTTTTTCTTTAACTAATGTGTTAGTCTCCTTTCGGAGCTCTTTTTGTTTCGACAAAAAGGGGGAGAAGAAAGTGAAAACTACAAATTCAAACTTTTACGAATTTTAGCTGTTCCTTAAAATAATTTTATGTTTTGTCATCAACAAAAAGGGAGAGATTGTTAATACAAAAAAGCCGTAAAAACGTTTATTTATATTTTACGATCTTCTAATGTTTTGTTGATAACAAACGTAAAATTATTTTAAGGAAACAAATAAAATACATAAATGGTTTGAGCTAATAGTTTTCTAACACACTTACATTTTCACATAAAACACTAAAACAAGTATAAGTGATTTTATGATTATATATGTACAACAACTAGTGTTTACATATTTGGGTAAAACATACACATAACTAGTATGTAGTATATTGGGTAATATAAATGGGTAGAAACCTAAGTATCATAACTCATTGACCAAATACATTGAATGTAATTGGGTACAACCCATATCCATGGAACTTGACCCATAACCCATTGCATGACATCATGCTTATGTCATATATGGATAATATCCATAACCCATGGTATTGACCCATACCAATTTGACTAGGTGCATTGCACTCAAAAGATACATTTTATCTAGTAAAAGACCCATGGATCAACCCATAACCCATGACCCATGACCCATAACCAAAATACCCATGGACAAAGAGGAGCGTCCCACGGATCCCTAGCTTTACGCTAGACGGATCCCTTGTGGGAGGGATCCGTGGGATCCGGGGAACAGTAAGCTTTTTCTCTCTATAAATAGTGAGCCATTTCTTCATTGTTTCTCACCCCTTTCTAACATACTTTCTCCTTGAGTTAAAACTCTCTAACCCCAGATCCAAGTGATCTATGTTCGTAGTTTTGTTTTTGTGTGATCCTCTAGGTTCCTCTTAAAGGCGAGATCACCACCTTTGAAGTCAAGCAAGCTCAAGTCCATGAGTTGCCATACTTCCTCATCATCAAGACTACTGAAGTCTTCTTGTTGATGGTTCTTTTCTTTCTTCTAAGAAGTGTAGTGTTGAATACATTAGTGAAAGATGTCTTAAGTGTCAAGACGAAGACATTAGTGAAAGGTGTCGATCGTCCGTATTGTAGGCATTAGTGAAGGGTGCCTAGAAGTCTAATCACAAGACATTAGTGAAGCGTGTCTTGAAGATCTAGTTAAAGGCATTAGTGAAAGGTGCCTTAGATGTACATTCGATATGGTGAGTTTCGATGTACAAGATAGATTAGCATTGGATCTAAGGATATTGATATCCTTGATGATGTTGTAATAAGTAGTTGGTCTCCTTTTGGGTTAGTCGTTGGTGTAGTGTTGGGTAGTAGTTCCTCCATTGTAATGGAACTCGGTATCTAGCCTAGTACCGGATAAAGGGTAGGCGACGTTGTGGTAGGTGTGGTTCACCTTGGTGTGAAAGAACCCGGTGGTTAGCCTAGTACCAGAAAAAGACTAGGCAACGTTGTGAAGGTTTCTCCACCATAAGGAGTCGGTGTTGTGTAGTGATTACGAACTCTCGAGTAGGTGACTCAGGGAGTGGGGTAGGGCAAGGAAGGTGTCCTTGTAGCCGAACCACTATAAATACTCGCGTTGTGGTTTTGTGCTTTTTACTCTTATCTTTTCATTACATACTTCTATATGTTTGTTTATCAACATCCAACACATATCCAAATAGATTGACATAAGTTGATCTAAATATTTAAAAGGAAGTTTTTAATTGGTAAAACTATTCAACCCCCCCCCCTTCTAGTTTTCCACATCTTTGACACTACACTTCTAATGAGAAAGAAAAGAACTATTAACAAGATACCATTAGTAGTCTTGATGATGATGAAGCTAGGCAACCCATGGACTTAAAGAGGAACCTAGAGAATCACACAAACACAAAACTACATAGAGAGATCACTTGGATATGCGGTTAGAGAGTTTACAAAACAAAGAGAAAATATGTGTGAAAGGGGTGGTTTACAATGAAGAAATGGCTCACTATTTATAGACAAAATATTGCTACTGTTCCATAGATCCCACAGATCCCTTACTTGAGGGATCCGTCCAGTGTAAACTAGGGGAACCGTGGGACGCTCCTCTTTGCCCATGGGTTTTGGGTCATGGGTCTTGGGTTATGGGTCATGGGTCCTAGACTTTGGATCATGGGTATCCAAGTAGATACAATGTATCTAGAAAATGCAATGCATCTAGTCCATGGGTTATGGGTTAGCTCCATGGGTCATGGATAATACCCATTATGACTTATGCATGATGTCATGCAATGGGTTATGGGTTATGCTCCATGTGTATGGGTTATGGACTTTTGGTTTTACCCAACTACATTCAATGTATTTAGTCAATAGGTCAAATACTTAAACTTCTACCCATTATATTACCCATTATAATACATACTAAGTATGTATATATCTACCCAATATGTAAACACCAGTTGTTGTACATATGTGTTACTAAATCATGAAAGCACTATTACTTGTTTAGTGTTTTCTGTGAAAATCATTTACGTATTTTATTTGTTTCATTAAAATGATTTTACGTTTGTTATCGACAAAACATTAGAAGATCGTAAAATATAAATAAACGTTTTTACGGCTTATTTGTATTAACAATCTCCCCCTTTTTGTTGATGACAAAACATATGATTATTTTAAGGAAAATACTAAAATTCGTAAAAGTTTGAATTGGAGTTTTTACTCTCTTCTCCCCCTTTTTGTCGAAACAAAAAGATCTTCGAAAAGAAACTAACACATTGTTTTAACAAAAACATGTGAAAGAAAAAGAATGAAAAATAGAGAGTAAGTGAGGAGAAGTATTCTCCACTTAGCTCCCCCTTAACTAGTCCATCCCTTTGTGAGGGCGTCAAAACTCCCCCTAGCTTAGGGTGTCAAAGTCTTCAAGTGTATATTGAAAATCTACAAAACAAAGGTTAGAAAACAAGTATATAATGCATAATTTCCTGCAAATAAGACTCAAGTTAGTAGTAAACAAGTCTTCTGTTGCACGGATCCCACGGTTCCCTCTTTGGAGGGATCCGTCTAGGCAAAATTGAGGGATCCGTATGTCTGTAAGCATAAGACAGCAATGGTGATGTAACAAGTGATGTTAACATAAAAATGAGATATGTATCAAGTCAGCAAACATATTCTCAAGACAATATGGCAAATAACATGTAATTTCATTCAATAAAACATATGAGAGATGATCTACAAATCTCTAAAACTAAGATAATGATGATTTAAACATGAAGTATGATTCCTAAACTATCTAAGTTAAGCTTAAGACTAGAACACCACTTGAATCCTTAAGCTCAAGGTTGTTTGGGTTTGTTGATCTCGTCGAAACGTTCGAGGAGGTGATAAATCATGAAACGTTGATCTTCACGTACTTCATGTATTAAGCTTTCAACATGTTGACAATGATAACAATCTTTGTCATGGCTCGGAAATGGTGGTGGTAGAAAGGAAATGACTTGAGATGGAAGGTTTGGTTGAGATTCCACAAAAGAAGAAGGAATATGTGGAGGTATATTTGGAGGTGATTCAACCAAAGGTGGTGGTGGTGGAATATGTGATAAGGATGGTGGTAGAGAGGTATCTACTTCTAGGGGTGAGCGCGGTTCCAGAACCGCACGGAACCGAACCGGAACCGCAAGAACCGAGAACCGAAAAACGGATGGCCAAGGAACCGAGAACCGGACCGAGTAATATATCTCGGTTCCGGTTCGGTTCCTTGCGGGTCTAACCGATTGGAACCGAGTTTTTTCTTAAGCCTAGATATCCAACGTTTGTTTCCTTTCAAGTTGATCAAAGCTATCAATCTTTTTTAGTTTTTTTATTACAGAACTGATCGAGCATTTATTTTCATGAAACTTAGTTTCATGCTTAATAAATATATAGCTTAGAACACAATTGATCGAGCAAGCCTAAAATGTTTCACTTTAACATTTAAACTACTTGTATATACGAAGTAAAGTTTGAAACTTAGTTGCATATTCTAGAGGATGAAATGAAATAATATGCAATACACATTCAAAGCTACATACTTATATACCAAAATTAGCAGTACTGTGCATAGCGTATGAAATGTAAATGTACTTTTTTCTTTTTTCTTTTTTTTTAACATGTAATGTAGAGTATTTGTTCAACACAAAGAAAAAGGACAGAAAACACTAAAATAGTATGAAAATGAAAGTATGGCGCTCATAATAAACTGGGTACGTAACACATAAGTATAAACTTATAACACTCTAGAAAAAATAAATTCCGTTTCATATCTAATTTCTCAGTTGACAATAGTCTTTGGGCTTTTTATGTTTTTGTACAATATGGCCCAAGTCAAGTCTTTGTGCTTGAATCTCATTCGTGGCACGCTAACACACATCCTTTAGATCACATTATAACTTATAGGTCGGTTCTTCGGTTCCGGAACCGATAACCGCGGAACCGAACCGAGAACCGAAATTCGCAATATTGAAGAACCGAGAACCGAACCGCGGGTCTAAAATTCGGTTCGGGTTGGGTCGGTTCAGGTTCGGTTCTCGGTTCCGGTTCGGTTCTCGGTCCTTTTGCTCACCCCTATCTACTTCCATGTGATCGGGTAGTTGACTTTGATGCATCCTCATAATCCAAAAGGGAATATTTGAGGGTGACGGAGAAAAAGATGTCGGGGCTAGTGTTGGTTCAACACCTTGATTTTGTTGCGCTATTCTTTCTATTGAGAATGTTGGCAATGGTGGAGGATGAGATGGCCTAGGAGGCAAGTCCTCTAGATTGTAGAGGTGTGGTGATGAGAGTGGAGTGGTGAATGATATGGCTCTAGGCACTAAGGGTGATGGTTTAGTGGAAGAGTAGTGATAGGCATGCCTAAATATTATGCCTAATTTTATGCCTAACTAGGATCTTGAAACACATGTCAAGATCAATGGTATGTAATAGGAGAGAGAGGTAGTTCAATTCATGTGTCACTCATTTAATGGGTTAGGCTAATCTTTATGCGTATATTTTAGGCATATCAATCATTTTCCTTAGTAGAAATAGGAGTGTTTGGTTTAGGGGGGTATAGTGGTGTTTGGCATTGGTAGTTTTGTGGGAACAATCCTTTTGGGGATTGGTTTGATAGGTGGAGGGGAGATCTTAGCATGTGTGGATTTAACGGGAGATGATTCGGTTGAAGAAATTTTGTGAACAACACGAGCAAGTTTCTTGGGTGGTCCTTTGGTGGATGAGTTACCACTAGGAGCTTTCCTCATGATGAGATTAAAATAGTGTTGTATAGGTTTCTAAATGCTGAGAATGAGGATTTAGATGATGACTTTAGGAGTCTTTAATAAGATGGTTTATAAGGAAAAGGATTTGGCAAGTGCATTCAAGACTTAAGCCACTAAGATCCTTTGGAATGTGATGATTTTGCATGCACAAGAGTCAACTTCAGAGTTACACTGATCTAGGAGTTTAATTAAAATGAGATTGAGTGTTCAAGTTAGCAAGGAGAGCTTGGAATGATTGTTTTAGCTAGAGTTTAGCTGAATCTGTCACCCGGATCCCACGGTTCAATCCAATGAGGGATCCGTCTAGGCTAATCCTAGGGATCCGACTCTCAACAGTTAAGAAAGGAGAAAAATGATGTTTGTAAGGTCTAATACCTATAACTCTTGAGTGTTTCAGTCTTCCTAAGTTTCTTAAATGAAATGGTACTTAAATGATCAAGGGCAATGAGTGATGGTAGCTAATGATTGCCTTTTATGGAAGAAAATGGAACTTTATGAGTACCAATGAATGACCAAAGATGACACTAGAAAATTTGAGAGTGTTAAGTGGAGCTAAATGATCCTAGAGACCAGATAGTAACTTAAGATAATTTTGGAAAATACCTTAAAAGTTATAAGAAATGAAAAACTAGTATTTGACCCATTTTGAGGTAGAGATGACTAAAATCAATTTGCTAAAATTGAGATATTTATAAAACTAGATGTGTTGAAATGTGAGAGATGATGTGTGAGTATAGGAGCGAAAGAATGATAAGTTTTGGTGAAATGATAAATCGAAAAGCACCTTGAGTGTGATCCTAAATGAGCTATGAATGAGTGTGAAGCTTACTGAGCTTTGAGGAAGACTTAAGTGGTCCTAAGGCATTATGTTTAGCTAGTGTGAAGTAGTCTAAGGACATGATTTGATGTATAAAGTCAGCAACTGCATTTCTGTTTGCCCAGATCCCACGGTTCCCTAAGTGGAGGGATCCGTCAAGTACAAAGTGAGGGATCCGTCTCCTGCTAAACAGTACCTTCACAAAAGGTATGCAAAAGTTGCACAAGGTATCGTATTACAAAGCTAGTGTTTTCTAAGAGGTTTGAACAACTATATAAACGAGACATCAAACGTTAAATGTTTTATTTCATGAGAAAAATCACATTACAATGATGAAAGATGAAATCTAAGGATTGAGCCTATTTGGAAAGGAAACTAGGTTTCTTGAGCGTTTTCGCTAGATGGATCGTGAAATGGATGATGAGTATTTTCCGATGCAGGGATGAAGAAAGACTTCATGAGAGATATGTTTAGAGGTTCCATCATCTTATTCACGAGTTCGTACAACGGACTTCAAAATTGAGGGTGGAAGTACATGATATGATGATAAAGGCGTGTCAGGAACATTCCATAAGGGATTAGTTTGTTCTTGTTGCCTTGAAGGTTTACAATTCGCCTTGCGAAGAAATAGGCGAGATTGTATGGTTGTTGTGTTAGCAAACAATACATTATGTGAGCACAACAAGCGGGAAGGATTTCTCGATTTCCCCTAAGACTCCAAACATTTTCACGTAGGATGACTGCGAGAGGTTTAAACTCATCTCGGATATCACGTGTATATATTATGTTTGGATCAGAGTAATAGGGTCGAGGTTGGCATAACATGCGAGTCAAGTCTTGAGGGGAAGGTATGTGTGAACAATATGGACTATTTTCTTCACGGTGGTTGAAGAGAGAATCAAGAGACCAATCTTCAGTGAAGGCACATTGTCCATGATTTGGAATTTGGAGAATGTGAGCAAATTGCCCAAGAGTTAAAACAAATTTTTGGTTTTTGATCCAAAACCAAAGAGATAAAGATCGATCCTCGTTACGAACGAGTTCAACTTGACGGAAGAATTCTAATACAAACGATGGACAGATTTTCTCGTTAATTCCGAGAAGGCCTTCTAGTCCTATGGTTCGGAAAGAAGTATTGATGCCTTCTTCGTATAGTAGAGGTGCGTCGACAATACTTCCTTCATGGAAGTAACGAATTTCGAGATTATTGAACCTATGGACATGATTGCCGGGTGTGTTGGGCTCAAGAGAAATGTTAGGAATGTAGACATGAGTGAGTGAAAAGTCGAATTCATACTCATGAGACATGACGAGACCTATGGAAGTGAAAAGTTAATATGATGAGACGCATTAAAGCAAAAAAGATGATCACCTAACGTTTTTACTAGATTTTTATTAACAATGACAATTAACTCATTTGGTACTTAACATTCTAGTGGGATTTTTCTTTTTAAGATGAAAGCTGTTTTTATGTTGCATGAGAATCTATCTCCCAGTTCCACGGTTCTCACGGTTCCCTTCCAAGAGGGATCTGGCTAGTTGAACTATAGAGATCCGTGAATCTGTAGTGACAGAAAAAAGATTTTGACGAAAAATAGATTTTTGCATCTTATAGGTTTATAAAAAGAAATTTATTTTAGCCAATATTTACTTAGTTAAGCATGCATTGTAGGTTTCTAAGATATCTCAAGGCCAAATGTACGAAGGAAAAAAATTAGAAGAAATGAAAAACACATTATGAAAAATAAATTAGATAAACTAAAACATTAGTAATATTTCATTTAAATGCTAAGAAAGATACAAAGGATTGGATATATAACACCAATGTAGATTAACAACACAAAGTACATGTCTCTATGAGAAAACTTGATCATCGGGTACACGAGAGCGATGAGTGTCAAGACGATGATCACGAAGGCGATGTAAACCATGATGATGAAGTTCTTCCTTGGTTTTGATTTGAGATGAGATGAGAAGGAAGATGGAGTTTGAATGAGAGGTAATTTTTTGACAGTGGAAGATTTGAAAAATGAGGGTTTGGTGGAGTTGACGATCGGAGGAGGTATTTATGAGGAAGGAGGAATTTTTGAGATTTGTGTTTTGTTTTATTATTAGAAAGATTTGATTTTTGGATTAAGTAAAATAAGACACATGTTTATAAACCTAGACTATACACGGAAGAGTAACACGTATGCAAGAAAAGTTTCCTAACGAAGCTACGTGTATTATATGAGTATGTGAAAAATAATCATATAATTTCCTATGTAAGCATATTTAGTCTTAAGCTAATGTTATTTAGAGATAAGTAGGAAGTCATACCTCTAATGCAATTATTCTTTCTTTTGACATGAAAAATATCAATAGACAACTCTGGTTCCTTCGTGATTAAGATACCTTCTTAGGGAAGGTAATCTTGTTACCAAGCAATTCCTATGGCTTGATAAACATGAGCTTTAACTAAGAAAAATGACAAGGAAGGTTAGTGCAATTTAGTAAGATAAAATAAGAGAGAAAAAAAATATTGTTGTCATCTAATCAACATCCTACAAAAGTGTTTTTAAGACATGGTGTTTATTTTTGTAAAAGACCTTCTTTGTAGTTTTCAATTATACACGGATCGTATCAAGTTTTTAAAGTACAACATACTCTAAGAAACTTGGTAACGAAGCTCTGATGCCAATTGTGGAAAACTAGAAGGGGGGTTGAATAGTTTTACCGATTAAAACATCGTTTTAAACTATTTAGATCGACTTATGTCAATCTATTTAATGTGTGTGTTGGATGTTGATAGATAAAGAGTAATGCAAAGATAAAGAGTAAGAAGCACAAAACCACGACGCGAGTATTTATTGTGGTTCGGATACAAGGACACCTTCCTTGCCCTACTCCACTCCCTGAGTCATCTACTCGAGAGTTCGTAATCACTACACAACACAAAATCCTTGTGGCGGAGAAGCCTTCACAACGTCGCCTACTCTTTATCCGGTACAAGGCTAGACACCGGGTTCTTCCACGAGGTAGAACCAAACCTAACACAACGTCGCCTACACTTTATCCGGTACAAGGCTAGATACCAAGTTCCATTACAAAGGAGGAACTACGACCCAATAGTACACAAATCCTATCCCTAAGGAGATCCACTCCTTATGACAACATCAACAAGGATATCAATATCCTTTGACCCAATATAAATCTATCTTGTACACTGACACACCATATCGAATGTACACCTTAGGCACCTTTCACTAATGCCTTTGACTCGACTTCTCGGCACCCTTCACTAATGCCTTTTGACTTGACTTCTAGGCACCCTTCACTAATGCTTTCAACACGTACTTTCGGCACCTTTCACTAATGCCTTCAACACGGACTTTCGGCACCTTTCACTAATGCCTTCAATATGACCCTTCGACAATTTTCACTAATGTCTTTGTCTTGACCCTTTAGACATCTTTCACCTATGTCTCTGACACTACACTTCTAATGAGAAAGAAAAGAACTATCAACAAGATACCATTAGTAGTCTTTATGATGACGAAGCTAGGTAACCCATGGACTTGAGCTTGCTCGACTTCAAGAGGTAGTGATCTCGCCTTTAAGAGGAACCTAGAGAATCACACAAACACAAAACTACATAGAGAGATCACTTGGATATGTGGTTAGAGAGTTTACAACACAAAGAGAAAATATGTGTGAAAGGGGTGGTTTACAATGAAGAAATGGCTCACTATTTATAGACAAAATATTGCTACTGTTCCACGGATCCCTTACTTGAGGGATCCGTCCAGTGTAAACTGGGGCAACCGTGGGACGCTCCTCTTTGCCCATGAGTTTTGGGTCATGGGTCATGGGTCCTAGACTTTAGACCATGGGTATCCAAGTACATATAATGTATCTAGAAAATACAATGCATCTAGTCAATGGGTTATGGGTTAGCTCCATGGGTCATGGATAATACCATTATGACTTATGCATGATGTCATGCAATGGGTTATAAGTTATGCTCCATGGGTATGGGTTATGGAATTTGGGTTTTACCCAATGATGCAGGTTTTACTGACCAGGTCTTAATATTTATAGTGTCTGGCTATACCCATGGTCTACCCTAATGCACTAATGGGCAGTGTACCCGGTCGTGTGTAGTGTAGTAAATGGTAAAGCCGAGGTCGTCCCAAGAGCTATGTGTGTCAGATAATTACTAAGTCTAATTGTCACAGAATATAAATGGATTGATAGGGTTTTAATTAATTAAACTACTAATGCAGAATATAAAAGCAAATAAATGGTAGAAGGGAAATCAATAGAGGACTCAGAGTTTCTTCAATGCTTTGAACAATTTCATCCTGTTTCTGCTTACAGTGATCAACACTATCTTTACGATTGTCAGTAATAGGCTTAGAGTGTAGAGTGGGGTTTATTGATTGAACATTATTAGAAATATCAGTTTTGGTTTTAAATGCTCGTTCATACTAAAAGTTATTCGTTCCTTCTCGGTTCCCAAGGAAATTTGTTTTTCAAAAACCATAATTTGAGCTCTACAGGTGGCCAGAAAAGGTCTTCCAACAATCAAGTTGTAAGCCTCCTGCTTTCCCATGTCAATAACTACAAAATCGGTGGGGAAGAAAAATTTTCCAATTTTCAAAAGCACATTGTTCACAATCCCCCTCGGTACAGCCTTAGAGGAGTCTGCCATTTCAATCATAATAGTTGTTTCTTTTAAATTGGTAAGTTTGATTTTTTCGAATAAAGTAGTTGAGATAAGGTTAACCCCAGCCCCTAAATCAGCTAATGCGGGAATCTTAATATTACCAATAGTGCAAGGGAGAAGAAAACTTTCCTGGTACTGCAGCTTCTCAGGAAGTTGGCTAGGTAGGAACTCGTCGTCTTCAGCTTTATCATCCTCTCTTAGGTAGTTAATCACAGAGAGATCATTAGTGATAGAGGATGTGCATTGCTCCTTTTTTGCTTTATCCTGCGCAAATATGGCTTTGCAGGAAGTGGCTTTAGCATTACTTGTTGCGAGGTTCTTAGCTAATTGTTCAATTTGTGTCTCGAGGTTCTTAATTGCAGCATCTTGGTTACGTAGGTTCATATTGGTGTCCTCCTTAACTTTGGTCATCCATTCCTTGAGCCTATCTTCCTTTTTGTCGATTCTTCAATGTGTCGGTGCATTATTTCATCAAGACTTGGTTTAGGAATATTATTGTTGATTTTGTGTAGAACCAGGGGATTTTTCACGGTACCTAGGTCCGTAATTATTGTAGCTTTTGAAAGGGAATTCTTTTCCATAGTTTACTTCACCGATCCTTTTAACTTCTTCATTGGAGGAACAATTTTTTGAAGGATGACCCCCATCTCGTTCCAGTTGAATGGAATGCACATTTTCCTTGAGCTTCTTCATTTCTCTTCCAAGGTTCTCTAATTTGTTGTTTATTGCTGCAAGGCCCTCAATATCATTATTTTTACTACGGTTGCTTCCCCCATTGTGCCATTTGTGAGAGTGGTCTGCCATTTTTTGAATAGTTTCTAAAGCCATGGTGGGTGTCATACTAGGAATTGGCCCTTGAGAATCAATCATTTGTCTTGAAGAGATGTTCAGTCCCTTGTAAAACACGTTCACTTTTTTTTGGCTGTTAAGATCGTGAGTAGGGCACTTGTATAACAATTCGTTGTATCTTTCCCAAGCTTGGTACAATGTTTCATCTCCCTCTTGCTTGAAGTTTTGAATTTCTTCCATTTGCTTGGCCGTCTTTGATGGAGGACAATATCTCTGAATGAAATATTTTTTTAAGATAGGCCAAGTGTTGACAGTCCCTGCAGGTAATCGATCGACCTATCTTTTTGCAGCCCCCGTAAGAGAAATAGGGAATACTCGTAGCATTATAGCATCGTGTGAGACTCTGGGAATTTTGAATAGGCTGACAATGTATTCGACGTTGTCTACATGTTCATGGGTATCATCGGCGATGCTTCCAGAGAAGGGGTTAGTACTTAATTCCTCATGAATTGAGGTTTGATTTCGAATTGAGCATCTTCTGCAATGGCTGGCCTTACAATCTCTGGCCCTTGTTCTTCTTCTCTAAATCAATGCCAAATATTCCTCTAGAGTGAGATTATCGATGTTAATGGCTTCCATGGTACCTGAAAACTTGAAATATGATTGTGAGAAAGATTTAAAAATGAAATGAAAGACTTAATATTAATCCTAATATAGCTCCCCGACAGCGGCGCCAAAAACTTGATGTAGGTTTTCTTGACGGTCTTAATATTTATAGTGTCTCGCTATACCTATGGTCTACCCTAATGCACTAACGGGCAGTGTTCCCGGTCGTGTGTAGTGTAGCAAATGGTAAAGCCGAGGTCGTCCCAAGAGCTATGTGTGTCGGATAATTACTAAGTCTAATTGTCACAGAATATAAATGGTTTGATAGGGTTTTAATTAATTAAACTACTAATGCAGAATATGAAAGCAAATAAATGGTAGAAGGAAATCAATAGAGGAATAGTGGTGCTAACCTAGTTAATCCTCCTAACTAGTAATGTTTACGTCTACCTACTTCCAATTACTTCAGGTGGGGTCAAATTCGAGAGGACAGCATTTGGTCAATTCGCCCTAACCTATCAGCAAAGATGCCACCACAGGAGAAATCAGGCGCTCGTCATAAGTCCTGTTGTTCCTGGTCCCCTAAGCCGAGTCATTAAGTACCGCTACATGCTAGATTCTAAATAGTGAGTGCCCGGCCGTTAGGAACTTAGACACTACACCCCCCAATTCTTAAGTTCATCCAAACGATAGGTGATCAGTTGGTCAAATCGCACAAGTAGAAAGGGTCGTCAGTTGGTCATATCTTACCCTTCCCGTCTCAGTCCGCTCACCTAGGGTCAGTTGGTCATATATCCTAGGCAATTGGCCTCTACCACCATTCAAAACTACCGAACCAGGGGTGACTACCAAAGAACTATGCATGCATACACTTAGAAATACTTGTACGGAAGTAAAGGTAAACGCAAACAAAACAATTAAGGAATCATAACTAGGCTAGCACCAAAGGGTGCTTAGCCGCTTATATTAATCATGCACATCAATTCAATATTCAAAGGTACGAAATACATGAATTGAAAGTAAAAGAAATAATAAACGCTAAAGCTTATCGTAATGGTGTGACTTCTCCCTTGGAAACAGCTCTGTATGCTTCCCTAGACCTTCCTTGAGCTTTTTCCCACGTTCTCAGAGTGTCGTGTGTGGAATGGGATGATTAGAAATGCTGGAATTCGTGGGGTATTTATAGGCCACGTTTGCGTTACGGCGTAACCAAAAGATGAGTTACGCCGTAACCTTCTATTTCTCCGTAAATGCACTAGATCTGCTAGTTACGGCGTAACCTTATAAGTGGTTACGCCGTAGTCTTCAATAAACATGGTTACGTCGTAAGTGATGCAGTAGTTACGGCGTAAGTATCAGCGGCGTGGAACCTCTTTTGACCTAATGGAGTTACGTCGTAATCTTTGGAAGGAGTTACGCCGTAACCTCTTGATGAGTTAGACTTCAGGGTCACGCAATAGTTACGGCGTAATGTGAGAGACGAGTTACGCCGTAACCTCTTCAAAATAAGCATACTGTGATAAATCCTTAGTAACGTTTCCATTTCCGCGTCTCTTTAGCTCCAATGCTCGCAATTTACCTGAAAGTGTAAAATAATGGAAAACAAGCGTAAATCCATATAAATGATATAAATAACGAGCATTACCGGGGGAAATTGACACTTAATATTCAGGACTATTTGATGTTATCAAATATCTCCCCACTTGAACTCTACTTGCCCTCAAGTAGACCTTATTAGATAGATTCCTAAAAAGATATCTTCCAAAACCTAGAAAATATGAGTTTACAAATCCCTTATGCTAGAATAAAACAAATCCGAACTCCTCGCGAAAGGGGAACAAACACTCAAATCTCTCAACTATTCTAAGTGTCAATTTCGGGGTGATCACTCAATCGCACAGTCATAGCATGATTCTATCATAAGCTTGGCGGTTACACAAATCTCCACCACTGGAGTTAAGGGCTAAACAATTCTCGAAGGCAATATGGGTAGACACGACAAAGGTTAAGGGGTGACTTGTCATTACTAACATGTCACGGCGAAGTGGACAAAATCAATGATACATGACCAAATCCATGGCCAAGACACCAAAGATTGCTCGCAGCATCACCTAGACATGCTTCATGACTAAAGGGTAGGATAAGACATGGGATGTATAATTGGTGTAAAATGAAAAACAAGCAGGTAGTCTATATCTATAACTAAATCATCACCACTTACCGTCCGCCCAAAGTTCAAGCTTAGAAGTCTAGAGACCGGATCATGAAATGCAAGGTAGATGTGTCATTAGAAGACGTCGTGATGGGCACACTACCTTTTCTTCTTCAGTTGGTATAACTCCAACTCCAATCTTCAAATGTGACCGAGGTGGCCTCCTCGATACTAAACAATACAGCTCATACTATAGTGCTTATAACATCGCACTTTACAAAATCATACTCAATCAACTTTTTTTTTGAACAAAACATGATAACATAACATCCCCCCACTTGAGATGAACAATGGGAATTCGGGGGTTCTTCAATGATCTTCATAATTGTTGTCGATGAAAGCGTGATTTCCAAACCTTTCCACTCGAACCTTGAACTTAGGCAAATGATGACTTCCCAATTACCAATAAAGACTACAGGGTAGGCTAAGGTGTAAGGGTGTAACGAAACAATATATTGGGGTGACAAAATGAAAGGAATGGATCAGAAGGGTGTATCTAGGGGTATCTTGCACTAAAGGGGAGTGCAACAAAAGGGTTTCACATGGGGGTCGAAAAGTCGAGGTGACTAATTGATAGACTCACAATGGTAGGTTGTTTGGGTGATAATCCTATAATACTGCCTTCTAAAACTGAAAAGTCCAAATACATCGAGCTAACTCAACATACCTCGTCTATGGTCTCGAAAAGATGCAAAGGCCAAGTTCTAAAGTTTACAAGCTACCGGCACACTCATAATTTGGTGGATTTGGGGTAAAATATAGGAAACAGATAAGGCTAATCTCACCATGTAATATCAAGGGTTGTATGTGCTCGGCTAAGGTCTAATCTAGTTAGGTTCGGAAAAACATGTCAAAATATAAAAAATGGCATAATTTTTCAAAATAAACTAGAAAAATGAGGGCGAAATAATGTTCAAGAGATAATTCTACTCCCGTCCCCCCACTTGAATTGTACAAAGTCCCTTTTGTACTAGGCATTAAAATAAAGGTGAAGAGAAAGGTAGAATTAGAGCGAGAACTTCCCTGAAATTTGCTCCAAAAAGAAGAAGGCCCACGAGAAAGGATCGTGCCTTCGTTAAAGCGTCATGAACAAACTTCAATCCCTGAAATCACAATACCGACAAGCATAATTCTAAAAAGAAAAAATAAAATGAAAAATAAACCTAACTCACTTTCGTAGGAATCATGGTTGCATTTAGCGAATGCAACAAGCCTTTTAAACCACTTGGTGTCCCAAGTGGACGAGTGAAGTCTCGCGAGGGTTTACAGGGAACACACCCACAAAGTTCATTTAAAAACTAATACAAGGTTACTGTGTTTTATAATGAAAGAATTAAAGCAGAGGAGAGTTACGTCGTAACTCCAATAAGAGAGTTACGCCGTAACTTGCAAAACCTGGTATGAGCTGAGAAGCGAATAGTTACGGCGTAACCACTGAGATGGTATTACTCCGTAATTGGTAATGCGTCAAGAATTATGCTGCTAAAATGTTGGTTACGGCGTAATCACCAAGATGAGTTACGCCGTAACTCTGTTCAGATCAGCAACTGCAGCAGTAATTACTTCATTGTCTCCTGCAAAAATGGTTAGAAAACACAAAACCCAACAGAAAGGAAATAAAAACAAAAGAAAGGGATAATTCGGGTTGTCTCCCGAAAGAGCACTTTTCTTTATTAACGAGTCTTTAAGTTAGACTTAGAGCCGCGGGGCTCCTATGGGGGTCTTTGAACATCCCCCACTTCCATTACTCGTTGGTGTTCATTCATCCAATTATCAAGCCTTTTTTTTCTTGTAGAATTATTGAGCCCAAATGTTCCCAACTTATGTGAAAGCCATTTATCACATGATTCTCCATGGTCATCATCTTTAATAATATTATCAGTAATGCTGATATTTGATCTTGTTCCGCCTATGATGTGAGTGATATGGTTGCACCCATACTGCTCGACCAGTTCCTTAATCAATTTCGAGCTTCCAAACTTTAATTTGTACCAATCTTCCAATGCTAATTCAACATCATGTTTCTCTCCCTTATGAGGGTAAATCCATTCATTAACTTTTCTTTTACATTTTTGAGGACGAGTAAATGGTGGCCATGTCGATTCGCATTCTTTGGTTAACATCGAGTTGCAAAAGTGTTTATTAGGACTCAGAGTTTCTTCAATGCTTTGAACAATTTCATCCTGTTTCTGCTTACAGTGATCAACATTATCTTTACGATTGTCAGTAATAGGCTTAGAGTGTAGAGTGGGGTTTATTGATTGAACATTATTAGAAATTTCAGTTTTTGGTTTTAAATGCTCGTTCATACTAAAAGTTATTCGTTCCTTCTCGGTTCCCAAGGAAATTTGTTTTTCAAAAACCATAATTTGAGCTCTACAGGTGGCCAGAAAAGGTCTTCCAACAATCAAGTTGTAAGCCTCCCGCTTTCCCATGTCAATAACTACAAAATCGGTGGGGAAGAAAAATTTTCCAATTTTCAAAAGCACATTGTTCACAATCCCCCTCGGTACAGCCTTAGAGGAGTCTGCCATTTCAATCATAATAGTTGTTTCTTTTAAATTGGTAAGTTTGATTTTTTCGAATAAAGTAGTTGAGATAAGGTTAACCCCAGCCCCTAAATCAGCTAATGCGGGAATCTTAATATTACCAATAGTGCAAGGGAGAAGAAAACTTTCCTGGTACTGCAGCTTCTCAGGAAGTTGGCTAGGTAGGAACTCGTCGTCTTCAGCTTTATCATCCTCTCTTAGGTAGTTAATCCCAGAGAGATCATTAGTGATAGAGGATGTGCATTGCTCCTTTTTTGCTTTATCCTGCGCAAATATGGCTTTGCAGGAAGTGGCTTTAGCATTACTTGTTATGAGGTTCTTAGCTAATTGTCCAATTTGTGTCTCGAGGTTCTTAATTGCAGCATCTTGGTTACGTAGGTTCATATTGGTGTCCTCCTTAACTTTGGTCATCCATTCCTTGAGCCTATCTTCCTTTTTTGTCGATTCTTCAATGTGTCGGTGCATTATTTCATCAAGACTTGGTTTAGGAGTATTATTGTTGATTTTTGTGTAGAACCCAGGGGATTTTTCACGGTACCTAGGTCCGTAATTATTGTAGCTTTTGAAAGGGAATTCTTTTCCATAGTTTACTTCACCGATCCTTTTAACTTCTTCATTGGAGGAACAATTTTTTGAAGGATGACCCCCATCTCGTTCCAGTTGAATGGAATGCACATTTTCCTTGAGCTTCTTCATTTCTCTTCCAAGGTTCTCTAATTTGTTGTTTATTGTTGCAAGACCCTCAATATCATTATTTTTACTACGGTTGCTTCCCCCATTGTGCCATTTGTGAGAGTGGTCTGCCATTTTTTGAATAGTTTCCAAAGCCATGGTGGGTGTCATACTAGGAATTGGCCCTTGAGAATCAATCATTTGTCTTGAAGAGATGTTCAGTCCCTTGTAAAACACGTTCACTTTTTGTAGGCTGTTAAGATCGTGAGTAGGGCACTTGTATAACAATTCGTTGTATCTTTCCCAAGCTTGGTACAATGCTTCATCTCCCTCTTGCTTGAAGTTATGAATTTCTTCCATTTGCTTGGCCGTCTTTGATGGAGGACAATATCTCTTAATGAAATATATTTTTAAGATAGGCCAAGTGTTGATAGTCCCTGCAGGTAATCGATCGACCCATCTTTTTGCAGCCCCCGTAAGAGAAATAGGGAATACTCGTAGCATTATAGCATCGTGTGAGACTCTGGGAATTTTGAATAGGCTGACAATGTATTCGACGTTGTCTACATGTTCATGGGTATCATCGGCGATGCTTCCAGAGAAGGGGTTAGTACGTAATTCCCTCATGAATTGAGGTTTGATTTCGAATTGAGCATCTTCTGCAATGGCTGGCCTTACAATCCCTGGCCCTTGTTCTTCTCTCGTCAATGCCAAATATTCCTCGAGAGTGAGATTATCGATGTTAATGGCTTCCATGGTACCTGAAAACTTGAAATATGATTGTGAGAAAGATTTAAAAATGAAATGAAAGACTTAATATTAATCCTAATATAGCTCCCCGACAGCGGCGCCAAAAACTTGATGTAGGTTTTACTGACCAGGTCTTAATATCTATAGTGTCTCGCTATACCTATGGTCTACCCTAATGCACTAACGGGCAGTGTTCCCGGTCGTGTGTAGTGTAGCAAATGGTAAAGCCGAGGTCGTCCCAAGAGCTATGTGTGTCGGATAATTACTAAGTCTAATTGTCACAGAATATAAATGGTTTGATAGGGTTTTAATTAATTAAACTACTAATGCAGAATATGAAAGCAAATAAATGGTAGAAGGGAAATCAATAGAGGAATAGTGGTGCTAACCTAGTTAATCCTCCAAACTAGTAATGTTTACGTCTACCTACTTCCAATTACTTCAGGTGGGGTCAAATTCGAGAGGACAGCATTTGGTCAATTCGCCCTAACCTATCAGCAAAGATGCCACCACAGGAGAAATCAGGCGCACTGTCATAAGTCCTGTTGTTCCTGGTCCCCTAAGCCGAGTCATTAAGTACCGCTACATGCTAGATTCTAAATAGTGAGTGCCCGGCCGTTAGGAACTTAGACACTACACCCCCCCAATTCTTAAGTTCATCCAAATGATAGGTGATCAGTTGGTCAAATCGCACAAGTAGAAAGGGTCGTCAGTTGGTCATATCTTACCCTTCCCATCTCAGTCCGCTCACCTAGGGTCAGTTGGTCATATCTCCTAGGCAATTGGCCTCTACCGCCATTCAAAACTACCGAAGCAGGGGTGACTACCAAAGAACTATGCATGCATACACTTAGAAATAATTGTACGGAAGTAAAGGTAAACGCAAACAAAACAATTAAGGAATCATAACTAGGCTAGCACCAAAGGGTGCTTAGCCGCTCATATTAATCATGCACATCAATTCAATATTCAAAGGTACGAAATACATGAATTGAAAGTAAAAAAATAATAAATGCTAAAGCTTATCGTAATGGTGTGACTTCTCCCTTGGAAACAGCTCCGTATGCTTCCCTGGACCTTCCTTGAGATTTTTCCCACGTTCTCAGAGTGTTGTGTGTGGAATGGGATGATTAGAAATGCTGGAATTCGTAGGGTATTTATAGGCCAGGTATGGGTTACGGCGTAACCAAAAGATGAGTTACGCCATAACCTTCTATTTCTCCGTAAATGCACTAGATCTGCTAGTTACGGCGTAACCTTATAAGTGGTTACGCCGTAGTCTTCAATAAACATGGTTACGTCGTAAGTGATGCAGTAGTTACGGCGTAAGTATCGTCGGCGTGGAACCTCTTTTGACCTAATGGAGTTACGTCATAATCTTTGGAAGGAGTTACGCCGTAACCTCTTGATGAGTTGGACTTCAGGGTCACGCAATAGTTACGGCGTAATGTGAGAGACGAGTTACGCTGTAATCTCTTCAAAATAAGCATACTGTGATAAATCCTTAGTAACGTTTCCATTTCCGCGTCTCTTTAGCACCAATGCTCGCAATTTACCTGAAAGTGTAAAATAATGGAAAACAAGCGTAAATCCATATAAATGATATAAATAACGAGCATTAACGGGGGAAATTGATACTTAATATTCAGGACTATTTGATGTTATCACCCAACTACATTCAATGTATTTAGTCAATGGGTCAAATACTTAAACTTCTACCCATTACATACTAAGTATGTATATATCTACCCAATATGTAAACACTAGTTGTTGTACATATGTGTTACTAAATCATGAAAGCACTATTACTTGTTTAGTGTTTTATGTGAAAACGTAAGTGTGTTAGTAAACTATTGGCTCAAACCATTTACGTATTTTATTTGTTTCGTTAAAATGATTTTACGTTTGTTATCGACAAAACATTAGAAGATCGTAAAATATAAATAAACGTTTTTACGGCTTATTTGTATTAACAAAACACATAGGCATACCAACTTTCAAATTGCTCTAGTAAAGTCGGTTTCTTGATCTCTCAACTCTCATAAGGAGTTTTTGATCCTGACCATATAGCAATAGTATGATGTTTTGCATAATGATCTTACAGCCTTTCTCTGTTACTTTTCCTAGGCTCAAAATATTATTTTTCAGATTGGGAATGTAATAAACGTTAGGAATTACTCTTTGTTCCTTGTTTTTACATTCGAGTAATATAGAGCCTGTACCCTTAATCTCTACATATGACCCATCACCAAAACGGACCCTTCCTGAAATCTTTTCATCCACTTCCTTAAAGTGTGTCCTAATTCTAGTCATATGGTTACTAGCACCATTATTCATGTACCATAAGTTTTCATCCGTGCTTATGTACTTCTTAGGTTCAATCTCCTTCTCATTTAACTATTTAAGAAGATTTCTTCACCCTTATCTCCTTTTCCCTGAACTGCTATCAAGAGCGTTGGTTCCGCATTTTCTTGAACCAAGTTTGATTCCTCTTGTCCTCTATCCTTTAGTTTGCAGTTTCTCCTGACGTATCCAAACTTGTTACAATTGTAACATTTAACCTTACTAGAATCTTGAACTTATGTGAAGGTTTCCTATCATTGTTGAATTTTTTGGTTTTTTCGTCTTGTTTATTATCCTGAGATGATCTAAACTTCTCTTATCCACCATTCCTAAAACCTTTCTCATGACTTGAACTATTATCATGGTTTGTGAACAAAAGTTTATCCTGATTGTCACTTGGGCTTCCATTAAAGAGATTCACCCTTTCCTCAAAGGTTTTCAGCCTACCAATTGTCTCATCTAAATTTGTTCTCTCTAGATCAGTAAATTGTTCTATGGCTGCTACAATTTGTATAAACCTCTTTGGTACAGAACTTAAAAGTTTTCATACTAGGGTTTGCTGATCAAAAGTTGATCCTAAGCCACTTGCCCTTGTGACAATACTATTGAGTTTTGCTGAAAAAACATCAATACTATCATCTTCTTTCATTTTTAACATCTCAAATTCTGTTTTGAGAGTTTGTAGTCGTGCCTTCTACACTTTATCTACACCTATGTGTCTAGTTTGCAGTGCTTCCCAAATTTCCTTTGCACTTTTACAACTAGCAATTTGTAAAATCATATCTTTTGGTAATTCCTGATAAAGATATGCAGTTGTTGCCATATCTTTCTTTTTGTCTAGTTGTCCATTATCCTCAGGTTATATTATTTCCTAAAGCCCATTTGCCCTTAGTATGGTTTTTATACGAAGATCCCATACTGTGTAATTTGTAGATTTCAAAACGGGGCATTAAAATTGAGAAAATGATATAACCTCTTTGTAAATTATAATTTCCTTGTTTTTATCTTTATTCATTGTGCTTAAAAACTATTCCTAACTCTATTAAAACTTAAAGTAGGAATCTAGAAAATCTATAAGTTCAACTAGGAAGCAAAAGAAATTTCTAATCTTTCTATGTATATATAAGACTAAAAATAATGTAATTCAGATTTGTTAGAATGAAAAACCCGAATTTTGATGATTCCTCCTTTGATATGATTCTCTTCCTTTGTTGCCTTTCGAACCAGTGAGAACACAGAACAATGTTCTTCTTCTTCCTTGTACAACCAACCAATACCCTCTGGTGTTTTATTTTCTTTGTTTTTTTCGAACCAGCAAAACACCAATATGTGTTCTTCCCTTTTCCTTTCGCCCCTGTTCTATTCGTCGAAAGAAAATATCTGTTCTTTGCTTGTTTATGTCCGTACCAGAAAACACTCCTCGTTGCGTTTTTTGGTTCCAAGTTTATATACACAGAAACTGCCCCTTAACGCCTTGATTCCTCTTCGTTCTTGACTCGTTAAAACAAAGTCAGGATCTGATGCCAATTTGTTGCCCAGTGGGGTTTTCAATCGAACATGAAATAGGTAAATAACGAACATAAAACAATTTATTCAAATACTTTTATTACTGAATCAAAGTATTCGGTTTCTATGAGTAATTTTGTACAACTTCTGATTACATGTAAACGGAAATATTATGCCCTATTTATACTGAGTATGAGAGGCGGTTATCTATGAACCATCGTGAACCTTCAATGTGTCTGCAGCTTTTCATGAACCAACATGTCGCTTGATCCTGTATTTTTTCATCTGAATGACACGTTACCAGCGGTTATTAAGTTATTGATTTCACGATTCTACCATGGTAACAAAATTAAATATTCTTTTTTCTAACAAATTTAAAAATAAAAAATTCAGATTTTTTTTATAACTAAACGCACCAAGCGTTTAGTTGCAATTTGTTTTTTCTTAATTTTCTATTTTCAGCTTTGTTAATCCACAAAATATTGAAAAAAAACCTTCATATGATATTGTTTTCTATTCTCAAGAAAACAGTGTGGGTTACAAAGGAAATAAGGAAAACAAAAAAATATATATGTTTTGCAGTTTCAGGAAAAGAAAATTTTGTGTTTTGTAAAGGGTTTGATGGAAAACATTTTAATTTGAATGCAATCTCTATTTTTCTTATTTTGAATAAAACATTTTGTGAAAAACAAGGTGTTATATGTTCACATTAGCTTGCCTTTGATATTATTAGGCTTCATCTAGTTACTATATTTTTGTACAAAGCTTTACTTGTTAACTTACATTGTTAGGGTAGGATAACCATATAAGAGCAATCCAACAAGTCTTAGCCCATGATTCGTCACCGAGACAAAACTAACATGATAGACACTATTTGTAAGTTTGTGTATATTGAATGAATAATAATGTTTGGTACATCAAGATTATATAGGATACATAATGGGCCGAATAAATAATGGGCCAATACTTATACTAATACTAATAGACTAACACTCCCCCATAGTTTGAGCGGGAGGAGATTTAACACTCAAGCTGTCACGAAAATCAGTAAATAAGGCAGATGGTAACCCCTTGGTAAAAATATCAGCAAACTGAAACCGCGAAGGAACATGCAGAACTCGAACTTGACCAGTAGCAACCAAATCACGAACAAAATGAATATCAATCTCAATATGCTTGGTACGCTGATGCTGAACAGGGTTAGAAGACAAGTACATTGCACTCACATTATCACAATAAACAATAGTAGCAGATGACAATGGTGTATGAAGCTCACGTAGTAAATTCCGAAGCCAACATGTCTCAGAAACAGCATTGGCAACACCCCGATACTCAGCCTCAGCACTGGAACGAGAAATCATCGGCTGACGTTTAGAGGAGGTATAGTAGATGAGGACGCGGGTGGATCAACGAGATGATCCAAGATGCCATATCCATGACATAGGTGAGAAAAATAATATACCCATGATGAGTAATTCATCTCATCAACATCAAGCTTAATCGGAACAAAAGTAGTCAAGTGATTCATCGCCATAAGTTTATCCGATAACGTGAGGATAGGTGGGGAGAGGGGGGGAGTTGTATCCGTAGTCATTGTAGTGAGCGTTTAGGGTTTAGTAAATCGTCCGTGGTTAACAAACTGATCGAATAAAAAAAACTTTGATAACAAAGTGGCGAATAAAATACTGATCGAATAAAGTGAAGTGTTTAATGGTCTAATAACAAACTGATCGAATACAAAGTAGTCTTAAGGAGTTGAATAAAATATTGGTCGACAGAAAGGGTTTAATGATTGAATGTATAGGGAATTGTGAAAGGGTTTAATGATTGAATGTATAAAGGTTTAGTGATAACAAAATAATCGAATGTATAAAAGTTTAGGGAATCGTGAAAAGGTTTAATGATTGAATGTTTAAAGGTTTAGTGATAACAAAATAATTGAATGTAAGAGTTTAGGGAATCGTGAAACAAGGAAGGTCGACAACACACTTGGTCGACAAATAATCAAACACACCTCGACAACACACAAGGTCGAGAAACAATAATACTAAACGAATAAAAAAATTGCGGAAACAGAGAGTGGATCGGTTAGGGTTGATACCATGTAGGTTTGTGTATATTGAATGAATAATAATGTTTGGTATATCAAGATTATATAGGATAAATAATGGGCCGAATATACAATGGGCCAATACTTATACTAATACTAATAGACTAACACTATTCAATGTGTCCAGCCCCCATGCCTTTCGACATTTGTAGTCATAAAAAGTTCATTACCGTCTGTCGAAAAGGAGACAGTCAGTAGCACAACTTAGGTGTCGTTTTTTTTTCAGAGCTTTTACCTCTTTATCTGCAAACCATGTCTGCAAAAGAAGAGGTGCATTTAAGCTCTTCATCTGCAAGAAGAAGACCGTTTGTTTTTTGTGCTATTGAAGTACTTCTTTTCTTTTTCTTCTTTTTCTTTTTCACTAGTATTTTTTGTGCTATTGAAGTAACCTTTTTTTTTTTTTTTTTTACATTTTCATATGTTTATTTACTTTTTTTTAACGTTTTTCTCCATTTTCTATGTTTTCATCTGTTTTTAACGTCTTCGTCAGTTTTTTTACATTCTAGTCCATTTTCTTACGTTTTCGTCCGGTTTTTTACGTTTTCGTCTTTTTTTTACGTCTTCATATTTTTTTTACGTTTTCGTTTTTTTTTTACGTTTTCGTATGTTTTTATGTTTTCTCTCGTATTTTATGTTTTAGTCCGTTTTCTTACGTTTTCGTCCTTTTTTTACGTTTTCGTCCGTTTTTATCTTTTTTTTTACGTTTTCGTATGTTTTTAAGTTTTCGACCGTTTTTTACGTTTTCGTCTTTTTTTACGTTTTCGACCTTTTTTTTACGTTTTCGTCTGTTTTTTTATGTTTTCTTCTGTTTTCTTTCGTTTTCGTCGGTTTTCTTACATTATCTTACGTTTGGTTAGGTAAGAAAAAATAACGTACAAAAAATTTATAAAATCATATGAAAACGGATGAAAACTTAAAATAAACAGATAAAAATATAAAAAATAGACCAAAACGTAAAAACGAACGAAAGTGTAAAAAAACGGATGAAAACGTAAAAAATGAACGAAAATGTAAAAAAGCGGTAGAAAACGTAAGAAAACGGACGAAACATAAAAAACGGACGAAAAAGTAAAAAAAAAATTGGTTAAAACGTAAGGAAATGGACGAAAACGTAAGAAAATTGAGGAAAAGGTAAAAAAATGGCCGAACACGTAAAAAAGGGGCGAAAACGAACAAAAAAACCGAAGAAAACATAAAAATGGGCGAAAAAAAACGTAAAAACGTGAAAACCCGATAAAAGCGGGGCGAAGAAAACGAAGCGGGCGAAAGCGTAAAAGCGGAGGCTAAAGCGTACAGCGGGCGAAACGGATGAAAGAAAGCGGGATGTAAGAAAACGGTGAAAACGTAAACATGTAACGGACAAAACAAGAAAACGGAAACTATGAAAGGGCGGTAGCGGACAAAAGCGTAAGAAAGCGGGCCGAAAACGAAAAGTACGTAAAAAGCGGGTAGCGTAAAAACGGATCGTAAAAAATGGCAGCGTAGAGGTAGCGTAAAAAGACATCAAAAGGAAAGCGTAAAGAGATGTAAGATTTTGAGAAAGAGATGTAGGGGTTGTGAAAGGTAGAAAGTGAAAGATAATTCAAATTAGAAGAGGAAAAGAAGTGAAACTGACATATGCGAAAAACAAACATAAACATCCTTACTCCTGACAAAAAGAGTGAAAAGAAAAAGTGCTTTATCGGAAAAAAAACAAACGTGACACCTTAAATTTATAGTATCATATTCTTAGAAATACACATTTAACTATTTGATGCTCCAAGTACATTAATTGATGTATATTTCGCTTGTGTTGCTCTAGTCAACCATAATAACATTCACCTTTCTTTTCGTTTTGATCAAATCATAACACTGAATTCACGATCGATAAGATCCTTTTCATGTTATCATATGTTGATGATATAAGCCGGGAGTCAAAAAATATTGATTGTTTTATTAGATTTCTCTGGAAAGTGCATAATGATTCTATTACCAGTTGCCATGAAAAGTATCATTCAAGCACTTGATAAGCAAGACATACCATCAATCGACCTTCGATAAGAAGAAAAGCTACGAACGTTCAAAAGACGTGTTGAAAAATACTCATCTTTTATACTTGAAATGGGGATCTACTCATATATAGTCGCTTTTGAACTTAAAGTACATAATACGACGATAGACTCATACAGTCATACCGGAAAGAGATTTGTTGCATCAAAGGAGTATGTTGGGGGCATCAACAAAGTTTACGACTTTTCTATGCATGTGCAAAAGCATTAAGGTACCTATCACAAGTTCACAACGATGATGAATTTTTCGTTTTATATTTACCAGGGTGCAAGATTACTCTCCTTTACCCAAAAAAAGATGAATTTTTCGTTTTCAGTTGTGAACTGTAAAGATGTTTTTCTTGTTGCAATGTTAACATCAAGAATTAGGTTATGACAATGTCACAAGCATCCTGAAGTTTGAATCAATAATATTAGACCTCATGTTAGAATTAAAATGCTAAGAATTGATTAGTCATAAGTAGGTCTTAACGAATTTTCCGACCTTATTAGTTCTTTGACACATAGCAGAAAAGAAAATTTGACATGCTGATTTAAATATGGGTCATCAGAATCTCTCCATATTGCCAAAATGAGCATTACTAAAGCTGTTTTTTTTTTTTTTTTTTTTTGCTTCCTAATTACGAATGGCTTTCCTTTTTTCCCTTTAATACAAAAAAGAGAAAAAGAATACACTTGACCAATGTAATTTCAACAATATGGATAACTTAAAGAAGAATGGATTACTCGCAAAATTATTAGAGTTGAATGGGCATGCATGCCCTTTTCCAAAAGAAGTGGTCCATACTCCATACCACAAAAGCAACATCTCTTTTACTGATCAAATCAAAGTTAAGAAACCAACTTTATTTTTGTTTAATTTAAACATGTCACGTAAACGACACAATCATTGACTAGATAGTGTTAGGTTAGGTTTGGACTCAAATTGATAAACAAGAAGTCCGGTTGATTCAAAGCTCGATAGAGCTCGAGATACTAATAAGAACTATGCTTGATAAAACAGGTAGAGCCAAAATCAACACTACAACGGCTAATAATGTACGGAGTATTGTAAAACCATCTTTGATAAAACAAGCTTAATACACACTTATAGCAAGATAGATAACCCTAAACCCGACATACAAACATATAACACATACAAGAGTTGCAATGCATGAATTTCTAAAAACTTATCGGAAGCACACTTGCACTTAAACTCGAGTCAGGTCATGTGTATAATTAGTGTATCACATACAATTGCCAATTTGTTGGGTTTTACTAATCATAACAATTATAAAACATGTAAACATCATCAAAGCATGCAGCGGAAGTAATAGGAATAATACTTGTAAATTAATTAACCGAATTAAAAGTATATGCGTACCTTTTGCGAATCAATGCAATTAGGGTTTATGAGAGCCCCAAATTAAGATCAATACCAAGAAAACCTTAAACCCCTAAATTGGTTTAATATCTCGACTACACTAAAAGTCGAACACCCAAGTTACCAACACAAGTGCATTTGCCCTTCGTTCTTGTACACACGCTAGTAGCGAATCAATGAGAAAAGCTAGGTTCTTGTTCACAATAGATTAACCAAACACCTTTGTTATGCTTCAAGGTCACCGCGAAATCCCTTACATGGGGTTTTACTCGCCTAATCTAAGAGCAAAAGAGGAAAGAAAGAAGAAGTTTGAAATCAGTGTCCAAAGGATGAATACACGGGGATGTATTTATAGCCTTATGGTAGATGTCAAGATTACTATGATTTCTGATGTGGGATTCAATAGTTTCGGTAAAAAAAGCCCAAAAGAGGTTCCTAAACCTTCTCTTGGCTTGTTAACTTTTCATATCCCTAACATTTAACTAACCGATAATCAAAACTCGTTAAATATTAACTATCGTTAAGTATTTATTTGTAATCAATAATTTAATATTACATTTAATATATTAATTATTATTTACATTGATTCTCATAATGCATGTGTGCAATCCAAGTCTCGAAGTTCGAATCCGGTCATAATGATATTAATAATTATCCATAAACCTTTCACCCCACTGGATATTACTTAATATAGTAATGACATTGGTTTAGTCTAGCTTAACACGCCAATACCCCCAGATCGAACCGAAGTGTGGTTTCCGAAAACCATTTTAATGATTCATCATTAATACTTATCCTTTTACTTATAATACTTCATTAATCGTGAATATGGATCAATCATTTCACAAGTTAATATTTTGTTTCGCTATATCCGATTGAACAAGATTACCAAATCATCCGAACGTTCCGGATAGATCTTGGTAAGGCCTTACAAACATCTTGCCAATCCTACGAGGGCCCAAAGATATGCTTTGAAACAAATTCAAAGGATCAAATTCTCTTGACTACAAGCAAAACTCATGAACTTTGTAACATCCTAAAATAGCCCTTATAACCACCTTTTACGGATAGCTAAGACTATTTCACACAAGTGTACTACATTCATAATAGCTTATCCGTATCTCAAGTCTGAGGATAAATATACATGATTTACTTAATGACAAGGATCCATAAAGTACAATCATGTTAAGTTGGGATCCGTCCTATATTCAATTCATTGAATATCATGTGAATTTGGCATGTCCCACGGATCAATATACTTAAAGTATATTCTACCAAAACTCAGATTTGTCTTAATTCAATGACATTCCCACATCATTGATCGACAACCGACTTTTAGAATAACATAAGTTATTCACGGATTAAACATGCAAATATAGGATATAATATTAAGAAAATGAAAAATAAAGATAACTAATATTTTATTTCATTTAAATAATAATTGTTCAAAACATCCTTTATCCAAATACTAAATAGATCAATGCATGATAATACCGGTTAATGAATTATGTCTCAAGTAATGACAATCATACTTGTTGACAAGGCATAATTTCAACTAACTTTGATCTATCGGAATTTTGAGAATACTTATTTCAAGAATTCAACTAGTGAAGTTCTTGTATGTGTGCATTCAAATAACTTAATATCACTACATAATTTTTCATAAAGTGTGTGACATCCTCAACCACCAATTTATGACAATTAAACTTTCAAACATTTTAAATTTTAAAGTATTCTTATTCTTTATTGTATAATGCAACTATGCTCTTAGTTGAGCACAACTAGTTCACATGGCTATTAACAAGGATGAAATCCTCCCATGACTAGTATTGAGTGTTATCTCAATTAAACCAAAGATCATTGTATACAAACAACAATATGCTCTTTAAAATCTTCGTAAACTTCAATATCTATAGTGTAATGTAATGTTTGATGCCTTCCAAACTTTCAAGTTTGTTCGCTATGACAATTACGCAACAATTGTTGTATTGCTCATCCATAGAATTTTTGAGAGCAAATCCAGAGTGAGGAATGTAATACTAAATTCAAACATATTCTATTAGAATATTCATTACACTAGTTATCTAATAACTTCATTAGATATCAATGTTGTCAAATCATCTTGCCTTCAAGCATAATACAACAATAACATGATGTACATGAAAAATCCTTGTGTCAAACAGAGATTTCATTCATGTTCTACATATCCATTTTCCAAATGATATATCATGTTCTATTAGACTCATTTATTTAATACCACACATGTTTATTAATAATAAACATATACTCCAAGGTTGTATGTCTTATTATCTAAATCTTTCAAGTGAAGTTCCATTCCAAACTAAAACTTAACATTTAGCTTAGATGGAAGGTTACTATCCACAAAATATAAGATTTAAAGAAAATAAACATAATACTCCCACTAGCTTTCAGGAACACTTAGAAATTATCTTATTTTAATTTTAAACCAAAACTTGAATTTAATAGTTAAACATAAGAATCATCTCTTAGATGCATGCATATATCCATTTATGGATTCTTGCATTTTGTACATTTTCAAAGATTATGTGAATTCATAAAACTCCTTTGTATTACTTATCGTCATCGCAAAAGCAATCACACAAGAAAGAGTTTTAATATTCCATTGTCATTTTTCATATCAATGAAAATAAGTATGACAATTATAATCATTATATATTTAATGTGCCAAATAAAGAATATTCAATCACAAGCATTGCTTAAGTGTGATTAATAATCTTGTCACAAGTCATGCATTAAACACATGTACAATTTTGTCCATATGATTTCTACACAAAGATTTAAACCACTAGGGTTTTCCTTCTTTTGAAGAAACTCATCTTTATTAAGATAAACCAAGTTTCCAAAGTTGATTACCTTTTTGGACAACATCTTAACATTCATAGTATGAATAATTTACCACAATTCAATATTAGGTAATATATCATTATGATTAATAGGTTTACCATGATCCTGTAATTCATATTTCTCATCATATCAAATATCTGAGATATCCCTGGATCTATGAATGAGAATTCCACCATCTTGATGTCTATCATATTTGACCTCATCATGATATTTACTAGTGTATTTTAGAAGATTATGTGTTTTGTAATTGTAATTTAATCTCTTCAAGATCTAAACAAAACTCCCACTTGCTTTTGTAAGTCAAAGACTATCTATAGATACTCATTAGTAGTACAACACCAAATTGTTTTCTTTTGGGATATTACAAAACACATTGATAGTTCAGAATCTTGTTCGTTAATAACCTACTCCATAAGTAGTTTTAACAAATCATAACTTCAATATATAAGACTCAATGTGAATCATCACATTCCATACTAAAATGGTGTCTTATTAATCTTCTAGGTTTGAGTTTTATTAAGTATATCCAATCAATACTCAATTTTCTAACCTTGATAACTTTGGAAGAAAAGAAGATATAGGTATCTTGAATCAAACAATATAACAAATGTTTGATTCTTCTACCTAACATTCCATATACCTACAATATTTCATTAGAATTAATATTGTAAGACAATCTAACAATATGCAAGATAAACATATTCCTTTTGGCTTACCTATTTACCAACTAAGACAACTTAAAGGTATAATAGAATTCCAAGCCAATTGCATGCTTTATAACTCAAGTACTTTTGATCAAGTTACTTCATGTCCATGTCTCAACAAGAAAACATAAACAGTTATAATTCCATTATACGTTATAAGTCATTTACCAATGACTTTATATCTTAATAAGAAGACATAATAAGTTAACATATTACTTTATATTATTAGTCTTGTAATAATGAAAATACTTCATGTTTGTGACTTTACAAAGAAACACATAAACATTTATAATTTAAAGTAATTATGAACACTACATCATGGTTTCAATTAATTTATTTTCAAATTAATATACTACTCTATCTATTTATGTCATTAAAAATACATAAATATTTAAGATAATATTACTTTATTTATTTATGTCATTCCATGAAGTGTCCAACTTAAGAAACTGTAAAAGCAACCACGCTCGATCTCACAACAAGTGGAGATTTACCTTGAGATTACAATCTAGCCAAGATCTCACTTAAACTAAAATGTAACTTCAAGTGTTTATATATTTTGAATGACATAAGACATAAAAGTAGTCTATGCTATAATCTTGACACATGTTCTTTAAGCAAGACAATCTTACTAGAACGTTAATCTCTCTTACCTTACATCAAGAGAATCCATTAATCATATTTGTATGTGTTGTTCCTTTGCACACAATAAATACTTCTCCCACTTGTGCATAGAACAACATCATATAGTAGATAAACACCATGACATTCGTTTGTTTATGTGAGCAATATGATAGTGTCATAGATATATAAGCATTACAAGTAGATGTAGGAGCACTTAATTATCAAGGAAACGTTCATGACTATCCTTGAGAATATGAATGTCTACATTTTTTAACGTAATGTATTATTTCAAGAAAATCTAGAAATAATCTGAGTTACTACCAAGATAATAAATCTTGTAACTCCCACTGAATTACACAACGCTAATAATGTCTTATTCAAGAATACACCATACTCCCATGGATTTGACAACATTGTAAGTGTTTCATTAACCAAGGAAAATAGCATGCTATTACGTTGCTACCCCTTTGTAAGACCATTCGTAACAATTACTTAGGTACTAAAAGAGTGCATTCTACTATGTAGATGATGGATCATCCATCAATGCTATTAACTTGAAAAATTGAGCATGCAATTTCTTCCTTAATAGGTCTACTATCCCCACAATGGTGTGTAGCACTTTTAATTAGTCAAAACAAAACAACTAGATAAAATATACTAGTTTGTCTTTTACCAACGTAATTAGTCTAGCTTCTAATTTAATAACTCATAAAATGTCAAACATGTTTTCTAGTTGACCAAAATGTCATATAAGAATTCAATCACCAAAGAGGGTAATGAAATCTCTTAAGGAAAACATGGTGTGCAATTTTCTTAACTATTAAAGTTGCTATGAGTTATATTAGAATTTAGACAATTCTAATGTTCCTAACATACCCTTCTCAATCATGAAAAGGAATAGGATTGAGTCTCACTCTTCTTCCATGGGAAAAAGTTTATGTTTGTCTTTTAGTAAATTTTTCTTGATCAAACATTTGTTTGAAAACAACTAGATCAATTTACCAAAGCCCAAACCACGTTTCGTTTAATGTTGCATTAATACAATCAAAAGAATTAACAAAATTCAATTTTAGTATTTTCGATAATTAAATCTTTCAAGAAAATAAAATACCCTTGGTCAATATTCATATTAACCATAGAATTTTCCTTGAATCTAGGACCTTCATTATCATAGTTTCACCACATCAGTTGATCTACTAGTGATGAAAGTATAGAATAGGTAATTGTCGAAGAACAATAATTGACAAACAAGTTTTCAATTCCTAGAAAATATGGGATTTACAATTTTGCCAAACAATTATGCAAAACGTAAGCATGTTTTATCCCATCTTATGCCTTAAGTTATAGGTCTCACTAACTAACTTAATTAAATTGTCTAATTTAGAACTCGCAAATTATTTAAGTTGAGGTCTCACACAACATAAAGATTCACCTTGTTATCATAATCTAGTTCAAGGTCTCACATAACTAAATTACAACTTCAAGTGTTTCATATCATTAGATGGCATAAACTTAAATTTTAAAGGGTACAATTTTTATGTGTAATCAAAACTTATGTATGAAGAAGCATGCATACATCTTCATAACTTAAAATTTTTCAAAACCTTTCTCAGTTTTAAATTGCTAAGATTAAATTCTACAAAGTTTTAATCGATGCGTTGAGAAACTTACAACTTTGCACTAAGATGCTTCGTACATAGAATGGTTATACAAGGTAGCTCCAATCAACGACAGTGGGCGAGAGGACGCGTAAGTAAGGAAGCATAACCTTAGACATCCTTTCAGTGTGACTGTGCGCACTTCTTTGAACCCCGTTTTGAGTTTGTTCTAGTGGGTGAGCCGTTCTAACCATTTAGCAGTAAATTATCACGATTAAAAGTTCAAGATTTAATACTTAGAAAACAAATCAATTTCGCCATTATTTAGTCCATTTAATTTTCTATTCTCAAAAACCCTTTTTGTTTACTAACGGTCATACAATATAAACAAAATGCACTTTAATAAAAATTAAAACTAACTCAAATAATATACATATAACTTAACAATTAACATATGTAAAACAATTAGCCACATGCATAATTATTTCAATAAAACCTAATAAACAATTCTAGGCGTAAAATAATGCATACATCAACTAGGGCTTTCAGCTACAAGGTAGATGAGCCACATGCACATCGACAAGTCGATTAAGTGTAAGCCAAAGTCAATAGTATACCAAATAGCACATAACTAATTTTATTAGTATAATTGAGGTCTTTCCCAATTCAATAATTATCAAATAAATAAACATGTGTATATCACTAAACAATTTATCAAAACAATAATCCATGGCAAAATATGCATGTTCCACCATGGATTCCTCATAACAATTATAATCCCAAGATACGCATATTATCATGGCACATAACAATTATTCATAATAACCACATAAAAATATACATGCAATCCTAGGGTTTCTCCAAGTTTTACAAAAAATAAAACTTAATTAAAAAATAAAAGGGTAGTCGACCCAAATTAAAAAAAAATTAGGGTTTCAATTTTAAAAAGCTTAGAAACCAATAAAAGCATGTAAAAATCACAAAGATTCAATTTTTATGTGTTTCGGTAATTAATTACAACATATTAACGCCTTTGATGCCATCGTTGGGTTTTACTTATCATAACAATTATAAAAACATGTAAACATCATCAAAGCATGCAGTGGAAGTAATAGGAATAATACTTGTAAATTAATTAACCGAATTAAAAGTATAATGCATCTTTTAGTAATCAATGCAATTAGGGTTTATGAAAGCCCCAAATTAAGATCAAGTACCAAGAAACCTTAAACCCTAATAAATTAGGGTTTAATACATGCGACTCACTACCTAAAGTCTAACACCCAAGTTACCAACACAAGTGCATTGGCCCTTCGTTCTTGTACACACGTATTAGTAGCGAATCAATGAGAAAAGCTAGGTTCTTGATCACAATAGATTAACCAAACACCTTTGTTATGCTCAAGGTCACTCGCAAATACCTTACATGGGGTTTTACTCATCGACCTAAGAGCAAGAAGAAAGAAAGAAGAAGTTTAGCCTTCTATTGAAATCTGGTGTCCAAAGAATGAATACATGGGGATGTATTTATAGCCTTATGGTAGATGTTAAGATTACTATGATTCCGATGGGATTCATTATAGTTTTGCCAAAAACAAGGCCAAAAGAGGGTTCCTAAAACCTTCTCTTGGCTTGTTAACTTTTCTTTATATCCCGTTAACATTTAACGACCGATAATCAAAACTCGTTAAATATTAACTATCGTTAAGTATTTATTTGTAATCAATAATTAAATATTAAATTTAATATATTAATTATTATTTACATTGATTCTCATACGTAATGTGTGCAATCCCGAAGTCTCGAGTTCGAATCCTGTCATACGTATATTAATAATTATCTATAAACCTTTCATAATTTACCCTCTAGGACCGATTTCATTTAGCTACATGTTAAGCCCGATTTCCTTTTAGCTACTTTCTTACATATAATACCGGTCATCAAACAAATAAAACCCAAATTTTACCCATGTTCATATAAGTGGGTTGAAATATCCCACCTCTAGATCTTCTGGCCCTCCAATCACTGGATTCTAGGTCCGAGCTTTTTCATTATTCTAAGTTCTAACAAATCCAGGCTACACAAAATTACTTAAGACCTTTTGAGGCAGCTTCAAAAAAGTTTGATCCATTTACAAGTCAGGAAACAGCGTATTAGCGTAAACTAGATATTCACAAAATTATTTAAGACGTACCCATCTATAGAAATTGAAAGAATTCTACGCTCAACATGAATTCACAATTTATACAAATATGCATTTGTTGACTGCTTTTTAGCAAGAGTCTTCAGGCTT
>OU343225.1:94230534-94361943 GCA_910596185.1 Chrysanthemum makinoi
AAAACAAAACATGTGCATAAATTAAAATATCTTGAAGATTGATTCCTCATCTTAGTACATTACTCGCTCAAATACCAGAATCGGTGGTGTTCTAAGAATGAACCCATCAACCCATTTGAATACACCAAGATAACATACACACAAGTTTTCAAACACTTAAACGCTCCTGACATTAAATAAGTTATGTGTCCATATCCAATTCATAAATGTTGTAAGAGCCAAAATCCAAAACTCCCTGAAGTGGCAACACTTCAACATTTACATAGGTGGTTCCGCTTTATTCATGTTCATGTTTAGCACTTTTTCAAAGAAATTAACCATTAAGAAGTAAAGACTTCATCCTCCTTTTCAGCAGGTTTTGAGCACAACCTTGGGATGATTTTAAAACATGTGCTCCAGTCCACTAAATGTTCAACTCTCCACATTGAACTCAGCTCCCAAGTTTCCTTAGGAGGGAGTTGGGTGTTGATGAGTGTCTAAATACTCATCATTTTTATTCAATCTAAACTGCAAAATCATCTGAAAACACTTAGAAATGCATCAAAATGATGAAAATATCACAAATTAGTGTTTTATGTGTTTTAAATGTAAAATATCAAAATCGATGAAAACGTATCAAGTTTGCAAAATTGGCGCTTTTAGTCCCCAAGTTTCAAAAGTTGTCAAAAACAGTCCTGGTAAATCAAAATGTGAATTTTATCATTCAAGGTCCCCGAAATATTCTAAGTTGTTAAAATTGGTCCTTGAATGATTCTTTGGTCAAATGGCGGAAAAGGTCCTTAAACTTTGAAAAATGTCATGTTTAGTCCTTGGAATTTTCAAAGATGGCAAATATTGTCCTTATATTATTTGAGATTGCAAACAGATCCTTGGATTACTTTTCGTAATCTACATGTATGGTCCCCGATTTTCGAATATACACAAATGGTCCCTAAGCTACAACATGGGTTCAATTTTAATCCTAGGCCCAAGTTAACTACCCAAGTCCAATCCAATACCAATCCAAACCCTCCCATCCATTCCCCAACCCGTTACCCTATTATTAACACCCGGTCAACCCTACATGGTCAAACAAACATACCCCGTTTTCCCTCCCTTTGTCTCCTTCCTCCCAACCTACCCTGCAACACTTCACCTCCCATCCCCCCTCCTCACCTTCACCTTCCCTTGTCCCCTTCACCTCAACAAGCCTCCAAGAAACATTTATTACCCCTCCTCTACTTCACTCAACCCACAACTGCTAATACCACTTTTTGGCGCCAAAAATGCATCAAACGGCCATGATCACTCCAAGCTATCCAATGGCTCAGAATTTAAGTGGGAATTGATCAGAAACAAGTGGGGAAGACATTTTTCATATAAATAGAAGAAGAGAAAGAAGAAAAGGAGAGTAGTTAGTTTTATAATTTTCTTTAATGTCGTTTTTTAAATAAAAGTTTTAGTTTAAGTCCAAATGTTGTAATTTCAGTTTCTTGGTATCACATTTATGTTAAATCATCTTTGTAAAGTGTTTTGAACATCAATCCAAGTCTTTTATCTAAGTTCCAAGTTTAATGTTTACCGCTAGTTTTCGGCTTTCAAATTCTTGTGAGCTAGTTCTTAGAAGTGTATTTTTAAGCTCAATCAAGCTTATGTGAGCTTATCATAGCTTTGAATAAGCTTACATTTCATTTTCAAGCAAATTTGGTCCAGGGTCAACAAAAGTCAAACTGGGTGCAATTGGATTTGGAAGTGGAATGGGTTGATGCGTTGCTTTGGGGGTTGGATTAGACTAGGTTAGATTAGTTTTGGGCTTGGTTTAGCCTGCAACACTAGCTGGTCATCTGTGAGTATTAATCTCATTTTCACTTTTCAAGTCAGTTTGCATATTTTGTTGGTACTTGTATTTGTAGTCAAAAACTGTTCTAACCTACTTAAGTAGTTGTATTTAGGTCTATTAAATTCAACTTAAGTATCTACATTAGCTCAATCAGTGGTTGGTTTATTTCATTTGCAAAACGGTAGTTTTAAGGGGTGTTTGGATCTGCTGCTTTAACTGACTTTGAGGTCTGTTCAGTAGGAGATTTCTGTTGCTTAGGTCTTATGCAGTTGTAATAGAGTCATTTTGGTCGCTTTTTGCATATTCATAAGCTCAAAGTCAAATTTCACTTAAACCTGCTTAACTCTTAACCTGTTAGGATTTTGGGTACAAATTTCATCATGTGATTCATGAGTAGGTTATCTAGCTTAATCTAGTTTCATTATAGCTTAATACATCATAGTTAATCAGTAGTTTAAGTTTTAAACATATATAAGTCAACTTTCCATTTTTATGTCAAAAGTCAAAATTTCTTAATACCCGTTTTTGAATAAAACCTAGAATTTTCTTGTGGTTTAATAATAAGAGTTAGTTCATAAGCTTCTAGGATATTAAAATATAGTTGCTAAACTAAAATAGAAAAATACTATTTCACTTTTACTTAGCTTATAAAGTGCTTAATTAGTAGCTTGTTTTGGACCCCTTGTTTGAGAAAGTGCCCTGTGCAATGCATTGGTAGCCTAGTTCATAAGCTCTTAGAAAGCTTATTAGTGATCATTAACTTGTGTAATTTGGCTTTTTGAGAAGCTCACCTAGCTAACTCAAGGTTCTAAGCTTAAAATTTCAATTCCTAGCTTATCTAGTTGGTCTGCTCATTGCTTTCAGTTTTGTCTATTTTTACTCGTAAGTACAAATAAGGTGTTCACAAGTATTTCAAAATCTTCTCAAGAGCTTATTAGTATAATTCAATCTGAGTAAATTAGCTTCTTAGAGAGTTTAACTAGTGTATTTGTTAGTCCAAGTTTCTATTTTCATTTTGTAGCTTATTCTGCTTAAAATAAGATATAAAGTGCCTAGTAAACTAATAGTGTACTGTGACAGTAACTAGTCAACTTGTGCTTATTTAAAGCTTGTTCAGTGCTTATTATTTAGTCATTTTGTTTTTTTCGTTTTAACATTAGCTTATTACAAGATCTTTAGTTCATTTCCATTGTACTTGTGTTTACTTAATAGCTTATAGCCGTTTTAGATGGAATCTTGTGCTTATTTCCAAATTTAGTTCACTGTGACAAAATCTCACTATTTCAGTTGCTTATCGTTGGTTTTTGTAAAAGTCATAGTTATAAAATTGCTTATTAACTTGTGCTTAATTAGTTTGTAAAAAGAAAAATGCGAAAAAAAATGTTTTGCAAAAAGGTGGGGAGGCAGGCTCGAACCTGAGACCTCCCACCTTTACAAGAGTGTTAGTGTGTGTACCGATAGACCTCGTTTCTTTTCATTTTGCACAATTAATCACTTAACCCCTTTTGTTCCATTTTAGCTTAAACGTATTATTAGCCTATTTGCAGCTTATTGAAACAAGCTTTTTCCTCTTTTTCAATTTTCTTAGCTTAGTATTGTTATAAAGTATTTTATAAAAAGTTTTGATTTTTCTAAATAGTTTTAGTATTTTTAAACATTTAATTAGTGTAAAATCTTAATTAATTCATAATAAAAAATATAAAAATCTAAAAAATATAAATCTTTTTTCTAAAATTTTCTTTTATCATATAAGACGTAGAAAATTGTTTTACATTCGTAGGACTTTTATTTCATAAATTTTACGCTTTTGCTTGCACTTCGTAATTTTATAAATAACGTACGTTTTTATTTTAAATCACGTTTTTAGATAATTTAAGTTTACGTTTTAGTTAAAATAGTTTATTTAAGTTATTTTATTTTATAAAATCACAAAAACATCATTGTAAAAATAGTGATAGCGTTTATTTAATATATTTTAACTTTTTAATTTCTTTTAATTTGCATTTAAGTTGCTGTAATTTGTAGATCTTTTCTTTAGGTATAATTATCCATCAAAAACCTTTACTGATCACTATCCTTAGTGATCATTCTATCATCTGAATTAGTGTTTCCACACCATTGAGTCTCCGTGGGACTTAACGACCCGGGAATTCATTATATTCTCCAGGACTTCATTGTATTTGTGTTTTTAAGCGGTTTTAAGCTTCTTACGGTTAGCCATCTCACAGTGGCTAGCTTGTGTGAGGTAGCTTGACAGCTTTAGCACGTATCAAATTTGGCGCCGCCCGGAGGCTTTAGCGTGTGTTAAACCTTTTTCAGACCCATTCTTGCACATATACCATCTTTTGTAAAAAGTTTTTTGTAAAGTTATCAAAAATCCAAAAAGTTCATTAACACTTTTCCTAAAGTGTTAACAACACCAAAAATATTTTCATTCTTTGTTTTTATAGCATGTTTTTCAAAAATCCAAAAAATCCATCCTTTATCTTCAAATCTGTTTAATTCTCCATTCCTTATCCTCTATAACCGTTTAATTCTTCATCTCTTATCCCTCTTATCCGCTTAATTCTTTTATGTCATGGTTTCGACATGTTCTGGTGTGGAGGTCCATTTAACGGTGGAAATTGTCGGCGATGTACCAATGTGAGTTTCGGAGAAAAATTTGTCGGTAATCCCGACTCCATTTCAAATAATGAAACACCCGATTTTTCCTACCTACCCACACGACCCCCAATAACGAATCCTACTCATGCGAGTTTTGTGGGAATGATTCTCATTACGGTTTTGATTGTCCACCACTGGTCCCGCTTGTCTATGAGCCAGAACCATGTTACAATCAACTTTGGTGAAAGTTATTTTCTCAATTATCTCTGTGTGAGAATTGCGGGGTCCTCATGCGACTTTTGAATGTCAACCGATGAATCAAAATTTTCACAATTCCAATTATCCCGGTTTTGACAATTTCCAACCCCCACAGTATTCCATCATTCATCAATATCATCATGATAAAACTATTGGAGAATTACTAGCTGAAGAACGAACGGCTAATTCTAGTACTCAGACTTCCGAGCCTTCACAAAGATATCAATGATTACGAGGAGTGTAATCTTCCACAAAGTTCTGAAGAAATACGCATTCAAAAGAAACTACAAATGAAAAGAATGGTATGTAAGCTTCAGCAGATGAATATAAGAATCCGATATGATGACGATGATGATGAGGATAGTATTCAAATGAGGGAATATTATGAGGACCACGAGGAGAGTGTTATTCAATTGAACGATCTTATTTCTCAACTCCCTCAGTCTATTGCTATCACACCTATCTTATCTATTATTGCTTCCAAAGACTCTCTCATAATGGAGGATGATCATCTCAACACTATTTCAGAAACGGAATCGTCTAATGTTGGTGATCTTGTCCCAATCCCAAGTGAGTCTGAGGATATATCCGATAGTGATTGTGATTTGCCTTTTTGTGATTCTCTTGACATTTCGAGGTTACTTCGGGATTTTCTCAAATCCTCTTTTTGAATTTAATAATGACTACACTTTTGAGAAAGTAAATCCTCTTTTCGATGAAATGTCTGAGGCCGATACAGAAACCATCACGGAAGTGGTGGAAATTGCTAGCTCGTGAGCACACCACTTGTCCCACCTCTGTATTCTAACTTATCTCTTCCATCATGTGATGACGATTCTATCCTCACTGATGAGATTCATGATCCACAAATCATGAATTCCCTTCGATAATGAGGAGTTAGTCATGATTTTTATCATGATTTTCTTTCTTTTCTTCACATATGGTGTGACTTCTCGTTCCCTTTTCTCCTTAGGGAATGAGGACACTATTTTTGACCCCGGCATTTTCATTTATCATTTTGAGCCGGTTCTATATCTCTCATTTGTGGAACTTTCACGTGCTTCAAATGTTTATCCAAACATCTTGAATGAAAGTCCGATGTAGATTGTCTCTTCCACTTACTTCCCCATGTACCAATTAATTCGGGGTCGAGTCAAGCTAGCGACTCGGTAATCAAAAACAATAGCATGCCATATGGGTTTTCACCCATATTTCTGACTTCTTTCTATCTTTCTACCACCCTAGTGTGGGGGGGTTGCCCCACATGTTGTGTATATAAGCCTAAAAAAAAAAAAAAAATAAATAATAGTATTTCCCTTTTACGTTCTTTGTTTCGGTATAACCGCCGGTACTTTGAATATTGAGGGCAATATTCATTTCTAAATGTGGGGGGGAATTCTCACGAATTTTATCATGTAATTATACCACCTAATTCCCCGCTGGCCAAAAATTTTTTTTTGGAGTAAGTGTTTTTTCACTTACTCGATTGGTTATCAGTCTGCCATGTCTAAAAAACAAAAGGATTGGCTAATCCAGGAGCAAACGGCTCTTGGTAAAGATATCTCAAACCGCTTGACGGCTTGCAATTTGCCCAAAATTGTATGGTGTTCAGTTCACCATATCTTTAATTAGTGAAGAGTTGGCTAGCCCGCAAGTTTATGGCTTGTGGTAAAGGCAGTGGAAAATCCATAATTGGTAATCGACTCACCAAAGATAATATTGATAATTTATCTAAGAGTTGGCTAGTCCAGAGCAAACGGCTTCTGGTAAAGACAAATCAAATCCGTTACAGCTTATGATTTGCTCAAAATCATTTGGTTATCGTTGTACCAAGGTTCTTACTTGAATCAAAACAATTGGCTACTCCAGAAGTGATGGCTTTTGGTAAAGAGTTTTTAAAATCCATTAAACTTCTAAAACATTGCTAGGGACTAGCAATATCTTAGTGTGGGGGATTGATGAGTGTCTAAATACTCATCATTTTTATACAATCTAAACTGCAAAATCATCTGAAAACACTTAGAAATGCATCAAAATGATGAAAATATCACAAATTAGTGTTTTATGTGTTTTAAATGCAAAAATATCAAAATCAGATGAAAACGTATAAAGTTTGCAAAATTGGCGTTTTAGTCTCCAAGTTTCAAAAGTTGTCAAAACAGTCCCCTGTAAATCAAAATGTGGAATTTTTCATTCAAGGTCCCTGAAATATTCTAAGTTGTTAAAATTGGTCCTTGAATGATTCTTTGGTCAAATGGCGGAAAAGGTCCTTAAACTTTGAAAAATGTCATGTTTAGTCCTTGGAATTTTCAAAGATGGCAAATATGGTCCTTATATTATTTGAGATTGGTAAAACGCATCCTGGATTACTTTTCTAATCTACATGTATGGTCCCTGGATTTTCGTAATATACACAAATGGTCCCTAAGCTACAACATGGGTTCAATTTTAATCCTAGGCCTAAGTTAACTACCCAAGTCCAATCCAATACCAATCCAAACCGTCCATCCATTCCCCAACCCGTTACCCTATTATTAACACCCGGTCAACCCTACATGGTCAAACAAACATACCCCGTTTTCCATCCCTTTGTCTCCTTCCTCCCAACCTACCCTGCAACACTTCACCTCCCATCCCCCCTCCTCACCTTCACCTTCCCTTGTCCCCTTCACCTCAACAAGCCTCCAAGAAACATTTATTACCCCTCCTCTACTTCACTCAACCCACAACTGCTAATACCACTTTTTACCAAAATGCATCAAACGGCCATGATCACTCCAAGCTATCCAATGGCTCAATTTAAGGAATTGATCAGAAACAAGTGGGGAAGACATTTTTCATATAAATAGAAGAAGAGAAAGAAGAAAAGGAGAGTAGTTAGTTTTATAATTTTCTTTAATGTCGTTTTTTAAATAAAAGTTTTAGTTTAAGTCCAAATGTTGTAATTTCAGTTTCTTGGTATCACATTTATGTTAAATCATCTTTGTAATGTGTTTTGAACATCAATCCAAGTCTTTTATCTAAGTTCCAAGTTTAATGCTTACTGTTGTAGTTTTCAGTTTCAAATTCTTGTGAGCTAGTTCTTAGAAGTGTATTTTTAAGCTCAATCAAGCTTATGTGAGCTTATCATAGCTTTGAATAAGCTTACATTTCATTTTCAAGCAAATTTGGTCCAGGGTCAACAAAAGTCAAACTGGGTGCAATTGGATTTGGAAGTGGAATGGGTTGATGCAGCTTGCTTTGGGGGTTGGATTAGACTAGGTTAGATTAGTTTTGGGCTTGGTTTAGCCTGCAACACTAGCTGGTCATCTGTGAGTATTAATCTCATTTTCACTTTTCAAGTCAGTTTGCATATTTTGTTGGTACTTGTATTTGTAGTCAAAAACTGTTCTAACCTACTTAAGTAGTTGTATTTAGGTCTATTAAATTCAGCTTAAGTATCTACATTAGCTCAATCAGTGGTTGGTTTATTTCATTTGCAAAACGGTAGTTTTAAGGGGTGTTTGGATCTGCTGCTTTAACTGACTTTGAGGTCTGTTCAGTAGGAGATTTCTGTTGCTTAGGTCTTATGCAGTTGTAATAGAGTCATTTTGGTCAGTCTTTTGCATATTCATAAGCTCAAAGTCAAATTTCACTTAAACCTGTCTTTAACTCTTAACTGTTAGGATTTTGGGTACAAATTTCATCACAGTGATTCATGAGTAGGTTATCTAGCTTAATCTAGTTTCATTATAGCTTAATAAATCATAGTTAATCAGTAGTTTAAGTTTTAAACATATATAAGTCAACTTTCCATTTTTATGTCAAAAGTCAAAATTTCTTAATACCCGTTTTTGAATAAAACCTAGAATTTTACTGTGTGTTTAATAATAAGAGTTAGTTCATAAGCTTCTAGGATATTAAAATATAGTTGCTAAACTAAAATAGAAAAATACTATTTCACTTTTACTTAGCTTATAAAGTGCTTAATTAGTAGCTTGTTTTGGACCCCTTGTTTGAGAAAGTGCCCTGTGCACAGAATTGGTAGCCTAGTTCATAAGCTCTTAGAAAGCTTATTAGTGATCATTAACTTGTGTAATTTGGCTTTTTGAGAAGCTCACCTAGCTAACTCAAGGTTCTAAGCTTAAAATTTCAATTCCTAGCTTATCTAGTTGGTCTGCTCATTGCTTTCAGTTTTGTCTATTTTTACCAAGGTACAAATAAGTCAGTGTTCACAAGTATTTCAAAAGCTTCTCAAGAGCTTATTAGTATAATTCAATCTGAGTAAATTAGCTTCTTAGAGAGTTTAACTAGTGTATTTGTTAGTCCAAGTTTCTATTTTCATTTTGTAGCTTAATTCAAGGCTTAAAAATAAGATATAAAGTGCCTAGTAAACTAATAGTGTAATCGTGACATAAATAGTCAACTTGTGCTTATTTAAAGCTTGTTCAGTGCTTATTATTTAGTCATTTTGTTTTTTTTTCAGTTTTAACATTAGCTTATTACAAGATCTTTAGTTCATTTCCATTGTACTTGTGTTTACTTAATAGTTATCGCTTTTAGATGGAATCTTGTGCTTATTTCCAAATTTAGTTCACTCTGTGACAAAATCTCACTATTTCAGTGCTTATCATGGTTTTGTAAAAAGTCATAGTTATAAAAAGTGCTTATTTTCTTGTGCTTATTAAGTTTGTAAAAAGAAAAAAAAAATGTTTTGCAAAAAGGTGGGGAGGCAGGCTCGAACCTGAGACCTCCCACCTTTACAAGAGTGTTAGTGTGTGTACCTGATAGACCGTACCTTGGGTCTTTCTTGTCATGGTTTACACAATTAATCACTTAACCCCTTTTGTTCCATTTTAGCTTAAACGTATTATTAGCTTATTTGCAGCTTATTGAAACAAGCTTTTCCTTTTTCAATTTTCTTAGCTTAGTATTGTTATAAAGTATTTTATAAAAAGTTTCAGATTTTTCTAAATAGTTTTAGTATTTTTAAACATTTAATTAGTGTAAAATCTTAATTAATTCATAATAAAAATATAAAAGTCTAAAAAATATAAATCTTTTTTCTAAAATTTTATTTTATCATATAGTACGTAAGGAAATTGTTTTTACATTCGTAGGACTTTTATTTCATAAATTTTACGCTTTTGCTTGACTTGCTGCATCTTTTTTATAAATAACGTACGCTTTTTATTTTAAATCACGTTTTAGATAATTTAAGTTTACGTTTTAGTTAAAATAGTTTATTTAAGTTATTTTATTTTATAAAATCACAAAAACATCATTGTAAAAATAGTGATAGCGTTTATTTAATATATTTTAACTTTTTAATTTCTTTTAATTTGCATTTAAGTTGCTGTAATTTGTAGATCTTTTCTTTAGGTATAATTATCCATCAAAAACCTTTACTGATCACTATCCTTAGTGGTCATTCTATCATCTGAATTAGTGTTTCCACACCATTGAGTCTCCGTGGGACTTAACGACCCGGGAATTCATTATATTCTCCAGGACTTCATTGTATTTGTGTTTTAAGCAGTTTTAAGCTTCTTACGGTTAGCCATTCACAAGTGGCTAGCTTGTGTGAGGTAGCTTGACAGTTTAGCACAGATCAGGTGTCTTAGCATTCATTGACTAAGTTGGACTTTAAACCCATTCCTTTAGCAGACTTTAAAACCAAGTCTAGCTAAACCCTTCGTCAAGTGATCAGCTAAATTTGTTGAGATCTAACAAACTCTATAGACACCACCCCATTCATGATAAGCTCACGAATCATGCTATGCCTTACACATAAGTGACTAAACTTCCCATTGTACATCTGGCTATAAGCCTTAGCAAATGTAGCAGCACTATCACAACGGATAGAAATATGTGTTATAGGTTTAGACCATAATTGAATCTCAAGAAGCAAGTTTTTCAACCATTCAGCTTCTTTACCAGCAGCTGTTAAAGCCACAAATTCAGATTTCATTGTTGAACTTGTGATGCAAGTTTGCTTCTTGGATGCCCAAGAAATTGCAACTTCACCAAGTAGGAATACCAAACCACTGGTAGACGAATTGTCTTCAGTGTTACTGATCTAACTTGCATCAAAGTATCCTTCTAATACTGAAGGATAACCAGTATATGAGAGACTATAATCCATAGTCTTCTTCAGATACTCCAGTACCCTCTGAACTGCATGCCAGTGATGAGCACTAGGATTACTAGTATACCTACTCAGTTTACCCAATGCAAAAGCAATATCAGGTCCTGTACAAGTCATGACATACATTAGGCAGCCAATCACCGTAGAATACTCAAGTTGAGATACAGCCTTACCAGTATTAGGCATCAGCTTCTCATTTGTATCCATAGGAGTACTCACTAGAGTACAATCAAAGTAATTAAATTTCCTTAACACCTTCTCAATATAATGAGATGGAGAGATAGAAATTCCTTTACTTTCATGTTTAATCCATATACCAAGGATAACATCAGCCTCCCCCATGTCGTTCATGAAGAACCTTGATAACAAAAATTCCTTTGTCAGGTCAACCTGATTTTGGTCAGTGCCAAAGATCAGCATGTCATCAACATATAGGCAAATGATGACTCCTTTACCAGATTCATCAAATTTTCTATATACACATTTGTCATACTGGTTAAGTAAATAACCATTAGACAAAACCAGTTCATCAAATTTTTGATGCCATTGTTTAGGTGCCTGCTTTAGTCCATATAGAGACTTAATTAGTTTACACACCTTGTTTTCATTGCCGTGAATGATGAAGCCTTCGTAAACTATTCAAAATTCAAGCACATCCATCCGATGAATAATCGACATGTAATAGATGTCAAAGCAATCGCAGCTTTATGGTACTGATACGAGCCACAGAGACATAAGTATCAAAATAGTCTATTCCTGACTTTTGTTTAAATCCCTGAATGACTTGTTTAGCCTTCAATAGTTCCATCTATCTTCATTTTTCTTTTGAAAATCCATTTGCAACCAGGTGGTAGATCAACCAACACCCAAGTGTTGTTACCCATGATGGAATCCATCTCATCATTGATTGCTTCTTTCCAGAAAGCAATATCCTGGGACTTCATTGCTTCTTCAAATGTCTTGGGATCATCCTCAACAATGAAGTAATAGGAGTACTGGTCAGAGACCTCATCCCTTGTTTCTTCAATTAAGTATAATTGAAACTCAGGTCCAAATAACTTTGGATTCCTGACCCTTTTGCTCTTTCTAAGCTCAGGTTCAGGTTGTTGAATCACAACCTCATCAGGAACCACTGATCGCTCTTCATCAGGGACCTCTGATACACCAATGTCATGAGTTCCATTAGGATTCCTTTGACTTGGTCTAGGGACTGATGAGAATCTAATCTCATCAAAGATTGCATCTCTTGATTCAATTATGGAGTTAATTGAAACATATTGATTAGGTTCAGTAACATAGAACCTAAAAGCCTTGGAATGCTCAAAGATATCCAAAAAAGATACATTCAATGCCTCTTTCACCCAGAGTTTTCAGCTTTGGATCAGGGAGTCTTACAACATTTCTACACCCCCAAACCCTGAGATAGTTCAGGTTGGGTTTCCTTTTAGTCCAGATTTCATAAAGGGTAACCTTGTTCCTTTTGTTGGGAACCCTATTTAATAAATAGTAAGTTGTTAACATAGCTTCACCCAAGAACCCTTGAATCAGTCCTGAATAGGACAACATGGAATTAACCATCTCCTTCAGTACCCTGTTTTTCCTTTTAGAAATACCATTTTTCTGAGGAGTATAGGGAGCAGTCGTTTCATGGATTATACCAACAGACTGAAAATACAGAGTATCCATGTAGTCACCTCCTCTATCAATCCTTAACCTTTTGATTAGGGACTCTTGTTGTAGTTCAACTTCAGTTTTAAACACTTTATATTTATGTAATGCTTTATCCTTAGTATGTAACATATAGACGTAACAAAACCTAGAAGCATCATCAATATATGTCACAAAGTACTTCTTATTCCCCAAAGAGGGAGTAGCATGTAAGCACATAGGTCACTATGAATCAGCTCCAAAAATTCAATTTCACGTTTTACACTTTGAAAAGGTTTCTTAGTAATTTTGGTCATCATGCACGTTTTACACTTATCAATGTCCATATCAAAGGCTGTGATTAACCCATCTTTAGACATTTCTCACATTCTATTAAAGTGTACATGGCCAAGTCTAGCATGCCATATGGTTGAATCATTAAGTTTAGAGGTGATTCGTTCCAAACTGTCAAGTTTATTACACAAGTCAACAACTTGTGAATGGTCAACCGTAATAAAATTCAAACAGTCTAAAACCAATGCAATTAAGTCCAGAGGAGTTTAGTGTTTTCCCGGGTCGTTAAGTCCCAACGAGGTGTGAAAACTGTAATACAACGAATCTGTGATCGGGTGAATATTGAACAGGAAGAGGTTATGATTGATTACACTAAGGAAATTAAATCTAATAAAGACTTTGAAGTCATTTTAATTCTAAATTTAAAATCGATTAATGTTTAAAACCTAAAACGTATGTTTAAATAAAATTACGTAACGTACGAAATAAAACGTAAAAATAAAGAAGTAAAATTCCTACGGATATGAAAAAAATATTTTTACAATCCTAATAATAAAATAAAATTATTATAAAATTAAAATTATTTTTATAACTATTTATTTAATTATTATTAATTAAAAACTATTTTTAACTATTTAATAATACCCTAAAATATAAGAAAATATGAAATAAAGCTAGAAAAGTAAAATTATGACTTAGAAAAATCTAAAATGTTAGAAAACTTATTTTAAAACTGAAAATATATTTATTACACTTTTGATCTAATTAATAATAATTTAAAACTATATAAACTTAATTAAATTCTAGAAAATAGAAGATGAACAGTAAAAATTATGAAAAATTTCCTAAAATTATTTTATATTATATAAAAGCTAGGAAAAATATAAAAAACATGGTTTTACTTAATAAAAATTAATTTTACTATTTAATACTTTATTATTAATTAATTATTAAAACTATTATTAATTATTAAAAATACTAGATGAAAAAGGAAAAATCTGAGAAAATTCCTAAAATTACTTTAAGATGACAGAAACTTAAGAAAAATATAAAACAGATAAGTGCTTAATAATAAGCTGAAAAGAAAATTAAAAAACTAATTTATATTAAATAAACGCTATCACTAATTTAAAAAATGGATTTTTCTGGATTTTTCTTTTACAAAACTATTTAACTACTGAAAATAACAAACTTTTGTGAAATCACTTTAAGTGGGGCTCAGTGAATAAGCACTTCAAGTGCTTATTGTCTTGACAGTTGACTTTGGTCAAACTGTCAAGCTATAAGCTTCAAATAAGCTAGTTATGGCCCACGTGGAAATTCTAGTGAGAACAAGTTAAGTGACTAGAATTAAGCTAACACAAACCAAAGAGAACCCTTGAATAAGCAGTTTAAGCAAAAAAATAAGCAAAGCTAAACTAGTTTCAACTCAAAAAATGGGACAAGATATCACGATCTAGGAGTGGGGTCCACAGAGCTTAAGCTCAAAAGCTTGGCAAAGAAATGAGAGCTAGCAAGGTGGTGAATGCTATGGAACCAAGAACCACCACTGGGGCCCACTGAGGTAGCCTGCGGGACCCACTAAAGTGGTGAAGATGGTGACTGTGGTGGTGGTGCAACAGCTGCACAGGGGAGAAACTTCCCGCACTCACTTTGATGCCATGTGGGGCCCACACAAAATTCACAAAAATAATACAAAATACTAGTAGAGCACAAGTCGGTCTAAATGATTTCCCAAAAGCTCATAAGCTACAACACGTTAATAAGCTCATTAAAAATCCCACAAGTTTGGGCAATAATCACTTTTTCACTTTTTGACTTTTGAGATGGATATGAAACTTTGACCAAAATGAATTTTAAGCTTGATTTGTGAACTGATTGTGATGTTTGATGATAAAATAAACCTAGAATAAGCTAACTTAACTATTTCTTAACCTATATGCAAGATTCAAATCATTGATTCAAACAGGAATGGAAGTTAGATCAGATATATAATAATTTTGACTTAGGTTGTTCTAAGATGCAAGTTATTGAGCTAAAAATACTGGATAAGCCTATATTATCATGATGCAATAGTAAATCAGGTCCTAAGTATCTTCTAACCTAGATTTATAAGATAATCCAAACACTAGTTTCTATTATAAATTGCAAAACTAAAACATTAACCTATTGAATTAATCTAAAACACCACTGATCCTGAATCTGAAATGACTTTTAAGAGCTAAATTATATGATCTATGCTATCCATCACCTCATATTCTAACACTAATGCAATATGCAGATTTCAATAAAACGAGCAACTAATGATAAAGCAAGATTAGACTAAAACAGAAGCACAATCATTAACTACACACAATTTAATCACCAATCCACAATTAAAAGCTCTAATAAACAACTAAACTATTATGCAAAAGATTAAAGCAGGTTTAAGAACTCACATTAGTCCTGCCACTATGGCATGTAATTCAAATCAATGAAACAGTACCCTAAACTTGATATTAACCCCAAATTAATAACAATCAACCCATATCCAACTCCATATCAGCAAATCAGATCCATGCATCTTATGAACTTGCAGTTTGACTTTTTGTTGACTTTTTTGGAATCTTAAAATTTAAACTGATGTAGATTATTTTAAACTTATAAAAAGCTTTAACAAGCTTATATAAGCTCACATGAACTGATAACAAGCTTATACAAATACAAAGTAGCTTAATTCGACTTAACAGTCACTATAAACACTTAAAAACTTGGAATTTTCATTAACACTAGGAAATTGTACAAAGATTAACATTAAACAGACTTAAAATAACTTGAAATGATAACTGAAACTAAAGTTTGATAATACTTAACCCATTACAATACGATTTTAGCTAAACTACTCTACTTACTCTAACTATTCAACTCCTCTGCTTTCTTTCCTTCTAGATATTTTGGAGTTCCTGGGTTCCTCTGAATCTTTCCCACTGAGTCATGGCCATTGGATCACCAAAGTGATCCGCCTTGAAATGCAAATTGGCCCAAAAGTCTTGAGCAGGTGTTTTAGCATTTAAAGAATTTTGGTTGATTGTGGAGGTGGAAGGTAGTGGGTAGACAGCTGGGGGAGGTGGTAAGGGTAAACCGTGGTAGTGGAGCAGAATGGTGGTTTCAAAGTGAGGGAGAGGAACAGTGGTGGCGGTTTTATTATTTAAACCGCGGGTTAGTTTTGGGCTTTAGGCAGAAATGGGCTTGGGTATTGGGTTGGGTAAATAATACAAAGGGTCCGGTTGTTTTGAGCTTATAATATCACAAGGACCAAGTTTGTAATTTGTGCAAAGTTGAGGGACTGATATGTAATTATTCCAAAGTGTCTTCAAGGACCTAATCTGCCAAATACGATAAACCAAGGACCATAAATGTAATTATTTTCCATTTTAAATTTCCAAGGACCTTTTGTGTCATTTTTGAAACTTCAGGGACCTAAGTTGCCATTTTTGCAATTTTAAACTTCAAGGACCAAGTTTGACAACTCATGAATCCCTAGGGACTTTAAATGACATTTTACATGATTTGAATATCCAGGGACTAGTTTTGCCAATTTATGAAAGTTCAGGGACTGAAAGTGACAATTTTGTGAACTTTGATCATTTTTCACTTGTTTTCAATCTTGTTGTATCTGAATCACATAAAAACACATTTTCATGATATTTGTAACATTTATATAGCATTTCTGAATGTTTTCAGATGTTTTAGCAGTCTAGATGGGTATAAAATGATGTGTATTTAGACACACATCAATCCCCCACACTAAACTATTGCTAGTCCCTAGCAATCTTTTATGAAAATTTAATGGATTTTAATCTCTTTACCAAAAGCCATTACTTCTGGAGTAGCCAATTGTTTTAGTTCAAGTAAGAACCTTGGTACAATGATAACCAAATAATTTTGAGCAAATCAAACTGGATTTGATTTGTCTTTACCAAAGCGTTTTGCTTCTAGCCAACTCTTAGATAAAATATCTTTGGTGAGTCGATTACCAATTATGGTTTTCCAACTGGCTTTACCACAAGCCATAAACTTGCGGGCTAGCCAACTCTTCACTAATTAAAGATATGGTGAGCTGAACACCATTTAATTTTGGGCAAATTGAAGTCACAACGGATTTGAGATATCTTTACCAAGAGCCGTTTTGCTCTCGGATTAGCCAATCCTTTGTTTATTAGACATGGCGGACTGATAACCGTAAGCTGAGTAAGTGCAAAACACTTACTCCAAAAAAAATTTGGCCAAAATGGGGAATTGGTGGTATAATTACATGATAAAATTCGAGAATTCCCCCCCACACTAGAAATGAATATTGCCCTCAATATTCAAAGTACCTGCGGTTATGCCGAAACATAGAACGTAAAAGGGAAATACTACGGCCATTATTTTTGTGAATTTTTTGAAATTTTATATACAACAAATGGGCAACTCCCCACACTAGGGTGGTACACACGGGTGAAAACCCATGTTTAACTACTGTTTTTGATTACCGAGTTGCTAGCTTGACTCGACCAGGTCAATTAATTTGTTCATGGGGAAGTAAGTGGAAGAGACAATCTACATCGGACTTTCATTCAAGATGTTTGTATAAACATTGAAGTACGTGAAAGTTCCACACCGATGAGGTATACATAGATCCGGCTCACGAATAATAAATGAAAATCCGGGGTCAAAGATAGTGTCCTCATTCCCGAAGGAGTAAAGAACAGGAGAAGCCACGGGATAGGTGAAGAAGAGAAAGAAAGTCATGATAAAAATCTTGACTAACTCATCATCACCCACAGGAGAATTCATAATAGCATGAATCTCATCATTTAAGCTCAATTGGTCTAGACATACCCCGGGTGTGTCTAGATCAAAGTAGAAGTTATCATACTTCGGTGGAGATATGATATGAGTGAGTTCACAGGAGAACTCCTTGAAGGTGAATGAATCATATTCAGAATTGATATGAGTGAGTTCACTGGTGAACTCCTCCAATGTAAATGATTCATAATCGGGTAGAGAATTATGAGAATGAGAAGTGGTACTGCCACTAATCTTCTCTCACATATTATCAAAACAGAAGGTTTTCATTTCCGGAATAGAATCATCGGAAAGAATGTCACTATCCTTAATGGGGATAGGAGATGAAATAGGTTTCTCTTTGAAAGCCTCTATTTTAGAAATGAGAAGACCTGACATTCAAGTAATGTTGCACAGAAGGTGCTTCATCTTTGATTTCGAGTAAGTAACTTCATCATTCTCTTCTTCTAAGCTAACAAGCTCAGAAGGTAAATCTTCCACATAAACGATGTCTCCACAAGATAACGAATCGTCATCATTAGAATCGGAGAACATCTCAACATGATCTTTTGGGAAGACAAGAGGGGAAGGGATATCACACACATGCTCGAATTCCGTGACTCTCTCTGGGATTGGGACAAGGTTCTCGACACTAGACTTTATGAATTCGTCCGATTCCTTTTCAGGAACAGTGTCAAGATGCTCATTCCCCATAATAAGAGAGTGAGTGTGAATCTCGGGTGTGATAACAACAGACTGAGGGAGTTGAGAAGGACTAGCATACATATGTTTTACAATTTCCATTTGTTCTTCCGCTAGTAATTCCATCATAGTCTTTTCTCCCTGATTGTTCATGGAAGGAATTTCAACCCATGATGAACTTGATGAACCTGCATAAAAATTGGACGAATATCAGGGGTAACTTCATCATCATCGTCATCAGAATTAAACGGAATCGAGAGCTAGATTTGGCTGCTTTTGTATTTTAATTAATTCCCTAATAGAGTTTTCACTGGCAATCTGGGAATCTAATTTAGCACTGTTCAAATTTAACAATTCTTCTATGGATTTTTGATTTGGATTATCTTGGGAATGTTTACATTCCTTCAAATCTTTCACTAAATCCAAAAGATCAAGGAGAAGATTTTGAGGAAGTGACTCAGGCTGAGGTGGTGCCTGATTCATTTGGTAATCAGAGAGGTTGGTCATGATACGAAGAGTCGTAATTGTTACAAGGAAATGGATTCCTTGTTTGACAATCAGAGCTAATGTGTGGACCTCCACATGCATCACAACAAAATGATTGTTGTGGCTGGTCATGTGAATAATATGGAATTTGGTCATTTCCAAAGTCCCGAGTGTTACCAGAAAACTGTTCATAGACAAACGTGTTCCCGGTTTGACACTTAAATTCTTGATGAGGACCTCCACAAAATTCACATGAATATGTAATGAATCTCATGATGTGGTAGTGATGGAATAAATCGTGTCATGGTAAGAATAGGGATCTTGGTTATAGACAGACCCATTTCTTGACTCTACCATGCTAAAACTGAGACAATTATCATCATTATGAGGGCCACCACACCATTGACAACCAAGAAGGTGAGGATAAGACATAGAAAGAATCAAAGGGTTCCAGAGGGTAAGAAATGAAGAATCAAAAGGGTAAGAGGATACGGAGGAATATTTTTGGTATTTTTGAAAAACATGTTGTAAAAACAAAGAATGAAAATATTTTTGGTAATCGATTAGTCAAACGAATTAACTTCACGATAATTTTGGTTTTATATGAAAATAAGGAAATATGGACAAAGATGGTAAATATACAACGGTTGTATATTCAACAATCAATCGAGATGCTTCAAATTGTAGTACGCAGACACCTCCCCGGGCATGCGCCAAAATTTGATTCGTTCCAAACTGTCAAGTTTATTACACAAGTCAACCACTTGTGAATGGTCAATCGTAATAAAATTCAAACAGTCTAAAACCAATGCAATTAAGTCGAGAGGAGTTTAGTGTTTTCCCGGGTCGTTAAGTCCCAACGAGGTGTGAAAACTGTAATACAACGAATCTGTGATCGGGTGAATATTGAACAGGAAGAGGTTATGATTGATTACACTAAGGAAATTAAATCTAATAAAGACTTTGAAGTCATTTTAATTCTATATTTAAAATCGATTAATGTTTAAAACCTAAAACGTATGTTTAAATAAAATTACGTAACGTACGAAATAAAACGTAAAAATAAAGAAGTAAAATTCCTACGGATATGAAAAAAATATTTTTACAATCCTAATAATAAAATAAAATTATTAGAAAATAAAAATTATTTTTATAACTATTTATTTAATTATTATTAATTAAAAACTATTTTTAACTATTTAATAATACCCTAAAATATAAGAAAATATGAAATAAAGCTAGAAAAGTAAAATTATGACTTAGAAAAATCTAAAATGTTAGAAAACTTATTTTAAAACTGAAAATATATTTATTACACTTTTGATCTAATTATTAATAATTTAAAACTATTTAAACTTAATTAAATTCTAGAAAATAGAAGATGAACAGTAAAAATTATGAAAAATTTCCTAAAATTATTTTATATTATATAAAAGCTAGGAAAAATATAAAAACATGGTTTTACTTAATAAAAATTAATTTTACTATTTAATACTTTATTATTAATTAATTATTAAAACTATTATTAATTATTAAAAATACTAGATGAAAAAGGAAAAATCTGAGAAAATTCCTAAAATTACTTTAAGATGACAGAAACTTAAGAAAAATATAAAAACATATAAGTGCTTAATAATAAGCTGAAAAGAAAATTAAAAAAAAACTAATTTATATTAAATAAACGCTATCACTAATTTAAAAAATGGATTTTTCTGGAATATTCTTTTACAAAACTATTTAACTACTGAAAATAACAAACTTTTGTGAAATCACTTTAAGTGGGGCTCAGTGAATAAGCACTTCAAGTGCTTATTGCTTTGACAGTTGACTTTGGTCAAACTGTCAAGCTATAAGCTTCAAATAAGCTAGTTATGGCCCCACAGTGGTAAATTCTAGTGAGAACAAGTTAAGTGACTAGAATTAAGCTAACACAAACCAAAGAGAACCCTTGAATAAGCAGTTTAAGCAAAAAAAATAAGCAAAGCTAAACTAGTTTCAACTCAAAAATGGGATAGTATTACTGCTGATCTAGGAGTGGGGTCCACAGAGCTTAAGCTCAAAAGCTTAGCAGCAAATGAGAGCTAGCAAGGTGGTGAATGCTATGGAACCAAGAACCACCACTGGGGCCCACTGAGGTAGCCTGCGGGACCCACTAAAGTGGTGAAGATGGTGACTGTGGTCAGCAGGTGTAATGTACCGCAACACTTGTACAGGGAGAAACTTCTCACTTTTGATGCCATGGGGCCCACAAAAATTCACAAAAATAATACAAAAATACTAGAGAGAGCACAAGCTGGGTCTAAAGGATTTCTCAAAAGCTCATAAGCTACAACACAGTAATAAGCTCATTAAAAATCCCACAAGTTTGGGCAATAATCACTTTTTCACTTTTTGACTTTTGAGATGGATATGAAACTTTGACCAAAATGAATTTTAAGCTTGATTTGTGAACTGATTGTGATGTTTGATGATAAAATAAACCTAGAATAAGCTAACTTAACTATTTCTTAACCTATATGCAAGATTCAAATCATTGATTCAAACAGGAATGGAAGTTAGATCAGATATATAATAATTTTGACTTAGGTTGTTCTAAGATGCAAGTTATTGAGCTAAAAATACTGGATAAGCCTATATTATCATGATGCAATAGTAAATCAGGTCCTAAGTATCTTCTAACCTAGATTTATAAGATAATCCAAACACTAGTTTCTATTATAAATTGCAAAACTAAAACATTAACCTATTGAATTAATCTAAAACACCACTGATCCTGAATCTGAAATGACTTTTAAGAGCTAAATTATATGATCTATGCTATCCATCACCTCATATTCTAACACTAATGCAATATGCAGATTTCAATAAAACGAGCAACTAATGATAGCAAGCAGATTAGACTAAAACAGAAGCAACACAATCATTAACTACACAATTCTAATCACCAATCCACAATTAAAAGCTCTAATAAACAACTAAACTATTATGCAAAAGATTAAAGCAGGTTTAAGAACTCACATTAGTCCTGCCACTATGGCATGTAATTCAAATCAATGAAACAGTACCCTAAACTTGATATTAACCCCAAATTAATAACAATCAACCCATATCCAACTCCATATCAGCAAATCAGATCCATGCATCTTATGAACTTGCAGTTTGACTTTTTGTTGACTTTTTTGGAATCTTAAAATTTAAACTGATGTAGATTATTTTAAACTTATAAAAAGCTTTAACAAGCTTATATAAGCTCACATGAACTGATAACAAGCTTATACAAATACAAAGTAGCTTAATTCGACTTAACAGTCACTATAAACACTTAAAAACTTGGAATTTTCATTAACACTAGGAAATTGTACAAAGATTAACATTAAACAGACTTAAAATAACTTGAAATGATAACTGGAAACTAAAGCTGATAATACTTAACCCATTACAATACGATTTTAGCTAAACTACTCTACTTACTCTAACTATTCAACTCCTCTGCTTCTTTCCTTCTTTATAGATATTTTTGGAGTTCCTTGGGTTCCTCTGAATCTTTCCCACTTTGAGTCATGGCCATTGGATCAGTCAAAGTGATCCTGGCCTTTGAAATGCAAATTGGCGCCAAAAGTCTTGATAGCAGGTTTTTAGCATTTAAAGAATTTTGGTTGATTGTGGAGGTGGAAGGTAGTGGGTAGACAGCTGGGGTGGACAGGTGGTAGTGAAGGTGGCAAAACCAGGTGGTAGTGGAGCAGTAATGGTGGGTTTCAGTGTGTGAGGGAGAGGAACAGTGGTGGCGGTTTTATTATTTAAACCGCGGGTTAGTTTTGGGCTTTAGGCAGAAATGGGCTTGGGTATTGGGTTGGGTAAATAATACAAAGGGTCCGGTTGTTTTGAGCTTATAATATCACAAGGACCAAGTTTGTAATTTGTGCAAAGTTGAGGGACCTGATATGTAATTATTCCAAAGTATCTTCAAGGACCTAACCTGCCAAATATGATAAACCAAGGACCATAAATGTAATTATTTTCCATTTTAAATTTCCAAGGACCTTTTGTGTCATTTTTGAAACTTCAGGGACCTAAGTTGCCATTTTTGCAATTTTAAACTTCAAGGACCAAGTTTGACAACTCATGAATCCCTAGGGACTTTAAATGACATTTTACATGATTTGAATATCCAGGGACTAGTTTTGCCAATTTATGAAAGTTCAGGGACTGAAAATGACAATTTTGTGAACTTTGATCATTTTTCACTTGTTTTCAATCTTGTTGTATCTGAATCACATAAAAACACATTTTCATGATATTTGTAACATTTATATAGCATTTCTGAATGTTTTCAGATGTTTTAGCAGTCTAGATGGGTATAAAATGATGTGTATTTAGACACACATCAATCCCCCACACTAAACTATTGCTAGTCCCTAGCAATCTTTTATGAAAATTTAATGGATTTTAATCTCTTTACCAAAAGCCATTACTTCTGGAGTAGCCAATTGTTTTAGTTCAAGTAAGAACCTTGGTACAATGATAACCAAATGATGTTGAGCAAATCATAAGTCAGAAACGGATTTGATTTGTCTTTACCGAAGGCGTTTGCTTCTGACTAGCCAACTCTTAGATAAAATATCTTTGGTGAGTCGATTACCAATTATGGTTTTCCAACTGCCTTTACCACAAGCCATAAACTTGCGGGCTAGCCAACTCTTCACTAATTAAAGGATATGGTGAGCTAACACCATACAATTTTGGGCAAATTGCAAGCCGTCAACGGATTTGAGATATCTTTACCAAGAGCCGTTTGTTCCTGGATTAGCCAATCCTTTTGTTTATTAGACATGGCGGACTGATAATCGTAAGCTGAGTAAGTGCAAAACACTTACTCCAAAAAAAAAAATTTGGCCAAAAATGGGGAATTTGGTGGTATAATTACATGATAAAATTCGTGAGAATTCCCCACACACTTAGAAATGAATATTGCCCTCAATATTCAAAGTACCGGCGGTTATGTTGAAACATAGAACGTAAAAGGGAAATACTACTACTGCCATTATTTTGTGAATTTTTTTTTTTTTTTTTTTTGAAATTTTATATACAACAGCGGGGGCAACTCCCCCACACTAGGGTGGTACACACGGGTGAAAACCCATGTTTAACTACTATTTTTTGATTACCGAGTCGAATTACTCAAAGCTTGACTCGACCCGAATTAATTTGTTCATGGGGAAGTAAGTGGAAGAGACAATCTACATCGGACTTTCATTCAAGATGTTTGTATAAACATTGAAGTACGTGAAAGTTCCACACCAATGAGGTATACATAGATCCGCTCACAATAATAAATGAAAATCCGGGGTCAAAGATAGTGTCCTCATTCCTCGAAGGAGTAAAGCAGGAGAAGCCACGGATAGGTGAAGAAGAGAAAGAAAGTCATGATAAAAATCTTGACTAACTCATCATCAACCACAGGAGAATTCATAATAGCATGAATCTCATCATTTAAGCTCAATTGGTCTAGACATACCCCGGGTGTGTCTAGATCAAAGTAGAAGTTATCATACTTCGGTGGAGATATGATATGAGTGAGTTCACAGGAGAACTCCTTGAAGGTGAATGAATCATATTCAGAATTGATATGAGTGAGTTCACTGGTGAACTCCTCCAATGTAAATGATTCATAATCGGGTAGAGAATTATGAGAATGAGAAGTGGTACTGCCACTAATCTTCTCTCACATATTATCAAAACAGAAGGTTTTCATTTTAATAGAATCATCGGAAAGAATGTCACTATCCTTAATGGGATAGGAGATGAAATAGGTTTCTCTTTGAAAGCCTCGATTTTAGAAATGAGAAGACTGACATTCAGTAATGTTGCACTAAGTGCTTCATCTTTGATTTCAGTAAGTAACTTCATCTCTTCTTCTAAGCTAACAAGCTCATAAGGTAAATCTTCCACATAAACGATGTCTCCACAAGATAACGAATCGTCATCATTAGAATCGGAGAACATCTCAACATGATCTTTTGGGAAGACAAGAGGGGAAGGGATATCACACACATGCTCGAGAATTCCCTGTGACTCTCTTGGGATTGGGACAAGGTTCTCGACACTAGACTTTATGAATTCGTCCGATTCCTTTTCAGGAACAGTGTCAAGATGCTCATCCCCCATAATAAGAGAGTGAGTGTGAATCTCGGGTGTGATAACAACAGACTGAGGGAGTTGAGAAGGACTAGCATACATATGTTTTACAATTTCCATTTGTTCTTCTGCTAGTAATTCCGTCATAGTCTTTTCTCCCGATTTTCATGGAAGGAATTTCAACTGATGAACTTGATGAACCTGTACAAAATTGACGAATATCAAGGGTAACTTCATCATCATCGTCATCAGGAATTAAACGGAATCGAGAGCTAGATTTGGCTGCTTTTTGTATTTTAATTAATTCCTAATAGAGTTTTCACCGCAATCTGGGAATCTAATTTAGCGTACCGTTCTTCCTAACAATTCTTCTATGGATTTTGATTTGGATTATCTTGGGAATGTTTACATTCCTTCAAATCTTTCACTAAATCCAAAAGATCAAGGAGAAGATTTTGAGGAAGTGGCTTAGGTTGAGGTGGTGCCTGATTCATTTGGTACTGTAGAGGTTGGTCATGATACGAAGAGTCGTAATTGTTACAAGGAAATGGATTCCTTGTTTGACAATCAGAGCTAAAGTGTGGACCTCCACAGTACTCACAACAAAATGATTGTTGTGGCTGGTCATGTGAATAATATGGAATTTGGTCATTTCCAAAGTCCCGAGTGTTACCGTAAAACTGTTCATAGACAAACGTGTTCCCGGTTTGACACTTAAATTCTTGATGAGGACCTCCACAAAATTCACATGAATATGTCTGAATCTCATGATGTGGTAGCTGATGGAATAAATCAGTCGTGTCATGGTAAGAATAGGAATCTTGGTTATAGACGCACCCATTTCCTGACTCTACCATGCTAAAACTGAGACAATTATCATCATTATGAGGGCCACCACACCATTGACAACCAAGAAGGTGAGGATAAGACATAGAAAGAATCAAAGGGTTCCAGAGGGTAAGAAATGAAGAATCAAAAGGGTAAGAGGATACGGAGGAATATTTTTGGTATTTTTGAAAAACATGTTATAAAACAAAGAATGAAAATATTTTTGGTAATCGATTAGTCAAACGAATTAACTTCACGATAATTTTGGTTTTATATGAAAATAAGGAAATATGGACAAAGATGGTAAATATACAATGGGTGTATATTCAACAATAACTGATGCTTCAAATTGTAGTACGCAAAGACACCTCCCCAGAAGGCCACAAAATTTGATTCGTTCCAAACTCCAAGTTTATTACACAAGTCAACCACTTGTGAATGGTCAATCGTAATAAAATTCAAACAGTTCAAAACCAATACAATTAAGTCCAGAGGAGTTTAGTGTTTTCCTGTCGTTAAGTCCCAACGAGGTGTGTAAACTGTAATACAACGAATCTGTGATCGGGTGAATATTGAATAGGAAAAGGTTATGATTGATTACACTAAGGAAATTAAATCTAATAAAGACTTTGAAGTCATTTTAATTCTATATTTAAAATCGATTAATGTTTAAAACCTAAAACGTATGTTTAAATAAAATTACGTAACGTACGAAATAAAACGTAAAAATAAAGAAGTAAAATTCCTACGGATATGAAAAAAATATTTTTACAATCCTAATAATAAAATAAAATTATTAGAAAATAAAAATTATTTTTATAACTATTTATTTAATTATTATTAATTAAAAACTATTTTTAACTATTTAATAATACCCTAAAATATAAGAAAATATGAAATAAAGCTAGAAAAGTAAAATTATGACTTAGAAAAATCTAAAATGTTAGAAAACTTATTTTAAAACTGAAAATATATTTATTACACTTTTGATCTAATTATTAATAATTTAAAACTATTTAAACTTAATTAAATTCTAGAAAATAGAAGATGAACAAAGAAAAATTATGAAAATTTCCTAAAATTATTTTATATTATATAAAAGCTAGGAAAAATATAAAAACATGGTTTTACTTAATAAAAATTAATTTTACTATTTAATACTTTATTATTAATTAATTATTAAAACTATTATTAATTATTAAAAATACTAGATGAAAAAGGAAAAATCTGAGAAAATTCCTAAAATTACTTTAAGATGACAGAAACTTAAGAAAAATATAAAAACATATAAGTGCTTAATAATAAGTTGAAAAGAAACTTAAAAAAAAACTAATTTATATTAAATAAACGCTATCACTAATTTAAAAAATGGATTTTTCTGGAATATTCTTTTACAAAACTATTTAACTACTGAAAATAACAAACTTTTGTGAAATCACTTTAAGTGGGGCTCAGTGAATAAGCACTTCATGCTTATTGCTGACAGTTGACTTGGTCAAACTGTCAAGCTATAAGCTTCAAATAAGCTAGTTATGGCCCCACAGTGGTAAATTCTAGTGAGAACAAGTTAAGTGACTAGAATTAAGCTAACACAAACCAAAGAGAACCCTTGAATAAGCAGTTTAAGCAAAAAAAATAAGCAAAGCTAAACTAGTTTCAACTCAAAAATGGGATAGTATTACTGCTGATCTAGGAGTGGGGTCCACAGAGCTTAAGCTCAAAAGCTTAGCAAAAAATGAGAGCTAGCAAGGTGGTGAATGCTATGGAACCAAGAACCACCACTGGGGCCCACTGAGGTAGCTGCTGGGACCCACTAAAGTGGTGAAGATGTGACGTGGTGGTGCACACCAAATGCAACAGTGGAGAAACTTCCCCCAGCTCACTTTGATGCCATGTGGGGCCCACACAAAAATTCACAAAATAATACAAAATACTAGAGAGAGCACAAGTGGTCTAAACGATTTCCCAAAAGCTGCAAGCACAACACAGTGTAAGCTCATTAAAAATCCCACAAGTTTGGGCAATAATCACTTTTTCACTTTTTGACTTTTGAGATGGAAATGAAACTTTGACCAAAATGAATTTTAAGCTTGATTTGTGAACTGATTATGATGTTTGATGATAAAATAAACCTAGAATAAGCTAACTTAACTACTTCTTAACCTATATGCAAGATTCAAATCATTGATTCAAACAGGAATGGAAGTTAGATCAGATATATAATAATTTTGACTTAGGTTGTTCTAAGATGCAAGTTATTGAGCTAAAAATACTGGATAAGCCTATATTATCATGATGCAATAGTAAATCAGGTCCTAAGTATCTTCTAACCTAGATTTATAAGATAATCCAAACACTAGTTTCTATTATAAATTGCAAAACTAAAACATTAACCTATTGAATTAATCTAAAACACCACTAATCCTGAATCTGAAATGACTTTTAAGAGCTAAATTATATGATCTATGCTATCCATCACCTCATATTCTAACACTAATGCAATATGCAGATTTCAATAAAACGAGCAACTAATGATAGCAAGCAGATTAGACTAAAACAGAAGCAACACAATCATTAACTACACAATTCTAATCACCAATCCACAATTAAAAGCTCTAATAAACAACTAAACTATTATGCAAAAGATTAAAGCAGGTTTAAGAACTCACATTAGTCCTGCCACTATGGCATGTAATTCAAATCAATGAAACAGTACCCTAAACTTGATATTAACCCCAAATTAATAACAATCAACCCATATCCAACTCCATATCAAAAATCGATCCATGCATCTTATGAACTCTGCAGCTTTGACTTTTTGTTGACTTTTTGGAATCTTAAAATTTAAACGATGTAGATTATTTTAAACTTAATAAAAGCTTTAACAAGCTTATATAAGCTCACATGAACTGATAACAAGCTTATACAAATACAAAGTAGCTTAATTCGACCCATGTACCACTATAAAACACTTAAAAACTTGGAATTTTCATTAACACTAGGAAATTGTACAAAGATTAACATTAAACAGACTTAAAATAACTTGAAATGATAACTGGAAACTAAAGCTGATAATACTTAACCCATTACAATACGATTTTAGCTAAACTACTCTACTTACTCTAACTATTCAACTCCTCTCGCTTTTTCCTTCTTTATAGATATTTTGGAGTTCCGTTCCTCTGAATCTTCCCACTTTGAGTCATGGCCATTGGATCAGTCAAAGTGATCCTGGCCTTTGAAATGCAAATTGGCGCCAAAAGTCTTGATAGCAGGTTTTTAGCATTTAAAGAATTTTGGTTGATTGTGGAGGTGGAAGGTAGTGGGTAGACAAATGGGTGGACAGTGTGGTAGTGGAGGTGCAAGCAAAACTGTGGTAGTGGAGGCAAGAATGTATGGGTTTCAGTGTGTGAGGGAGAGGAACAGTGGTGGCGGTTTTATTATTTAAATCGTGGGTTAGTTTTGGGCTTTAGGCAGAAATGGGCTTGGGTATTGGGTTGGGTAAATAATACAAAGGGTCCGGTTGTTTTGAGCTTATAATATCACAAGGACCAAGTTTGTAATTTGTGCAAAGTTGAGGGACTGACATGTAATTATTCCAAAGTGTCTTCAAGGACCTAATCTGCCAAATATGATAAACCAAGGACCATAAATGTAATCATTTTCCATTTTAAATTTCCAAGGACCTTTTGTGTCATTTTTGAAACTTCAGGGACCTAAGTTGCCATTTTTGCAATTTTAAACTTCAAGGACCAAGTTTGACAACTCATGAATCCCTAGGGACTTTAAATGACATTTTACATGATTTGAATATCCAGGGACTAGTTTTGCCAATTTATGAAAGTTCAGGGACTGAAAATGACAATTTTGTGAACTTTGATCATTTTTCACTTGTTTTCAATCTTTTGTATTGACCTAATCACATAAAAACACATTTTCATGATATTTGTAACATTTATATAGCATTTCTGAATGTTTTCAGATGTTTTAGCAGTCTAGATGGGTATAAAATGATGTGTATTTAGACACACATCAAGAGGTTGACCTAAAGGCTGAATTAATAGTATCATTAACAATATTAAGCCTGACATTTGATTTACAAAAATAGCCAAAACCAATAAACACACCATGTTTAGACAAAACAAACTTATCATATTCAATAACTTGTTTGTAACCACAATTATTAAAAATACTACTAGAAACCAAATTCTTTCTAATATTAGGAACATGTAAAACATTAAGCAATGAAACAACTTTTCCATGCACCAGGGCTGTTGACTCATTTCCCATATGAAGAATAGAGCCATCATTCAATGACTTATAGGTCTTGAACCAGCTTCTATCTTTACACACATGGATTGTTGCTCCAGAGTCAACCCACCACGCAACATCATCATCCTGCACAAAGTATGCCTCAGATATATATGTAACATAATAAATCTGAAAAGACTTATTAAACACTTTCGACCTTCGTTGGTTGAACCAGCCATTCCCCAACCACTTGTGCCGCCTCGATCCATCGGGTTTTCTTGCCAATTTTAACACCCTTACAATCCTTCCTAAAGTGTCCAAGTTTCCCACACTTCCAACAAGTTTCTTTTGGTTTCTTGTTAAGATCAAATTTGGTGTTATCTTGATGCTTACGTTTGCCCTTGTTGTCATTGTACCTGGTGGAGTTGTTATGCTCCACCATATTTGTTAATACAAATATCGTCATTAAACGTTATTTATATTTTTGATCTTTGCCTAAGTTTTGTTAACGACAAAAGTAAATTTAATTTATAAAAGCTTAAAGCTTGTCAAGTTTATTAGATATTAAAACAAGCTTTCTCAAACAATATATTCATCATTCAAGCATTTACATTTATGATTAGTAACATATTGATATGACTCTAATCATTATGTATGATAGTAGTTTGTAGAATGTGTTAGGTTCTTAAAACCAAACACTACTTAAGCATTTGCATATTTCTATTAATAGTAATACAACATTTGACATCAGGTATTACATCATGGAGAATCATTGAAGATTCCATTAGATATTTTGTGAAGATTTGTACTCTTCATATCTTGCACAATCTTACTTAGATAGAGTTGACTTTAGTCAAGATTTGATATCTTGATGCAGGCGGCGTACCAAATTTTGGTACACGGGCGGAACCCTTTTAAGGGGTTCCGTCCGCGTGGACTCCTCGTCCAATTTGGCTATAAATAGCAATGCCAAGCCAAGTAGTTTCTTATCCCTTTCTAACATACTCTCATACATATCTTCTCTCTAACCTTTCTAACTCAGTTCCATATCATATTAGTGATCTCTTTTGTAGCAAAGAAGATCAAGTCATATTCAAGCTTCAACGCGAAGTTGGAAGTCTTGTTTGTTTAGTGTTGTATGATCTAGTGTTGATCCATACTTCATTGTTGTATCAAACCATCATAATCTTGTGAGTGTGAGTGGTTAGTATTTTAGTCCTCAAAATACATTGTGTGTGGGAGTAGTTGTACCCTTGGAAAGAACTCGACATCTAGCTTAGTGTCGGAAATAGTGTAATGTAAAGGTTTTCTCCCACGGTGAAAGGAGCTTGTTGACTAGTGAAGTTAAACTCTCGAGTGTGAGACTCGGGAGTGGAGTAGGGCAAGGAAAAAGAGTCCTTGTAGGCCAACCACTATAAACAACTTGTTGTGGTTTGATCATTTCTTTCCTTATTTACTTATTACATATTGCTTGAATATTTCATTAACATATCTTAAGATCAATATCAATTGATCTTTCAATAAGTTTCAAAACAAAGATTTTAATTGGTAAACTATTCAACCCCCTTCTAGTTTTCTACAATTGGTAACAGAGCCTCGTTGCTCAAGAATTTCTAAAATAACTTGTATTTTATAAACTTGAAACGATCCATGGATTCTGAAAACTTTAAAGAAGGGCAATCTATGCAAAGACCACCACTCTTTGAAACCAATGGATTTATCTATTGGAAAAACCGCTTTGAAACATATGTAAAATCAAAAGATATAGATCTTTGGTTTATTATTGTTAAAGGAGATTTTAGTTCTACAACAAAGGATATTTCCGTTGATGAACAAAAGAAATTAGTTGCTAAAAATAATGAAGCTAAAATGATGCTTTATAATGCTTTACCTAGAAAAGAATATGAAAGAATTTTTATGTGTGAAACCGCCAAAGATATTTGGGAATCTTTAATTGTTACACATCAAGGTAATTCACAAGTCAAGGATAACAAAATTGATCTTCTTGTTCAACAATATGAACAATTTGTTATCCCCAAAGATGAAACCATTGATTGTGGCTTTGCTCGCTTTAACACTATCATTACATCACTTAAAGCACTTGATGAATCTTTTCGTAGTAAGAACTTTGTCATGAAATTTCTTAGAGCACTCCATCCCAAATGGAGAGCTAAAGTGACCGCTATTGAAGAATCAAAAGATCTCTCAATAATGTCACTAGACGAGCTAATTGGCAACCTCAAAGTTCACGAAATGGTAATGGAGAAAGATTCGGAGATCATCAAAGGAAGAAAGGAGAAGATCAAATCCGCTGCTCTTAAAGCAAAGGCGGAATCAAGTGATGATGGTGAATCTTGTTCCGATAGTGAAGATGAGGAGTATGCCATGGCCGTTAGAGATTTCAAGAAGTTCTTTAGAAGAAGAGGAAAGTTTGTAAGACAACCTCGAGAAGAAAAGAAGCCATTCCAAAAAGATCGGGATGATAAGAAGAGTAAAGGTGAAAGAAAGTGTTTTAGATGTGGTGATGCAAGTCATCTCATAAGAGAATGTCCCAAGCCACCTAAAAGCAAAACTCAACGAGCTTTTGTAAGTGGTGCTTGGAGTGATAGTGAAGACGATGAAGAATCAAGCAAGGAAGAGATCGTCCTAATGGCACATGAGTCAAATGAGGTACTTTCCGACTCTTCTTATTCTTCTATAGATGATGACACTTTGCAAAAACAATATAATCAATTGTGTGAGCTAAGTCTAAAAATCATAACTAAAAATAAATTTCTAAAAACTAAAAAGGAATTTTTGGAAAATGAGGTATATGAGTTAAAAGAAAAAGCAAAACGACTAGAAAAGGAAAAGCAAATGACGATGATTGTAAATCATGTCAAGAGCTTAATCTTGAAATAGAAAAACTAAAGCTCACACAAGAAGTTTTAATAGAAAATAATTCTAAGTTTAAAAGGTTTAACAAAACATCGCTCTTGCCGATGAAATAGTTAAAATCCATAAAACACCATGAGACATGAATGGGCTAGGTTTTAATGAAGTATTAATTCCTAAGAGTCAAAACAAAAGCGGAAAAGGACGAACATTCTCAAAATTGCTATATATAAAGACGGACCGACGGAACCAAAATAAGGGTTCCGTCTCCGTTGTGCAAAATGGTGCGGTACTTCGCAGAATAATGTTCGCAATACGGACCGCATCAATTTGTTAAAGTAACAAAGAAAACCAATGATAATGTTAAACTAAAACCAGCCATTATATCAGGAGTAGGACTTGTTAAAAATGAATTTAGATCAAAAACTACTCAACAACGATATAAAACTTCTTTTGCCAAACGTGCCTTTCCTAAGAGCAACCACAACGTTCAACCTAACTACCAACACAACGGTTGGAATCAAAACTTTCCTAGACCATATCAAACTCCTGATTACATGCCATGGAACCCTTACCCATCATTTCCATACATGAATCAAATAAATGGTATGTTTAACCCAAACGGACCCATGAGATATTGGGGACCAAATGTTTGAGTTATTTGCTTCTTAGGTATGCTTGAAAGTTGGATTGGAACCCGATGAATGGATAAAAGATAGTGGATGCTCACGACACATGACGGCAACAAAAGTCTCTTCTCATCATACCAAGAGTATGACGGAGGTAATGTCACTTTCGGTAGCAATCTCAAAAGCAAAATCATTGGCAAAGGTGCGATTGCTCATAACTCTCTAACTATTGAAAATGTTGCTCATGTGGATAGGTTAGGATTTAATCTACTTAGTATTAGCCAACTATGCGATAAAAAGTATAAAGTACTATTTGATGAAAATGGTAGTAAAATACTAAAAGATGGTATCACCATAGCTAAAGGAGTTAGGAAAAATAACATATACGTCATGAAAATAGATAAAACATTCCTAAAAAGTTTTGGTGTAACGCCGTTGACACTTCTACATATATTTTAAATAGAGTCCTGATACGTCCTTTCCTAAACAAAACACCATATGAACTTTATAAAGGTAAAAAGCCAACATTAGGATATTTCAAAGTCTTTGGTTGTAAATGTTTTATTCTCAATACTAAAGATTATCTCACCAAGTTTGACCCAAAGTCTTATGAAGGTGTATTTCTTGGTTACTCTCAAACTAGTAAAGCTTACATTATCCTTAATAAAGAAACAATGATAGTCGAGGAATCGTTGAACATAACATTTGACGAAAGTCCACCTCCCTCTAAGACATCACCTTTGGTAGATGATGACTTAGTTGAAAGTCAAATAATAGAAAGTCAAATTAATAATAACAAGGAAGATGAACCATTAAATAAGGAAATTGTCAACATCAAAGAATCTAAAAGTCATCCATTAGAAAAGGTCATAGGACAACTTAATCAAAGAACCTTAAGGTCACAAGCTCAAAATCAAAGTAATCATTTTTGTTTTGTATCCACCATTGAACCCAAAACCATAAATGAAGCAATAAAAGATGAATCATGGGTAATTGCCATGCAAGAAGAATTAAACCAATTCGTTAGAAATGATGTTTGGAAACTAGTTCCAAAACCCAAAGATCAAACTATAATTGGAACAAAATGGGTCTTTCAAAACAAAATGGACGAAAATGGTGTAGTATCTAGAAACAAAGCTAGGCTTGTTGCACAAGGTTATAATCAACAAGAAGGAATTGACTATGATGAAACTTATGCACCGGTAGCTAGACTTGAATCTATTAGAATATTACTTGCTTATGCATGTGCTTATGACTTTAAATTATTTCAAATGGATGTTAAAAGTGCTTTCCTTAATGGGTTTATTAACGAAGAAGTGTATGTTGCTCAACCTCCCGGTTTTACCGACTTTGAGAAACCACATCATGTCTTCAAACTCAAGAAAGCATTATATGGCCTTAAACAAGCACCTAAAGCTTGGTACGACCGTCTTAAGACTTTTCTTGTTGATAATAAATATACTATGGGATTAGTAGATAATACTCTTTTTACTAAGAAAAAGGAATCACAAATTATTATTGTTCAAATATACGTTGATGACATTATATTCGGATCAACTTGTCAAGAACTATGTAATGATTTTTCTAAAATCATGCATGACGAGTTTGAAATGAGTATGATGGGTGAGTTAAACTTCTTTCTAGGACTTCAAATTAAACAACTAGAAGATGGTATTTTCTTTAACCAATCTAAATATATAAAAGACATGCTTAAGAAATTTGGTCTTGAAGATTCCAAACCAACTAAAACACCCATGTCCTCGGACACTAAACTCACCAAGGACGAAGAAGGTGAATCCGTAGATAACACTAAATATAGAGGAATGATTGGTAGCCTACTCTATCTTACGGCTAGTAGACCCGACATTATGTTTAGTGTTTGTCTATGTGCTCGCTTTCAAGAAAACCCAAAGGCATCACAATTAGAAGCATTAAAAGGATTTTAGATATATTAAGGGAACAACGTGTTTAGGATTATGGTATCCCAAAGGAACGGGTATAGAAACCATAGTGTATGCCGACTCGGATCATGCCCGTGATTATGTCGATAGAAAAAGTACAAGTGGTATTTGCACTTTTGTTGGACATTGTCTCACCTCATGGTTTGCAAAGAAGCAAACGGCTTTAGCCATCTCTACTACTGAAGCCGAATACGCCTCAAATGGAAAAGCATGTCAACAAGCTCTTTGGATGAAGCAAGCTCTCGGAGACTACGGAATTCATCTCAACGACATTGTGATACTTTGCGACAACAAAGGAGCCATCGATCTCAGCAAGAATCCCGCTCAACATGCTCGTACAAAGCACATTGAAATCCGTCATCACTTTCTTCGCGACAATGTTCAAAAAGGAAACATTTCAATCGAGAAAGTATCCTCCTAAGACAACATTGCCGACATCTTAACTAAACCTCTTAAACGAGAACCTTTTAATCTTCTTAGACTTGGTTTAGGTTAATGGAACCAAACATGTAGGATAAACATAGCCTAAAATAAAATTAGAATAGTCAAACCAAAACATTTTGCCTTGTATCTGCATCAGAGCCACGCACCAAACGACAACACGGACGGAACCAATTATTTGGTGCCGTCTGGTCCGTGATGTCTACGTAAGCAAAACAGCTATATACATAACATCCTCTTCCTCACAACCCACTTTACCAAAACGCGTAAAACTTAAACCAAGCTCATTATTGTCATCTTCCCACTCACTAATCACTGAAGATAACATCATTGTAAGTATCCTAACTACATTTCATCTCTTAATTCCGAGTCTAGGATTCTTATTTATGCACAAAACTATCACAAATCATTACATGGGGTTTTATGTATGCTTTTATACCAAATATGAATTCAATTGGCAAATTGCATAACTAGTCATTCAAATTAGGTACTACATTATCATATTGCATAAACAAATCATGTTTCCCACTAATTGATAGATAATAAATATAAGGCCTTATTCAAACAACCAAACACCCCATGTCAAAAGTTTTGAAAAACTTCTCACTTGTAGGAAAACATTTTTTCATTGCTAATACAAATAGAAACGTTAGAATTTTCATCACTTGCATGCTCTTGAATACTAAAGGTATTGCATAACTAATATGCACTCCTGGGTATATTCAAATGTAGCCACATTGAATTAGGAGCATTTGGGTTATCTCATGGTATTTGCCAAACACCCCACTAAAACCATTTTGTGCATAAAATGAGTCGAGATAACCGCAACTCCAAATTGTTTTCATATAGGCACACACTAGAATCAAAAACGTTAAAATTTATTTTCAATATTTTTAACATATTACTTCTTGTCCTAGGAATAACCATGGTAGCCGCAAGATTCTATGATCACAAAGACACCCTTAACTACATTCCCAAACACCACAAAACCAAAGGACTTACCAAGGAACAAGTAGAAATATTTAAGGGTCTAGAATCAAGGTATTTCCATGAGGGTAGAACCATTCACTCATCCTTCCTTGAAAATACCAATCTTCGTGAAGAACTAGCCGCCATTCAATTCGATTGTCTTCTTGACATCGATGAACCAATTTGTCCTAGGTTTGTGTTAGAATTCTATGCTAGTGTGACCGGCTTTAGTGATGAAGACGATGATGAATTTTGTCTTAGGTTTAGAATCAACCAAAATGACTACACCATCACCTTAAGCAACTTTGCTCAAGTGTTAGGAATTCCCAACCGAGGAACTTGTGTCTACACGGATAAGTGGTCACTCACCGCTCTTGATGCAATCAATGACCGCTTCTTCCTACATAACCCGCTTTGGCCGATAAGGATGTCATCCGTGAACACCTTTTAACCCAAAACTGATACAACCCGAAGTTACCCGAAAGGGAAAAGAGGTAAACCGAGATCCATATGGAATGGAGCTAAATGAACTTAAGCCCGAATTTAAGAAATGGGAGGAGCTACTTAGAGCAAACGTCATTAGCACCATAGGGAATAGGGATCACATAAACGCTTGTCTTTGCCACATGCTCTACAACTTGTCCACCCGACAACCATTCAACTTAGCCTACTACATAGCTAGGAGAATGATTGATATTCCAACTCAAGGATCCGTTGCTCTTCCATACGGGATGCTTCTCACCCGCCTCTATAGAAATCTCGCCAATTCCACCAACCCCAAAAGGGATGCACCTTCACTATGAGCTCATCCCTCACATCTTTGTACCTTTGAGTGATGCTCGAGTTGCTAAGACTAAAGGCAAGAGAGCTAAACCTCCAACTCCTTCATCATCATCATCAAATAGCTCCGAGGATGGTCTTCCAAGCTCTCATCTTCCACCTCATGAGTATTACGCATCTCTTCCCGAGATTGAGAATGAATCAGCATAATTCAAGCAAACTAAGGGAATGTTCAAGTGCCTTGGTAGGATGATGAACAAGATTTACAAGAAATTAGACAAATAAGGGTACTTTAAGGAGTGTTTGGAACAATGCATTATCATTAATGTTTGATACTATTTAGTTGTTTTATTATGTAGGATGATAATATAACTTAAAACAATGGTGTATGCTAACAATCTCATGCAGGGGATAGCACAAGTATGCTATCAAATTTTACCCATTTTCACTATATTGTGAAAATCAATAAGCCTTGCTCAAAATCTATGCTCCACTATGTTTACATATGTGTTATTTACTTTTCCTAACTAGAAATGTTTAGTATAACATCTTTTGAGAAAAATTTCTGTGTTTCGGAAATTTCCCGACACCTAAAATGAACTCTGACCAATTTTCAGCACTCCACGGATCCGACGGCACCATAATTTTGGTACCGTCCTTTATATAGTTTGGTACCGCCATACCTGTACAGGCGGACCAGACGGCACCCTTTTTAGGGTACCGTCCGTATATGTTTTTGGTGCCGTGGATCCTCCAGGTAATTTTCTGAATTTCGACTCTTTCGTGATTCCAAATTATCTTCCATCACTTATAAATCAATCTTAACTAGTTTATACTGGTATTAGAACTAGTATTATGTACTAAGGTGTATAAGAAATCCATTTCCCACCAAAATTCAAAATTTTGAAAAATCCACCCAAGGAGCCCTTTATATAAAGGAAGGAACCAAAATTTTGGTACCTTCAAATCCGTGGGTAATCTGAATATTAGGAAATTCCACTCACTAGAACACATTTATTGCATATCTTTTCTTCTTCACTCCATCTTCTTTGTATGGATTGACTTGGGTGATATGACTAGCATTCAACCCACTTCCAAATCATTAGGAACCTCATCTCTTCAATGGTTCAACATCAAATCAAACCATTTCTCAACAATTTCTTATCTCTATAAATTGAAAGGCTTTACCATGATCATCCTCACACCTTCTTCATTCTCACTACTATCTAGCAAATCAAAACCCAAGTTAAAAATGACTAAATCATCACCAAAACCTTGCAAGAAAACCGCTAGAATGAGCGTAAGGCCTTGTTGTTTTGTTCATCTTAGCTCATCATCCAAATCTTCACCACTCACCATCTCATCTCCCATTAGAGATGATACACATCTTACCTTAGCTACACCCACTTCATCACACATTGTGATCACCACTCCACCACCAACAAAAACACCTACTTCACCTCCACCCGCACCCATCCAAACATCCAAAACACCCTCACCACCTTCACCAAGGTCTCCCACTCTCACTCCCATGGAGTTATTTTCAACTCCACCAACATCACCAAATCCTTTCCTAGAGGACTTGGAAGACTTGCCTCCTAGGCCAAGTCATCCACCACCATTGCCATCCTTTGGCACCATTGAGCAAATCGCTCATGAATCACCTCGGTCATTCATTGACCCAAACGCCCCATTAGGGCCAAGACCTCTCCTTTTCCACCCCATTCACAAGGACATTCATGGTCCTTTATACGGGGATCATCCACTTCCATCATCAATGTTCCCTCATATTGAGGACATTCCGGAGAGCATGTGGGATGACAATCCCACTAGAGAGGAGATTCAAGCCGAACTCCACAACCTCCACCAATTCAAAGGCATGGTGGATTCTCACTTAAGTGAGACAATGCAAATGCAAAGTGCTTTGCTTGCATCCATCATGACCACTCCAAACATCCCCAACACCACCAACACATCCACCATTCCACCACCACAACCTCCCCAAACTTTCTACCCTCCAAGGCATGGTTGCTCAACTTGTGAGCAAACGGGTCAAACCGTGGAACGGACCCAGGTTATGGTCCATGACTTCCACGAAGAAATGAGGTTCATCCTCAACCACATTCTTGAGCGTCTCAACGCTTTTTCCCATCCACCATCACTTTAGGATGGTTTTTAGAATAGTCTTTTATTTTTTTAGGATAATTTTCATTTTCTTGTACTAAAAACACATCATTGTGTTCTCTTTTCATGATTTTGATTCATGAAAAATTTTAACTAATGAATGTTGTTTATCATATTGTTGGTGTCATTACATAGTGCTTGGAAATGCTTGTGAATGATCATTATTACTAACATTTTTTTTAGCTTTATTTTCACAATCCATGTATCTTCCCATAAAAGCACCCAATTTAGGGGGAGCTTTGAACAAGGGGGAGATAATAGCTCCGGCTCATTACATTCCGCATAGCCTCTTCTTTTTGTTGAGACAAAAAGGGGTAGAAAATATAGAACTTGAAATTATTTTATTATGACTTTTTCTCAAAAGGTCAAATCTGCATACTTTGACTTTCTAAAAAGTCAACATCATGCATCAACTAGTGAATTCTTTGACTTTCATAAAAAGTCAAATTTCATACACTTGCATTATCATTTCTTTTTTCAAGTTCTAAAACTAATATTTTTATAACTCTTGTACAAACTTTGTCTCTTTTATAAAAATAAAATTTATATTTTGTCCTCAACAAAAAGGGGGAGATTGTTAATACAAATATCGTCATTAAACGTTATTTATATTTTTGATCTTTGCCTAAGTTTTGTTAACGACAAAAGTAAATTTAATTTATAAAAGCTTAAAGCTTGTCAAGTTTATTAGATATTAAAACAAGCTTTCTCAAACAATATATTCATCATTCAAGCATTTACATTTATGATTAGTAACATCTTGATATGACTCTAATCATTATGTATGATAGTAGTTTGTAGAATGTGTTAGGTTCTTAAAACCAAACACTACTTAAGCATTTGCATATTTCTATTAATAGTAATACAACATTTGACATCATGTATTACATCATGGAAGATCATTGAAGATTCCATTAGATATTTTGTGAAGATTTGTACTCTTCATATCTTGCACAATCTTACTTAGATAGAGTTGACTTTAGGCAAGATTTGATATCTTGACTGCCGACCTGGCGGTACCATTTTGGTACACGGGCGGAACCCTTTTAAGGGGTCCGCGGTCCGTGGACGCTCCTGTCCAATTTGGCTATAAATAGCAATGCCAAGCCAAGTAGTTTCTTATCCCTTTCTAACATACTCTCATACATATCTTCTCTCTAACCTTTCTAACTCAGTTTCATATCATATTAGTGATCTCTTTTGTAGCAAAGAAGATCAAGTCATATTCAAGCTTCAACGAGAAGTTGGAAGTCTTGTTTGTTTAGTGTTGTATGATCTAGTGTTGATCCATACTTCATTGTTGTATCAAACCATCATAATCTTGTGAGTGTGAGTGGTTAGTATTTTAGTCCTCAAAATACATTGTGTGTGGGAGTAGTTGTACCCTTGGAAAGAACTCGACATCTAGCTTAGTGTCGGAAATAGTGTAAGTGAAGTGTAAAGGTTTTCTCCGCCGGTGAAAGGAGCTTGTTGACTAGTGAAGTTAAACTCTCGAGTGTGAGACTCGGGGAGTGGAGTAGGGCAAGGAAAAAGAGTCCTTGTAGGCCGAACCACTATAAACAACTTGTTGTGGTTTGATCATTTCTTTCCTTATTTACTTATTACATATTGCTTGCATATTTCATTAACACACTTAAGATCAATATCAATTGATCTTTCAATAAGTTTCAAAACAAAGATTTTAATCGGTAAACTATTCAACCCCCCTTCTAGTTTTCTACAATATTAACAACTGATGGACCAGTAGCATTGCTACTTTTTGGCTTGTCATTATCTTGTGCCCTGAGTGAATCCTCAATGCGTAGATGACTACCCAACTCAACAAAAGTTAACTCTTCCTTATTATGTTTCAAGGTATGCTTGAAATCTTTCTAAGAAGGAGGAAGTTTATCAATGACACAAGAGACTAAAATAGCCTCATCCATGTGCATTTTGTGTTATGTGAATCGACCAAGTATACTAAGAAGCTCATTGTATTGTTCCATGAAAGGTATAGAATCGACCATTTTGTAATTTGTAAAATCACTCACAAGGAACTTCTTGTTAGAGGCATCCTCAGCCATATACTTGGCCTCCAAAGAATCCCGTAGTTCCTTAGCAGATTCCACATTTTGATAAATATCAAACAAAGGATCAGACATACCATTTAGGATTAAACCTATGCAAATGTAGTCGTCATTCTCCCACTTTCTCCTTTTCCTTATATCCTCCACAGTTGCATCATCCCCATCATCAGGAATAGGAGTGCTCGGGACATACACTACACTCATGTTTGAAAACAAGAAGTGCATATTCTTTTGCCATCTTTTGAAATCCACCCCTTCAAACTTATCCAGTTTGGAGAAGTTAGCAGCCATTTGCCTCATAGCAACAGCCTTTGATTATCACTAAATAATTTCTATTGATTGTTAGTTTCTTTGATACAAGAGTGTGTTCCCAGTTGAGTGTAGATAATCAATGAGTACCGGATATCACTTGAAATCGTGTTATCACTTTCCAATAGAAACTATTCGACCCTATGCTTGGGTTACACGAATATCTATATGGGATAAGACCAAGTAGTGTTCTTGTTTTAGGCACAAATCAAGAACCTGTTTGCTTTCAAGTTTCTATGTTTCGTGTATTTTTCATGCAGATGTCAGTCCTATTTATAGGACAGATTTACTCTTTAGTCAATGGAATTATGAGAATTAATCGACCAATTAATCTCCTCATAATGTTCCTCCATTATAAGTCATAGTGGTTACAAGACCAGGTTAAAGTGGTCTTAATTACAAGATTGTAACTGTCCAGCAATACTAACTTATGCCCAGCAGTACTAACTTATGCTCAGCAGTACTAACTGCCAAGCAGTAGTAACATTACTACTAGCAGTAGTAACTACTTAACCACTACAACAGTCAAGGTAATCAGGGACTTAATGGGTGTACACTCCGTACCTCTAAACCCATTTTCATGTATGATCATATCCCTCAATTGAACTAAATTTACAACATTTCGGTCACTTTAGCTGTTTTAGCTATTGTTTTATCGGTTTTGGGGTTTGGGCAAAACACCGAGAAATCATGGAAGTTGATCGATGGAGTATGTTGGCTAGTTCAAGCGACGTTGTTCATTTTGGTCACTATATTGATCAGCCACGAGAAGAGATTTTAGTCAGTAAATTATTCGATCTCTTTACGTATATTTTGGGTAGTAAATTTGATCGCCATTGCACCGATTGTTGGAAAATTTAGTGCACTTGTGGGATTAGTTCACACCTGGTTTTGGGTAAGGAGGTACGGAGTGTACACCCATGAGGTCTCTGAACACCCTGACTCAATAGTGGTTTGTACTGGTAGTATTGGTTACTACTGATAAGTAGTAACTGATGGTTCCTGCTGGTAGTGTTATGGTTCCTGCTGCTAGTGTATTGGTTACTACTGGTAGTGTAGTAACTGATGATTCCTACTGGTAGTGTTATGGTTCCCGCTGCTAGTGTAATGGTTCCTACTGGTAGTGTTGCAGTGTTTAATTTGTAACAACTTTGACTCATTCAAATGGCTGTTATGACTGCTTTATGACCACGTTTAATTGGTCATGTAACCACTATTCCAATGATAATGTTGGCTTATTATGGGTGATTAATTGGTCGTTAATCATTCATAATGTCCATTGATTAGGAGTGAGTATTATCTACTATAAATAGAGGGGGTATTCATCAGCATGAATATACGGAAAAAGAGATACAACCAGCAAAAACAAACTGAAAGCTTAAACACTTGAAAGCAAAGGGTTATTGATTTGTGCCTAATTCAATAACATACAGTTGGGCTTATCCCAAGTAGATATTCGTGATACCCAGGAATTAGGGTCGAATAGGTTACTTTGGAAAGTGATTACACGATTCCAAGTGATATCCGGTAACCACCTAGTGGTATTGCAGTTGCTACTGATTGTCTTAACCATGTTCTGGGAACTACCACCAACAATCAAAGTAAACTATTTGTGATAATCAATGGATGCTGCTGCAATGAAACACATGGCTTCAAACTTTGCCAAGCTGGACAAGTTTGAAGGGGTGGACTTCAGGAGATGGCAGAAGAAGATGCATTTCTTGCTGTCAAGCATGAGTGTGGTGTATGTGCTAACCACTAGGGGTGAGCAAAATGACCGAGAACGGAACCGGAACCGAGAACCGAACCGGAACCGACCCAACCCGAACCGCAATTTAGAACCGCGGTCCGGTTCTCGGTTCTTAGGTTTTGCAAATTGCGGTTCTCGGTTCGGTTCGGTACGGAACCGCGGGTATCGGTTCCATAACCGAAGAACCGACTTTTCAAATGTTATAGTCTTACTCTTAGCTGGTGAATAAAGGTTGTGTTTTAAGATTATTAATATTACGTAGTAATTATTTTTCACTATCCAAAAAGTGGCCATTCAGAAACTTGGCTTCATCTATATGTATACGTGTGGGTTGTGGGTTTTGATAGTGTTCATGTTCGATTCGGTGTTCGTACTCGTGTTCGATTTCGGTCTCAATCTGTCTCGAATCTCTTTAAGGTATCTTCTTATTTTAACTCCTTATTAATCCGTATAAGAGAATATAGATAACATTGTGCATATAAATGGACAAGGCATTATTATTTGATAGGTTTAGCCATTTTTAGGATAAGATTATATGGCCATATATGATATTACGTATGCAAATATGTGTAAGAATCAACATGTTCGAGTCCTATATACGGTTACATGATACTTACGAAACTAACCTATCTAAACAAGATAACATGTTACTATAAATGAATTGCTTATGTGTTCTTGCTATATGGGAAAAAAAAAATCGTACACTACATATGGAAGAAACAGATTATGAAGAAGATGACTTCCTCATTATTATGATTTTATTCAAATACCCTTCAAGTATCTAAGTGTCTACAAAAAGAGTTGCATGTTTTTATAATAAAACTTTTAAAGGCAATGGTTATGCATTAGTTTAGTACTTAACTGCTTGAATGAAAAATAAAAAGATAGTTTAACATATTAATGTTCAACTTTAGTTGGGTAAATGAGTAGCTCGTATTCAAAACATTCCATACTGCTCGTATTTTCAATTTTCATAACAAGTACAATAATTAGCAAATCAATGAATCATGCAAGGACTATGAAAAACAAAGTCGCATTTATGTGAATGGTGCTAGTATATCAGAAGTGAAACTAACTAGAGCGAAAGGAGCTGGAAATGTGCTTTTTAACACAACCTTTTTTAACTAGAATATTGAATTTTGGGCGGTTTTAAAAAAATTTGCGGTTCCAATCGGGTAGAACCGAAATACCCGACCCGGTCCCGAGAACCGAACCGGAACCGTAACATCTTATGCGGTCCGGTCTCGGTTCCTAAATTATGAGAATTTCGGTTCTCGGTTCTTGCGGTTCCGGATCGGTTCTGTGCGGTTCCGGAACCGCGCTCACCCCTACTAACCACACCTATTCCTGATGATGGGGATGATGCTACTGTGGAGCAGATCAGGAGGAGGAGCAAATGGGAGAATGATGACTACATTTGCAGAGGTCTAATTCTCAATGGTATGTCTGATTCTATATTTGACATTTATCATAACTTTGAATCTTCCAAAGAACTGTGGGATTCCTTGGATGCCAAATATATGGCTGAGGATGCATCAAGTAAGAAATTTCTTGTAAGTAATTTCACAAATTACAAAATGACTGATTCAAGACCAGTCATGGAACAATACAATGAACTTCTTGGTATACTTGGAAGGTTTACAGAACACAATATGCACATGGATGAGGCTATTTCAGTCTCTTGTGTCATTGACAAACTCCCTCCTTCTTGGAAAGATTTCAAGCATACCTTGAAACATAAGAAGGAGGAGTTAACTCTTGTTGAGTTGGGCAGTCATCTGCGCATTGAGGAATCTCTCAAGGTGCAGGATAATGACAAGCCAAAGAGTAGCAATGCTACTGGTGCATCTGTTGTCAATATGGTGGAGCATAACAACTCCACCAGGTACAATGACAATAAAGGCAAACGTAAACATCATGACAACACAAGGGCAGATCCTAACAAGAAGGCAACACCTACTTGTTGGAAATGTGGCAAACTGGTCACATTAAAAGGGATTGCAAAGGTGTTAAGGTTGGTGGTAAAGCTAGTGGATCAGACACTAATGGTTCAAGGAGTGGTGGTTCAACCAACTCACTGAAAGGTCAGAATATGTTTAATAAGTCTTTTCTGATTTATTATGTTACATATGTATCTGAATCTTATTATGTGCAGGATGATGATGTTGCGTGGTGGGTTGACTCTGGTGCAACAGTTCATGTGTGCAAAGATAGAAGCTAGTTCAAGACCTATGAGTCACTGAATGATGGTTCTATTCTTCAAATGGGAAATGAGTCAACAACCTTGGTGCATGGTCGTGGTTGTGTAGATCTTAGATTTAGTTCTGGAAAGATTGTAACTTTGTTTAATGTTATTCATGTTCCTGATATAAGGAAAAACTTGGTTTCAAGTAGTGTTTTGAATCATCATGGTTATAAACAAGTTATTGAGTCTGATAAATTTGTCATGTCTAAAAGTGGTGTTTTTATTGGTTTTGGCTATTTGTGTAACCAAATGTTTAGGCTTAACATTGTCACTGATAGTGATAATTCAGCCTATATGACCACCAATGACCTGACTGACTCTACCCTTTGGCATGCTAGACTTGGCCATGTATACTATAAAAGGATGCAAGATATGTCTAAGGATGGGTTAATCCCAGAATTTGACATGGACACTGAAAAGTGTAAAACTTGCATTTTGACCAAGATAACCAAGAAACCTTTTCAGGGTGTTAGTCGTGAACCTAAGCTCTTGGAGCTAATACACAGTGACCTGTGTGATTTGCATGCCACTCCCTCTTTGGGGAATAAGAAGTACTTTGTGACATTTATTGATGATGCTTCTAGGTTTTGTTATGTCTATCTGTTACATACTAAGGATGAAGCATTAGATAAATTCAAAGTGTTTAAAACTGAAGTTGAATTACAACTTGGGTCCATGATCAAAAGATTAAGGACTGATAGGGGAGGTGAGTACATGGATACTCTGTATTTTCAGTCTGTTGGTATAATCCATGAAACGACTGCTCCCTATACTCCTCAGCAAAATGGTATTTCTGAAAGGAAAAACAGGGTGCTGAAGGAGATGGTTAATTCCATGTTGTCCTATTCAGGACTAAGTCAAGGGTTCTGGGGTGAAGCTATGTTAACAGCTTGCTATTTATTAAATAGGGTTCCTAATAAAAGGAACAAGGTTACCCCTTATGAACTCTAGACTAAAAGGAAACCCAACCTGAACTATCTCAGGGTTTGGGGTTGTAGGACTGTTGTAAGACTCCCTGATCCAAAAGTGAAAACTTTGGGTGAAAGAGGCATTGATTGCATCTTTGTTGGATATGCTGAGCATTCCAAGGCTTTTAGGTTCTATGTTATTGAACCTAACGAATATGTTTCAATTAACTCCATCATTGAATCAAGGGATGCAAACTTTGATGAGAATAGATTCTCATCAGTCCCAAGACCAAGTTAGAGGATTCCTACTGGAATTCATGACACAAGTGTATCAGAGGTCCCTGATGAAGAAACATCAGTGGTCCCTGATGAGGTTATGGTTCAACAACCTGAACCTGTGCTCAGAAAGAGCAAAAGGGTCAGAACTCCAAAATCATTTGGACCTGAGTTTCAATTATACTTAATTGAAGGAACAAGGGATAAGGTCTCTGACCAATACTCCTATTGCTTCATTGTTGAGGATGATCCCAAGACATTTGAAGAAGCAATGAAGTCCCAGGATATTGCTTTCTGAAAAGAAGCAATCAATGATGAGATGGATTCTATCATGGGGAACAACACTTGGGTGTTGGTTGATCTACCTCCTGGTTGCAAACCTCTGGGTTGCAAATGGATTTTCAAAAGGAAAACGAAGGTAGATGGAACTATTGAAAAGTTCAAGGCTAGACTAGTCATTCAGGGCTTTAAACAAAAGTCAGGGATAGACTATTTTGATACTTATGCTCCTTTAGCTCGTATCAGTACCATAAGACTGCTGATTGCTTTGGCATCTATTCACAATCTGATTATTCATCAGATGGATGTGAAGACAGCATTCTTAAATGGTGAATTGGATGAGGAGGTTTATATGAGCCAACCTCAGGGCTTCATCTTGCTTGGCAATGAAAACAAGGTGTGTAAACTGATTAAGTCTCTTTATGGACTAAAGCAAGCACCTAAGCAATGGCATCAAAAAGTTGATGAAGTAGTTTTGTCTAGTGGTTATGTTCTTAACCAAGCTGACAAATGTGTATATAGCAAATTTGATGAATCTGGTAAAGGAGTCATCATTTGTCTATATGTTGATGACATGTTGATCTTTGGCACTGACCAAAATCAGGTTGACCTGACAAAGGAATTTTTGTCATCAAGGTTCTCCATGAAGGACATGGGGGAGGCTGATGTTCTCCTTGGTATAAGGATTAAACATGAAAGTAAAAGAATTTCTATCTCTCAATCTCATTATATTGAGAAGGTGTTGAGAAAATTCAATTACTTTGATTGTACTCCTGTGAGTACACCTATGGATACTTGTGAGAAGCTGATGCCTAATAATGGCAAGGCTGTATCTCAACTTGAGTATTATAGGGTAATTGGCTGCCTGATGTATGTCATGACTTGTACAAGACCTGATATTGCTTTTGCAGTGGGTAAACTGAGCAGGTAGACTAGTAATCCTAGTGCTCATCACTGGAAAGCAATTCAGAGGGTACTGAAGTATCTAAAGGGAACTATGGATTATAGTCTCTCTTATATTGGTTATCCTTCAGTATTGGAAGGATACACTGATGCAAGTTGGATCAGTAACACTGAAGACAATTCGTCTACCAGTGGCTGGGTATTCCTACTTGGTGGAGGTGCAATTTCTTGGGCATCCAAGAAGCAAACTTGCATCACCAGTTCAATAATGGAATCTGAATTTGTGGCTTTAGCAGCTGCTGGTAAAGAAGTTGAATGCTTGAAAAACTTGCTTCTTGAGATTCCATTGTGGCCTAAACCTATAGCACCCATTTCTATCCGTTGTGATAGTACAACTACATTGGCTAAGGCTTATAGCCAGATGTACAATGGTAAGTCTAGACACTTTGGTGTCAGACATAGCATGATTCGTGAGCTTATCATGAATGGGGTGGTATCTATAGAGTTTGTTAGATCTCAACAAAATTTAGCTGATCACTTGATGAAGGGATTGGCTAGAGACTTGTTTATAAAGTCTGCTAAATGGATGGGTTAAGTCCAATTTAGTCACTGAATGCTAGGACACCCAACTCCCTCCTGAGGAAATTTGGGAGCTGAGTTCAATGTGGAAAGCTGAACATTCAGTGGACTGGAGCACATGTTTTATATTACATCCCAAGGTTGTGCTCAGAACCTGCTGAAAGGAGGATGAAGTCTTTACTTCTTAATGGTTAATTTCTTTGAAAAAGTGCTTGGCAGGAGCATGAATAAAGAGGAACCACCTATGTAAATGTTGAAGTTTTGCCGCTTCAGGGAGCTTTGGACTTTTGGCTCTTACAACATTTATGAATTTGGATATGGACACGTGGCTTGTATAGTGTCAGGAGCTTTTAAGTGTTTGAAAACTTGTGTGTATTTTATCTTCAGGTATTCAAATGGGTTGAAGGCTTCAATTCTTAGAATACCCTGATTCTCGAATATTTAAACGTGTAATGTACTGAGATGGAAATTCAATCCTCAGGATATTTTCGTTTATGCACATGTTTTGTTTGATGTTTGTTTTTCATGCAAAGGAAGTGAACTAAATTTGGGGAGGATTGTTGGAAAATTTAGTGCACTTGTGGGATTAGTTCACACCTAGTTTTGGGTAAGGAGGTACGGAGTGTACACCCATGAGGTCCCTGAACACCCTGACTCAATAGTGGTTTGTACTGGTAGTATTGGTTACTACTGATAATGTAGTAACTGATGGTTCCTGCTGGTAGTGTTATGGTTCCTGCTACTAGTGTATTGGTTACTACTGGTAGTGTAGTAACTGATGGTTCCTACTGGTAGTGTTATGGTTCCCGCTGCTAGTGTAATGGTTCCTACTGGTAGTGTTGCAGTGTTTAATTTGTAACAGCTTTGACTCATTCAAATGGCTGTTATGACTGCTTTATGACCACGTTTAATTGGTCATGTAACCACTATTCCAATGATAATGGAGGCTTATTATGGGTGATTAATTGGCCGTTAATCATTCATAATGTCCATTGATTAGGAGTGAGTATTATCTACTATAAATAGAGGGGGTATTCATCGGCATGAATATACGGAAAAAGAGATACAACCAGCAAAAACAAACTGAAAGCTTAAACACTTGAAAGCAAAGGGTTATTGATTTGTGCCTAATTCAATAACATACATTTGGTCTTATCCCAAGTAGATATTCGTGATACTCAGGCATTAGGGTCGAATAGTTTACTTTGGAAGGTGATTACACGATTCCAAGTGATATCCGGTAACCACCTAGTGGTATTGCAGTTGCTACTGATTGTCTTAAACCTGTTCTGGGAACTACCACCAACACCGATTGCTTCTTCAAGTATCACCCGTCTTAGAGCACTAGGTATCGTGTTAGCGGATAACACGTTATTGATATGCCACCTCAGCGCCACCTCATCCCCTCCCAATAACACACCAATAACTAAAACACCCCTCTTCATAACACACCAATAACATGTTATTGGTACTTGTAGGTCCCACAAAATACCCCACAAAATATACCCACTCACTCACAATACAAAAAAATAATAATAATAAACAAACAAAAGATGCAAATGGCTTAAGCCATTCCAATGGCTCAAACACCAAATGGCTTACCAATGGCATGTTGGCCGGTACCGTTGGCACACGAATGACACGAAAAAAAGTTGCATTTGGCATGTTATTCATCTCCATACCTTGTGCTCTTATTTCCAACACCCCGTTATCGAAATCCAGTGATTTAATTTCATCCATTTCACTACCCTTTTCGGCTTTCTTACTGATTGTGTCAGTAAGCGGTTCAACTGGGATTATAGTGAAACTAGAATCAGAACCCAACAAATTATACAAGTCGTATGTAAGTGGATGGGAATCTGCTTCCATCTTATCGAGAGGGTACAAAACCCCGTTAGTAATCGAAGATATCCCGACACTTTCACCAGAACACCGAGCCAAAAAACTGTCGCTAATTTTTCAAAACAACTGGTCCAAATCTGAAGAGAAGTCAAAACATCCTGTTAGGACAACATTGCTCCGTTGTTTCTGGAAGGATATCGCATTCACTGGGTGTTTAGCGGTAGTAAATCTTGGGGTCGCGTATGTCGGGCCGTTACTAATACAAAGATTTGTCGATTTCACATCCGGGATACGAAGTTCACCTTACGAGGGATTTTATATAATACTAATCCTTCTAGTTGCGAAATTTATCGAAGTTTTGACATAGCACCATTTCAACTTTCACTCTCAAAAGCTCGGGATGTTAATCCGTTCGACCTTGATAACGTCGCTATACAAGAAGGGTTTGCGCCTCTCCTGTTCAGCTCGACAATCTCAAGGTGTAGGACAGATTGTGAACTACATGGCTGTAGACGCTCAGCAACTCTCTGATATTATGGTTAAACTACACGCGATTTGGCTTATGCCACTTGAAGTTGCGGTTGCGTTAGCAATACTTTACATGTACCTCGGCCCATCGGTGTTAGTGACACTAGTTGCCGTCATGCTAATTTTGTTGTTAGTTTTCATGGGGAGAAAACGATACAATAGGTGCCATTTTAACATAATGACGAGGCGTGACTCGAGGATGAAAGCGACAAATGAGATGCTTAGTTACATGAGGGTGATCAAGTTTCAAGCATGGCAACAACATTTTAAAGATCGGATTCAATCTTTTCGCGAGTTGGAATACAGTTGGCTTTGCAAGTTTATGTACTCGATTGGTGGGACTATGATCGTATTATGGAGTACGCCTTTGTTTATCTCGACAGTCACATTCGGGAGCGGGATTTTGCTTGGGGTAAACCTTGATGCGGCGACAGTTTTTACCGCGACTTCTTTGTTTAAAATTTTGCAAGAACCAACTTGGAGCTTTCCACAATCAATGATTTCGTTGTCTTAAGCGATGATTTCGTTGGGGCGATTGGATGAGTATATGAATTGTAAGGAGTTAGACAAAGGTTCAATCGAGAGACATGCAAATGGCGACGATATGATGGTTGTCTCTGTCCAAAATGGGTCATTTAGCTGGAATGACGACGAAGACGCTTCAGAAGGAGAAACAATAAAAAACTTGAACTTGAGGATCAGAAAAGGTGAACTAGCAGCGATTGTCGGGACAGTAGGATCGGGGAAATCATCGCTACTAGCATCCGTTATTGGGGAAATGCATAAAACTTCTGGTAAGGTGACAGTTACTGGGAGCATGGCATACGTTGCACAAACATCGTGGATTCAAAATTCGACGATTCAAGAAAACATTTTGTTCGGTTCACCAATGGATCGGGAAAAGTACAAAAACGTAATACGATCATGTTGTTTGGATAAAGAGTTAGAAATGATGGAATTTGGGGATCAAACCGAAATTGGGGAGCATGGGATCAATCTCAGTGGAGGCCAAAAACAGCGGATTCAGCTCGCTCGAGCTGTTTATCAAGATTCCGATATATATCTTCTTGATGATGTGTTTAGTGCTGTCGATGCTCACACTGGTTCAGAAATATTCAAGGTATAGCAACAAACTAAGAGACTATCATAAACATTGTTGTTGTTATAATCCAATCCCATATGTTACGTATTGGTTCCTTGCCGATACTAATTCCTGTAATTTACTCTAGTTTAAAAGAGGTCCATATGTCAGTATTTCATAACTCATATAGCGGAAAGTGCTAGTTCTATAACCAGGTATCAAAGAAATAGTTGATTACCAAGTTGTTACTATCCTCTGAAATTTACCCGATTCCTAAAACTACTGCATTTGTCTTTGATTGCAGGAATGTGTGAGGGGAGTCCTGAGAGACAAGACGATCTTACTCGTTACTCATCAAGTCGATTTTCTCCACAATGTTTATCTTATCCTAGTAAGTGATGTGGTTCTATTTTTGGGTAAGGACCAGGTTTGTGATTCTTTGGATTTTACCTACATAAAAAACAGGATCGTCTAGTAACACTCGGACTGATATATTCAATCCGAAATTTTTCAAAACAACGATGTGTAATGGTCACCGTTGGTTCCCGTAACCAAACCTTTCTTATCTTTTTTTTTATTAGAATCCTAGACTAAAGAAGAAGGCTCCTGAATCAGCGCAGGGAAAAATCCGCAAGCAGGAGAACTGTACTAACCTGCCGCCGGTTACTTTATCAGGGCTCCGCAGGAGAAGAAAGAAGGTCTGGGTCCAATTTCTAATGAAGCGAAGGTCCCCCTTACTCCCTATTCTCTCTTAAAGCTTTATAAAGCTCTAAAGTTGGTTAAGAACTATTGACTGTAAACGATAGCAGTTACAGTCACTCAATGGATATGCTCGCCTTTGGAATGAAGATGGATGAACAGGCACTTGAGCCTGGAACTGATGAAATTCGGGGAAAACATGGAACCGGTCACTACCGCGACTTAAGATTCAAGTACCGTTGAAAAGACTAAAGGAACGGGACTCACGTACCACTAGGCCAAAGGCCTTGGCTTATCCATCACATTTTAATATTTTATTAGGCGCGAGTGAAAAATAAGATGTTTTGCTGACCATTTTCACCCTTTTAACCCAACCCAACCCAGCTAAATAAATAATTTATATATTGACCCATTTTGAGTAATTCACCATTCTGCACTTAAACTGAACTTAAACTCTCGCAGGTGATGCGTGATGGGATGATTGTTCAATCAGGAAAGTATAATGAACTGGTTCAATCCGGACTCGATTTTCAAGCCTTAGTATTCGCTCATGAGACCTCAATGCAACTAGTACAAACAGAATCAACCGAACCGAAACCATAACAAATTATCCTACCAGTAATACAAAAGAAAACAACAATGATACTACTAAAGATTTAGATCGATCCCAATCGAGTTCTAAGATAGGAACATCAAAACTGATTGAAGATGAGGAACGAGAGACGGGAAGAGTCAGTTTACATGTCTACAAAGTGTATGCAACCGAGGCTTTTGGGTGGTTTGGTGTGATTCTAGTTTTATTGTTGTCAATTTTATGGCAAGCAACACAAATGGCTAGTGATTACTGGAAGAGTCATTTTCACTATGTAATAATTGGAGTCTATGCAATAATTGCAGGTGTTGCGTTTTTCATAATTATTGGAAGAGTCATTTTCACTATGTACCTCGGGCTCGAGACCGCACAAACATTTTTTAAGCAAATTCTTCATAGCATACTTCATGCTCCAATGTCGTTTTTTGACACCACCCCCTCAGGAAGAATTTTTAGTCGGGTACATTCTTTTTTCCTGGGCAATGCACCAATCCGTTTAGAGAAATTATTTAATCCGTTTGGGATGAGTGAATGGTTTATAGTTGCCACCTCTTCAAAGAATCAAGATCTTACGCTTTATCTATAATGTTTTTCAGGCAAGTGACCAAACCAACATCGATGTTCTTCTACCATTCATGATGCACCTAAGCCTCATATCTTACATGTCTGTGATTAGTGTTATCATCATAACATGTCAATACGCTTGGCCGACAGTCTTCCTGCTCGTTCCACTTGGTTGGCTCAATTTCTGGTATCGGGTATGTGTGTTTAGACGTCATTACAGTGTAATGTGATTACAAAGATATTTATGCTTTTGCTTGATCTTTTCAGGGTTATTACCTTGCAACATCTCGTGAAATAACACGACTTGACTCAATTACAAAAGCACCTGTCATTCACCACTTCTCAGAGAGTATATCAGGAGTTATGACGATCCGGTGTTTTAGAAAACAAGACAGGTTTATTCAAGAAAATGTTGAACGTGTGGATGGAAATCTACGAATGGATTTCCACAATAATGGATCCAATGGGTGGTTAAGAGTTCGTATGGAGTTTCTTGGAAGCTTGTTCCTTTGCGTTTCCACCGTTTTCATGATCCTCTTACCTAGCAACATCATTAAACCAGGTATTTTCAACCCATTTCCTTATGGACATGTCAATTCTGGTAAAAATTTGGACCCATTTTCCCACCTTGGAGAGAGAATCTAATTTTTTCGGCTTTATTTACGAGTTGGGTTGTCACTTTCATATGGATTCACTCAACAGTCTACTTTTTTCGGCTTTATTTACGAGTTGCTTTGTTGAAAACCGCATGGTTTCAGTAGAGAGGATAAAACAGTTCACCAACATACCATCAGAAGCTGAATGGGTCAAGAAAGACAATCCCCCTCCTCCAAACTGGCCCGATCATGGGAGTTTGGAGCTCAGAGACTTGCAGGTATTTTTGGCATTCCAATCCATTTTACTTTTGAGTAGGAATGGTTGCTTTGGATAAAATATACAAAATAAAAGCTAGAACCAAAACAAGTAAAAAGGTTTAAGTAAGTATACAACCTTGTAAATCGTTTAAACCGAAACAATTTACTGAAATATGGACACCAAAGTTTTCTAGGTTGCCCGACTCCTTTCGACCAGTTACCAACCAGCTCATGTATATATATTCCAAACAGATCTTAAGCACATGAATATTTGCTTGTGAGCAGGTTAGATACCGTCCAAACACACCTCTTGTGCTTAAAGGGATTACTCTAAACATTCAAGGAGGGCAAAAGATAGGTGTTGTTGGTAGAACAGGTGGTGGGAAATCAACTTTGATTCAAGTTCTGTTTAGGCTGGTCGAACCGACTGGAGGAAGTATTATTATTGACGGTATCGACATCTCGACTCTCGGACTTCACGATTTGAGATCCCGGTTTGGCATCATTCCTCAAGAACCAATCCTTTTTGAAGGCACGGTGAGGAGCAACATTGACCCGATTGGTCAACATTCTGATGAAGAGATATGGAGGGTAAGTGAGTTCTACTCTTTCTTATGAAAATTTTGTGCGATCCACGACGTGTTAAGAGATAAAGCATAACCCTTATGACCATACTTCATTTCATTTACCTAACTTGAGAACCTATTTTGTAGTCTCGAGAGATGCCAACTTAATGATGTTGTAGCTGCAAAACCTGGGAAACTTTATTCCGTAGGTACTTCAAATGGACAATCGGACTATTTTCTGTAAACAATGAAGAAAGTTCCATCTTTTTTAATTATATTTTTCGGGTATGCTTGTAGTTGTTGATAATGGTGATAACTGGAGTGTAGGACAAAGACAACTTCTTTGTCTGGGAAGGGTGTTGCTAAAGCACAGCAGGTTATTGTTCATGGATGAAGCAACAGCTTCTGTTGACTCACAAACCGATGCTGTAATTCAGAAAATCATACGCAAAGACTTCGCTGATTGCACCATTGTTAGCATTGCTCACAGGATTCCAACTGTCATGGACTGTGATCGGGTTATTGTCATTGATGCAGGTAATTTCTTATCATTTTGTAGGTTATGTTACTTAAAGGTCAACTAACCACTAACTTATAATGCTTATGTGTTGTAACAGGATATGCAAAAGAATTTGACAAACCTTCACGTTTGATCGAGAGGCCCTCATTTTTTGGGGAACTGGTTCAGGAATATGCAAACCGATCATCTGGTTTATAAACAGTGTATGACATTAATGTTACTTGCATAATTTATCAAAATGAAATTTTTTGTTACATAAAAAATGAACCATGATCTAGGTATCATTATAAATAAATCAGACCAAACCCAAGCTACAACAACTTATTTAAACATCTTACTTGATTGTTAAATCATAATGTATACATGGTTTCAAAGAGAACAGTCTGTTTAGATCCCCAAGAATGCTCGAGATTGTGCTTCCCAGTGCTCCTTCGTCAGCCGAACCCTTTCTGCTCTCTCACTGTGAAGCCTTTCCTCCCAGTACTCAGGACAACTGCACAAGTTCGTATAAATTTAGTTTATATTTGAAAGTTGGCAAAATTGGAGGGTCGGACGAGTTAGATAATTGGTCAAACAGGTTTGGGTGCGATTAGTACCTTTTAATGTAGGTTGAACTAGGTTTTGTGCATTTTTTGAAGTTTATAAATAAATAATACTATTGGATTATAGTAATAATTATATAAAGAGTATATTTTGAAACTTTCGACCAATTTTAGGTAAATAGATTGATAAAGCCAACTCTACAGTTGGTAATTTTAGAGCCAAGTAGAAGTATGTTTGTCACATAAAAAGTTTACCTTCGACTTAGTAAAATATTAAGCTCATCCAAGTGGAGAGATCCCTGGTAAACTCCTGCCTGTAAAACAACCGAAATATTTCACCAAATGCTTACAAATGGAAATTAAAGGAAAAAACTGGGTGAAAGGAAGCACATACCTCTCGACAGAGAGGACACTTTTCTGTAGGCTTTGTTGCCTTCAGTCCATCAACAATTGTTACTGATCCGGACTTGCAAGCACACATGAAGCAGAAGATGTGTCCACAAGTCAAATACACAGGATCAAATACAGTATCCTGATCAAACAAATGCAAAAAAATATATATAAATAATCCATCTCATATAAAATGTGCATAAAGCCGACACATGAACAAAAAAGTGGCAAATTTGACCCATTTACCTAAAATATGGGTCGATGTGGGTAAAACTAAAACCACATGGGGTGACCCAACGGTAAGAATACCAGCATTCCCAAAAGGAAGTCAAGGGTTCGAATCCAACGGGGAGAAAATCAATCCCCTTGTGGCCACGGAGGTTTACCTGCGCCAACTCCGGGCTATCCAAAAAGGTAGTCGCCCTGGGATTAGTCGGCTCGCAATGTTGAGTCGGAAACCCGGGTAAACCAAAAAAAATTTGGGTAAAATTAATTTCTGATTTATTTAACAATGAAGTAGGGTAAAAAATGTTGAATATGCTGAGAGTTGCCTAAAGTGTATTCGTATGCTTCAAAGAAAGAGGCAACAAAATGTTAGTAGGTGAGTTACTCAGCCCGACCTGTTTAGAAGTTGCACGTTTTGACCCGTTATTCTATTCAAGTAAGAGTAATCACATGGCTTAGTTATTGGCTCAAAACTGGTTAATATGGGATTCAGGCAAAATGAATTTACCCGTTTTTAGCAACCCCCACGCATTTTGCTGTATCTATTTGAATAGAATAAGGTCCACCTGGGTTACTTAAGTGGTCGGAGTCAATTGGGAAAATCTAAGCCATGATTAAAACAACTAAATTCTTAAAAAAAGGTATTACGAACTGACCAGACATATGGAGCAAGTCAAGTCTATCTCAAGCTTGACATTATCACAGAGCTCACAAGTAAGCGAAGGTTTTCCATCACTAAATACGAGTGAACAACCTTCAAATAATGCAGAACCCTTCGCCATATCTGTTTTGGTTTCCCTTAAGTTAATGTGAAACGCAATAAGCTCACAAAGCCATGGAGACTGAAGGATTTCCATGTGCATGCTCTGGACTTGTGATCTGAATGCTTGGCCTTGCTTAGAGTCATGTACCTGATTCAAAAGTAAAAGTTAGAGCCTACATATTCGACCCATTTACTCATGATTATGTCAAATAAGAAAAAGAAAAAAAAACAGTTAAAAGGGAAACGGTCAACTAGTCATATACGTCATATAAGTTAAGAGCAGTGGCGGAACTTGGCCATTTATTTTGGGGGGGCCGAATTTATTTTGGGGGAGCCGAATCGAAGATTTATTTATAACCTCAACTAAATTACCCCTAAAACCTACAATATTTACATTAAGTGTCGTAAATTTTGGGGGGGCCGGGACCCTCCCCTGCCCTCATAAAGATCCGCCCCTGGTTAAGAGTCACCTGTATGACCTGCCCATCTCGCCACATCTAGTAAAAGTTTTGCAGGACAGAGATGAAAAACAAGAATTCTTTTATTCTTGAGGAACAAACAAACCTTATCGTATTTCTTTAGGATTTTCCGCATAGCAATGGCATTGATAACTGCATAACCAACAAGATCTTTGCCTTCTTGTATGAAAGCACCCTGGTTCCCCTTGAACGAGTCTTTGCACCACACAAAGTACTTGCGGAACCCTGTTGCTAGATGAACATCAAGCACCTTTTGTGCACGTTCATTAAAAGTTCCAACCACCATAGACATTTCTTTCATCAGGGAAGGAAAGAAACTTCCATCACAGACTACATAAAGATTATTTAAATATCATTATTTTTCATTCAAAACTTATGACGCAACATCTAAAACCATACAGGCGTCTTTGTCCTAGTAACCACTTATTCATCAAGTTTTAAAACACATCCCATGAAACAAATATTCTGTTCTTCACAATCCATATAAAAGTGTTGTAGTCAAAAGTCTAAACATTAGCTAAAAAGAAGCATATTGATACATAGGCAGAAGAAAACATGAAATATCGTCGACTGAAAGAAATGTTAAGAGCACCAAAATGCAACTTACTTTCACTTTTTTACAATTCTATATAAAAAAAACTTATATCGCAGTGCGATTGTATGCAACATATTTACACCAAAATGCAACATACTTTTATCGTTTTTACCACTTCATTTAACGATTTTACATATAATAGCACAATAGTAAAATGCAAACAATATATATGTAATAAGTTTTATACAGCGGAAAACCGGTGAAGCTATGTTACATCTTTGGTCTGCTTGACACTTTTAAGAAAGTAATGATGCTAAATAAGTAACCAGTGATTTGATTGAATTTCTTATCGATATGAACTACGCGTAAGGCCATAATAGTGTGCAGGAGTAGGAAACCAGTTCTGGCAGTTCGTACCCTGAACCATAAACTTTGGGCTAGTGACTTTAAGCCTACGTATTCAAACCGGTTCAAACTTTCGAGCTAGAGTTTTAATGCCTAATTTTCATCAAAACAACATTGTTTTATTTTTTAAGCTAAAAAAGACCAAGTACAGAACATGTCAGTAGAGTACAGTTCCACACAAGCTTTAAGGTAGTTTAGCACACTCCTCTTTCACAAATTAATTTGTCACATGGGTTTATCATTCTAATTACAAAAAAAATAAAAAATAAATAAATAAAATAAAATAAAATAATAAAAAAAATAATAATAATAATAATAAAAAATTATAAACTTGTATATAAAATTACAGAAACATAAAAAAAAAACACATACTTTAGATCAAAATAACATAAATTAACAACTAACTAATTATCCTAATTACCTCATTTTAACAGATAAATTTGTCTCATGGTAGTGAAAAATTAAAAAAACTTATTAAAATAACTAAAACATAAAAAACTTGTATACAAAATCAAAACTACACCAAAAAGATGACCACTTTGAATCAAAGAAACCCCAATCTTTTTTTTTTTTTTTTTGGTAACCATGGTTTCCGACCTTTTGATAGACTAATTCACGGGGTTTGAACCCTCCGCCACACAGACACATATTAGATATCCACAAGTCATTTTGCCACTAGGCCACGTCCGAGTAGTTAAAGAGTAAGCTCAATTAACAACTAACTAATCAAAATTACATATTTTTTTAAAAACATTATTTAAAATAACAAAAAACATACTTTCTTTACAAATTAGGTTTTCCATGTTCACTTATATGACATAACATCAAAGTAGAAAAACCTTGTACAAAATAAAAACCCTACCAAAAAATACCAACATTAAATCAAATTAAATAAAACATACCAGGACACTCATGATCACTACAACTCCCAGAAACATTATTATCACCACCATCATCAACATTAGCATTAACCAATGAAGAATCATGATCATTACGACACCGTTTCAATATTTTCTTCAAGTTTTTAAACCCAACACCAGGTAGCTTCTTTTGATCTTGCGTTTGCATGTATTCTTCATATTTTTTACAAAACTTCATCTTTTTTGTGATTTTCTTTTTCTTTTTTAATATTTTGATTGTGAATGTGAATGTGTGTGTGATTATGGTGATTGTGTGTATATGAATAATGGTGTGTGTACACGTGGCAGTGGCGTGTCGCAGGTAGATAAATACTAGTATGAGAAGTGGTCAAGTAACTACTTAATGTTAATGGTGTATTCCATGTTTAAATTAAGGTATATTTAACTAGAAGATACGACAAATAATGAATATCTTTGACTTTATGAATTGTTTGAGTTACAATTGAGGATTGAATTATTTTACATATCAAAATTTTTACATATCAAATTTTTTACAGGGACTCATGTTCATAATTTATTTAAAAAAAAAAATCAATTACTGAGATTAAAAGTATTTTATTATTTTACCTATTTTTTATAATTTAAATATCTCTTAAACCATTAATTGTTAAACGAAAATATTTACACTGTCGCGACGAACATTTAATTATCTTTCTATAGACGGGCACTTTCATATACTTTCGAAAAAAGAAAAAAAATCGTTATTTTCACGTTTTTCGTTTTTTTACGTAACTAAAATTTGCATGAAAAAAGTCGTATATGATTACACTAAATTGAATATCACATGTGATATTAGTGTTAAATCACATGTGATATGTAATATCATATGTGATACTAGTGTTAAATCATATATGATAAATCACATATGATATACATATCATATATGATTTAACACTAATATCACATGTGGTATTCAAATTAGTATTAAATCATATATGATTTTTTCATGCAAATTTCAATAACGTAAAAAACGAAAAAAACTTTCAAAAAAACGTGAAAAACACGAAAAAAAAATTTTGAAGGTATATCAAAGTGCCTATCTATAGAAAGATAATTAAATGCTCGTCGTAATGGTATATTTTTTTTCGCTTGACGATTAATGGTTGAAAGATGTTTATATTTGAAAAAAATGATGAAAGTGAGTTTTTTTAATTGTTGGTATTAATCTCATCCATTAGATCTAATAAAAATGGAGGGTGAAAATTGATCACTTAGTATGTAAAGAATTTTGTCCTCAAATGATCTTAAATCATAGTTTTTAGCTATTGAATTACAGTTTTACTCCTATTAATTAATTATTATCTTTTTATAAAATTTAGAGGAAATTACATAAATCATCCTTATGGTTAGGGAAAAATAGCACGTTTCATCCTTAACTCTCAAAAAGTGCACGTATCGTCCTTGTGGTTGTCCATTTTGCATTGACTTGTCCTTTGACCGGACGGGCGTTTGAAGCTGTCGTTAACTCAGGTCACGTGCGCCTCACGTGAGGGGTAATTCTGCCCATTTACGTTGCGAAACCACAGGGACGAACCATGTAAGTTTAGCCTTTTTTGTCACGTTTTTCATCGGGTATACCCAACCCGTAAACTAAATAAACACAACCGTACCCTTTTTCCCCCCAAAACACACGATTAAACCAAACCACCCAAACCCTAATTTCCATAAAACGCTACACACATCCAAACCAACTCAACCACTATGGCCAAAAATGATAAGGGAAAGGCTCTGTTAACTGAGGTTGGTCAATCCTCGGATAAGGGGTGGTTGAAAGTTGTGTTAAATGAAAAAGTATTTGAGGAAGTTCTATCTACATTTGGTGATGGAGTCATTGCTAGATATAGTTCTTATAAGAACATAAGGAAGGAAATGATAAATGAAATTCTTGAATGGCTATGGAAAAAAACTTACAGTGAAGAGCCTATGGGTGGTAGTGGTGCGGTGCCTATGGGTGGTAGTGGTGTGTTGCCTATGGGTGGTAGTGGTTCGATTGGCGTAGTTGTGGAGACAAAAAGAGGGAGGGGAAGGCCTAGAAAATACGATCCAAAACCCAATCCGGTTAAAATGGGACCGAAAAAGAAAAGTGGAAGGCCTATTGGCAGTGAAAGGAAGAGGGAGGTAAAACAAGAGCCTACGGATGTTGGTATGTTAATGTTAATGTTTTATAGTTCATTGATGTATCATTTAAATTTGCTTTAAACTGGATGGTATAATCTGTTTGATTGGTAGGATTAGGATAAACAGAGTATCCTGCTGTGACAACTCGTAATTTCAGGTTATTTTACAAACTTTGAAAATTTTACTATTCATCTCGGAATTTACTATTCATTGGTTACTATTCATCATTTTCGGAGTCGATTTGATATTCTGAGAACGTATTTCAAATTTTTACTATTCACAAAACACTATTCATTCCCCGAAAAAAATCACTATTCATGCTTCACTATTCATCATTTATTGTAAACTAGGTTTACGAGTTATCAAATTCGCGTAACCTTAATGGTTTAGCTGCGAATTCATGAGCAATCATCGAGGACATTTCATATAGACTAGGATTAGTCTACATATCATTAGTAACATCATCATCATATTAGTTCATGCATGAATTTGCATTTTTCATTAAACGTTTATTTTCTTATTAAATAAACGCTATCGCATAATCATTTATTTTGAACATTTGATCGAACACTTCTAAAAGTAATCCTAATATATTTTTATACTCATTTTAATACTATAAAATTATATTATTAGTTTACCGATGACTTGGATTTATTTTGTATATATATTATATTATATATATATATATATATATATATATATATATATACATATATATATATATATATATTCACGACGGTTTACGAAATTTCTATACGATAATTATTTATTCACCCGATACTTGTGAGAAATGTAATTTTATAATTTTTATGACCTTAACATATTTTATTTTGTTCCGTTAAAATCAATTTCTAGCTAACTCTATACATAATAAGTAAATATCTAATTAATATCTTCAAGTATTCAAAACCAATTTGATATGCTCCACTTCCATTCATATTCAACTAAAAAAACAAAGTGTTCTCTTCTTCTTCTTCGAGGTACACGATCAACAACAACAACTAGGAGAAATCCATCATTCTTTTCCAAGATCAATTATATTTAAGATCCGTTTTGTGTTCTAGTTAAGGTTTAGGATTAAACCTTGAAGATTAATAAGGTTTTCATCATCTTTTTCACATAATTGCGGTTGGAGGTTTCGCCTCATTTCAGTATTGCCATTATATCATCATAAACATTGCACCAGGTGAGTTCCATAGCCCCATTTTCAATTGTTTTTATACTACTTTTGGGGGAGATACATGCTCAACAACTTTCATGACATTCATGTCTATTTGCAAACTATGTGTTTATCTGAACTGAACGTTTAGTCATACGAAGTAACAGTTTTACCATACTTAGAATTTTTATATCATAAATCATTGGACTAGCGGTCTTGGTATAATCATTGGACTAGCGGTCTTGGTATAATCATTGAACTAGCGGTCTTGGTACAATCATGAACTAATGGTCTTGGAACTATTTGAAACAACACTCATATGTGTTATATCGATTGAATATTGATACATTAAGTAATGTACTATTATGTGAATTCATTTGACATCATGCGCTTGAACATAAACTATGCATATTTTGGCAGTGGGTTGTAAACACACAAGTTGCAAGTTTTGTATGGGCGGAACTTGGAACTGAGTGGATTTGCAATGCCTTTGTTGCATAAACATTTTCTTTAAAGGTTTTCTTCATGGAAACACAAACTCTATGAAGTCACTCAACCTTTGTGTTGACACTTTTTAGCATGTTTTATCTCAGGTATCTAAGGCATTCACTCCATGGCATGCATGTGGACATATCATAGAGTCGCGGTGACGACGCGTCTCACTTGGGTTTTATGAACTTTAAAAACATCGTTTGGCTTGTATCAAACTTAATTCCGCACATGTCTAATTTCATTTGGGACCTATACTTTGTAAACTCTGATTGTTTTATTAAATCAAACGATGTGTTTTCCAAACGACACTTTAGGTCGTTCAATATAACTGTGATTGTGATGCTATGACAGTCAACCCCCAGGAATTTCATTCCGCTACAAAACAGGTAATTTGGGGGTGTGACACCTGCCAAACAGTCTTTGTAGCAAACTTAATCTTGTGCCCTGCCCTTGTCACCCATATAGCTTTATCATAGGCATCATTGTTAAATTTAGAGTTTGTAGCATGCTGAGAATGGGATATTTAGAGTTCAAATATGCAGGCCAACACCAATTTCCATTTTGAGTTAAGCTTGCAACATTACAATCACTTCTTATCCTTGCATCATCTATTTCCCTTGTTGATATAAACTCACACAAAGGTCCTTCCATACACCATTTATCATACCATGCTGACACCGATTTCCCAATACCAAGTTTATAATAGGCATGTTGCCTAACCTTATGTCTTAACTTCAATTAATATATGTTCATCTTTTCACCAAAAATAGTATGCCCATGAGTCATTTTAATAGTGTAGATGATGCCTAATAGGATTTGTAATGATAGTAGTTTATGAAAAGGATAGTAGTAATGTCTCAATATGTAGGTTGATGATGCAAAGTAGGATTGTAGTTTTTTGTTGCCATTTGACTTAGTTGCAAGGGTGTTTGGTTGTCCTCTTTAGTTCCACAGATGATTGCTTTTCATTGAGAGTTTATTATATTGACAGCAAGTACAGACACATGCACTGATGTCTTTTTTTTGCTATCTTTTCAGATTCCAACTCCAAAGGAAAGGAGGTTGATGTTATCATCATTTCAGATAATGATACTGATTACATTTCAGACACATCTAAGGAGGACTTGGTATATGTTAGTAATTGGTCAGACTCTACATCCACAACTTCCAGTGACAGTGATGATGATGATGTTGGGTTGCTTCCTTCTAAGCATATTGCTTCCACCTCAAGGGTGAGTAAGGGAAAGGCTTCCACTTCTAAGCCTAATGCTTCCATCCTTTGTCCTAAAGCTCCTAGAAGTGAGATTAGAAGACCAATTGTACTTGCTCTTGGAACAGTTGTGGGTTGCTCAAGCAAAAACAAGCAGAAGTGGTATGTGCCACCCCCCAAAAGCTTGAAGACAGGAAGAAGTAACTGGAAGAAGTGTTTGTCTTTTGAAAATAATGTTATGTATTTGGTGTTAATACAAATAAGCCGTAAAAACGTTTATTTATATTTTACGATCTTCTAATGTTTTGTCGATAACAAATGTAAAATCATTTTAACGAAACAAATAAAATACGTAAATGGTGTGAGCCAATAGTTTGCTAACACACTTACGTTTTCATATGAAACACTAAACAAGTAATAGTGCTTTCATGGTTTAGTAATGCATATGTACAACAACTAGTGTTTACATAATGAGTAGATATATACATACTTAGTATGTATTATAATGGGTAATAAAATGGATATAAGTCTAAGTATTTGACCCATTGACTAAATACATTGAATGTAGTTGGGTAAAACCCAAAGTCCATGACCAATACCCATGGAGCATGATCCATAACCCATGACCCATTGCATGACATCATGCATAAGTCATAATGGGTATTATCCATGACCCATGGAGCTAACCCATGACCCATTGACTAGATACATTGTATCTATTTGGATACCCATGGATCAAAACCTACAACCCATGATCCATGACCCACAACCCATTTAGGGGGAGCGTCCTACGGATCCCTAGTAATACACTAAACGGATCCCTCAAGCAAGGGATTCGTGGAACAGTAGCATGTTTTTGTCTATAAATAGTGAGCTATTTCTTCATTGCAACTTACCCCTTTTCACACACACTCTCTCTTAGTGTTGTAAACTCTCTAACCTCAGATCCAAGGGATCTTTCTATGTAGTTTGTGTTTGTTTTTTTGTGATTCTCTAGGTTTCTCTTAAAGGCGAGATCACCACCTTTTGAAGTCAAGCAAGCTCAAGTCCATGGGTTGCCAAGCTTCGTCATCATCAAGAATACTGATGGTATCTTGTTGATAGTTCTTTCCTTTCTCATTAGAAGTGTTGTGTCGAAGACATAGGTGAAAGATGTCTTAAGGGTCAAGACGAAGGCATTAGTGAAAGGTGCCGAAGAGTCGTATTGAAGGCATTAGTGAAAGGTGCCATAGATTCAAGTCAAAGGCATTAGTGAAGGGTGCCAAAATTCCATGTTGAAGGCATTAGTTAAGGGTGCCTAGAAGTCGTGTCAAAGGCATTAGTGAAAGGTGCCTATGGTGTACATTCGATATGGTGTGTCGATATACATGATAGATTAGTATTGGGTTAAAGGATATTGATATCCTTGTTGATGTTTTCATAAGGAGTGGATCTCCTTTGGGATAGGTGTTGTGTAGTGTTGGGTAGTAGTTCTTCCTTTGTAATGGAACTCGGTATCTAGCCTTATACCAGATAAAGTGTAGGCGATGTTGTGATAGGTTTGGTTATACCTCGGGGAAGAACCCGGTGTCTAGCCTTGTACCGGATAAAGAGTAGGCGACGTTGTGAAGGCTTCTCCACTACAAGGAGTTTGTGTTGTGTAGTGATTACGAACCCTCGAGTAGGTGACTCGGGGAGTGGAGTAGGGCAAGGAAGGTGTCCTTGTAGCCGAACCACTATAAATACTCGCGTTGTGGTTTTGTGCTTCTTACTCTTTATCTTTACTTTATTTATTTATATGCTTATCTATCAACATCCAACACACACGTTTAAATAGATTGACATAAGTTTATCTAAATAGTCTAAAAAAAAGTTTTAATCGGTAAAACTATTCAACCCCCCCTTCTAGTTTTTCATATTTGGTTTAACTGTTTTATAGTTTGGTGGTGAAAACAATAACTTTTAATTGTTATAACTTATGATGTAATTATATAGATAAATTATGGGAAAACATTTTGAATCTTGTAACTATTATAACTTTTTCTGGGTTCTTGGGAATGTCCTTGAAACACATTTTTGAATCTTATAACAATTATGTTTGGAGCTAATATATTCTAGTTTAACTGTTATGCTTTTTGGTATTAATTCTGGTGCGGGTCTACATTTGATTGAATTTTTGAAGGTTGAGGTAACATTGGCAGTTTGGAGTTTGGGGATGTTTAAATTTACCTGTTTTGACTTTTAAAAGTCAACAAATACTAAAAATCTGATAGTTTTGCAGTTTGCAGTTTTCAGATTGCTTGAAAGTTTTGCAACTTGCTTATACAGTTTGAAGGTTTCTTAGGGGGTTTTTGGATTTCCATTTTGAGTTTTAAAACTCCAAAGATCCTAAAAAAATAAACGTGATAGTTTTGTAGCTTGCTTATACAGTTTCAGTTTGCGTTGTTTACTTGGTACCAAATCCCAAAATTGAAAACTTCCGTTTCCAAATTGGATAAAGAGGGTGTTTGGATATGATTTGCATACTGCATTTCCATTCAAAACTCCCATTTTCAAATTGGAAATTTTGATTGTATTTGCATTTGCAGTTCGACTTTTTGCATTTTGACTGTATTTCCAAATTGGAAAACTCACATTTCCTTGTTTGAACAAACTGCAAATGTTTGGACAAAAACTTAGATTATGATCAGAATTTTACAAATAATAGTTAACCTACCCAATTGACCAGTAAAAGTCAAACTAACTAAATACCACAAAATGCAAACTTTTGATTGTTGACTTCCCTAAGTCAAACATATTTAGCAATTCACAAGCAAACACTATCAGTAACAATAACAACCCAAACATTTTTATTGATCACTAGATAAGATTGGAAACATATACAAAACATCAAACATACAATGCAAGAACCAGACTTGTTCAAGCATAGGAATACATCATAAGTTCAAGTTGACAACCATTACACGTGCCTCATTTTCCTGCTGCTTCATCCCGTTTTGCTAGAACCACAACCTTCCCTTTCATTCCTTTCCTTGAAATGTACATACAAAACTTCAATATTTTCTATCCTTGGTTCCAAATCATCACCTTTTGGTAATTTTCTATCCTCCGGCTCTTGATTCCCCTTCATAGCACCCAACAACTCTTCATAGTAGTACTTTTTTCCCCTCAGCCAATTCAGAATCTTTTCTCTCAGCTTCTTAGGTATTCTCTTATACAAACCATATTCGTCAATTGGTTCAAAGCCAAATGTGTTAAAAAAATATCAAAGAGTAGTGTGTTCGATAACAGTTTTGCCCATTCATCTTCATCAGACCCAAAGTAATTGTCAGCCATTTGAGTTCTGAGTACCGAATAGAAATTGGGGAAATTAGGGATTGGGATATGTAGTTTGGAGGGAAAGTATGGTTGGGAAATTAGGGAAACTATGTGTGTTTATAACGAGCGTCCCTGTGGTTTCGCAGCAAAAAAAAGGCGGGAAAAAAATACATAGGTAAACTCTTGTTACAAGGATCGTCCATGTGGTTTCGCAGCGTAAATGGATGGATTTACCCCTTATGTACTGCTCACGTGACCTTGAGTTAATGGTGCAAATTAACGTCGTCCGCTCAAAGGACGGGTCAATGCAAAATGGACAACTACAAGGACGATACATGTTACTTTGCCTTAACCATAAGGACGATACATGGACAACTACAAGGACGATACATGCGCTTTTTGAGAATTAAGGACGAAACGTGTTACTTTGCCTTAACCATAAGGACGATTTATGTAATTTACTCTAAAATTTAAGGGAAATGATTTGCACATTTTATTTTTTGATTGAAACACTTAATCATATGCATTAAACTGTTGTACTATGAATGTACACTACTTTAACCGGTTGTACATATAAGTGTCCCTAAAAAAAAATAAAGTATGCAAATCATCTCCCAAAATTTAAGGTGTTGTTATTATTACATGATAGTGACATATTCCATTAGAATAAATTTATCACTCTTTTATCGGTATAAGAAAAATTTTATTGTTTTTGTTTCGAAATTTTTATCTTTTAATATTTTAACTTATTAAACTTTATATTTTATGTTTCGTACTTTTCAATTCGTAGTTTTGTAATAAAACAAGATTATAAAAATAAAAAGAATAAAAAAAGAGGGCAAGGGGATGGCATAATCCATTTAGAGGGTATGAATAACCAATCCTTAAAATTTATAATAACAATCTCAAGTGAAGTTAATATGATAAACTCGATCAAAATTCACTTTCTACTTTTAGTAGTCGATGATTAATTTGGAACAACACGAAAAGGAAATGCGGATAATAAATTTTGGACCGAGTGAGTATTTCAATATCACACATTCTATTTTTGTTAACGACAATAACTATCTCAAGATATATGCACCACAAATATATATTACATGTCTTAAATAAAACTTGAACGTTTAGCCGTTTTATTAAATAGACGAGTACCCGCGCCTAGCGGCAGCGATGTCTAGTTTTCTGTAAAGTTCCGATGACCCATAAATTTCTTTCAACAAACTGTATTTGTAGCATTAGAGAATGGTTTTGAATAACTACAATTACGATGCGTGGTTGCATAGCAAAGCATAAATATATAGTTTTTTTTAAAATTATGTGGAGTTCGATCTAAGTGTGTGAGTATATTTTCTAATAGGATTGTTTTAAGTTATTAAGATTTTTAGTAATAAGAGATTCAAGCATTACAGCAAGATATTATGTAGTTGGCAATATTATATTGTAGTTTAGAGGTATAGCCAACATGTGTGACGCTTTTTTTGTTTTTGTGATAATTTGGCATTGATAACTATTTTTTTACATGTAACGTTTATCATTTGGTGTGTGGCTTTTAAAATGGTAACTTTGCAAATTGGATATCACCATATAAGATTATTTTGTACTATCAATTTGTATAGATATTTATTCATTGTTCAAAGCTATTTGTTTAGGGTACAAATAATTATAAGCTAAAGATAACAATACTATTTATTTTGGGCAAATGATAAAAAATGCATCGAACTTGACATTTTATGTGATTGTGTAGCCAACTATTTTTTCTTATTGTATGTCTTGAACTTTCAAATTCGATCATTATGTGTATTTTGTGACTATTACGCCATGTAAAATGACCATTTTACCCTTAAAATTGAAAAATTAAGGGTAAAATGGTCACAAAATACACAATAATCGAATTTTGAAAGTTAAGATACACATAAGAAAAAATAGTTAACCTATAAAAAGTGTCAAGTTCGATCATTTTCATTTTCCATTTACCCAATGATTTTTAATAAACTTAGATAACATTATTGATACATTTGAATGAAAGTATTACAATATATATTAACTTTAGCGACGATTCATATATCTTGTCCCTTAAATGGTGCAAGAGCAACATTTTTAAAATAACATTATACAAATGACAAATTACATGTGTCAAAGCAAAATAAACCAAAAACTACAATTACTTGGTCTCTCATTTCAAAAAAATTGTCACGGGTTTCACAACTACTTCATCATTTCTCATATAATTTTGTCAAATTTGAAACCTGATTTTACCCGGGTGGTTCAATTTGGTTGAACGTTCGATAAAAACATGTCGATTTAAACCGGAGTCAAACCGATGGGTTGGATTGAAAAATGTCAAATTAATCGGGTCGACCGCCGGGTTTGACGTCTGGGTCAACCCGGTATCGGTTTCAACAGTCAACGTGTCGGTTTCAATTGGTTGTTTTTAATTTGGTAGATGTGCTTTTAATTGGGGGTACAATGTGAATAAATTATTGTACTTTTAAGTAATGGGGTGTTTTAATAAGAGTATTATTTATATTATTTATTTATCTACCAATTGGCCAAATGTTTTCAACATTCATTTCAACATTTTTAGCTTTTTAAAACTTTTGGCCAATTTTAGTTTTATATAGTATAGATTACTTATATAACATGAACAAACATTGAAACGCAAGTCTTTTGGTATTCACGTAAATTATTTGCTATAATATGGTTAAGTTTTTTCTAATTATATGTTTTTGGCTTAGTATTGGTTTGGTAGTTTATCATAATCCTAAAAGTTTAGATGTAATCTTTGAAATACTTAATGGCAAAATAAGACTATTGAAGAAATAAAGGTTGAAAGTTTAACCGGAACAATGATAGACAAATTAAGAATTAAACCATAAAAATTATATGACATGATGTTAATTTCATTTATACTTGAGGCTATATGAGTAATTTATTTCCTTCTTTTCAAAATTTAAGTAACATTTCTAAATGTGTCATAAGTTAATGCATTTGGCCAAGTTAGCTAGAAGAGGTAATGCCGGATAGAATTGAAGCTCGATCTAATATTATAAGCTAAAAGATGAAGTTTTATTTTCATCGATGTATTTGACGAATTAATTGGAGCTAGGCTTTACAAATATAAATGACATAAAAAAATGCATCAAATTATATTCACATATATTAAAAAAAAAATGTGTATGTTCATCCATAATATTATAAATAGTCTTTAAATAATTTAACTAATTACAAGCTCCGCTCATTTTATAAACTTATTTTAGTTACCTAGTTTATTCTTACTTTTTTTTAAGGAGTACATAAAAATATTTTAAAATTTTACATAATACAAATTAATCCCAACAATTCTTGACATAAATGTAAATTTAATATTGGTCAAAAGTAATAGTAACCAATAACTATTAATAAATATTAAAAACATATAGTCAATAGTATCCTCTAGGTTATGCTTTTTTTAGTTTAAGAAAAATAGTTTTGGGTGGTTTTTTAGTAAAGGGTTTTGCTAATAAGTGTTCACTCGGCACAAATTAGCGTGTAGTTAATAAACACAAACTTTTTAATTTAACTAAAATTGCATTAAATACATATTAAATAAACTGATAAATTATTATATTTAATTTTCACTTAAATGAATTAAAATATTTCTTTTATTTACACGAGATGTAGATTGTGCTCCTTATAAAATCATGAGATAAAAACCCTATAGTATATGAGATTACAAAAAAAAAAAAAAAAAAAAAAAAAAAAAAAAAAAAAAAAAAAAAGTATGAACCCGAGATGTAGATTTTACTCCCTACAAAATCATGCTGCAAAAATCAACAATTTTGTATCACTAAATTATGTTGCTGGTGTTTTTTCTTATCACCAACTAACGACGTTCATCATCATCATTATTATCTAGCACTACCAATCGCTATTTCACCACCATTTCTTTCCTCGTCTCTGATGTCGCCGTATGACGCAGACTATCTCCTAACTGCTAGTAAATACTACTTTATAAAAGCTTTCAAAAATTTACATGATAAACACCAACTTAATTTTAAATCTAACTCTTTTGTACAAGTAAATTTTATTCTCTTTGCACAAAATTACATGACCTATCTAACTCGTGTATACAAACAAGTTATGTAGATTGTAGTTGTATTCCTTTTGCGAGTCATTCATGTGAATCTACACCAACATTTTACTTAAATGTAGACATGATGTTTTATGCTTATCCATTATGCCTTTTTGGTGAACGTCATAATCTCTTTGTTTATTTAATAGTTTGGTCAAGTCCCAAAACGTACATCATCACATTTTACTTACACGTAACGAAAATACACTACGCGTATTGTGTAAGAAATGTTCATATAACAAAACTTAATAATAAACTGTTAAAGTTCATCTTGGGGGGAAGTAATTATTTAGCTACAAAAACCTTGAATACACATGAAAAAGTAAATTATTCTAGCTACCATTATTTATCTTTAAGAAAAACGAGTTGTGAAAAAGTGGATGTGGGGGAAATGATTTCACCAACCCACTTGAGTGATAGTGGCCATTTTGAACGAATATATATGGTAGCTTTTCAGTTTTCACAACAAGAACTTTAAGAAAACAAGTGTGTTTCTCACGCATTTTCTACCTATAGTAATTGGATATTTTGGCATCAATTTTTATGATAGTAATTTGTCTATTTAGATTAAACTAGACGAGTACCCGCGTCTAGCGGCAGCGATATCTAGTTTTCTGCAAAGTTCCGATGACTCATAAGTTTCTTTCAACAAACTGTATTTGTAGCATTAGAGAATGCTTTTAGAATAACTACAATTCGATCGTGGTTGCATAGCGGCATAAATATATAGTTTTTAAAAATTATGTGGAGTCGATCTAAGTGTGTGAGTATATTTTCTAATAGGATTGTTTTAAGTTATTAAGATTTTTAGTAATAATAGATTCAAGCATTACAAAAGCAGCGGTGTTATGTAGTTGGCAATATTATATTGTAGTTTAGAGGTATAATAGCTTACGCGTGTGACGGCTTTTTCTTGTTTTGTCGATAATTTAGGCGATGATAACTATTTTTTACATATTAGCGTTTATCATTTGGTGTGTGGCTTTAAAATTGTAACTTTGCAAATTGGATATCACCATATAAGATTATTTTGTACTATCAATTTGTATAGATATTTATGCATTGTTCAAAGCTATTTGTTTGAGGTACAAATAATTATCGCTAAAGATAACAATACTATTTATTTTTGTGATTTTAATAAACTTACATAACATTATTGATACAAATTGGACAAAGGGCTATCAATATATATTACCTTTTAACGACGATTCATATATGCTAGTCCCTTAAATGGTGCAAGAGCAACATTTTTTAAAATAACAATATACAAATGACAAATTACATGTGTCAAAGCAAAATAAACCAAAAACTACAATTACTTGGTCTCTCCTTTCAAAAAATTGTCACGGGTTCCACAACTACTTCATCATTTCTCATATAATTTTGTCAAATTTGAAACCCGATTTCACCGGGTGGTTCATTTGGTTGAACGTTCGATAAAAAGTCGATTTAAACCGGAGTCAAACCGATAGGTTAGGTCGAGAAAAAATGTCAAATTAAACGAGATTACCCACGGGGTTTTAGGCGTCGGGTCAACCGGTATCGGTTTCACAGTCAACCGGTATGTTTCAACGGGTCAACCCGGTATCGATTTCAATTTGGTGTTTTAATTTGGTAGATGTGCTTTTAATTGGGTGTACAATGTGAATAAATTATTGTATTTTTTAAGTAATGGGGTGTTTTAATAAGAGTATTAATTATATTATTTATTTCTCTCCCAACAGTATGTTTTCAACATTCAACTTTCAACATTTTTCACTTTTTCCACTTTGACCATTTTTCCATTTTATATAGTATAGATCTATATTCAACAAACCACAATGGGTGCTTCAGTGGTAAGAAATCAACAAGGAGAAAATTAATACCCATGTTGCCACGGAATTTCACCTGCGCCAACTCCAGACTGTCTAAAAAGATAGTCGTTTTGAGATTAGTCGGCTCGCAATATCGAGTCGAAAACACAGATAAAAAAAATATAATAAAAAAAATAAATAAAAATAAAATCTCTATTCAACTATAGACATATGAGTCTTGTAATTTCTCTAGGGTTTAGAAGTTTGGAACAAAGGTTAGAACGTAAATTTACCTGAATAGCTATACAGCAAATAGATGTATACGACTAGTATTAGTGTTGTTGCTCAGGGAGATATTTTCGCAAACGTTCTAGATGTCTCTTTCTTAATTGTTTGAGCAACCATTACTATTTGCATAAAAACATCGGGTACGGTCGATATTATCTGATGGTGTTATAGCTAGGGGTGTTCAAAAAACCCGAGAAACCGACAAACCGAGCCGAACCGCTTAATCCGAAATCGAAAAAACCCGAATAAACCGAAACCGAAAAAACCCGCTTAGCACGGTTCGGTTTCGGTTTCGGTTTTTATTTTTAGATATTCGCGATTAACCGAACCGAACCGTATATAACATACATAAAAGTTTTCAACTAATAATTTAATAATTGCATTTGTATTGATTATATTATTGCACTATATTTTTTTGTATAGCGATGTTTTTGCACCTAATGTGAACATTTACTAAACATCTATGTATGAAAATTGATTTATGTGATTTTAATCTATAAATGTCGAATAAAAACTTTTTGTTTATGCGTCAATCTATTCAATGTTATTTAATATACTACATGGCATTTTACGCTTTAGATCATGTTATTTTTCATATGATTAAATTCTTAAATGGTTAACCGTGACCCGAACCGCGGGTAACCGCTCATTAACCGCATGTCCGGTTACCCGTCTAGTACGGTTCAGTTTTGGGTAGTAAAATGAATTACCCGTCCCGCGATAAATAATGGAAATATTTCAAATAACCGAACCGAACCACCCCGTGAACACCCTTAGTTATAGCAAACAACCTTGTAGTGGTCACGCCATCCTCCTGAATAGGGTAAGCTTTACCCGGTTTGAATATGTGTGATAATGCGCTAGAACATCGTAAATTAGTCAACCCAAAAGTTCGAAACCATAGTTAAAAAAACATAGAGAAAAGAAAACATGTGGGATGCTTACCACACCGACGCCATTCCCAAGCCCATAGCAATATAACATGTGCATTTAGAGTGCTTGGTGTAGGACTTTTTTCATCCGCTAAAAGAAACAACGGACCAACGGCGCGTTGTATTGCACCGGTGGTTCTGTCGTCGGTCCGTCATCCAGTAAATAGTCGGTGACATACCTAACGCCATTCGTCCTTTTTTTTTGTTTTTTTTTTCAAATTTTAAACTTTTGCAGCGGATATAAACGACTACAAACAAAAAAACCCACTTTTTACTTATAAATACTCCCTTTTAACTAAACATTTTTCATACATTCAACCTAAATCATAATTTAACAAAACTTTCACATACACTTTCATTTGTCTTCCAAAAATGTCAAAAAAATAAATAAATAAATAATAATAATAATAATAATAATAATAATAATAATAATAATAATAATAATAAATAAATAAAAAAAATCAGCGATTGGCTACTTTACAATATATTTCATTCGGCTTCCGAGTCCGCTAATTAGTTCTCCGTCACCCGCTACACCATCATTCGGTCATTCTTTTCCAATCCAACACCTCAAAACCCGATGCCATCATTTGCACAATACGCGCAAAACCAGCAAAACCTACTAAACCCGATGCCATATTATCCACAAGCCTCTTTCGCACCACTAATGAACAAAGAGTACTATAACCAAATGGCTTTTTTTGAACAACAACAATACTTTAACCAAATAAATGTTGGTAATTCTTCACAACCAACACAAATGATGCCACCACAAGCTTTACACGATTCACCACCACTATCACCATCACAAGCTTCACAAATCGAGTCTTCTCCGGTTGTAAAATGAAAAGGAAAGGACGAAAGCAAAGACCAAAGAAAACAGACGTCGTACATACCCGTTGGACACAAGCGGAGGAAAAACTTTTGGCCGAAACTTACATATAAATATCCGAAGACCCAAAACTTGGCATTGTCCGAAATTCATAGTCGTTTTGGACACAAGTTTATAATGAACTTAACTGTCTTTCAACCACTGAATGTACTAAGGATATGATCAAGGGAAAGTGGACAACACTGACAAAGGATTGCAACAAGTCTGCCGAAATTGTCGACGAAAATGAACGGATGAGTGGTGAAAATGATTCGACGTGACTATCACGTTGTTACAAAATACCCAAAGAAATGTGGGGGTTTGCGTTTTCCCACTATGAAGCATGGGATATCTTGAAAGATCACCACCAATGGCGTGGTGCCTAAGCCGTTCAATCCAGAAGACGCATTCGTACACCCGAGGACGTTCAAGAACCAAACGAGCTATTTTGAGATGATACAATCCCACGTCCTCCCGACAAGCAAAGGCCTTCCAAGAGTAAAAAATTCGAACTTTACGCGTTCGGCGAGTTCTTCTTCTAGTAAAGAAGCTTTCAAGAAAACGGTCCAAGAGGAGTTGCGACTAGAACATGCTAAAAAACTTGATTATATTAAAACTCAAAAGAAATTCGAAGAATTGAAGTTTCTTAATTTTAGCACCGAGGGGATGAGTCCGGAAGATGCGGCAAGTCGGAAAATTTAAGATATCCGAGTTTTGGCAAGGGCTCAAGCTCAAATTAATATTTGTCGTATCGTAGTTTTTATTATTCTTCGTATCGTAGTTTTTAATATTTTTCGTGTTCTATCGTATTTTTATTTTTTAATATTTGTTGTATCGTACTTTTTAGTTTTTATTTTTTTAGTATCGTTGTTTTTATGTATTTGTCGTATCCGTATCATATTTGTAATCGTATTTTATTATTTTAAAATGTGTTTGTATAAAATAATAGAATGAAAAATAAATAAATGTGTTTGTACCAATAACATGTTATTAGGTTTTTTTTCTTCTGAAAATGATATTTTAGTTGTTGGTGTGTTATTGGGATGCTGATAAGATGATACTAAGGTGGCAGAACGTGTTATTCATTGCTCCCACACCTAAAGTATTTCACATGAAATTATGGAGAGATTATACTTATTTTTTTTAAAAATTAAGCTACTTAAAAAATAATTTTTGCTTGGCAGACATAATCTATAAGAGATTATAAAAAGTTATTTTTCATAATCTCTGAAAATAAAAGGTTACTTCATGTAACTTATAAAAATAATATAATTTTATAATCTTTTTCAAAGAACAAAACCAAAGACCAGCATAATCTATTTTTGCCAAAAATACCGTAAGTCACTAGCGTATCATAAAAAGAAAATGCAAAGTTGTTATATTTTAACGCTAAATCATTAATAAGAGTAGACCGCAAGATGGTTGATATCAAGGGCAGAGCTATTAAGGGGCCGGAAAGGGTCTCGACTTCCTAGTAAGCCCGTTAGTGTATTCTTTTGCGATTTCATGTGTATTTTCGGAAAAATTTCGGTCCTCCCATTTAATGTTTTTCCCGAAAATATTTGTTTCGGCCCTTTTACGAAAATTTTTCTAGCTCCGCCATTCGTTAATATAGTTTAATCATTTTGATACAAACGATTCTCATAAAAAACTATTAGCATGAACCATTTTTAATACGTTAAAACTTAAAAGTATAACGAAAACTACCATGAGAGGCATGGTTTTCACCAACTTTTTCGCCAGCCATTTTACACGATACATCCAAGAAAGGATATTTTTTGTTGCATTCCTTACGTCTTTTGTGATATCTCAATAGTTTCCTGAAAAGGATTAGTTATGGAGTAATATATTGAACGAGATGATTTCCGCGTTGTACAAGGCCATAGCTAATTTTTTTTTTTTTTTTTTTTTAAATACATTTGTGCAGTTTTTTACGTTATGTTTTTTTTTTTTTTTTTGTATTTGTAATATTTTCGTGTTATTTTTTTTCTTAAAATCTACTTAAAATATATATTGTTTTTTTTTTAAAAAACCGTTTTTTCCGATTTAAAAAAAATTGCGTTTTTTTTATATAAATTTCTTATAAATTTTTTATAAATTTTTTATAAACTTTTTTTTATAAACTTTTTATAAACTTTTTTTATAAACTTTTTATAAACCTTTTTTATAAATTTTTTATAAACTTTTTTTATAAATTTTTTATAAACCTTTTTCATAAATTTTTTATAAACTTTTTATAAAGATTTTATAAACCATTTTTTTTTTTGCATCGTAGACGTCAATGTACCGACCCAATGTCGTAGCCCGCCCAAACCCAAAATGCATCAGAAGATCAGAAGATCAGAATGTATCGTAGCAAATAGGCAAAAACGGCGCCGTTTTTTTTGTGTTTTAATATATACTTATAATTTTGTCATCCTATAAGGTTATTTGTTATTGTTTTCTTTAAAGTCTTCTCCTTCTAAAAGAACTAGATTCTTCTTTAATTGTTTAAGTTATATTATGATCAAAGTCAAAAGTGAAAGTAATTTTACTCATAAAAAAACTTTAAATGATACTTTATGTCATGTTACTCTTGGTGGAATATAATGTTTACATTAAATAAATTGATGGTTGTGACATGTGATTTGTGAAATGGTTATCTAAAAAAAGTCAAACATCATCGCTACCAATAGAAACATAGTTATTGTGTGGGAAACGGTGTACACTTTTTATTAAAATAATAAATCAGATTAGAATTATAAAATAACAGAATGTAAAAACAAGTAAATAAAAGGCAGTAATGGGGTAGAAGGTAAGACGACTCTATAATAATAAGTAAAACGAAAACAGTAATGCACGAGGCTCGTATTGAATACGATTCCCTTAAAACAGATTCGTCGTCTGTTTCCCAGTGGTATTAACGTGACGCGAAATTGTAATACCGACCTGACTCACTTGCCCGAAAAGTCACCAAGCTCGAAAGTGTTTCGATCAAGAAAAGGCTGGAACAATTCAAGAATGGAGTTACGCTTTTTCCTATATTTTCAACTGAATGAGCAAACGCTATTATATAGCGAATACCTAACTTGGTCTCCAAGATAAATATCACCTCAAAATAAAAAGATTCATCAAATCTGTTAATTGTATAAACATGATTTGATATCTTTTATTTATATAAACCGATTCGTATAACTTGTTCGAAAGTTTAAATCGCACGCATGTAGGTTTCGGAGCTGCATTCGGTCCGAGTGTCGCTGGCTCGCATGAGTTCGTAAGCTTCAACCCATTTTGGCCCGTGAAATCCCGAATCGCCCCTGCGCTACAAGACGTAGGTGTTGGAGTAAAACCAACAAATCAATTTGAATGTTCATATCAAGATTTCTATATAAAAAAGGTTTTACTTCTTGTTTTGGGCGATGTGGGATACTCCCACTTTTCCATATTTTGGTTTCACGCGTGCCTCACTTTGAGACACGATATCTCATTCATATTAACTCCATTTTGAACATACTTTAGCTCGCTCGCTAAGCTCTCGTCGAGGAGAACGCAAAGCTATCAAGAAATATAAATATATATAACATATACATATATTAAATAGTGTCCAAACTTTGCAAAAACTCATTTTGCAAAACTACTTTTCCAACATATTGTGGGTTGTTAGCAGTTTTCTGGGGAAGGTTGAAGCTTATTTCTATAGTATTTTTTAAAGGCAATTGGTAATGTTATTAGCATGTTTTCTTCTTTAGAGATATCCGTCGAAGTTATTAGGAATCGGAAAAATTGAGTCTTCTGTCAGTTTAACAGTACTTTCATAATCATATTGAGGTTATTTTTAGGGTTTGTTTGGTTAAGCATAATCGATTGATGACTAATTGTAATGGATGATGTAAAGCAATAAACGATGTAATGGATCGAGTTATTACGATTCCGTTGTCATATATGGTTATACTGTAACGGAATGACCTATTTTTTCATGTTGTTTTGTATGTCGTAATAACCTTGAGAAATGAATGAAATTATAGAAAAAAAAGGGCAAAAATACCATTCATGTTGTAATGGAATGAAAAAAAAGCAGGGGTCACTATGGAACAAAAATAACGGTTATAGACGTTACTGAATGAATCAAGTAATAAGCCATTGCATTCCAAATTAAAACTTAAAACAAACAACAGTTTTCTATTCCATTGTAATGATGCATTTCATTATGACTTTGATTATCACGTACCAAACATTACGTCAGTCATTCCAAGATGTTTACTCAGTTTAACCATATTTCGGCAATGTAAAACGTACCATTCGAAGTCATGTGATTAAATTGTAAAAAAATTACTTGAAATTTGATTCGATCTTAGGCATGAGTAATAGTTAAACCATAATCGAACGAAATGAGGATCGGAACTTGTCAATCTCATTTGGCCAGCAAGAGGGAATATATTCATTTCTCTTTACTTAATTAATTAGTCGAGTGGGCGTCCTTTAACCTATATCTTTGAAAAGGTATATGAGATTTGGTTCAATCCTCTTTACTTAATTTGACTCGATATTGTTTAGCCAGCGAGAGAGAATATTCATTCCTCTTTACTTAGTCGATTGGGCGTCCTTAGGACCTATTCTTCATAAGGTACGTATTAGAGCAAACGAATCCTTTATTCCATTAGCACAAGTTGTGCAAGCAATAAGTATTTAAAATATAACTATCGCAACGTAGAATAAGCATCATCATACATGCGAGAGGCCGTGACCTGTTCAAAACATGGTGTTGGAAATAGTATAGACATTACAAGTATTTGTTCACGTATCAGTCGAGCCACCCGGACAAAAATACTAATTTTAAAAGGTAAATTAGTCAAGATAAACAAAAATGTTACATCATGTTGGTAACTCGACACACTTTAAACAACTTAACCATACCCCTTTGCCCGTTGTGCCTAGCTACCACCCCGGCAACATGTATAAGAATATAAGATGGGCATTGCTAACGACAGCCTTTAGTTTCTCTATCAAAATAGACATCATTAAGTCATTGATCGATTTAATAATGTATTATAGCTTTGGTTGATGTGGTTACGGTTATCATGTTCTCTCTTGTTTTTGGTAGCATGCATGTATTCATATGGACATTTACTGAAACAATTTCATTTTGATCAATTATGCAAGTATTATTACTAATGTCGTACACATACGCTCTTAAACCAGATGATCATTTTGCATTTCCTGAATCAGTGCCTTAAAAAGTGAGGGCCTCTCGATCAAATGCAATAATGGTACAAGGGCCAGTGGCGGAACCACAACAAAAAGTGATCAATTGCATTTAGAATAAACTAAACAAGACTACAAACACAATTTTTAGAGGTCGGGTGCATTTAAGAAATAAAAATCGAGTTGTTAATTTTAAACAAAACTAACACTACGACACAAAAACTAGTGAGAGTCCCGGGCCTCCCGGCCCCCGGGATCCTCTAAGATCACCTGGTTCTGTCACTAACCGGATTTGGATCTACACAGGGACGGATCCACTTCATAAGAATGGGGGGCAAGTGCCCCCCACGACTAGCCGAAAAAGTCGAGATTTTAGTGTATTTTTTTTTTATAATTTTGACCTTTTTTCGAAAGTGCCCTCAACCAAAACTCAAATTGCCCCTCACCACATACTAAAACCCAACATTCAACACTCTAAATCTTTATAAATCCATCATTTCAAAGTAAAACTACTCGATTTATCATTACGATCCTAGTATTTTTTTTTCCGCATTTTGTTGTTGTTGTAAAAAAATTTGTTTTGCCCCCACATCCTCATTTCCTGGTTCCGCCACTGGATCTACATAGTTAAGAATGGCTAAACTCTGAAGTGTAAATCGTGGGCTAAAGAAATAAGCCCAATTGAGATTTGGTCAAGCTTAGCTTAGTGAGTGCCTGAGTGGGACACGACACAAAAAGACTAGCGTCTTTATGATGTCGATAAAAAGAAACCAATAAACATCATCACATCTCTTCTATCCTAGTATTCTATCTGTTCTTTATATCCCCAATTCCAATTCACTATGCTACTTTTAGCCCACTATCAAACATCTTTTAATCGAGTTTTCGTTATCACATTTTTGTTGGCGTCTTTATCTTTTTCTTTTAAACAAAACTAAGTGCGTGTTGAATTTACTAATGTCATGTGTAACATTGTGTCGACAGTTCAAATGGACATATATTTCTGTAGATGAATAAATTCTCGATTCGCATTCAATATCCATGTGTTCGATGATATATTTCAAAGTTCGTGTCTTTTTCTCTACCACACACTTTCTAATACACATACCATACGATGATAAATAATGAAAAACGAAAAAGCTTAACGATCTGTTTAACAATGACATAAGATCGATTGTACCACGTGCTTTGAGCAATAATTAAATAATCATACAAAAATAATGTACTCGATAAATTGATGGATCGGAGTCTAAAATATGACTAGTAAAACATGCAAACCAAAAAGCATAATAGAAAAAGAAAATACACTACGTACGTACATTTTTGCATGCATGGGAATGAGGATATCTGGGCAATTTTTTTTTTTTTTTTTTTTTTTTTTTTTTTTTTTTAATATGCAACGGATACAAAATTTTGGAGAGCCCACATTGCACAATTTCATATAAGGTGAAGGACTCACCGTTGGGTTGCCTTGGTTTCTCCCCTCACGCGACACCACCATCGCTGCCAGTGGCTCTCACAATGGCTTACCGCCATTGGTGGGAGTACTTTAGGAATCAAAGGAACTTGGTGTGGTTAGTGTTTGTTATGTGTAATGATAATGGTGGCTGCATATGAGAGAAAATAAGTAGATATATCATTTAGGGTTATAGGATTTGCAAGTGTTGGGCCGGGTTTTATAATTAGCTAAACATTTTAGGCTGAGTTGATTTGATATGGTGGACTCAGTGTTATACTGAGAGCATCAGGTATCATGGCTAAGTTCAACTAGCCATTTGACCTTCATTGAGTGCCACATCAGCTTCACTTTCAACACTCACAACTAACTTTAACTTAGCCATTTGGCCACACCCCCCCCCTCTCCCCACAATTTTATTTTCTTTTTTATTTTTTCAAAAAAACTAAATTCATTTCATTCAAATAAAAATACAAAATACAATAAGATAAAAAAAACATAACAAATTTAAAAACCAATACGAAATTTTCAAAAAATACATCAAATTATAAATAAACTAATTATCTTCTTCATTTTGTAGATGTTGCCAAATATGCTCAATAATATTTCGTTGAAGCCTTGCGCGTGTTTGTTTATTACAGAGTTATTAGGATTTCTTCCATTGCACTTCGCATCACTCGATCCACGTCTGTAATAAATTTGCTCCCGGACAAATATAAATTTCATTTATTGCGGATATCGCATACTTTTGATCTTTCAAAATCATGTTATGCATTATGATTCACGTGTACATGACTCTTCGTAGCTTGTTGACAGTCCAAGAACGCGTCGGTTGGCTTATAACATGCCAACATCCTTGGAGGACACCAAAAGCTCTTTCAACGTCTTTTCGAGCACTTTCTTGTTGCCGTTTAAATACAACATTTTTCTCGGAATTTGGAAACGAAAATGATTTCACAAAAGATGACCACTGTGGGTAATACCCTTGTTAAAATATAATTCTGTTTACTTCAAACGGAGCCACGGGGGTGATGCCATCAAGAAGGTCGTCGAATAAGGGATAATTATTCAGAACGGTAAGATCGTTATTCGCACCCACTACCCTAAAAAATGCATGTCAAATTTACAAATCATATGACGCAACGGCTTCCAGCATTATAGTTGGGTATTTTTTTATCACCTCTCCCAAATTGACCGTGCCATTCTTTCGGACAATTAGTGCATTCCCATTGCATACAATCAATGCTTCCAAGCATTCCCGGAAACACATGAACCATGTTATGTACGTTGTATAAATTTTGAATATTATTCAAGTCAGGTTTTCATAAAACTCGGGCATATACAACTGGATAATGCACATAGTAAAATTATATAGACAATTGCATGCGCAATGTTCCTCCATTTGTAGATACACATCTAATGCATCAGGTGTTTCGCCGTATGCCAATTCGCGTATGGCAGATGTGCATTTTTTTAAGGATTTAAACCGTGCGTTTTTAAGAGTCATTTAACCTCTAAACTTGTGCATTTGTGATCAATTATTGCCCTAAATTATTTATTTTCACATTTTAGGTACTTGGGATGAGAAAGTCAAATTAACATGTTTTTTGGCTATTTTGGACAAGAAAACGACCAAGTCACGAAAATGTCAGGAAAAGGGACTTGACGGTGTCACCAGCTACAACGTGACGCCGTCACTTGCAAATCAACATGAAGATTCAGAGATAATTTTCCATGTGACGGTTCAGTCTCTGGAGAGGGCCTCCTTCTGACGGCGTCAAGACCAAGGTCGAAGATGTCACAACTTACAAGTGATGTCGTCACAAGCTGATCGAGACTATCATAACATGCGCGCGAAGTAGCTGATACTGTTTTGGCCATATCTTTTGCATACAAACTCGGATTTGAGTCATTCAAAAAAGCAAACGATCGGGACGAAAAGATCTACAATTTGGTGAAAAAGGGTTCGTGACACAGTCACTCTATAGAGCTGACGCCGTCACATCACTGTCGACAGAAAATCAACCTATAAATATAACATTATTCCACAATTATAACTTCATATTTTGCAAGCCCTAAACCCTAAGTCCGATTCTAAAGTTTAGGTATGTGTTTTTCCAGCAAGTTATATGGTTTTAAGAATTCCATAAACATCTTGTAATGGTTTGTTGATTCTACCTTAATTTATGTCTTTAATTACTATTATTCTTGCTTATTCTTCATTGATTATGCTTGGCTAATTCACCCAGTGTTTACTTATGATTGAATGAAACATGTTAATAACTAATTAGATCTTATTTTTTTCTTATTGATGTTTGTGTCTATCTTCATCAGTATGGCGTAACAAATTCAATGAGTTTAATTGGTTATAGTTTATAATTCTTGCTTCATACTATCTCTTGTTTAATTGGTTGTCTTGCGTTAGAAGCAGTGGCGGAGCCAGGAAATCTAGTCAAAGGGGGCATGACACAATAAGTTCGATTACAGGCGGAAAAAAAATGGAAACTAGAATTCAAAAAACGGGTCGGGTCTAGTATAGTAAAGGGCAGTCTGATATTTAAACGCAATTTAACAAAAAATAAGGTGCTCAACTCAAGAAAAGTGTATAATCTTAACATGATAATCTTATGAATGACTTAAGCTCTCTTGAACTAGATACTTATTTATATATATAATAATTTGAAATGGCTATTGGATTCGTGTGTCTACTGCTCTTTTATCACTTTTAGTATACAACTATACACTTATAGTAATAACACTATAGCATAAAATATTTGAAAAAACACAACTTCAATTAGAGGTTAAAAACTTAATTTGCATTGAATTGATATTGTAGTATCTAACGACATACATATGCAAAAGCAAAATATGTTAAAAAAAAATGCAAAAGCAATAAATATCAGAAAAACAATTCGGAAATTACAATTTATCACCAATAATTATATAAAAACATATTCTTTAAATATAATTTACTATTAGCCACTTCATAGTTTTCAATACCCATTCTATCTCTTCATCCTCACCATGCATCCCATCTCTTCATTTTCACCTTTTCTCGACACAGATTCAGACAAAATTCAACAGATTCAAAGACAAAATTCAAGATTTAATTGTTTGATGGAGGGCACTCAACATTATTTGGTGAGGGCACTGTTACATATTTCACCAAATTTATCAATTTTTCTCACTAAATTAGTCCTTCTACAGTGTTCTAATTATGCTTTATTGGGTGCCTTTCCCCCCACTATGTAACACATGGCTCCTACCTGGTTAGAAGTAGGAAAACTAGCTTCTTCACCCATATATTAGCTTGTAAATCCAACTAAACGCTTTTATACACTAGATTGAACTGGTTGTTTTATTCATTGTATTTTTTGCGTGAATTGCAGCTTGTTGATAGTAAGAGTTTCTAGGGAGATGACATATTGTCACTTGTAGATCTAGGGATTCTAAAAGGAGACTTATATATTCATAGAGTTAGGGAATTCGGCACCACCTTACAACAATAAAGGAATACAACGCGCCAATTAAACAAGAATGTGATAATTCAAGAGGCGAATTGGATAGCTAGCAAGGAGTAATACAACATAAGTAGATACGCTTCACTTTCCTTATAGAACCTTAATTTACTTATATTGCTTTAGTTAAGTAGTAGTTTAGTTAGTAGTTTTAAAACCAAACACTCTTCAAACCCCGAGATTTTACTTGCTTTCATAAAAAAAATATAAAAATACAAAAAGAATCATCCTACACCTCTAGACATATCGTCATACACTTCGATTTTCGCAACACTATTTCCCTAGAGAATGATCAATCCCCCGTGTCTTACCTATACTACACTACAACGTTTAGGTACATTGCATAGGAGGATTGTAAAACTTAGTGGTTTTGCAATATTCCGCTTCAATTTCATCATAACACTAAAACTTATTTGACCCGTAGCATTGGGATGAACTGCAAAGAATTTAAAATGACCGGGAAGTGGATGAACAGTTTGAATATATGTTTCATTACCTTGGACTATTTCTAAAAATAGTTTACGGCCCATACGATATCGACGCCTAAAATAATACTCCTAATATTTTAGGTTATCACCAAAATAGTCGGCCATCAAACCTGCTTCAACAACATCACATACACGGTAGATCGGAGTACGACGGCGTGAACTTTGGGCTTCTAGTTCTTGCAACGATTGCTCATACTAAACATCTTGCATAATCATATTGATGTCATCTAGATCATCAAGATCTGGCCTACTGGAATATGATGAATCACTCATGTTTATTGGCCAAGATGAAGTGTTTTGAAGGAGTAGTATGTTGTGTAAAAATAGGTTAAAATGAGATAATATTTATAGTGTTTAAGTGCGTTTATTTAAAAAAAAATTAAATGTTATGCAATGGATAGCATCAATAATCTTTTTTATTTATCCTCATTGGATTCTCAGCGAATTGGCAAGTGGAGAGGGAGTTGGGTGGGCGAGGGTCCGCGCCACCGAATCCAGCTGCTACCTCGATTCGGCGAAGGTGCTCGTTGCCACACCCGATCCTCTAACTTGAGCCGTGTTATACTAATATGATGGGTTATTGTAGTTGATTTTGTAAAACTAAAGACAGTTTAGTTTGTGATCAGAATTTGGGGTTGTAGCCGTAAAAAAGTCGTCGGAAACTGGGTTTAAATCTGAGGAAGATGAAGATGAAGATGAAGATGAAAGGTAATAACTGTTTAAACAAGTTACAGGTCAAAATACTACCTATATGTGGATTAAATTGAATGTATATTGCAAGTAATGAGCAATTGTAGGTCTATTACCTACATTGGTACTCTGGAAAGAGTACCTTATGTTTCTTGACCTTTTATTTTTTTTAATTATCTAAATGGTTTAAGTTGTCCATTTCTTTAATATATATTAAACCATAGCAATACGATGAATAATTAGCTTGAATGTGTCTTTGAAGATGAATATTTGGAAAAAAAAAAAAAAAAAACAATCTTGAAATTCAGAAACAAACTGTTTCGGTTCGCCCTTGTCAACAAACGTATCACGATTATCAGTTTAGTTCCTCGGTTTCACGAAAATTATCCCAGTTTCTAATCCGACGAACTCAGAAAATTCAGCCCAACACTATTTATTGTCCAAATTGTAATACCAAAATTCATATACCATTTTAGCCCGCAAAACAAATTTATAACAAACAAAATTCAGGCTTTTTATTGTGTTTTCGGCTTGACCCAACTAACTACCAAACATGTCGAGCCTAACAAATACTTATAGCTAAACCTAAACCTAAAAAATTCCCTAAATATATAAGATACCTAATATAACACTTATGCCCTAATCTTTCTCACAAGTCACAACTAAACACACACAGTCACACATGCAGTTACCACTTCTTCGTTTCACTTATATCCACTCGAAACACAAACCAGGAAAACTAATATGATTTTCGGTCTCCTTTAATCTAGAATCACAAAAGGAACAACCTTGAATCTTGTATCTTTCTGTAACTCATGGTTAGTTATTTCGGTGGACCAAGGTGGGTGAAGGGTTTTGTAGGTTTAAAGGGTTTGGAGGTGGGTGAAGGTTTGGAAGATGTGGAAGGTAGCTGAAGATTTTGTAAGAGCCACTGAGACCTAATCCCGAACTCTTACTCGGTAAGATTTTTACATCTGACTGCGTCTGACTCATAAAAAAAGAAAAAACAAATCCATGTCTGACCACTTCTGACTGGGTAAGATGTCATAAGCGGGTTTAAACGTTTTTCGTAAAAACAAACACACCCTTACTAAAACTATTTCATTTTGATCAATCATGCAAGTGTTATTACTAATGTCGTACACACATGCTCTTAGGATGACCAGTTTGCATATTCCTAAATCAAACTAGTGGCTCCAAAAGTGAGGGCCTCTTGATCAAATTCAATAACACTATGGCTGTGATCAAGGTCAGAGATGGAACTAAAACATAGAGTGATCAGGTGCATTTAAAGTAAACTAAACAAAAGTAAAAACGCAAATTTTAGAGATCAGATGCATTTAAAAAAAATCGAGTTATTATTTAACAAATTAACACTACGACACAAAAACTAGTGAGTGTCTCGGGATCCCCCGAGACTCATCTGGTTTGGTCCAATCGGGGTTTGAATTTGAATATTTAAGAATGGCTAAACTCTGAAGTGTAAATCGTGGGCTAAAGAAATAAGCCCAAGATGAACAAAAAGATTAAGATTTTGTCAAGTTGAGCTGAGTGATTGGGACTAGAGGTGCAAGATTCAACCGGTTTTTAAAAAAACCGACACCCAAAACCGGATCCGGTTTTTAAAAAAACCGGTTTTTCCTTAACTGAAACCGGTTTTCTATAACTGAACCGGTTATACCGGTTTTCGTTTTTCATCCGACCGTTTTTACCGGTTCAACCCGGTTAAACTGGTTTTTCAAAACCGGTTTTGGATTTGAATACCGGAAAAAAATCGGTTAAAACCGGTTTTGAAAACCGGTCAACGAAAGTCAAAGTTTACCGTTGGATTTGAATAACCGGTTTTGAACGGTTTTAACGGGTTTTCAAAACCGATTTTCTGGAAATACGCCATCGTTACCGTTGGTACCCAAATTGTTATCGCTTTTGGTTTTTTTTTGAATTTTAGAGTTTTTTTTAGGCATGAACTTGTAGTATAAATATGTGTATTGGGTTGAGGTTTAAAACACATCAAAAACTCTCAAATCTCTCTTTAATCTATCTAATTTCTTTATAAAGGAAAACTCACAATCACAATCACAAGCTTCCACTAATCCCTCCGTTGGATCTTCCCGGTCACGAAAACATTACACAAATGATGATGTTGCGGTTGTTAAACCAACTACACGAAAAGGCGATGTTTGGTCTAATATGGATTTATGTATTATGAAGGATGGGACGGAAAAGGCGCGTTGCAAAAAATGTGAGGGCTTTTATGCTTCCGCGGCTAACACTTCACTAAGGAGTCATATAAGCAAATGTACCGCGGTACCCCAAACGTCGGATGGTAGTATTGGTGAGGATGGTCAAGTTTTTATATATGATAATGATGCGCTTCAAAGAGATTTTGCGGGGTGGGTCATTCAACATACTTATCCATTCAACATCTTCGACAACGCCAAGCTTACGGACATCATCAAAAAGAGGCTACACCAGCGGTATAAACAAGTAAGTCGTACTAAACTTAGAAGTGAAGCTTTTAAATTATGGAAAACGGCTAAAAAAGATATTATTGATGGTTTTCGTGATTATAAATAGAGTAAATTACATGGTTGGTCCTTGTAGTTTGTCCAAAATAACAACTTTCGTCCCTCGAAGTTTAAAGTTGCATTGGTAGTCCCTAAGTATATAAACAAATAACACACCTCGTCCAAATGTTAACCTGCCGTTAGTATTATCAAAAACTCGCACCACGTGGCAAAGATGGGGGGTATTTTTGTCTTTCCATGTTCTACCTATACATTTGACTTTTGACCAAGTACCTATACTAATTAATAGTTTAATACCCATCTTTTCGTTTTCCCTCTCACTCGTTTCACAAACACACACACACAAATCTCATCTCATCTACCATTGGACAAACCTTAACCCTAATTTTGCAAAATCAATTGCGATGGTTTTATCAGTGTGGAATTTACGCTCATCCGATAAAAATGAAGTGAATGTGGACTATAAAGCGCTTTATGGTAAGAAATGTATTTTTTTTATTATGATTTAATTGTGATTATTAAATGTGTTAACATACCCCTAAATTTAATATTTTGGTGATTTCTACAGCCTCTCATCCTAATTTCTTTTCCCTCAAGATACATCATGGATGGATGTTTATTGACCCACCAAGAAGGAGATACGTTAATGGCAATGAAAGTTTCATTGACAGTGTAGATGTTGATTTGTTTTCTGTCATGGAGGGATGTTTATCGACCCACCAAGTTACTTCTTCAAGTCAAGCTGCTGCCAAACTCAAAAAGCTCCAACCGAATCAACCGCAAGTCAAAACGCCGCTACTCATCAGTAGTAACACTGTCTTGATCATGTGTGATCTTTTGGAACTAGATCTGGATTTGCTTTTGTGTAGAAAACTATGTTGTTTGACTTATTTTGATCCTATGTGATCATTTGACCAGACTGTGTGATCATTTGTCCTGTTTATGGAGCAGGTTTATGGTTAAGTTGACTTGTTATGGGTCAATTTTGACTTGTTATGGAATGGATCAACTTTATGGTTATTTTGACTTGTTATAGATCATGTTTATGATATTTTCACTGTTATAGATCATGGTTATGGTTTAGTTTTAAGGTTTTGGTTTTGTGGTTTTTGACTGTTATGGTTTGGTTTTAGCACGTGTTTTAAAGACTTATATTTTCTGGTTTAGAAATGGGCCAGTTTGACTTTTATGTGTCAATTCATCATTGTTTTGATTTGAGGGTTTTAATTAAATGGAAGAAAAAGATAAAAGAATAAAAGGAAGAAGATGAAATCAATGGTGGGGGTGGGTTTTTATTAAATAGGGAGTAAATAATAACGTTGGAACATTGAAAGACAAAAATACCCCCATCTTTGCCGTGGTCGACTTTTTAGTCTTACTAACGGCAGGTTAACGTTTGGACCATGTGTGTTATTTGTTTACATACTTAGGGACTACCAATGCAACTTTAAACTTCGAGGGACGAAAGTTGTTATTTTGGACAAACCACAGGGACCAACCATGTAATTTACTCTTATAAATATTGTGTTTCTATAACTACGGATGTTTGGACCGCACCACATGGTTCGGCAAATTCCTATCTCGCCAACATGTACTTTTGGTTTAATCCCGAATCTTGGTTATTAATGAAACGGACAATTGCTTTTAAACTATTTGGTTATCCTCATACGGGATCTAATTTAAGAAAATTTTTACATGACACTTTAATTGAATATAATTTAGATGATAAAGTTTTTACGATTTCACTAGATAAGGCATCAAATAATACTAGAGCTTTGGAATTGTTAAAATTACGTATAAAACCCATTTTAGATGGTGCTTTTTTCATTCCCGTTGTGTTGCTCATGTTATAAATTTATCCATGCAAGCGGCATTAAAAATATGTGAGAGTTTACGCTCGAGATTTAGGGTATGTTAACAACTATATATACCGCGAGCAATGAACGACAAATGAACTATAAACGTTTAAACAAGTGTGGTGAAGCACCCCTAGGACCGGCATTTGATAATAATACTAGGTGGAATTCTACTTGCATTATGTTTGAAAATATATTACAACAACGTAATACTTTACATGCTTTTAATGAATTACTTGTTGAAAAAACCGTTCCACTTCGATAGATGACCAAGATTGGGATCGACTAAATGCTTTAACTATTTTTTACAAGTTTTTAAAGAGGCAACAACTATAGTATCGGGTGTTTATTACCCAACTAGCTCATTAGTTTTAAATCAAATTTATGCTATGACGGAAAAATTAGACGAATTAAAAGACTCACCTACTCAAATGTTTAGAAAAATGGTTAAAGTTATAAAAAAGAAATTTATAAAATATTTTGCTAGTTTACCTTTGGTTTTTACTTGTTCCGCCGCACTTAATCTATGTTTAAATGTTGGAGGCGTAGAACTTTTAATAAGAAGAATAATGGAAAATTTAGACTTATCTTTTGGATTAGACGGTGAAGATCCCAACTATATAGAATCTCAAATTTTTAAATTTAATGATTATTTTAAAAAATTATTTGAAATTTATGCAACAAAATATGGTCAACAACCAAACCCAATTCTCGACCCAATGCGGGCCGGTTCGTCTCAAATGAAAAAGGGACATTAACATAAACCTTTATAATACTTTACGTGAAGACGCTACAAGGCGTCAACGATCATCGGCCCCAACAAGCGAGTTGGGAAAATATATGGCTACAAACTTTTTAACAACTTTAAGTCCCGAAGAGTTTGCAAACTTTGACATTTTGGCTTGGTGGAAAGAAAGGGAAATCCAATTTCCAATTTTATCCGCTATGGCTCGTGACTTATTAGCGGTCCAAGCTTCGACGGTAGCTTCCGAATCGGCCTTTTCTCATAGTGGTAGAATTATATCCGAAAAAAAGAACAAAACTAAGCCTCGAATCCGTGGAAGTATGTGTATGTTTGAAAGATTATATGGACGGAGTAGATAGGGTACAACATGTAAGATCGTTGGAAGGTTCGATTGAAGAAGTTGAAGAAACTATAGCAAATGAAGAAGTTGAAATAGGGATATCACCTCCTACTACCGAATTAGATGAAGGTGAATTTGAAGCATTTGATGTTGAAGACATAGATGTAGAAGAAGTTTGGGAAGATTTAATTTCTTGAGTATAAGCGGTGATTTGGCAATGCCGAAGCTCGATATACTTCAAGACACTAATATGTTTTGGGTGATGGCCATGCCAAGCTCGAAATGTATTATTATTTATATATTTTAGTTCTATAATTGTATTGTTTAAATAAAAGTTATGATTGTATTCGAAATGTATTAGTATTTTATAGTTTTAGTTGTATAATTGTATTGTTTAAATAAAAGTTATGATTGTATTCGAAATGTATTAGTATATTAAATGTTTTAAATTCGAAAACCGAACCGTAAAAACCGATAAAAAAAACGGATCCGAACATTTAAAACAAAAAGAAAACCGATAAAAAACATTTAAAACCGAAAAAAACCGATTCCGAACATTTAAAACCGAAAAAAACTGATTCCGGAAAAACCGAAACTGATTTTTGGAAAAAACGATTTTTTAAAAACCGGTTTTCCAAAAACCGAAAACCGGTAAAAATCGGTTTTTGTGCACCTCTAGGCGGACACGACACAAAAAAAGACTAGTCTTTTGAAGTCGACAAAAAGAAACCATTAAACATCAACACGTCTCTTCTATTCTGGTATTCTATCTGTTCTTTATATCTCCAATTCCAATTCACAAAAAAACTACTTTTAGCCAACCATCAAGCATCTTTTAATCGAGTTTCGTTCTCACATTTTTGTTGGCGTCTTTTTTTTTTTTTTGTATTGTAACCGTATAAAAACGTAAACAAAACTAAGTTTTTAATTTACTAATGTCATGTGTAACATTGTGTCGACTAGTAAAACGTGTTTTAAAAGTAACATAAACATGCAAACCAAAAAGCATAAAAGAAAATTAAAAGATAATATAATACACTACGTGTCTACGTACGTACTTCTTGCATGCATGCATCAGAACTCCTTTTTGTCCTTCTATATAAACTCAGATTTCTGAAATGTGAAGCAATATCTTAAATCACAACAACATTAATAATGACAATGGTTAAACCAGTGATGGTTGTTGGAGTCGATGAGAGCAAGGAGAGCTTTTTTGCTCTTGAATGGACATTGAATCGGTTCTTAGTACCCTCGGCATCAAACCCGCCCTTCACACTAATCATTGTTCACTCCAAACCTACTGCAACTTCTTCTAAGAATTTCCCCATTCCTGGTAATTGATACGATCAATCTTGGTGAATTGAAGGTTGACAATTAGTTTTCTTTTCGGCATGTATTAAATTTTTCGCTAAATATCATGAAATTGTAGGTATGGATATAATGTCTCATGTTGATGAGGATTTGAAGAACATCGCTTCTAGAGTTATGGAAAAGGCAAACGAGCTTTGTGTTTCAAAATTGGTTTGTAACTGTGTTTTTTTGCTAATTACAACTCGTGCTTAATTATGCATGAGTAATGATAGGGAGACCTAATTCATATCACTAATTTTATGCCCAAATAACAGTTCATTTCCAAAAGCTCATTAAGTGTTTTAAAATAGATTGAACCTTTTTTGGTCCAACGTGTTGAAGTGTATCAATTATCGTCCATCTCTTACAGTTAATCAATTAAAGGTACCTATTCATGTAGGTGAATGATGCAACAATCGAAACTGTGGAAGGGGATGCTCGAAATGTTTTATGTGATGCTGTGGAGAGGCACCATGCTACCATGCTGGTTGTAGGTAGCCATGGATATGGAGCAATAAAAAGGTGAGATCTATTTATGTCAAGAACAATTTTTTTTTTGGTTCCACTAATTAATTACTCGATATAATCTATTATCTAAACATGGTATAAAATAAAATGCCTTTTTGTAGGGCGCTTTTGGGGAGCGTAAGCGACTATGTTGCACAACATGCTCATTGCACCGTGATGGTAGTGAAGACACCGAAGGCAATACACGTCAAGAATCATCACTAGGTTTTAAAATCGATGAAGGTTCATATTAAGATTTCTATATAAACAAGGTTTTACTTCTTGTTTTGGGCGATGTGGGATACTCCCACTTTTTCATATTTTGTGTTTCACGTGCCTCACTTTGAGACACGATATCTCATTCATATTAACTCCATTTTGGACATACTTTAGCTCGTTATGAAGCTCTCGTCGAGGAGAACGCAAAGCTATCAAGAAATATAAATATATATAACATATACATATATTAAATAGTGTCCAAACTTTGCAAAAACTCATTTTGCAAAACTACTTTTCCAACAATCCCCCACATGAATGGAAATCAGTCGAAAACACACGAAAGTTTCGTGAAATTTCTCGGTTAAGTCTTGCATAGGATAGGTAGGTGTAACCCTTTGAACCTTCCCTTGTGAAATGCACTTAGTCTCCTAGATCCGAGTAGACGCGATGTCCTTGAACTCATTATCCATTTACGAGATCGACATTACACTTCACACAAGACTCTCCCTGACATTGTCAAGTCCTCATAGTCATGTTCGTTATGTTCATGAACACTAGCCCTGGTTCTCGCAAGAGCTCTTAGGAATTGCGCTCCCCACATTTCCCTTCTCGTTTACCCCACTTCTCTCTCACATAGGTGATTTCATCTTGAATCATTAAAACATATGTTTTGTGATTTCATCTTGAATCATTATGCTTTATGATTTCATCCTGAATCATTAAAGCCATATGTTTAACCTCTCAACAAGTCACATTTGTTATAGGAATGGACTAGGAAAGTTACAATATTTAGTAACTCCCCACATTGACGTGACTTCCCCCACATTTCTATGATTAGGTTGTCCTATTGAACTCAAATCTTGGGATCTCCAAATAACCGGGTTAGGTTTTCCTTCATAGAAACTCATTCCTTCAAGGGCTTTAGTCCCATTCCTTTAGACGACTTACTTACTAACTTTCTGCTTAAGCCTTTCGTAAATGATCCGCGATGTTATCCTTTGACTTCACATAGTCAATTGAGATAACTCCTGTTGAGAGTAGTTGTCGTATCGAATTATGTTGACGACGGATATGTCCGACTTTCCATTATACATTATGCTATGAGCTCGCCAATTGCCATTGACTATCACAATGTATACTAATGGCCGCTACCGGTTTAGGCCACCTTGGTATATCCTCTACTAATTGACGTAGCCATTCCGCTGTCTTGTCCGCATTTATCTAACGCGATAAATTCTCGATTCCATCGTGGACTTAGCTATAAAGTTTGCTTGGAAGACTTCCAAGATATAGTCGCCCTCCTAGTGTAAACACATATCTACTAGTCGATCTAGAATCCTTTATGTTAGATATCCAATTTGCATCATCAGATCCCTCGATAACAAATGGATATCGATCATAATGCAGTCCATAATCGCGATCAGATCTCAAATAGTGAAGTACCCTAGTCATAGCGCCCAATGTGCATAGCTTGTTACTAGTATACCTACTTAGCCTCGCTAACCGCATATGCTAAGTCGTCGGGTACCCGCCATTAAGTACATTAACATGCCAATAACTCTTGAATACTCTAATTGGGCAACACCTAAGCCTCTATTTTTAGATAGATGCTTATTGGTGTCAATTGGAGTTCTAGCTAGGCCTAATCCCCGCATTATGAGTATTAAGAATTTTGTCCACATAATGTGCTTGACTTAACACAAGTCCATTCCGAAGTTCGTATGATCTTTATTCCAAGGATCACATCAGCCAAACCCATATCCTTCATATCAAACTTTGATTTCAACATGTCTTTAGTAGATTTGATCATCTTGTCGTTACCGCCAACGATAAGCATATCATCAACATATAAACACAAGATTACATATCCACTATTTGTGTCTTTGACATAAACACATTTATCGCATTCATTAATTTTGAATCCACTCTCTAGCATGGCGTGGTCAAATTTTTGATGCCATTGTTTGGGAGCTTGCTTTAAGCCATATAATGACTTAACAAGCCTACAAACTTTGTTCTCTTGTCCAGGAGCCATGAAACCCTCGGGTTGATTCATGTAAATTTCTTCTTCTAAATCTCCGTTTAGAAATGCCGCTTTCACATCCATTTGGTGAACTTCCAAATTTCTTAATGCGGCAATAGCAAGTATCATCCTAATCGATGTTATTCGCAATGAATATGTATCAAAGTAATCAAGACCTTCTCGTTGTCTAAATCCTTTGATTACTAATCTTGCTTTGTACTTGTCAATGGTGCCATCGGCTTTCATCTTCTTCTTGAAGATCCATTTATAGCCTAGTGGTTTACAACCATGAGGTAAATCCACGAGCTCCCAAGTATGATTTTGTAAAATAGAATCTATTTCACTTTTAATGGCTTCTTTCCATTGAGGCCCTTATGAGGAAGTAACCGCTTCTGTATGAAGTGGTTCATTTTCAACCATAAAAGAAACAAAATCGGTCCAAACGATTTCTGTTCTTGCCCTTTTGCTTCTTCTAGGTTCAACCTCTTCTTCCTCAGTTTGATCTTGTCTCTCATCTTGGAGATCATTATCATCTCGTTGTCTCTTATCTTGGACAACTTCTTCATCTATTCTAGATGAACTTCCAGTTTCCTTCGTTAAACAAGGAAATATATTTTCAAAGAATGAAGCATTCCTTGATTCCATTAATGTACCCTTTTGTATATCCGATTTTTCAATCATGTACGATGAAGCGATAAGCACCGCTATTCTTAGCATATCCGATGAATATACAATCCACAGATTTAGGTCCAATCTTTTGGGCCTTGGGAGTTGGTATAGCGACCTTTGCTAGACACCCCCACACTCGTAAGTACTGATATGATGGCTTTCTTCCCATCCATAATTCATAAGGGGTCTCTTCTTTTTCCTTACGAGGTATCTTATTTAAAAGATAAGTAGCCATTAAAATGGCTTCCCCACATGTCCCGCTTAGACCGTAACTTATCAACATGGCATTAACCATTTCTTTCAAGGTACGGTTCTTCCTTTCGCAACACCGTTCTGAGGTGAATAGGAGCAGTGAATTCGTGTCTAATTCCATGTTTCGCACATAGGTCGTAAATAATGGAGACACATATTCACCTCCTCTATCACTTCTGACCACCTTGATTTTCTTACTAAGTTGATTCTCAACTTCGGTTTTGTATAGAACAAACTTGTCTATAGCTTCATCTTTACTTTTCAATAAGTAAACATAGCAATACTTTGTACAATCATCAATAAACGTGATAAAGTACTTATTGCCACCTTTTGTGGGTAGTGATTTCAAATCACATATGTCAGTGTGTATCATATCAAGTGGTTCGGTTTTTCGTTCAACCGATTTGAAAGATGCTCTTGTAAGTTTGGATTCAACACAAGTTTCACATTTATATTTTGAGTCAATATGGAAATTAGGTATGCAATTAAATTTAATCAAACGACGCATCGAATTAAAATTTACATGTCCAAGACAGCCATGCCACATATTAGAAGACTCAATCAAGTAAGCATAAGAATTCATTTTATTGATATCATTCTTAACAACCATTACATTGAGCTTAAACATACCATTCAGGGCATATCCCCTACCAACATAAACTTGATTCTTAGAAAGAACAAACTTATCAGACTCAAAAACAAGACGAAAACCAAATTTGTTCAACAGCCAACTGATACACAAGATTCTTGCGAATCTCTCGAACATACAAGACATTAGTCAACTTGAGCTCTTTCTCGGATGTCATCTTCAAGATTACATCTCCTTCGACCTTGATTTCAGCAGCTTGCAAAGTTGCCCATGTACGCTCTCCACTATCAACCGCTCCAAAGAGTGAAACATACTCTTATCAAGACACACATGACGGGTAGCCCCAAGATCCACCCACCATTCCCTGTTGTTGGAACCTACCAAGTTAACTTCAGAGATCATGGCAATGACATCAGACACCATAGCAATCATGTCCACATCTTCATTCACCATATTAGCCTCGGGTGGAGTCACCCGCCGCGGATCTTACAATTAGCAAAGACGGTGACTGGCCGGTCACAGCTTGAAACACACCCCTTGGAACTTCGCTTCACAATTGCGCCTTTAGGAGCAAGGTACTCAGACTTCCCTTTGCCCTTTTGTCATTCTTTCCTTTTCCTTTGCCTTTAGCTTTGACATTGGACTTTGAAGATGACAAAACATGCTCAACCATATTTGCCTTTGCGTAATCAGCATGTACGTGTTTTTCTCGAGCCCTTGTTGTCCTCTTCAATACGTAAGACGAACAACCAAGTCTTCAACACTCATCTCCTTTCGCTATGCTTCGTGTAGTTCTTGAATTCTACCCAGCTTGGAGGTAACTTTTCAATAATAGCAAAGAACTTGAAAAGTTTCACTCAAAGTCATTCCCTCAAAGATGAATGTCGTGTAGCGTAACCCGCAGATCTTGAACCTGACTTATCACATTCTTTGAATCAACCATCTTGTAATCCAAAAACGAGCTACCACGAACTTCTTTGTACCAAAGATCCTCGCTTTGTACTTTCGCTCCAATGACTCCCATAATTCTTTGGCGCCTTGGTCTTGCAAGACACGCTGTACAAAGAATCAACCAAACCATTCGAACATAATTGTGACACAAAAATCAATGTTTCCATGCTTCCAAGGCTTGAATGCTGTTGATTAGAGGATTGACCTTCGCAGAGGTTCCGCTTAGGTGGGTTTTCTTTTAAGAACCGCGAAGGTTCAAAGTAGTCGATAGAAAAACATCTTCTCGTTGCCACCTCTTGAAATTCTCGCCCATTGAATTTCTCTCGTTTCTCAAGATGATTAGCAACCGTGTTGGTAATCGGGCGCACTGTGCACGCTCACGTAGTAGTCACAGAGGGGTAGTCGTGTTTGTCATCCTCGAAATCAAACACAAACAGTTAAACAAACCGCTTTAAATGGTATCTACTTGTACCAGATCTGATTCAACAAAACTCTAGCTTGGTTTTTATGGATCGAGTAAATCGCTTTAATAGAAACTCTATCTTGGTTTCGTTAAAACCGATAATAAACCGCTTAAAAAACGTTATAGATCTGTATGACCAAATCTGTATGTAAAAACTGTTTAAAAGAAACTGATTTCCAAACAAACTCAACAAGGTTTCACAAAACAGCTTTATAAAATCCTGTTAATTAATTAATCCGATTTCTTAACAAAGTGAATAAATTCGTTAAACCGACTGCTTTTAAGACTGTGGGAAACGGTGTACACTTTTTATTAAAATAATAAATCAGATTAGAATTATAAAATAAATGTAATGTAAAACAAGAAATAAAAGCGCATTTAATGGGGTAGAAGGAAGACGACTCTATAATAATAAGTAAAACGAAAACAAGAATGCACGAGGCTCAGATTGAATACGATTCCCTTAAAACAGATTCGCCGTCTGCTTCCCGTGGTTAACGTGACGCATCAAGGTAATGCGTACCGACTGACTCACTTGCCTCGAAAAAGTCACCGGCTCGAAAGTGTTTCGATCAAGAAAAGGCCGGAACAATTCAAGAATGGAGTTACGCTTTTCCTATATTTTCAACCTAATGAGCAAACGCTTATTATATAGCTTAATACCTAACTTGGTCTCCAAGATAAATATCACCTCAAAATAAAGATTCATCAAATCTGTAATTGTATAAACATGATTTGATATCTTTTATTTATATAAACCGATTCTCAGTATAACTTGTTCCAAAGTTTAAATCAGCTACGCATGCGAGGTTTCGAGTGCATTCGTGTCCGCAGTCGCTGGCTCGCATGAGTTCAAGCTTCAACCCATTTTGGCCCGTGAAATCCTCGAATTCAAGACTCTCGCTACAAGACGTAGGTGTTGGAGTAAAACCAACAAATCAATTTGAATGTTCATATCAAGATTTCTATATAAAAAAGGTTTTACTTCTTGTTTTGGGCGATGTGGGATACTCCCACTTTTCCATATTTTGTGTTTCACGTGCCTCACTTTGAGACACGATATCTCATTCATATTAACTCCATTTTGGACATACTTTAGCTCGTTGCGAAGCTCTCGTCGAGGAGAACGCAAAGCTATCAAGAAATATAAATATATATAACATATACATATATTAAATAGTGTCCAAACTTTGCAAAAACTCATTTTGCAAAACTACTTTTCCAACATATTGTGGGTTGTTAGCAGTTTTCTGGGGAAGGTTGAAGCTTATTTCTATAGTATTTTTTAAAGGCAATTGGTAATGTTATTAGCATGTTTTCTTCTTTAGAGATATCCGTCGAAGTTATTAGGAATCGGAAAAATTGAGTCTTCTCAATGTTTAACAAAGATTTTCATAATCATATTGAGGTTATTTTTAGGGTTTGTTTGGTTAAGCATAATCGATTGATGACTAATTGTAATGGATGATGTAAAGCAATAAACGATGTAATGGATCGAGTTATTACGATTCCGTTGTCATATATGGTTATACTGTAACGGAATGACCTATTTTTTCATGTTGTTTTGTATGTCGTAATAACCTTGAGAAATGAATAAAATTATAGAAAAAAAAGGGCAAAAATACCATTCATGTTGTAATGGAATGAAAAAAAAGCAGGGGTCACTATGGAACAAAAATAACGGTTATAGACGTTACTGAATGAATCAAGTAATAAGCCATTGCATTCCAAATTAAAACTTAAAACAAACAACAGTTTTCTATTCCATTGTAATGATGCATTTCATTATGACTTTGATTATCACGCACCAAACATTACGCGGTCATTCCAAGATGTTTACTCGCTTTAACCATATTTCGCAATGTAAAACGCACTATCATTCAAGTCATGTGATTAAATTGTAAAAAAATTACTTGAAATTTGATTCGATCTTAGGCATGAGTAATAGTTAAACCATAATCGAACGAAATGAGGATCGGAACTTGTCAATCTCATTTGGCCAGCAAGAGGGAATATATTCATTTCTCTTTACTTAATTAATTAGTCGAGTGGGCGTCCTTTAACCTATATCTTTGAAAAGGTATATGAGATTTGGTTCAATCCTCTTTACTTAATTTGACTCGATATTGTTTAGCCAGCGAGAGAGAATATTCATTCCTCTTTACTTAGTCGATTGGGCGTCCTTAGGACCTATTCTTCATAAGGTACGTATTAGAGCAAACGAATCCTTTATTCCATTAGCACAAGTTGTGCAAGCAATAAGTATTTAAAATATAACTATCGCAACGTAGAATAAGCATCATCATACATGCGAGAGGCCGTGACCTGTTCAAAACATGGTGTTGGAAATAGTATAGACATTACAAGTATTTGTTCACGTATCAGTCGAGCCACCCGGACAAAAATACTAATTTTAAAAGGTAAATTAGTCAAGATAAACAAAAATGTTACATCATGTTGGTAACTCGACACACTTTAAACAACTTAACCATACCCCTTTGCCCGTTGTGCCTAGCTACCACCCCGGCAACATGTATAAGAATATAAGATGGGCATTGCTAATCGACAAACTTTTAGTTTCTCTATCAAAATAGACATCATTAAGTCATTGATCGATTTAATAATGTATTATAGCTTTGGTTGATGTGGTTACGGTTATCATGTTCTCTCTTGTTTTTGGTAGCATGCATGTATTCATATGGACATTTACTGAAACAATTTCATTTTGATCAATTATGCAAGTATTATTACTAATGTCGTACACATACGCTCTTAAACCAGATGATCATTTTGCATTTCCTGAATCAGTGCCTTAAAAAGTGAGGGCCTCTCGATCAAATGCAATAATGGTACAAGGGCCAGTGGCGGAACCACAACAAAAAGTGATCAATTGCATTTAGAATAAACTAAACAAGACTACAAACACAATTTTTAGAGGTCGGGTGCATTTAAGAAATAAAAATCGAGTTGTTAATTTTAAACAAAACTAACACTACGACACAAAAACTAGTGAGAGTCCCGGGCCTCCCGGCCCCCGGGATCCTCTAAGATCACCTGGTTCTGTCACTAACCGGATTTGGATCTACACAGGGACGGATCCACTTCATAAGAATGGGGGGCAAGTGCCCCCCACGACTAGCCGAAAAAGTCGAGATTTTAGTGTATTTTTTTTTTATAATTTTGACCTTTTTTCGAAAGTGCCCTCAACCAAAACTCAAATTGCCCCTCACCACATACTAAAACCCAACATTCAACACTCTAAATCTTTATAAATCCATCATTTCAAAGTAAAACTACTCGATTTATCATTACGATCCTAGTATTTTTTTTTTCCGCATTTTGTTGTTGTAAAAAAATTTGTTTTGCCCCCACATCCTCATTTCCTGGTTCCGCCACTGGATCTACATAGTTAAGAATGGCTAAACTCTGAAGTGTAAATCGTGGGCTAAAGAAATAAGCCCAATTGAGATTTGGTCAAGCTTAGCTTAGTGAGTGCCTGAGTGGGACACGACACAAAAAGACTAGCGTCTTTTGAAGTCGACAAAAAGAAACCAATAAACATCATCACATCTCTTCTATCCTAGTATTCTATCTGTTCTTTATATCCCCAATTCCAATTCACTATGCTACTTTTAGCCCACTATCAAACATCTTTTAATCGAGTTTTCGTTATCACATTTTTGTTGGCGTCTTTATCTTTTTCTTTTAAACAAAACTAAGTGCGTGTTGAATTTACTAATGTCATGTGTAACATTGTGTCGACAGTTCAAATGGACATATATTTCTGTAGATGAATAAATTCTCGATTCGCATTCAATATCCATGTGTTCGATGATATATTTCAAAGTTCGTGTCTTTTTCTCTACCACACACTTTCTAATACACATACCATACGATGATAAATAATGAAAAACGAAAAAGCTTAACGATCTGTTTAACAATGACATAAGATCGATTGTACCACGTGCTTTGAGCAATAATTAAATAATCATACAAAAATAATGTACTCGATAAATTGATGGATCGGAGTCTAAAATATGACTAGTAAAACATGCAAACCAAAAAGCATAATAGAAAAAGAAAATACACTACGTACGTACATTTTTGCATGCATGGGAATGAGGATATCTGGGCAATTTTTTTTTTTTTTTTTTTTTAATATGCAACGGATACAAAATTTTGGAGAGCCCACATTGCACAATTTCATATAAGGTGAAGGACTCACCGTTGGGTTGCCTTGGTTTCTCCCTCACGCCGACACCACCATCGCCGCTATTGGTTTCACAATGGCTTACCGCCATTGGTGGGAGTACTTTAGGAATCAAAGGAACTTGGTGTGGTTAGTGTTTGTTATGTGTAATGATAATGGTGGTCGATATGAGAGAAAATAAGTAGATATATCATTTAGGGTTATAGGATTTGCAAGTGTTGGGCCGGGTTTTATAATTAGCTAAACATTTTAGGCTGAGTTGATTTGATATGGTGGACTCAAGTGTTATATCGGAGAGCATCAGTATCATGGCTAAGTTCAACTAGCCATTTGACCTTCATTGAGTGCCACATCAGCTTCACTTTCAACACTCACAACTAACTTTAACTTAGCCATTTGGCCACACCCCCCCCTCCCCACAATTTTATTTTCTTTTTTATTTTTCAAAAACTAAATTCATTTCATTCAAATAAAAATACAAAATACAATAAGATAAAAAAAACATAACAAATTTAAAAACCAATACGAAATTTTCAAAAAATACATCAAATTATAAATAAACTAATTATCTTCTTCATTTTGTAGATGTTGCCAAATATGCTCAATAATATTTCGTGAAGTTCTCAAGCGTGTTTGTTTATTACGAGTTATTAGGATTTCTTCCATTGCACTGCATCACTCGATCCACGCCTCGTAATAAATTTGCTCCCGGACAAATATAAATTTCATTTATTGCGGATATCGCATACTTTTGATCTTTCAAAATCATGTTATGCATTATGATTCACGTGTACATGACTCTTCGTAGCTTGTTGAATCCAAGAACGCTCGGTTGGCTTATAACATGCCAACATCCTTGGAGGACACCAAAAGCTCTTTCAACGTCTTTTCGAGCACTTTCTTTGTTGCCGCTAAATACAACATTTTTCTCGAATTTGGAAACGAAAATGATTTCACAAAAGATGACCACAATGGGTAATACCCTTGTTAAAATATAATTCTGTTTACTTCAAACGGAGCCACGGGGGTGATGCCATCAAGAAGGTCGTCGAATAAGGGATAATTATTCAGAACGGTAAGATCGTTATTCGCACCCACTACCCTAAAAAATGCATGTCAAATTCACAAATCATATGACGAACGGCTTCCAAAGCATTATAGTTGGGTATTTTTTTATCACCTCTCCCAAATTGACCGTGCCATTCTTTCGGACAATTAGTGCATTCCCATTGCATACAATCAATGCTTCCAAGCATTCCCTAAACACATGAACCATGTTATGTACGTTGTATAAATTTTGAATATTATTCAAGTCAGGTTTTCATAAAACTCGGGCATATACAACTGGATAATGCACATAGTAAAATTATATAGACAATTGCATGCTAATGTTCCTCCATTTGTAGATACACATCTAATGCATCGTGTTTCACTGTATGCCAATTCGCCAGTATGGCGAGATGTGCATTTTTAAGGATTTAAACTGTATGCTTTTAAGAGTCATTTAACCTCTAAACTTGTGCATTTGTGATCAATTATTGCCCTAAATTATTTATTTTCACATTTTAGGTACTTGGGATGAGAAAGTCAAATTAACATGTTTTTGGCTATTTTGGACAAGAAAAAGACCAAGTCACGAAAATGTCGTGAAAGGGACTTGACGGTGTCACCAGCTACAACGTGACGCCGTCACTTGCAAATCAACATGAAGATTCAGAGATAATTTTCCATGTGACGGTTCATTCTCTGGAGAGGGCCTCCTTCGACGGGCCAAGACCAAGGTCGAAGATGTCACAACTTACAAGTGATGTCGTCACAAGTGACGAGACTATCATAACATGCGCCAAGTAGCCGACATCGTTTTGGCCATATCTTTTGCATACAAACTCGGATTTGAGTCATTCAAAAAAGCAAACGATCGGGACGAAAAGATCTACAATTTGGTGAAAAAGGGTTCGTGACACAGTCACTCTATAGAGCTGACGCCGTCACATCACTGTCGACAGAAAATCAACCTATAAATATAACATTATTCCACAATTATAACTTCATATTTTGCAAGCCCTAAACCCTAAGTCCGATTCTAAAGTTTAGGTATGTGTTTTTCCAGCAAGTTATATGGTTTTAAGAATTCCATAAACATCTTGTAATGGTTTGTTGATTCTACCTTAATTTATGTCTTTAATTACTATTATTCTTGCTTATTCTTCATTGATTATGCTTGGCTAATTCACCCAGTGTTTACTTATGATTGAATGAAACATGTTAATAACTAATTAGATCTTATTTTTTTCTTATTGATGTTTGTGTCTATCTTCATCGATGGCGTAACAAATTCAATGAGTTTAATTGGTTATAGTTTATAATTCTTGCTTCATACTATCTCTTGTTTAATTGGTTGTCTTGAAGTTAGAAGCATCATGAGCCAGAAATCTAGTCAAAGGGGCATGACACAATAAGTTCGATACAAAGGAAAAAAAAATGGAAACTAGAATTCAAAAAACGGGTCGGGTCTAGTATAGTAAAGGGCAGTCTGATATTTAAACGCAATTTAACAAAAAATAAGGTGCTCAACTCAGTAAAAAGTGTATAATCTTAACATGATAATCTTATGAATGACTTAAGCTCTCTTGAACTAGATACTTATTTATATATATAATAATTTGAAATGGCTATTGGATTCGTGTGTCTACTGCTCTTTTATCACTTTTAGTATACAACTATACACTTATAGTAATAACACTATAGCATAAAATATTTGAAAAAACACAACTTCAATTAGAGGTTAAAAACTTAATTTGCATTGAATTGATATTGTAGTATCTAACGACATACATATGCAAAAGCAAAATATGTTAAAAAAAAATGCAAAAGCAATAAATATCAGAAAAACAATTCGGAAATTACAATTTATCACCAATAATTATATAAAAACATATTCTTTAAATATAATTTACTATTAGCCACTTCATAGTTTTCAATACCCATTCTATCTCTTCATCCTCACCATGCATCCCATCTCTTCATTTTCACCTTTTCTCGACACAGATTCAAACAAAATTCAACAGATTCAAAGACAAAATTCAAGATTTAATTGTTTGATGGAGGGCACTCAACATTATTTGGTGAGGGCACTGTTACATATTTCACCAAATTTATCAATTTTTCTCACTAAATTAGTCCTTCTACAGTGTTCTAATTATGCTTTATTGGGTGCCTTTCCCCCCACTATGTAACACATGGCTCCGCCCCTGGTTAGAAGTAGGAAAACTAGCTTCTTCACCCATATATTAGCTTGTAAATCCAACTAAACGCTTTTATACACTAGATTGAACTGGTTGTTTTATTCATTGTATTTTTTGCGTGAATTGCAGCTTGTTGATAGTAAGAGTTTCTAGGGAGATGACATATTGTCACTTGTAGATCTAGGGATTCTAAAAGGAGACTTATATATTCATAGAGTTAGGGAATTCGGCACCACCTTACAACAATAAAGGAATACAACGCGCCAATTAAACAAGAATGTGATAATTCAGTAGGCAGAATTGGATAGCTAGCAAGGAGTAATACAACATAAGTAGATACGCTTCACTTTCCTTATAGAACCTTAATTTACTTATATTGCTTTAGTTAAGTAGTAGTTTAGTTAGTAGTTTTAAAACCAAACTCTCTTCAAACCCCGAGATTTTACTTGCTTTCATAAAACATAAAAATACAAAAAGAATCATCCTACACCTCTAGACATATCGTCATACACTTCGATTTTCGCAACACTATTTCCCTAGAGAATGATCAATCCCCCGTGTCTTACCTATACTACACTACAACGTTTAGGTACATTGCATAGGAGGATTGTAAAACTTAGTGGTTTTGCAATATTCCGCTTCAATTTCATCATAACACTAAAACTTATTTGACCCGTAGCATTGGGATGAACTGCAAAGAATTTAAAATGACCGGGAAGTGGATGAACAGTTTGAATATATGTTTCATTACCTTGGACTATTTCTAAAAATAGTTTACGGCCCATACGATATCGACGCCTAAAATAATACTCCTAATATTTTAGGTTATCACCAAAATAGTCGGCCATCAAACCTGCTTCAACAACATCACATACACGTTAGATCGGAGTACGACGGCGTGAACTTTGGGCTTCTAGTTCTTGCAACGATTGCTCATACTAAACATCTTGCATAATCATATTGATGTCATCTAGATCATCAAGATCTGGCCTACTGGAATATGATGAATCACTCATGTTTATTGGCCAAGATGAAGTGTTTTGAAGGAGTAGTATGTTGTGTAAAAATAGGTTAAAATGAGATAATATTTATAGTGTTTAAGTGCGTTTATTTAAAAAAAATTAAATGTTATGCAATGGATAGCATCAATAATCTTTTTTATTTATCCTCATTGGATTCTCAGCGAATTGGCAAGTGGAGAGGGAGTTGGGTGGGCGAGGGTCCGGCGCCACCGAACGAGCTGCTACCTCGGATTCGGCGAAGGTGCTCGTTGCCACACCCGATCCTCTAACTTGAGCCGTGTTATACTAATATGATGGGTTATTGTAGTTGATTTTGTAAAACTAAAGACAGTTTAGTTTGTGATCAGAATTTGGGGTTGTAGCCGTAAAAAAGTCGTCGGAAACTGGGTTTAAATCTGAGGAAGATGAAGATGAAGATGAAGATGAAAGGTAATAACTGTTTAAACAAGTTACAGGTCAAAATACTACCTATATGTGGATTAAATTGAATGTATATTGCAAGTAATGAGCAATTGTAGGTCTATTACCTACATTGGTACTCTGGAAAGAGTACCTTATGTTTCTTGACCTTTTATTTTTTTTAATTATCTGAATGGTTTTAGTTGTCCATTTCTTTAATATATATTAAACCATAGCAATACGATGAATAATTAGCTTGAATGTGTCTTTGAAGATGAATATTTGGAAAAAAAAAAAAGCAATCTTGAAATTCAGAAACAAACTCTTTCGGTTCGCCCTTGTCAACAAACGTATCACGATTATCAGTTTAGTTCCTCGGTTTCACGAAAATTATCCCAGTTTCTAATCCGACGAACTCAGAAAATTCAGCCCAACACTATTTATTGTCCAAATTGTAATACCAAAATTCATATACCATTTTAGCCCGCAAAACAAATTTATAACAAACAAAATTCAGGCTTTTTATTGTGTTTTCGGCTTGGCCCAACTAACTACCAAACATGTCGAGCCTAACAAATACTTATAGCTAAACCTAAACCTAAAAAATTCCCTAAATATATAAGATACCTAATATAACACTTATACCATAATCTTTCTCACAAGTCACAACTAAACACACACAATCACACATGCAGTTACCACTTCTTCGTTTCACTTATATCCACTCGAAACACAAACCAGGAAAACTAATATGATTTTCGGTCTCCTTTAATCTAGAATCACAAAAGGAACAACCTTGAATCTTGTATCTTTCTGTAACTCATGGTTAGTTATTTCGGTGGACCAAGGTGGGTGAAGGGTTTTGTAGGTTTAAAGGGTTTGGAGGTGGGTGAAGGTTTGGAAGATGTGGAAGGTAGCTGAAGATTTTGTAAGAGCCACTGAGACCTAATCCCGAACTCTTACTCGGTAAGATTTTTACATCTGACTGCGTCTGACTCATAAAAAAAGAAAAAACAAATCCATGTCTGACCACGTCTGACTGGGTAAGATGTCATAAGCGGGTTTAAACGTTTTTCGTAAAAACAAACACACCCTTACTAAAACTATTTCATTTTGATCAATCATGCAAGTGTTATTACTAATGTCGTACACACATGCTCTTAGGATGACCAGTTTGCATATTCCTAAATCAAACTAGTGGCTCAAAAAGTGAGGGCCTCTTGATCAAATTCAATAACACTATGGCTGTGATCAAGGTCAGAGATGGAACTAAAACATAGAGTGATCAGGTGCATTTAAAGTAAACTAAACAAAAGTAAAAACGCAAATTTTAGAGATCAGATGCATTTAAAAAAAATCGAGTTATTATTTAACAAATTAACACTACGACACAAAAACTAGTGAGTGTCTCGGGATCCCCCGAGACTCATCTGGTTTGGTCCAATCGGGGTTTGAATTTGAATATTTAAGAATGGCTAAACTCTGAAGTGTAAATCGTGGGCTAAAGAAATAAGCCCAAGATGAACAAAAAGATTAAGATTTTGTCAAGTTGAGCTGAGTGATTGGGACTAGAGGTGCAAGATTCAACCGGTTTTAAAAAAACCGACACCCAAAACCGGATCCGGTTTTTAAAAAAACCGGTTTTTCCTTAACTGAAACCGGTTTTCTATAACTGAACCGGTTATACCGGTTTTCAGTTTTTTCATCCGACCGGTTTTTTACCGGTTCTGAACCCGGGTTAAACTGGTTTTTTTCAAAAAAACCGGTTTTGGATTTGAATACCGGAAAAAAATCGGTTAAAACCGGTTTTGAAAACCGGTCAACGAAAGTCAAAGTTTACCGTTGGATTTGAATAACCGGTTTTGAACGGTTTTAACGGGTTTTCAAAACCGATTTTCTGGAAATACGCTACTGTTACCGTTGGTACCCAAATTGGTATCCTTTTTTTGTTTTTTTTTTGAATTTTAGAGTTTTTTTTAGGCATGAACTTGTAGTATAAATATGTGTATTGGGTTGAGGTTTAAAACACATCAAAAACTCTCAAATCTCTCTTTAATCTATCTAATTTCTTTATAAAGGAAAACTCACAATCACAATCACAAGCTTCCACTAATCCCTCCGTTGGATCTTCCCGGTCACGAAAACATTACACAAATGATGATGTTGCGGTTGTTAAACCAACTACACGAAAAGGCGATGTTTGGTCTAATATGGATTTATGTATTATGAAGGATGGGACGGAAAAGGCGCTGCAAAAATGTGGGGCTTTTATGCTTCCGCGGCTAACACTTCACTAAGGAGTCATATAAGCAAATGTACCGCGGTACCCCAAACGTCGGATGGTAGTATTGGTGAGGATGGTCAAGTTTTTATATATGATAATGATGCGCTTCAAAGAGATTTTGCGGGGTGGGTCATTCAACATACTTATCCATTCAACATCTTCGACAACGCCAAGCTTACGGACATCATCAAAAAGAGGCTACACCAGCGGTATAAACAAGTAAGTCGTACTAAACTTAGAAGTGAAGCTTTTAAAATATGGAAAACGGCTAAAAAAGATATTATTGATGGTTTTCGTGATTATAAATAGAGTAAATTACATGGTTGGTCCTTGTAGTTTGTCCAAAATAACAACTTTCGTCCCTCGAAGTTTAAAGTTGCATTGGTAGTCCCTAAGTATATAAACAAATAACACACCTGGTCCAAATGTTAACCTGCCGTTAGTATTATCAAAAACTCAGACCACGTGGCAAAGATGGGGGGGGGGGGGTATTTTTGTCTTTCCATGTTCTACCTATACATTTGACTTTTGACCAAGTACCTATACTAATTAATAGTTTAATACCCATCTTTTCGTTTTCCCTCTCACTCTGTTCTCACAAACACACACACACAAATCTCATCTCATCTACCATTGGACAAACCTTAACCCTAATTTTGCAAAATCAATTGCGATGGTTTTATCAGTGTGGAATTTACGTTCATCTGATAAAAATGAAGTGAATGTGGACTATAAAGCAGTTTATGGTAAGAAATGTATTTTTTGATTATGATTTAATTGTGATTATTAAATGTGTTAACATACCCCTAAATTTAATATTTTGGTGATTTCTACAGCCTCTCATCCTAATTTCTTTTCCCTCAAGATACATCATGGATGGATGTTTATTGACCCACCAAGAAGGAGATACGTTAATGGCAATGAAAGTTTCATTGACAGTGTAGATGTTGATTTGTTTTCTGTCATGGAGGGATGTTTACTGACCCACCAAGTTACTTCTTCAAGTCAAGCTGCTGCTCAAACTCAAAAAGCTCCAACCGAATCAACTGCAAGTCAAAACGCTGCTACTCATCTGTAGTAACACTGTCTTGATCATGTGTGATCTTTTGGAACTAGATCTGGATTTGCTTTTGTGTAGAAAACTATGTTGTTTGACTTATTTTGATCCTATGTGATCATTTGACCAGACTGTGTGATCATTTGTCCTGTTTATGGAGCAGGTTTATGGTTAAGTTGACTTATTATGGGTCAATTTTGACTTGTTATGGAATGGATCAACTTTATGGTTATTTTGACTTGTTATAGATCATGTTTATGATATTTTCACTGTTATAGATCATGGTTATGGTTTAGTTTTAAGGTTTTGGTTTTGTGGTTTTTGACTGTTATGGTTTGGTTTTAGCACAGGTTTTAAAGACTTATATTTTCTGGTTTAGAAATGGGCCAGTTTGACTTTTATGTGTCAATTCATCATTGTTTTGATTTGAGGGTTTTAATTAAATGGAAGAAAAAGATAAAAGAATAAAAGGAAGAAGATGAAATCAATGGTGGGGGTGGGTTTTTATTAAATAGGGAGTAAATAATAACGTTGGAACATGGAAAGACAAAAATACCCCCCATCTTTGCCACGTGGTCTGACTTTTTAGTCTTACTAACGGCAGGTTAACGTTTGGACCATGTGTGTTATTTGTTTACATACTTAGGGACTACCAATGCAACTTTAAACTTCGAGGGACGAAAGTTGTTATTTTGGACAAACCACAGGGACCAACCATGTAATTTACTCTTATAAATATTGTGTTTCTATAACTACGGATGTTTGGACCGCACCACATGGTTCGGCAAATTCCTATCTCGCCGTTACAGCTCTTTGGTTTAATCCCGAATCTTGGTTATTAATGAAACGGACAATTGCTTTTAAACTATTTGGTTATCCTCATACGGGATCTAATTTAAGAAAATTTTTACATGACACTTTAATTGAATATAATTTAGATGATAAAGTTTTTACGATTTCACTAGATAAGGCATCAAATAATACTAGAGCTTTGGAATTGTTAAAATTACGTATAAAACCCATTTTAGATGGTGCTTTTTTTCATTCCCGTTGTGTTGCTCATGTTATAAATTTATCCATGCAAGCGGCATTAAAAATATGTGAGAGTTTACGTTCGAGATTTAGGGGTATGTTAACAACTATATATACCGCGAGCAATGAACGACAAATGAACTATAAACGTTTTCGTAAACAGTGTGGTGAAGCACCCCTAGGACCGGCATTTGATAATAATACTAGGTGGAATTCTACTTGCATTATGTTTGAAAATATATTACAACAACGTAATACTTTACATGCTTTTAATGAATTACTTGTTGAAAAAAACCGTTTCACTTCGAGAGATGACCAAGATTGGGATCGACTAAATGCTTTAACTATTTTTTTACAAGTTTTTAAAGAGGCAACAACTATAGTATCGGGTGTTTATTACCCAACTAGCTCATTAGTTTTAAATCAAATTTATGATATGACGGAAAAATTAGACGAATTAAAAGACTCACCTACTCAAATGTTTAGAAAAATGGTTAAAGTTATAAAAAAGAAATTTATAAAATATTTTGCTAGTTTACCTTTGGTTTTTACTTGTTCTGCTGCACTTAATCTATGTTTAAATGTTGGAGGCGTAGAACTTTTAATAAGAAGAATAATGGAAAATTTAGACTTATCTTTTGGATTAGACGGTGAAGATCCCAACTATATAGAATCTCAAATTTTTAAATTTAATGATTATTTTTAAAAATTATTTGAAATTTATGCAACAAAATATGGTCAACAACCAAACCAAATTCTCGACCCAATGCGGCCGGTTCGTCTCAAATGAAAAGGGACATTAACATAAACCTTTATAATACTTTACGTGAAGACGCTACAAGGCGTCAACGATCATCGGCCCCAACAAGTGAGTTGGGATAATATATGGCTACAAAATTTTTAACAACTTTAAGTCCGAAGAGTTTGCAAACTTTGACATTTTGGCTTGGTGGAAAGAAAGGGAAATCCAATTTCCAATTTTATCCGCTATGGCTCGTGACTTATTAGCGGTCCAAGCTTCGACGGTAGCTTCCGAATCGGCCTTTTCTCATAGTGGTAGAATTATATCCGAAAAAAAGAACAAAACTAAGCCTCGAATCCGTGGAAGTATGTGTATGTTTGAAAGATTATATGGACGGAGTAGATAGGGTACAACATGTAAGATCGTTGGAAGGTTCGATTGAAGAAGTTGAAGAAACTATAGCAAATGAAGAAGATGAAATAGGGATATCACCTCCGACTACCGAATTAGATGAAGGTGAATTTGAAGCATTTGATGTTGAAGACATAGATGTAGAAGAAGTTTGGGAAGATTTAATTTCTTGAGTATAAGCGGGTGATGGCAATGCCGAAGCTCGATATACTTCAGTACACTAATATGTTTTTGGGTGATGGCCATGCCGAAGCTCGAAATGTATTATTATTTATATATTTTTAGTTCTATAATTGTATTGTTTAAATAAAAGTTATGATTGTATTCGAAATGTATTAGTATTTTATAGTTTTAGTTGTATAATTGTATTGTTTAAATAAAAGTTATGATTGTATTCGAAATGTATTAGTATTAAATGTTTTAAATTCCGAAAAAAACCGAACCGGTAAAAAACCGATAAAAAAAACGGATCCGAACATTTAAAACAAAAAGAAAACCGATAAAAAACATTTAAAACCGAAAAAAACCGATTCCGAACATTTAAAACCGAAAAAAACTGATTCCGGAAAAACCGAAACTGATTTTTGGAAAAAACGATTTTTTAAAAACCGGTTTTCCAAAAACCGAAAACCGGTAAAAATCGGTTTTTGTGCACCTCTAGGCGGACACGACACAAAAAAAGACTAGTCTTTTGAAGTCGACAAAAAGAAACCATTAAACATCAACACGTCTCTTCTATTCTGGTATTCTATCTGTTCTTTATATCTCCAATTCCAATTCACAAAAAAACTACTTTTAGCCCACCATCAAGCATCTTTTTAATCGAGTTTCGTTATCACATTTTTGTTGGCGTCTTTATCTTTTTCTTGTAACCGTATAAAAACGTAAACAAAACTAAGTTTTTAATTTACTAATGTCATGTGTAACATTGTGTCGACTAGTAAAACGTGCTTTAAAAGTAACATAAACATGCAAACCAAAAAGCATAAAAGAAAATTAAAAGATAATACACTACGTGTCTACGTACGTACTTCTTGCATGCATGCATCAGAACTCCTTTTTGTCCTTCTATATAAACTCAGATTTCTGAAATGTGAAGCAATATCTTAAATCACAACAACATTAATAATGACAATGGTTAAACCAGTGATGGTTGTTGGAGTCGATGAGAGCAAGGAGAGCTTTTTTGCTCTTGAATGGACATTGAATCGGTTCTTAGTACCCTCGGCACCAAACCCGCCCTTCACACTAATCATTGTTCACTCCAAACCTACTGCAACTTCTTCTAAGAATTTCCCCATTCCTGGTAATTGATACGATCAATCTTGGTGAATTGAAGGTTGACAATTAGTTTTCTTTTCGGCATGTATTAAATTTTTTGCTAAATATCATGAAATTGTAGGTATGGATATAATGTCTCATGTTGATGAGGATTTGAAGAACATCGCTTCTAGAGTTATGGAAAAGGCAAACGAGCTTTGTGTTTCAAAATTGGTTTGTAACTGTGTTTTTTTGCTAATTACAACTCGTGCTTAATTATGCATGAGTAATGATAGGGAGACCTAATTCATATCACTAATTTTATGCCCAAATAACAGTTCATTTCCAAAAGCTCATTAAGTGTTTTAAAATAGATTGAACCTTTTTTGGTCCAACGTGTTGAAGTGTATCAATTATCGTCCATCTCTTACAGTTAATCAATTAAAGGTACCTATTCATGTAGGTGAATGATGCAACAATCGAAACTGTGGAAGGGGATGCTCGAAATGTTTTATGTGATGCTGTGGAGAGGCACCATGCTACCATGCTGGTTGTAGGTAGCCATGGATATGGAGCAATAAAAAGGTGAGATCTATTTATGTCAAGAACAATTTTTTTTTTGGTTCCACTAATTAATTACTCGATATAATCTATTATCTAAACATGGTATAAAATAAAATGCCTTTTTGTAGGGTGCTTTTGGGGAGCGTAAGCGACTATGTTGCACATCATGCTCATTGCACCGTGATGGTAGTGAAGACACCGAAGGCAATACACGTCAAGAATCATCACTAGGTTTTAAAATCGATGTTAAATAAGAAGCGATATTTGCAAGCACGCAGCTACTAAGATCTTGATCTTAGTACGTATGCTTGCTAAATTTCATTTATCCATAAGGTTGTAGCTTAACAATCTTTAATTTCTTTCTTGCATTTGTAAATAAGTGTGCTTCTTTATAAACAATGTCTTGAATGTGAAGTAATCATAATCGTATCTGACATTTTGACAAAATAATTTACGACTCTACCTACTAAAACCGGGTAAAGCATGTTGTTTCATAAAATAGTCTCTCTTTTCTTTTTTTTCATATCGAACGTATAAACCCGACCTATCACAAAAAACCATATATAGCCGTGTCAGTACTATCTTCTTGGACACCAAATATCATTGTTGTCAGCGACAAGAATTAACCACCAAAGTGCCGCTCACTTCTAAAGGCAAAACAAGTAATGATGTAAAAAAATAGCAAACGTCACAAGACAAAGGGGTGGGGTGGGGGAAGGGGGACCGTCAAGCGGTATACAACTTTATCGTCAAATACAAGTCTATATCCATACAAACCAACAAGGAAGAAAAGAAGAAAAAAAAAGTGGATTTAACATTCGTGCTAGTTTATTCATTTGAAAGCTTCCCGTTTAAACTAAGGAGTATTATGACAATAAAATTTGTGCATGGAATTTATCTTTATATTTATCTAGTTTCCTAATAAGATTAGACATCTTGTTAATCAAGATTATATTAGGCTATAAATGTACTTTATTATAAACTCAATTTATCACACACTCAATAAAATATATCTCCTATTTTACATCTTGAACAAAAAAGATTGACATTTGAGCAAGTTGCATAGGTGTTTGGACACAACTACGTACGAGTACAACTATACAAGATGACTTCATATGAAGACGATAATAAATAAATTCTATCTTCTTTATATCCTCAATAACAATAAAACTTTTGGCACCCAACAAGCATCATTTATTCAGCTTTCACTATCGTATTTTGTTTAAATATCTTTATCTATCTCTTTTCTAAACGAATAAATTTACTTATTAAGGTGTTAATTAACGTGTCCTTATTTCATATGGAGAATATCCACCTAAGAACATTTCACACATGGTTCTTAAGATCCCAATCCTACTCTTAGTAATGTGATCCTCATTACCGATAGACAAATATATGTTCGGAAACATGGCTCTGTTATTGCGGAACTTAAGATCTTTGCGAGATAAGATATTAATAGGATCTCGATCTTGACCATATGATCTTAAAATCACGTTCGATTCGATCTTACTTTTCACGAATCACAAGTTATAAAACTACAAATTTATGTATTAAGTTTTGTGGAATACGTAAACAAGAAGCTAATTGTAGTAAACACTTCATAATCATACTTTTGACCTACATATTCATAATATATGATATATAATAATATGTGGATTTACATAATTTTACAACGCATATTAAAAAAATGGCTTTATAGTAAGATCCCGATCAAATCTTATGCTCATAATCTTGCAAAGACGAAAATGATCATAGGTGGGATCCCGATCTTAAAATCCTTGATTTGAACATTCTGGTACTCATCGTACTTTGTCGAGATTCTTTCTTTAGCAGATATGAAATTTACTAATTATAATGTGTCTTTCATTCAAATCGACAGCGACGAAGTATATAAAAAGGCGCCCGCGCGTTGCAGCGACAAATACCATGTATTCAAAAAATTTGACGATCAATATTATTGGATTGTATATTTATCGTGATAATAAATTTAAGCACAGAGAGAATTTTAAGGAATGACTTTATCACACGCTATCTCATATAAAAATGGTAGAATACCCGTGCATCACAATGCGATAGTGATACGAAAACGGTAACCAATTGTATTACGAAGTTGTAATAATTGACGGTGAAAGGTACTTGGTAGTCTGCGTCAGTCAAGATTATTATAATAGATTAATAGCTTGATTGGATTGTACCATATGATATATTAAATGTAGTTTTGAATGAAAGTATATTTTTATAATAACATTAATTATATTGTATGTATTGTATAGATTTATTGATATGTTAAATAATTGTAAATATAGCTATATAACTTGTAATGCTTAAAATTAGTTTTTTGAAATTAAAAAAGAAAAAGAAAAGAATAAATGGTCTCTAAAATGAATTGTATTATAAGTATTTATTCACTTGCTAGCCGAGCCTCCCGAACAAATATAGAGGGTAATACAGTTGAAAGAAACGCCAATGCTAGATTGGTCCCAATGGTAAAACGTGAGAGCTCGTGAGAGGCTTGCCTCATGAGCCACCCTACTATGGCAGCCCCAAGTCACGCGTAAGCCAGGTGAAAAACAAAGACGAACGATGAGGCTCTCACCGAATTGATTTTCTGTGCAAAAGTGTGCCCCCACCCCAAGGAATACCATTTATGTGTCTTTACTTTTTCTTTTTTATTTTATTTTTATTTTTTTTTAATTTACCTACTATCATTTTATTATCTATAAATACCCTATAAACTTCAGTATTTTTAAGCACAACTTTTATTTGCAAATTTTTTAACAACACTTCCCGAAACACAAAATCTCAACAATGAAATACTACCCGAAACACCCCCTAACACCCGAAGAAACATTCCGTCTAAAAAATACTCAATCGTTAAACCAACAAATCAACTTCCAACCACAATTATTTTTTACGGAGACCAACCATACTGAAACCGACAATAACCACAACAAAACATGTTTAACCCATTCGACACCACCACCTACGACTCACAGCCCTATACTGGCGGTTTGTCATCACAACCAAATACGAACTAACCTATGTCTCCCGTTCATCCGTTTAATATTGATGAAATGTAGACATCTCAATTTTCGGAGTCCATGCATGCCGTTCGTGAGGATTCTCTTGTCGAAGAAGCCCCCCAATTCCAATGAAGAAGACGTCAAAAAGACGCGAAAAGTAGATGGTTCGAAATGACAAGGAACAACGGTGTACTCTATGGATCGATCAAGAAGAAATTGCATTGTGCAAAGCTTGGTTCGTGTGTCCGAAGATAGCATTGCTGGTAATACGAGAAAGGATCTTGGGTTTTGGATTGAGATTATAGAAAACATGTTGTCCTATAACTCATCATCGGACCTACGATATGATGTGCGTCCAAAAGTTTCTCAATTTTGTGGTGTGTACCGTAACATTACTTGGACGGCGGTGAGTGGAGCCGGAGATGTGGATTACACCCAACAAACCCTTTTGGAATATGCTGCTAAATATGGAGCCCCACTTACACGTTTTTTATTTCATACACTTACGTTTTTAATTATCTATGTAACGTTTTTAATTTTACGAATACAAGTTTTAGTTTTTTATTAAAAAAATATTGAAATGTGAGGTGGTGTGACCATTGAGGGTGAAAAATGACAGGGAGTGAAGGGAGGTAAATGGAGAAAGAAAGTTGATGTAGCGCTGATGTGAAATGTGAAGTGGTGTGACCATTGTGGGCTGTCTTACATCATGTACGCAACTCTTGACACACTTTAAACAATCATACCCCTTTGCCCATTGTACCAATTACGTACCCCAACAACATGTATTAGATGGCCATTGCTAATGACAGCCTTTAGTTTCTCTACCAAAATAGACATCACTAAGTCATTGGTCGATTTAATAATGCATTAGGCTGGTTTCTATAATGATCATTATTATCACCTTCACGTCAATGTCACATCATCATTTAACAAATAACTGCTATTATCACATTGCACCTTTTATGGTCAATCAACTTTATCTTCACAAAACAAAAAATATAAAACTATCTACTTTATACAAACATATCAAAAAAAAAAAAAAAAAAAAAAAAAGTTACACACACATAAGAGTGATCACCATCACCTCTATCCTTTTTTCCCCTTGCTTCGTTCCTTCTTTTTTCCCTTGCTTCGCGCGTGACGGAGGGGAGTTTTTATGGTGGTGGCTCGTGATGGTCACCATAAACCATAAAGATGAGCCATCACCCACCATAAAAACAACTCTTATGGCTCTGGTTGAGGTGAGTGAGTCGGACACAACACAAAAGACTAGCCTCTTTATCAAGTCGATAAAAAGAACCATAAACATCACCCCTCTTCTATTCTATCTCTTCTTTATATCCCAATCTCAATAACAGTGCAACTTTTAGCCAATTAGCCCACCATCAACCATCTTTAAATCCACTTTCATCCTTATCACATTTTTGTTATGCTTCTTTATCTTTTTCTTAAACATGCATACAATGATATAAGGGAATTTATGTTCTTGTTTAATTTTTTGTTACTGTATTATTTAGTGTGTTGAGACATGTTCCTACATAAGAATCACTTTGTTAATTACTTTCAACCTCCAAGTATTTGATGATATAGTAGAATGATATTAAAACAAGGTATTTTTAAATGACATCATTCCATAAAATGATAAAGAGAAACAAAAGAAAGAAAGAAAGCATATCGAACTGTTCAACAATGACGTAAAATCAATTGTACCACGTGCTTGTATTTTTGAACGATAATATTGTTGAATAGTTTTGTCCTTTTAAAAACTTAGTTCTAAATGTTTGTATAGCCCGTATATGTATTTTGTAATAGACCCGAGCCCATGTCTAGAATGTTCAGGCTTTGTGTACATATGATGAAAAAGAAAAGAAAAAAAAGCTTAAATAACATTTACAACCCACATGTGTCAATATATGTCATCTGGCACAAACCATGTTTTTCTTTAACTCATGTATCCTTGCATTTGAATCAATGAACTCTGTACATTCTTATATCATCATATATACCATATTAGTCGATACTAAACTTATTGTGTGATTACACATAATAAGTTTAGTATTGACTACTATGATATGATGACATAAGGATGAGAAAAGAATGATGATATAAACAATAAAATGCACGACAAGAAAGCAAAAATATATTAAAAAAAGAAAAATGATAAATGGACTTAACTAAAGAGGCCTAAAATGAGACCTAATGCATAAATGATTTATACAGTAACAGTACTGTACAAGTCATTTATGCATTAGGTCTCTTTTTAGGCCTCTTTAATTAGGTCCCTATATCAATGCTCTTAAAAAAAATAAGAAAAAAAAAGATCAAACCAAACACAAAGGACTTATAGTGGCTGGGCAAGCAACGGCTTCATCTATTTACCTACCCGAAGCTGACTCGGGAATTACTTCACTATGTCAACAAGCTCATTTCTTGGTGGAGAATACCATACAATGTCGCTTATACTTTTACTGATAAAACGTTAAATATCGAGTCCTTATCGAGATAGAACTAACATTTCTCTCTATTTGTTCTGATCCTTACAACATTAACCTAACTCTTTATTTTGGTGTATGATGGTGTTTATTACTTTGGATATAATAACACAAAGTTGCAAATACAAGACTACAACTAAAAACTGAAAAACCAGGAAACTTTCTATGTTCTTTTGTGCGATGGTATCAAACAGATAGACTGAGCAACAAGTTTCTTTTATTCAAGAATGAATTACAATAGTCGGCACAGTTTGAACAATATCGTAATCAAACTGTTACAAAACTGAAGAAGATCAAATGATCAAAAGTACAAGACAAAAATGGATCAACAGATCCTTAGTACACCAATATTTAGTGGGAGAGTGAGAGAGCAGTCAAGAGGAAGACTGCGAATCTTGTGTGAGTAAACCCTAGGAGAGGGACCACAATATATAGCAAAGGGAGTTACATGGAGCCCCCTCTATCTTTCTATCTTTATTCATAAGAAGCACAACTGCGGTCCTCTCCATATAGAAGAAATGGAATGTCCATATTAAGTCCCTCATAAGAAGCCTACACAAAGAACACCACAAGTGAGAAAGCAACTAGGACATGTTTAGGATACAGGTTACTTAGGTGTTTTGGAACATCTTTCCTTGCTAAATAAATGGATCACTTAAATTGATCACTTGGATGAATATAAAACAAGATAATAATCAAAGAAAAGTGCGTAATGTAATGCTAGAAATATGTTTGCAAGGGTTAAGGAAAATGATAGTAAATAGCTTGTTTAAATAAGCAAAAATGACCCAGTCACAGACTACTACAAATTCATGGATCTATGCAAGGATCCGTGGGTCCGCAAAAAATCAATCTGTTTTGTATAGCCATTCACCTTTTGTTTGGTATGTTTCCTATCTAGAATGCTAGAGGAATAGTTGAAGCAAAATATGATTGATGCTTGTCTAAATTGTTAAACAATCCAAGCCTAAAAATAGCTAATCACGGTTTTTATGCAAAAACACATTTGACGCTTTCCTCTTTGGGTTTGAATTATTGCATATATAGCTAATTCATCTTTCAATGATAGACTGAATTTGAATTAATCTCCAAATAGAAAGATTCTAGCTAGTTGGTCAAAATGATATTTATAAAACATTTAATTTAAATGAAAGTAAATAAAACTTTGTGAAAGTTTACAAAATTATGTATTTTTTTATAAAATGATGCAAATGCTTTATGTATTATGTATGATAAAACTTTCTTTGATCATTAAATAAGTTTTAGGGATTCATATATATATATACGTTAAGTGATGTTCGTCAAATGAGAATATATATATCTAAAACTTAATTGCTTACTTAAACTTTTACTTAATACATTTTTATATTTGTTACTATTAGCAAAATGTAAAGAAATCGTTAAATAGAAATACGTTTTTAAGCGTTTATTTGTATTAATAATATATTTTCGAAAATAGTTTTATAAATTGTACTATAGCATAGTAGCAGTATGCGAGTATGGCATATTCTTTCTTTAAAGATGTTGAAGGTTTCGAAAGTTATTAGCAACTAAATGCAAGTATTCTTGAATCCAGCTACTACAAAACTAACTTATTAATCAATAAACTGTCAGAGTCTAAAATATGACTATAAAAACGTGTTTTTATAATGACATAAGATATGCAAGCCGAAAAGTAAAAAAGAAAAAGAAAATACACTATGTACGTACTTTTGCATGCATTAAAACTCCCTTTTTCCTTCTATTTAATCTCCAATTTCTGAATTGTGATGCAACTGCTTAACCACAAGAACAATAACAACAACAAGAATGATGACAATGGTTAAACCAGTGATGGTTGTTGGAGTCGATGAAAGCGAGGAGAGCTTTTTTGCTCTTGAATGGACATTGGATCGGTTCTTAGTACCCTCGGCACCAAACCCACCATTCACACTGATCATCGTTCACTCGAAACCTTCTGCAACTTCTTCTATGAATTTCTCCATTGCCGGTAATTGATACGATCAATCTTGATGAATGGTGACGATTTTCTTTTCTGCATGTATTACATTTTTCACTAAATGTCATGAGATTAATTGTAGGTATGGATATATTGTCGCACGTTGATGAGGATTTGAAGAACATCGCTACCCGTGTTACGGAAAAGGCAAACGCGCTTTGTGTTTCTAAATTGGTACTCTTTGTAACTCTAGTTTTTGTTAGCATTGTCACAAAATAATTGTTCATTACCAAAAATATATAATTAAGTGTTTTAAAGTATATACGTTTGAATTTTTTTTTTGGTCCGATCGATGTTGAAGTGAATCAATGTATTGTCCATCTCATAAAGGTACCGATTTATGCAGGTGAATGATGCAAAAATCGAAACTGTGGAAGGGGATGCTCGGAACGTTTTATGTGATGCTGTGGAGAGGCACCATGCTACCATGCTGGTTGTTGGTAGCCATGGTTATGGAGCAATAAAAAGGTGAGCTATGATCTATTTATGTCTAAGTACAAAAACACTAGTTGCTCGACATGATCTCGTATGTACCTTAACATGGTATCAAAATGCCATTTGTAGGGCGGTTTTGGGGAGTGTAAGCGACTATGTTACACACCATGCTCATTGCACCGTGATGGTCGTGAAGAAACCAAAGGCAATACATGACGAGAATCATCATTAGGTTCACATAATCGACGTCCAATAAGCAGCGATATTAGTCGCTAGCAGCTACTATGATCTCGATCTAATCAGTATGCTTGCTAAATTACATCTATCCATGAGGTTGTTGCTTAACAATCTTATATTTTCTTTACATTGTAATTTGTGTGTTTCGTTATAAATAATGTGTTGGAATTGAAAGTATGTATCTTGCGTAAGTTTGATTCCACTTTTGACAAGTATATATCCAATCAAAAACTAGATTAATGTAGGTTAAGATTTTTGTTTCAGGTAACCATGCATGGTACACATAAACTCAAATCGAGTAGAGTCGTGCGTTAAAAAACATTAAATTCTTGAAACAGGGCTAAAGAAGTAAGCCCAAAACTTAAACCAAAATGATTGACATTTGAGCAAGTTGGAGGGGACTAGGGGTGAGAAAAAAACCTAAAATACCAAATAAACCGAAATTGAACCGAACTAAATTAATAACTAAATCGAATTTGCTAAAACCGAACCGAAGTAGTAATTCGGTTTTTGAATTGGATATGAGTTTGGCAGTCTAAACCGAAAACCGAATTCATAAAAATATATACTTTTTATATATTTATATATATTTTTTCATATATTTACATGCATATAAATAGTATTAAAATGTTATCTTAATATAATAAATACTTTTTATGTTCGATTTTTCTTTTTACTAAATATCTATGTAATTATTAATTTTTTATAAATAAATAGCGAAATTCAGGTTATTCGGGTCAACCCAAGAACCGAAACGAATTCAAATTCTGTTTTCGGTTCAGTTCGGCTGAATTCTAATTCGGTTCGGTTCGGTTTTCGAGTTGACCAAAAAAAAATTAACTGAACGAACCGAACTGAACTAACCGAACAACTCGATAACCGAACCGATCAACACCCCTAGCAAGTTGCATGAGTGTTGGACACAACTACGTACGAATACAAGTGCATGCATGTCTTTACGAAGACGATAACAGAGAAGAGGCTACATTCACAAAAAAAAATTATAAAATTATATTTCTCATAATGATTTGTAACCAAGGATGGAGCTTTATGGGGGAAGAGGTGGGCCCTGGTATTTGATAACTGAATTAGTGCTAAAAAATTTTGTTTTAACAATGTGGCCCCTTTGAAATTGGAAATTGATATTTCAGCCCCCCAATAATTTGGTTCAAGCTCCGTCAATGTTTGTAACAAATTGTGGAGCTATTGATGGAACTAGAAAATTAGGTTGTGGAGGGAATTTTTTTTTGACAATAGCAACAAAATACGAAAGAATAAACTAGAATCGAAATGATAAATCGAGTATTGTTACTTAGAGATGAAAGATTTATAAGGTTTTAGAGTATTGAATGTTAGATTTTAGCATGTGGGCGGGGGAAATAGAGTTTTGCGTAGAGAGCACTCTCGAAGAAAAGCTCAAAATTAACACTAAAATCTCTATCTTTTTGAGCACCGCCCTCATGCTATACAAGTGCATCCTACTGAGGGCGAAAATATATATATATATATATATATATATATATATATATATATATATATATATATATATATATATATCTATACATTATATATAAGAGGAGGCATGCCACATAAAATGCCACTTGGCATCCCATAATGCCAAGTCATATTTTCATGTCATCATTATATTTATGTGGCATTTTTTTTAAAATAAAATTCGGAATTTTAAATTTGATGAACCTAAGCAATTATTTTCGAAATAAAATTGTAAAAAGTGACACTTACATGGTTTGAACCATGGTTGTTTGAAAGAAAAGCATGTATCTTAACCACTGAAGCAACATGTTTTTTTGGAATATATGTTGCAAGCTCTAATATATAAAATCCTGCAATTATTTTGACTCCTAATCTAAATACAATTCATTGTAATCTGCAATTCAATTTAGTCGAATATCTCTATTTTTATTTTTTTCCCTCAGAACCCTAATATCATGTTTCTTATAATCTCAAAACGCTAATAAAATTCATTCATTCCTAAAGGTAGATTTCTATAACCCTATAGTTTCGTGGACATAAAGCATCATCCAACTTCTTTCTGAGTTACCAAGCTCCAAACTTTTTACTGAGATTCAATAAAACCAGAAGATTGGTGAAGGCGGTCTTGATCGTAAGTTCACTTCAAGTTTCAGTTATTGTTTATGGTTTTGATATGTTTAATTCTTTCTCTAATCATGAATTTATGATCTAGATGAATTCTGGTGTCTTTAATTATCCTTTTAAGTCTCACATGTATCTCAAATTTAAATTTTGTTTCATGTAAAATTAGTTGAAAGTAGAGGACAACGAGGTTTGCATGTAGAATCAATTAAAAGGGTGCATGTAAATTTAAGTTGTGGCAATTATAAGTCTTTAAATATGTGTGGTTTGCACGCAAGATTTTTTGAATGATACATTACATGATGGTTTTTTTCAATAATATGCTATGAAACCTGATGAAGCTTATGGATTTATTTTCTCATAGGACATGCATTGTGGTGGTAAGTTCTTTACATGTCTGATTATGTTTTAATATTAATTCCATCTTATATTCATAGAATGTCATAAGAACTAAAGGTAAATGTATCATATCTAGACAATACGAAAACATCTTTTGGCCAGCTTAAATGTATCAGATGCATGGCCGTTCAAACTCCAAAGGAAAGACTTATTCATGGGAGGGATTTTTTTTTTTTTTTTTTTTTTTTTAATTAAAATAATTTCAAATGGCCAATTGAATGACTTCCTGAAACTAATATAAATTTGTCATGCATACACTGGACTAAACAATAATTTGAAGATGGAAAATTTGCCTCAAGAGATTATTGATGCGTTTCCCATTGCCATTCCAAGGGTGTGTATCATAAGGATTTAAAGGTAAGAAATGGAGTTTAAATAAAAGTTGGATCTTATAAGGTGGGAGGAATGGGAATTCATATTTAATGTGTTTTTTTCTGCTAACAGTGTTTTTGTAATCTATAGCCTGAAAATCTTCTCCTTGATTCTAAAGGAAATCTGAAGGTTTCTGATTTTGGACTTAGTGCACTGCCACAAGAAGTAAGCACACTTATTTTTCAAATCAGTTGACATGGTTCGTAGGTAATGCTTTTCTTGGTGTTGTTGTCACCAACTATAACTATTTTCAGGGTGTTGAACTTCTATATACAACTTGTGGAACCCCAAATTACATTGCACTAGAGGTACACCAATTCAAAGAAAGCTCAATGACCATTTAATAGGAAAATGTTCTCTTTCTTTATGTGGTGCAGCTTCTGCTAAATAGTTAGAAAATATGATTTTTTGCACACAAAATCGATTCAACCAGATATTACTGGCTACTTCATCTTTATTACATTTATTATCAGAATGTATGACCCTTCTCACATTTCAGAAACTTGTAGTGCATCAGTCACTTTAAAGACTAATCAGCTTAAGCTTGATATTTTAAGCAATAATCTTCAAAAGAGCTTTTTCTGATCTATTTTCCTTATGAAATAAACAATCATCTCTTCCTACTTAACATAGTACACAACAGTACGTATCTAGGACCAGTCTTTTATATGCTTAAATGTTGTTTCTTGCAGTGACTATAAATAATATTTTGGTTATCAATATCATAGTTCTATGTGTAGCTTTCTCTTTATAAGCTTCAACTGAGTCTCTTACCATGTTCACCTTCAAGTTCTATGGAAGCGTGGATTTGTGACATCCAAATTTTGTAAATAATAAGTTGATACATTAGACTCGGTACCACCTTAGTCGTATTATAATGATATATTTGCTGTACGTGGGTGAATTTTGACCTATTTTATGTTGCAGACACATGGGACCACTGAAGCGCAAGAAATACGGTTTGATTCTAAAAGCCATTCACAGATTGACTAGGGTGAAGCAGAACTATGGTAAGTTGACTAGATTTTTTATCTGTTAAATCAGTTTAAATATGTCCACATAAGCATCAAGTCAAGCTCAGTCCCCAAGATACCCACATTGATAGCACAATGTATTTTCATCTTTCTGCGGGTTAGTGGCAGAAAGAAAAGACTTTTACTGAGGTAGTCTTTTTTATCTAAATATGATAGGCCAATAAGCTTTTAAAATAGGCTATTGCAATTCTGAAACACCCTCCTCATCTCATTTTGTTGTTTTTATGATCTTTCATTCATCTAAAACATGTTTTCCGTGAATTCTACAGGCATCTATTACACGTTCATTCCAATAGTATGGCAGTCGAAAATCAAATTAAATTTCACCAAAAGGATACATGTTGTGAAGATGGCTAGGGCTTTCACCATAGAAGTAACTGTTTCAGCACATCTACTGCTAATTGATTTTCAGGTGAGATCAACTTTCAAACTGTTATCAAGATTTTTATTCCTGTTACCAGAACCTAAAGTATGCTCATTTTGTTAAAAAGCATATTTCAAAAGCTTCTTGTGATTTAAGAGGTCTAAGTGGCTGTTACTCTTCTTTTCTTTTTGATCTTTACCTGCATATAAGCCATAATGTATCTTCCATAATCGTTCGTGTCGATAGTACATATGAACTTGCAGAGATTCATGAGTCTACGAAGCTGCTGCATAATTTGTGCTCGATTTAAGCCATAAACGTTCATTCTATTCTTCTATCTTTATTCTGAAGTGACTAACGTTGAGATTTTTGTTAATGGTTATGGATATGATACACTTGCATTTTATAGCTTTATTAACTAATTCATGGTGCATGGCCGAAACAATGGTAAGAAACTAATTTCTGTTTACATTGTCAGGCATGTACAAAGATCATTGATCTGTAAACTGACGATAATCAGTTTATCAATGCTGCAAAGGCTTTTCAAACAGGTATAGACAACTAATGGTGCTTACTTCTATATGGACATTTATATTAAAACATCTTTTTACTTATATACTTCATAAGGGTGGTTGTTAACCGCGAGAAGAAGACCGGGAAAAACAAGAACAATAAAGAGAAAACGGGCACATATCAAGGCTCACACCATGGCAAATCATCTCCAAAACATGATTAGCAAGCAATTTCAAGAACAACATAACAAAATGATAATGATAGTTAACAATATGCAAAAGCATATGGAAAGTCAGGCATTAGCGGCTGAACGCCGATAATAAAAACAAGAAAAACAAGAAGAAGAAGAAAGAGAGAAATGTGCAGATATCCAGGCTCACGTCGTAATCTGGGACATTGAGAGACAGTGTTACCTTTATGAGCAGGAGAAAAGACAGCTAAGGATGACTTGGAACCAAGGTAGCTGACTCCTCCTATTGATGCAACCACCAACTGACTCTGGCAATTGGGGAAAGCTCACGTATGCTCTATGACGTGGGTACAAGTAAACTTACTCATCATTGGTATGTTGAGCTTCAATAGTATTTCTATTTGTCTCTATATCTAGCATGTCTTTACAGTAAGGACATCAAAATAAATTGAATGACTATAAGTTGACCTGTAGTTTTAAAAGCTTTGACTTCAGTTGAGTATCTAAAATTTAATTCTTTAATTGCTTATTAGAACCCTATAAGTTCTTATCGTCCATTAATAAAGGATCGATTATACATTTAAACTGCTTATTTGATAATTTGAACCCCTACAGTCACTATTGTATGTGACTGAGAATAACTTTTTGGTTCATATTTGCAAGAGCTCTTGAATCTAATTCACAAAACTTAACAACGACAATCACTGTTATTCAAAAAGAAATAGTCCCTTTTAATGTGTACACCACCACAAGGACGAGGTGGCGTGGCTCAGCTCCTCATCAATTTCCTGGTGGACCATCGCAGCAGCTAGGTCAAGGTGGAGGGCCTCAACAACAATAGGCTCCTTGAGGAATTGCACCATCTCAGCGCGGTGCTGGTTTCGGACCTGTGTATGCACCAACTCCTGAGCTGCACCAAGCAACACAAACTCCCCAGCAACCTGGGGTCACCATGAAACCTGTGCGTGCTGCTAAATCATTTGTGTGTTCATCAAACCAGTGGTGGTAACCCTCAGAAAGCGAAAAACAAAAAAGGGAAAGGAAAAAATAGCAAAGGGAAGAAGGGTAAAAAGGGCAGAGGTAAAAACTAAATAATGCATATAATGGGATGAATCAGTGAGTCTTTATTGGTAAGGTTTTGTAAATTCTTTTGCAAACAATGAAAATTTGAGATGTTTTTTAGTTCAAGAATCATATTAAGATGCTTTGTATGATTTCTGCTTAGAGTCGTTTCTGAAACCACTCACTCTATAAGTAGACATCATAAAAGAGTTTTTTATGATATTGATCTTC
>OU343225.1:94362043-94394995 GCA_910596185.1 Chrysanthemum makinoi
GGTAAGTTCTTTACATGTCTGATTATGTTTAATATTAATTCCATCTTATATTCATAGAATGCGCGAACTAAAGGTAAATGTGGTCATATCTAGACAATACGAAACATCTTTTGGCCAGCTTAAAATGTATCAGATGCATGGCCGCTCAAACTCCAAAGGAAAAGACTTATTCATGGGAGGATTTTTTTTTTACTAAAATAATTTCATGCCAATTGAATGACTTCCTGAAACTAATATAAATTTGTCATGCATACACTGGACTAAACAATAATTTGAAGATGGAAAATTTGCCTCAAGAGATTATTGATGCGTTTCCCATTGCCATTCCAAGGGTGTGTATCATAAGGATTTAAAGGTAAGAAATGGAGTTTTAAGATAAAAGTTGGATCTTATAAGGTGGGAGGAATGGGAATTCATATTTAATGTGTTTTTTTCTGCTAACAGTGTTTTTGTAATCTATAGCCTGAAAATCTTCTCCTTGATTCTAAAGGAAATCTGAAGGTTTCTGATTTTGGACTTAGTGCACTGCCACAAGAAGTAAGCACACTTATTTTTCAAATCAGTTGACATGGTTCGTAGGTAATGCTTTTCTTGGTGTTGTTGTCACCAACTATAACTATTTTCAGGGTGTTGAACTTCTATATACAACTTGTGGAACCCCAAATTACATTGCACTAGAGGTACACCAATTCAAAGAAAGCTCAATGACCATTTAATAGGAAAATGTTCTCTTTCTTTATGTGGTGCAGCTTCTGCTAAATAGTTAGAAAATATGATTTTTTGCACACAAAATCGATTCAACCAGATATTACTGGCTACTTCATCTTTATTACATTTATTATCAGAATGTATGACCCTTCTCACATTTCAGAAACTTGTAGTGCATCAGTCACTTTAAAGACTAATCAGCTTAAGCTTGATATTTTAAGCAATAATCTTCAAAAGAGCTTTTTCTTCTATTTTCCTTATGAAATAAACAATCATCTCTTCCTACTTAACATAGTACACAACAGTACGTATCTAGGACCCGGTCTTTTATGCTTAAATGTTGTTTCTTGCAGTGACTATAAATAATATTTTGGTTATCAATATCATAGTTCTATGTGTAGCTTTATAAGCTTCGACTGAGTCTCTTACCATGTTCACCTTCAAGTTCTATGGAAGCGTGGATTTGTGACATCCAAATTTTGTAAATAATAAGTTGATACATTAGACTCGGTACCACCTTAGTCGTATTATAATGATATATTTGCTGTACGTGGGTGAATTTTGACCTATTTCATGTTGCAGACACATGGGACCACTGAAGCGCAAGAAATACGGTTTGATTCGAAAAGCCATTCACAGATTCACTAGGGTGAAGCAAAACTACGGTACGTTGACTAGATTTTTTATCTGTTAAATCAGATTAAATATGTCCACATAAGCAGCAAGTCAAGCTCAGTCCCTAAGAGACCCACATTGATAGCACAATGTATTTTCATCTTTCTGCGGGTTAGTGGCAGAGAGAAAAGACTTTTACTGAGGTAGTCTTTTTTATCTAAATATGATAGGCCAATAAGCTTTTAAAATAGGCTATTGCAATTCTGAAACACCCTCCTCATCTCATTTTGTTGTTTTTATGATCTTTCATTCATCTAAAACATGTTTTCCGTGAATTCTACAGGCATCTATTACACGTTCATTCCAATAGTATGGCAGTCGAAAATCAAATTAAATTTCACCAAAAGGATACATGTTGTGAAGATGGCTAGGGCTTTCACCATAGAAGTAACTGTTTCAGCACATCTACTGCTAATTGATTTTCAGGTGAGATCAACTTTCAAACTGTTATCAAGATTTTTATTCCTGTTACCAGAACCTAAAGTATGCTCATTTTGTTAAAAAGCATATTTCAAAAGCTTCTTGTGATTTAAGAGGTCTAAGTGGCTGTTACTCTTCTTTTCTTTTTGATCTTTACCTGCATATAAGCCATAATGTATCTTCCATAATCGTTCGTGTCGATAGTACATATGAACTTGCAGAGATTCATGAGTCTACGAAGCTGCTGCATAATTTGTGCTCGATTTAAGCCATAAACGTTCATTCTATTCTTCTATCTTTATTCTGAAGTGACTAACGTTGAGATTTTTGTTAATGGTTATGGATATGATACACTTGCATTTTATAGCTTTATTAACTAATTCATGGTGCATGGCCGAAACAATGGTAAGAAACTAATTTCTGTTTACATTGTCAGGCATGTACAAAGATCATTGATCTGTAAACTGACGATAATCAGTTTATCAATGCTGCAAAGGCTTTTCAAACAGGTATAGACAACTAATGGTGCTTACTTCTATATGGACATTTATATTAAAACATCTTTTTACTTATATACTTCATAAGGGTGGTTGTTAACCGCGAGAAGAAGACCGGGAAAAACAAGAACAATAAAGAGAAAACGGGCACATATCAAGGCTCACACCATGGCAAATCATCTCCAAAACATGATTAGCAAGCAATTTCAAGAACAACATAACAAAATGATAATGATAGTTAACAATATGCAAAAGCATATGGAAAGTCAGGCATTAGCGGCTGAACGCCGATAATAAAAACAAGAAAAACAAGAAGAAGAAGAAAGAGAGAAATGTGCAGATATCCAGGCTCACGTCGTAATCTGGGACATTGAGAGACAGTGTTACCTTTATGAGCAGGAGAAAAGACAGCTAAGGATGACTTGGAACCAAGGTAGCTGACTCCTCCTATTGATGCAACCACCAACTGACTCTGGCAATTGGGGAAAGCTCACGTATGCTCTAATGACGCGTAAGTACACCAACTTACTCATCATTGGTATGTTGAGCTTCAATAGTATTTCTATTTGTCTCTATATCTAGCATGTCTTTACAGTAAGGACATCAAAATAAATTGAATGACTATAAGTTGACCTGTAGTTTTAAAAGCTTTGACTTCAGTTGAGTATCTAAAATTTAATTCTTTAATTGCTTATTAGAACCCTATAAGTTCTTATCGTCCATTAATAAAGGATCGATTATACATTTAAACTGCTTATTTGATAATTTGAACCCCTACAGTCACTATTGTATGTGACTGAGAATAACTTTTTGGTTCATATTTGCAAGAGCTCTTGAATCTAATTCACAAAACTTAACAACGACAATCACTGTTATTCAAAAAGAAATAGTCCCTTTTAATGTGTACACCACCACAAGGACGAGGTGGCGTGGCTCAGCTCCTCATCAATTTCCTGGTGGACCATCGCAGCAGCTAGGTCAAGGTGGAGGGCCTCAACAACAATAGGCTCCTTGAGGAATTGCACCATCTCAGCGCGGTGCTGGTTTCGGACCTGTGTATGCACCAACTCCTGAGCTGCACCAAGCAACACAAACTCCCCAGCAAAGGGGTCACCATGAAACCTGTGCGTGCTGCTAAATCATTTGTGTGTTCATCAAACCAGTGGTGGTAACCCTCAGAAAGCGAAAAACAAAAAAGGGAAAGGAAAAAATAGCAAAGGGAAGAAGGGTAAAAAGGGCAGAGGTAAAAACTAAATAATGCATATAATGGGATGAATCAGTGAGTCTTTATTGGTAAGGTTTTGTAAATTCTTTTGCAAACAATGAAAATATGAGATGTTTTTTAGTTCAAGAATCATATTAAGATGCTTTGTATGATTTCTGCTTAGAGTCGTTTCTGAAACCACTCACTCTATAAGTAGACATCATAAAAGAGTTTTTTATGATATTGATCTTCAAATTTATATGCTGGTCTCTATCTTTTGGCCTTTTTATATGGGATTGATCATTATTTTTCTAAATATATATGCGTATGAAATATCACTCCAATTTCGCAAAATGGCGTCAAGTTGGCATGTGATACTGTATAGGCATATAGGTTGTTGAACTAAGTATTTTAGTATACTTGCATCTTTGACACTTCGCTTCATCAGCAGGTGAAGGACGACTTCCTTTCTAAATTTGAGGGGCTCAGTAAGTATTATCTTTTAAATGTGATGGCGTGGACATTGATCAGTTGATTTACCCTACAGTTTGAGCTGTTTTAATTTACCTTTTAGTAGTTCTTTTCATTAATTTGGTATGTCACACATGTCTTATGTTCTTTTAAGCTCTACAGGGCATGAATCTGTTAAAAAAGACGGGATAATATCTAAACGGTTCCAATGTTTTCCTTCCATTATAAACATATTTTGCCAAATTCGCAGCCCGGTGCCAATCAAGAAAATAGTTCGTTGGATACTCGGCCGTAAAGCCGGAAAAATATAATAACGCAAATGTAAAATACACAAATGGTTCTGTTGAATGTTATATGAGTTGCACAGCTGAATTTCAGTCGATAGGGAGCAATGTTATTAAAGATATTGATGCTGAATATTCACAAGCCACCTTCTACAATCAGACAGATGAAGGTATAGTCGTATTATTGAACTATGGCTGATAGTGACGGCAAGATGTGTGGGTTGGGTAACATATATGTTTTACTATAGGTCCAAAGGTCCTAGCCGCATTGTGTCTACCAAAAACACTGTTGCTGTTTGCATTATAAACCAACCTTGAGTGTGTTTACTATAAATACAAAAAAAAATATTACTACAGCAATAATATCGATGTTTGACTAAAGCGACTTAGGAGGTTGTTTGCATTATAAAAAGACCTTGAGTATCTTTAATTTCAACCCGTTTATAAAGAAATAATCAATATGGCAAAATCTCAGGTTGGCTACTCAAGTATAAAGGAACTCTACTATATAAATATTCTGTTTTTAGGAATCTTTCTTAACAATGGCCATGTATATTATAAATCTGGCTTTTACTTGTGACATCTTTGAGTGGCAACAATTTTCTCATTGTAAGTAATCTTTTGTTAAAATTGTTTGGCAGTGGTTTTCACTAAGCGAACAAGGAGAAAACTGTGAGATGGTTCCAGGAACAAGTTTTAGCTGCCAGAAGTGGATAGTTCTACGAAAATCAAGGTGCAATGTATAATATTAATTAGTTGGTTACATGCGCATTTTATTCAAACATACAATTAAAATATGGACATATTACAGTAGTCACGAAGGCATCAGATATGTGACCGCAAAATGAAATCCAATGTAAGCCTTATACAAAAACAATTATTTGTCGATGTACACATCCATAAACAATCGCTAAAGCCCTGTATTTATAAACATGAACGGACTAACTTGGGAGGGGCGGGTGTTGCACGGGCGGTGACACTCGATTTTATACATGAAGATACGATTTAGTAATAATTTTCTAATGGTTTACGTGTGGGAGCTATGGCAACAATGAAATGCGTTGGAATTAGGAGACCTAAGTTGGGAATAACTTGTTTTGTATAGCAATTCTTGAGGTCTATTCACGTGGCACTTCTATGTGTGCAAAAGTGCAACGGATGGACCAACTACGTAAGATATTGACCCTGCTGTGTCTATGAAGAATGGTGGTTTGTTCGGCTTGAGTAACACTATGTTGTCACTAAGTAGCATGGATATCAATGTCAATTGTGGATAAAACCTAACCATAATCAGAAGATTATTCTGTACACAATATGACTATCACCACTATATGGATGATCTATAGGGTATGAAAGTAGTTGCTTATGTACACTTGGTATATCATTCTTACTGAAATAGTGTTTTGCTAAACTCTAAAGGCTAGCAAAAAACGGGCCACTCATCTATATCAGTCATGAAAGTTTCTGACTGGTTTTCGACATTCTGGAAGTGGTGGTGGTCACTCATGAGTTTCTAATTTTTTTAATTTAATCTGACCCATAACCCCTTTTTCACCCTTATTAAATGGAATATCACCTACTATGCACTATCATTGGTCTAATTTTAAATAGATATAAAGCAGTAGAGGAACAATTAAAATAAGAAAAAGCAAAAGGAACTAATAAGAACAAAATAAGCATCAACTAAGCAAATAAGATTAACAATACAAAACTTTTTATTGCTTTGTTCAAAAAACTAAGCAAATAAGATTAACAATACAAAACTTTTTATTGCTGCAAAAGTTGGTTCCAAGATTCAACATGCAGGTTGGAAACAAAGATTGTAAGGGTGGCATGTAGTATGAGAAAGTTGATTCATAGACTTAGTTACATTCATCAAACACGATAGTCAATAGGCGGTAAGAAAAGGCACCCTTTGTTCATATTACTTTCAGTATTTTAAGTCGATCGTGGAGCACATGGAAGAATATACAAATGTATATACATAATTGTATAAAAGGAATGTAACATGTGTTATTAAGGGGTTTAACAATGGCTTTACCATCTTCATCCTATTCACAGTTTAATGCAGCAATGGCTCCTCATGTTCTGACATTTCTATTCTACCTATTATTCAATGGTATATGATCAGTCCCTCTGAATCCTAAATACTTGCGCTCACACGCACTAAGATTTTGTTTTGAATAGCAAATTTTCCATTTTTTGCAGGAGCTTCAGGGACTAATATCACTGTTGTCAACGATTGTGGCTTCACTGTTTGGCCTATATATATAACAATTCCAATGACGAAACTTGGGACCCTATATATCAGATGCAATGATTTCATACTTTCAGCCCATTGCATAATAAAAAAATGGGTCTATTTGGGTCATAGGTTAATTTTAATTAATTCCTGACAAGGATTTGCACAAGTGTGATGTGAGTTTCTGTGGTTGAAATATATTCGTAAATTATCTATTGCTTGACTTGAGAATGATATTCTTTTTTGATTTTTGCAGGTTACCATCACACCTGAAGTCATAAACCCATGTCATCATTCAATACATGTCAATTTTTTTTAAATTCGGAAACTTGAGTGGTTTGTAACATTAAATAAATCTTAACCATAGACCAACATGATTTTTTAATTATATTTTGCAACACCAAATCTATAAACCTATGCAACTATTTACCGTCTTAATGAGATATGTATGAAATAATTTAAGAAACTCATTAAGATTACCTTTTCTCAAAATCCTAATATTATATTTTCATAGACATCTCCTCAAATAAGGTAATTTAGTTTAGTTCTGATGTGCAGATAAACCTTAACTGATGATGGAAGATGTTGTGCACTTTATCAATATGGACTTCACTATTTCATAAAGTACGTTAATTGCTATGAAATTAACCCTACATGTGTCTTTTATTTTATTGTTAGCGTTAATACTACTTTGGTATATGGACTTCGACGTCTTTTTTGCGCACATATAAACACTTTAATCATGCAGTTAGATTTGTATATATTGATAAAGGATTTAAAGAGGAACACGTGTAAATCATATTCCTAGAGTTTCGAGATAGTTTTTGGTTGCAGGAAACGATGGTGAAGTTTTGGTGGTTGGGATGAACCTTAGAGTTTCGAGATCACCCGCTTTGGCTCTTAAAGCTAATGGTTTGGTTACGACTACGGTGGTCTTTCGTGTTACGTTCATTTTTTTTATTAACAATAGTATCACCAACATATTTTTGCATCTTTTTTTCCATGAAAGATGTAGTATATAGTTGTACTTCATAGGTAGTATTAGTTTTACCTGTAATGTGGTATGAATGTACTATTATTACTCTATAAAAGTTGAAATTTTGTATATTGTTCATGTAACAGCTAGCACTTTAGCGATATTGGTTCAATATAAATATTCAATATAAAGTCATTGAAGCTTAGCGATATTGGTTCAATATAAAGTCATTGAAGATTTTAAAAATCGTTTATACCTGATAAATAATATGTTTGTAAAACAGGTTGCTTTGGGTTACTACAAAATGCTTTGGGTTACTAAAAAATGCAATATGTAACAAGGCACATGTTCATGCAAATATATATGTCCAGCTTGCGCATAATAAAGATTGGAATTGGAGATACTTCCCAACGAGGTTTTATCAAAGAAAAAGTGTTCAACCATCATTGCCAATAGTATGTAGCGATTTGCTTTAACTACTAAATTACTTCTTTTGTTCTTTTTTCTTTCTTTTTTTGGTAAATGGTGAAAATATATAATGTTCATGAAAATACATATGTGATGCTTGCAGACTAAAAGATGTAACGAGGTAAGTACCTATCTCACATTTTTCTTCAAATTCTCTTTTAGCAGCATACTTGGTTTTTAAGCGTAATTTAATTGATTTTAATTTTTTTTGTTTATGTTATAAAATGTATTATAAAAGGTGAATATGAATTTCCAACATATTGTTGGCTTAGTTTATAAAAGTGTATGATATGATTAATATTAGAGTTTTCTGATGATTTAACAGATTCTGATGTCACCTATGCGGCTGCCCCATCAACACTACAACCGTTATCGCCGTATGAATCCGATCATCTCCTATTGGGACTCACTATCCAACATTCTTCCAGTCAGGTATCATTTTAGTTATAAATTTAGAGTTTATATAGGTTACATATATTAAAAAATTGTATCTGTTTTAGTATTTTTGTATCCCTAATATACAATTTATTATATCAATCGAGCAAACCCTACTCCGCCTACACAAACAAATACAAAACAATTGAAAACTCGCCTCAATCATCACTGACTAACCATATTAATGGTCACTTTATGGGTAGACTTCATGCATTTACTATCTACTTGAAGAACCTCGACAAGTACAAGTTATTCCACCTGTTTCATTTAACTTTAAATTACTTTTTATTATATGTTTTTTCAACTAAATCCTAAAAATAAAAACCTTTTAATCAAAATACTTACATGCTTTTACCCGTTTATTGATTATGGTAACATATCTTAACCGTTTAATTCACTTTTTAGTATATATTTGTTCTACTAAATCCTAAAAATAAAAACCACAAGTCATACCCGTCCATCGGACGGGTTTTGACACTAGTATATATATATATATATATATATATATTATATATATATATATATATATATATATATATATAGTGAAACTTTATTTTCAGAACCTACTTTAAATGCGAGAACTGTGAGAACCACATTTTAGCCATTAGATTAATTGATCAAGGGTTAAAATGACATGTGACATAAATGTAATAAAGTGAAACACTTGGTAAACTTTTGAAAATGGCCCAAGGGTAGTTTAGGGATTTGGTTCCTTATTAATTAGATATTGAATATGATATTCAGTTGAAAAAATAAAGTCACGTTCTATCTTTTTCAAACAAAAACCCACTCTCTCCCCTATAACCCTAATTCAATATCTATGGCCGTCATCTTATCACCATAGTTTCTCCATCTATGGCCGTCATCTTATCACCCCTACAGGTTTTATTAGATTTTTTATGTGTAGATCGTAATGGGTTTTTGTTTGTCATTTATGTCGTGTTATCTACAGCAATAATTAGTATATGTGGATCATGTTCTTAAGAAATATAGATGGGATTTAAAACATGGAATTGTATATGTTTTGATGTTAGGTATACGTGTCCAGTGATGTCATATGTAATTAGGTGCGTATTTGCTTTAAAATAAAACCATTGCTATTAATTTAATATGTTAAAAATTCATATGATTTTGTATTATTTAAAGATCCAACTTCAAGATATGTCGTACGGTGATATAAAATGAAGATTTACGTGATGGCACGGTTATATTTTATTTATTAGTGTTTAATTTATGTTTTGGTTTTCTAGTGTGCGTATATGTTTTAATCATCCATATATGTTTCTAGTGGTGTGCATATGTGTTTTAAGAAATAGTGCATATGTGTTTTTGGGCTTGTCCAAAATCAATAAAAGTGGTGTGCATATGTACCACGAATGAATTATCACTATAAATTAAAGTTTTAATTTGAATAACAATATGATGACTTACTGGGTTCGTACCTTTTAAACAAGAACACAATCAGATTTTTTTATTTTTTTATTTTTTAAATTTGATGGTTGTGACCTGCAAGTATTGATAATGTTCTTTTATCCGAAAATGCTTATTGGTATTTCGAATTTGCATTTTTTGATTCCGTGTCAATATATTTCTTGTATTTTGACTTTTTGTGTTAAATATATATTTGAGTGAATTACATAAATCGTCCTTGTCGTTTAGTAAAAATTACGGATCTTGTCCCTGTGGTTTTTTTTTAGCGGGTTTCGTCCTTGTGGTTTACAAAAGTTACGGATCTTGTCCCCTCGCACCCGCCCCAAAAAGGACCTCCCTTGCAAATACTTTCTAACATGAGGGGCTAACGTCATATTTTGGTTTTAACGATCGGAGTTAATTACATAAATCGTCCTTGTGGTTTGGTAAAAGTTACGTATCTTGTCCCTATGGTTTATTATAATATTTTTTAAAAAACTGTTTTTCTTTTAAAAAAATTAATTATTAAAAATAAAATAAAATTAAAAATAATAATAATAATAAAAATAATTTTTTTTAATTTTATTATAAACAATGAAAGGCGATATAAAAAACGTTTTTATACGGATTTCTCTATTTTTACGTTCCATTTGTTTTTATAATTTTCGTTCGTTTTTGTATGAAATGTATGAAAACATTTTTGTACAAAATGTATGCTTTTGTATGAAAATGTATGAAAACATTTTCATACAAAACTAAACTAAAAAATGTACGTTTTTGAATGAAAATGTATGAAAACGCCAGACGTTTTTGTATGAAAACGTACATTTTCATACAAAAACGACATTTTCATACAAAAAAACGCATATTAAAAAAAAAAAAAAAAAAAAAACGTAACGATTTTGTTTAAATGTACGTTTTTGTTTAAAACGCACGTTTTGTTTAAAACGTTTTGTATAAAAACAAGTGAACGTATAAAACGACAAACCGTATAAAAACGCTTTTTTATACGGCTTCATCCGTTTTATAAAAACCGTTTTATACGTTCGTTTATAATGTTTCACTTGTTTTATACAAAACGCTTTTTTTTAAAAACGCATTTTAAAATATACATTTTCATACAAAACGTACATTTTAAACAAAACCGACGTTTTGTTTAAAATGTACGTTTTCATACAAAAACGTACATTTTAAACAAAACCGCACGTTTTTTTTGTTTAAAATGTACGTTTTTCATACAAAAACGTACATTTTAAACAAAACCATACGTTTTTTTTTTTTTTTAAATGTACGTTTTTGTATGAAAATGTACGTTTTTGTACGAAAATGTACGTTTTTTCATACAAAAACGCATTTAAAATGTTTTCATACATTTTCATTCAAAAACGCATATTTTTCGTTCGTTTTTGTATGAAAAAATGTTTTCATACATTTTCATACAAAAATGTACATTTTTGTACAAAAATGTTTTCATACATTTTCATACAAAAACGAACGAAACCGTATAAAAACAAATGGAACGTAAAATAGAGAATCCGTATAAAAACGCTTTTTATAATGCCTTCATTCGTTTTATAATAAAATTAAAAAAAGTTATTTTTATTATTATTATTATTTTTTAATTTAATTTTTTAATAAAATTAATTTTAAAAGAAAAATGCTTTTTATAAAAATATTATAATAAACCATGGGACAAGATAATGAACCTTTACCAAAACCACAAGGACGATTTATGTAATTAACTCCGATCGTTAAAACCAAAATATGGCGTTAGCCCCTCACGTTAGAAAGTATTTGCAAGGGAGGCCATTTTTTGGGACCGGTCGACGGGGACAAGATCCGTAACTTTTGTAAAACCACGGGGACGAAACCCTAAAAACCACAGGGACAAGATCCGTAATTTTTACTAAACCACAAGGACGATTTATGTAATTCACTCTATATATTTTAAATATATTACTTAGATTTGTTTGTTGAAAAGTATACGGTTGAGTATCTTACTAATGTTATAGTTTTCCAAGTAGTATATTTTCTATTAGTATTTGATAAAAATGTTCATGTCACCATCTTTATTATCTAGTAATTAAGAGGATCTTTATAGCTTATAATTAGTTGTGGGTTTGGTTTAAAAAAAACATATATGTTTTGTGTTTGGATTATAAAACATATACGTTTTGGAAAGATACATATATGTTTACGTATAAAACATATATGTTTTGTGTTTTGGATTATAAAACACATACGTTTTGCGTTTAAAAAACATGTTTACATCATTAGTTTAATATACACAAGATTGTGCATATGCGTTATGCTAGTTGTTGTGATTAATTTTTGTTTCTTATTTGTTTGTGGTTTTAATTGTTTTCGCGGCATGCTTGTTTCGATTGATTGATGAAGATGATGATATCATTTATGAGCGGAATGGATGAACACGATTATACATGAAGATAATTTGCGACTTTTGAAAATATATGATTATTGCATGTGTTTTTGTACTTGTAATCAAGTGAAGTGTAACATTTAAGTATATCAATCTTATTTTCTTTTTATTATGATTTATGTTCTTTATTTGTGTTTCAAACTTTAAAAAAAAATAATGATCATGTAAAAATATTGGGAGGTTGATGAAAAAAATGTGTTAGCTAAAAAAAAACATGTATGCACCTTGACTATTTCGGAAAAAAAACATGTAAAAAAGAAAAAAACATGCATGCTCTTTGAAATTTCAAAAAATAATGATTAGATAAAAAAAAAATCCGAATTTTAGGATTTATGAAAAACTGGAAATTTAAAAAAACAAAAATAATATGGTAAAATGTATTATTATACCCTTTTGAATTAAATAAAAATAATAAAAATGCTATACAAGCCAAATGATGTACATTGTATTATTAGTTGTAAAAAGATGGCTCTAGCTCTTTAATTTAAAAGGGTTCTAAAAAAAGCCCCTCTATATATATATATATATATATATATATATATATATATATATATATATATATATATATATATATATATATATATATATATATATATATATATATATATATATATATATATATATATATATATATATATATATATATATATATATGGGGGTTTTCTTGTGAGAAGTCTAATTTTTGTGAGAACGCGAGAAGAGATCCTAGCCCTCCATCTAATCCTTCCTTTTTTTAAATCTAATGGCTAATATCAAACTTCAATTTACACTGATAAAAATATTTTCTTAATTTCCTATTGTCACCTACTATAAAAATAAAAAAAACACACAAAACACCAAATTGAAGGTGAAAAAATAGAACCCTTCCCCACCATTTTTCAACAAACACAACCACCAATCTTCAACCACCGCAATCACCGATCTTAATCGCCGATCAACCACCGCCGTTCACTCTCCGTTGAACCGCCATTCACTCTCGTCGTTCAACCACCGCCGTTCAACCGCCATTAAAACACTGTTCAACCGCAGTATGCCACCGTCGTTAAACCGCCGTATGTCACCGTCATTCAACCACAGCAATCTCCGGAATATTAATGAAGAAAATGTGAATTTAGATGAAACTGAAATCACTGAAGAAGATTCCTTGTTCAAATCAGATTACACATAGATATCAAGTAATTATTATATTTTATTATTATTGAATTAATTTTTATAAATAATTGTTTTGAATTGTGAAAATTATTAGCGGATTTAACTTTAGTTATAGTATCTTCGCATGTGAACTCGTTTAATTTTATCACTGTATTAGTGTATTTAATTTTAGTTATAGTATCTTCACATGTGAAGATTATCTGATAGAAATGAAATATTGATGCAATTAGTCGATTCAAGTTTGGATTAGATTATCTTCGCATGTGAAGATTATTCGTTAGGAAGTTATGAATGAAGTTTTGATGCAATTAGCAGATTTTAAGTTTGGATTACATTATCTTCACATGTGAAAAATATTAGTAAGTAATGGATTTTTGAGCTTATAAGTGCATATAAGTTTAGTTATATTATCTTCACATGTGAAGATTATCAGTTAGATTACATTATCTTCACGTGTGAAAAATATTAGTAAGTAATGGATTTTTGACCTTATAAGTGCATTATAAGTTTAGTTATATTATCTTCACATGTGAAGATTATCAGTAGGAATGAAGTTTTGATGCAATTAGCGGATTTAAGTTTGGATTACATTATCTTCACGTGTGAAAAATATTAGTAAGTAATGGATTTTTGAGCTTATAAGTGCGTATAAGTTTAGTCATATTATCTTCACATGTGAAGATTATCAGATAGAAAAGATATTGAACGCTCATGGGTCTTGTTACTTGCGGAACATCAAAACTCGAGTATGGATAGCAGGTAATATATTGCAGAAAACTATCCTATAGCTCTTCAAAACTTTATCATTATTTACTTATACTTAAACTAACTCCTAATTTCTTTTTCTTTATAAATGACTCAGATTTACAGCTTGTTCGGTGCCCTGTCTGTGACCTGAATACCTGTGATGGTGAGAAAAAAATTTGTGACAAACACAGGCTTGTTGACAAGAACTAATTAAAACTTTTGGTTGATATTTATTTTTCTAATTTATCCGCTCTATATCTTTCAGGAACAATGCAGGTTTTGGATGCTAGACACATAGAGCTATTCCTCAGCGAAGGGTTCCTGAAGTGAAAATGGGAGTACAAGCTGGTTGGATCTCATGATGTCAGAAAACCTGTTGATAATACATCTGGTGGCATTTGCGACATCAAGTATCTCAAGAGTTCAGACACAGCTGGTAAATGTTGTTCCTTATCAACTAGTTAATATAAATTAAACCTTGGTGCAAAGAAGCTGTACAAATAGTTATCTCCGCGTGTGAAAATTATCAGTCAGGAGTTAAGTTTTGATGTTATTAGTGGATTTTTTGATGATTTTGTTTTAGCAAAAGTATCTTCGCGTGTGAAATTGTCAGTAAGGAGTTAAGTTTCGAAACTGGTATTGGTTCTCAGAGTATGATTTATTGTATACAGCATGTTAAGAAATAGATTTTGTGAAAGAATTGGTAGACAACACAAAAGCAATCATGGTAAAATTGACAAGTGTATTTCTATTTTCTTTTGTAGACGTTGTTGATGATATGTGAAGGAGGAGCTGGGAAAACTGAGTTGTCTGATGGAGATGTGTTAGTGTTTCCTGAAATGATCAAGTACAGGTAATAGTAAGAAGTTATCGAGGTGTTTGGTTTACCTTATTTTCGGGCGTGAAAATTAAACATCAGTTTCAGCTCTCGAATGAATTGCCAGATCGAACCAAAACTCAAACATTTATAGTAATCGCTAACTATGCTTATGTTTCCTCTTCATGGTCAATAGAATCAGAGGGTACTCTCAGTCACATCGTATATGTCAGATACTGTTGAGGTTGTGGAATCGTTGTATTTAACTCGATTCCCTTGAGGATCAGATGGCTGCTGGTCACATCACAGTCGCCCTTGTGGTGCATGGTGGTCTAGCAGCCTCATTTGATTCAATTTGACTGTTTGGGAAGTCATCGGTTATAGGCTAAATGGTCCAGCAGGCTCAGTGATTGTATCAGATGGCTTATTAGAATCTCAACGTTCAGCTGATTCAGAAGGCTTATCAGTGGTATTAGGTCTTGAATCATCATCCAAGTTATTTCCGGTAGTATCAGTGTTGAAGATTTGAACTAACATATTCACTTTCTAAGCCACTGATAAGCCTTATCAGAAGCTTTACCAAATGCAGATACCATCTGAAAATTTTCTGGTTTCATGCGGCAACTGGGAAAATAGCTTTCAGCTTATATCCATGAATGAGGGAAGATTAGTGCAGAGTGTCCGACAGCATAAAGATGTGGTTAGCTGTGTTTATGGTATATCTTTCTGCCCATGTAAACTCTAATCCTGATATTTGTAGTAGAGTATCTTCGTGACTGATTTTTGATTGGCAAAGAATGTACTCCCATCTTTCTGAAATCATATGGTCTTGAGGGGGGAAGTTTTAATGCATATATTATATGAAAATTCATCATTTCGATATTCATTTTGTTGCTAGCATTATGACTGATTTTTGGGCTTAACCCGGCTCAGGAGAAAACAGTTGCTACTAATTGGGTATTTCAGGCATAAACAAGCCTTATACTAAATTTGTTTGACCGGTCTCGAGCCCAGGCCCATTTATGCACCTATAGATTAGCTGTTTGGGTATTTGTGGTCATACAAATAGATCAATATGAATGAAGACGAATTTGAAGCAGACAAAGCTGGAGTTGATGAAGTTCAGACAATTGGATCAAATTTATTAACAAATCGATCAATATGAATGAAGACGAAGCTGGAGTTGATGAAGTTCAGACAATTGGAAATGAGATTAATGAAGAAGACGAACTTTCCAGTTCAGATTACACATAAATATCGAAACTCTTTTTTAATAAATTTTTAGTGTTGAATTGTGAATTATTATGCGTTTGAAGTTATTGTCATTGTTTAAGTTTAGATATGTCACATGTGAAAGTATAGATCAAGAATTAGGTCTTGATTGTTATAGGCGAGTTAACTAGAGTTTGTTAATAGTATATAATATGAATGAATATGCGAAAATATAGACGATGAATGAAAATTTGATGATCAGAGATCAAAGTTTGTATAAAGTAGAATTTAGCAGAGATTAAGTGTAGTAAAAGTATCTTCACACGTGAAGAATATCACCAAGGTATGAAGTTTTGACATTTTGATACAAGTATCTTCGTGCGTGAAAACTTTAGTAAGATTATCTTCGCGCGCGAAAATATAGAAGATATTTTTCTTCACGCGCGAAAATATAGGAGATACTTTTCTGCACACGTGAAAAGTTTAGTAAGTAGTATGTGTTATTTTTCTTCGTGCGCAAAAATATAGGAGATTTTTTTCTTCGCACGTGAAAATATAAGAGAGAATTTTTCTGCGCGTGAAAAGGGTTAGTAAGTATCTGATATTTTCTTCTCGCGTGATGTCAAGAAATTGCAACAATCTCGAGATAACTAGTGGGCGGTGTTCAAATGTGTGGTTAAATTGATATAGCTATTTGAAGTCCCAATAATCAGTTTTTAGTGATTGGATAAAAAATATTATGATAATGTTATCTAATTACTTAGAGTTAGGGAAAGGATTTTGATGAGTATGCTGAGGGAAGTGAGGAAGACACCATGGATTACTAGCTTTGAGAACCTTATTATGCAAAATACAATTTTGGTATGTTCATTTGGGTCAGCAAGAAATGTAGTATCTAGTATCTTTTTTGTGCAACCCCTTTTTAGATAACACTAGTGATATTATAAAAGCTTAACTGGTTTATGGAGTGTCTATTTATGTTTTATTAAACTAAATTTCTCCGGGTATATAGAGTACTAGCTAACTGTAATACTAGAATTGTTTCATCTTGTCCACCTGTAATACTGGTCACCTGTCTTCTAGCTCTAGTAGAAAATTAAATATTGCCGAAATTTGAGGGCATATAAGGAACCTAGTGCTTTAGGTGAGCTTCTGTCGAGCCAATGTCTCTTTATTTTAGGCTTATTTCTGGTCTATGAATACTCGATATGAACAAGCCTTGAACTTCTTTTGGAATTTGGAATGACTCGGTAATAAAGTCTGTATTTTGTTTCCAAATGATCATGTGAACAAGGTAGAAAAAGAAATACATTTCTTGATCCGTAGTTAAGCATGATATACTTACATATATATATTTTCTGATGTAGATGGTCGAATTTTGCAAGGGATTTCCATTGGCCCTTATGGCAGTTTGAGCATCACTATTTAGGTAGCCTTTGCTCAACTGGAAAATTACTCCCAAGAAACTCTCCGAAGGTCAATCTATTCTTCAGTCAGACAAAAGGCTATTGCATTGTCTCAAGACCAGCATAGACGCATTGGATGAGTTGCATATTGCCAAGAATAGTTTCTTAGACCTCGGTGCATTTCCTGATGATGCGCATGTTGCAGTATACTCTTATGAATATGTGGGCAGAGTTTTACGGTGATGGAAAGGATGCAGATGCCAGGGACTACCTTCTTGAGCTCTCCTCGCGAAATCTTGTAAACTTAATGCCAATAAGGTGTTCTGCCATTTTGAAAAAAGAACTAAATTAATACCGAGATATGTTACTTTTCTATTGATTAACTAACTTAACACTCCTATGTATAGGAAAAATATGGTTGAACTAGAAGGCTATGAAAATGAGCATTATTTTGTGACGCATCATGATGTGCTAAGAGAGTTGGTCGTCCACATCAGCAGTCAAGAGCCTATTTCAACAAGAAAACGACTGTTCATGGATATTGATGGGAACGAGTTTCCGAAATGGTGGACTAAGAAAACAGAACATCCATGGGTAAGAATAATACTAAATTTCAAGTATACTGAATTGCAATCTTTTTATGCAATATGTGGAAGTGATGCTTATGTGTTAATTATACTTATATTCTACAAAATGTGGCTCTAGAACAACTCTCGAGATATAAGCCATTGGATTTGAAAAAAAAATTCAAATTTTACATGATTTACAATCAAGTAAAAGAGCCGGGAATTTGGTAGCAATCAGAGAAATATATAAACATATGGTTTGTGTCACATTTTTATGATTAATTATTACAGATTCTTGCTGATAAAGCTATGAAATCTGATGATATTATGTTTCTTTATGACAGTTCAAATGTGTGCCCGAGTTGTCTTCTCCTTCGATGATCCCAACTTATTTTTTTGATGACATAAAAGGTAGTTTGTGATTAAGGATAAAAGGTGGTTGTTGACTATGCATCTATGATGGAGTGGGCATAATCTCTTTTATTGAACAATTCACGTGTTCCAAAGATGCACACACTGAAATAGAAAATTATAACGGGCAAGATGGGCTGTTCTTGAGGCTCAACATATATACCTTCTTGGTCTTGTCTACCTCATGCATTATATGAGGATTGCCTAATGAAACATTTAGCCCAGAGATATTTAAAGGTTCAGAAGGCTACATTCTTCCAAGTTGATCATGCTATGGAAATGAACAAGTGATATTGTCATAGTGAGGTGAATTAGCATCCAAAGACTGTATTTAGTGACAGTTTGTTGACATGTTCTACAATGTTTAATCTACTGTCAACTCAAAATGTTTGTATTCCCCGTGTATGACAAAAACTAGCTTTTAGGATATATATGTCTCGTAGCTTTGTATTTCTAGAGATTCTGAGTAGGATGAGCAATGCATCTAGACCCCCTTCTTGTACAATATCTTTTACTTGATTGATATCTAAATAGTACATTGATAAGCTTATTCATAATTTCAGTTTTCAACTTATTGCACACAAAATATTTGTTCGTTGTTGTTGCAAATGCCTACTTACAGTTTCTTATTTTGGGCATCTGCAAACGGAGTCACTTTAGATGGTTCAGGGGGCCCGATACAAAACATTTTAGAGGCTCGATCATCCACACAAAGTGATCGTGTCTATCTTTCGGATTATAGGCGGTATGAATATGTTACAAAGATTTTCGCTCGTTTGACATGTTTGGTCGATTTCATGTGTTCGCAACCCCTTGCTTATGACAACAAAAAAAATGTCATCATTTCATCAATGGATCTGAAATGAACAAAAAAAGTGCAAAATTGTATTCTTGACAGTAGTATAGCTATTGAATAACAACAGTAACACTAAGTTCTAATCCCATTCTAAAGATGAGAAAAGAAAACCAAAAAATGCACACATGCACATTGAACAAAACCAAACAAATATGCTTTGGGAAGTGCATTTAGACTAATAAGTTATTCAGTTCACAACTTCTCCATACTGCCAAAAAAAATTAACATTTGTTCAACTAATTTAACAATATCCATGGTAGTTGTCAAGCTCATGTAACCATCCTCCTCGCTCCTTTGCTTTTCTTCATCTACTTACTGAGTTGTGAGTTGAGTTTTAGCTGCCATCTACCCATTCTTCATCTTCATTCTTCTAATGAATTTTCGTATCAACTCCTCGTGGTGCTTTCTGCTTCCCTTTTCCGTTTCCTACTGCTGCTGCATAAATGTAAACTTTTATTAAGCACATATTTTGTCCAAAATGATAGAACAGAAAAATTTGCACAATGTAAACCGTAAAACAATATAATGTACTTACATAGTGATTTTTTCAATCAGCTCAGCTTCAAGATCTCCAAGTTATACCTATAAAATTCCATTATAAACAACAGGTTCATTTTCTAAACAATAAATAGGTTGAGCCTCAATAGTCGTGAGATACTTCTAGGTCATCCAGATTAGTATCATTTTGTGAGTCAGTTATTGCCGTGGGTGTTAAGCCCGACACATGATCTTTGAAGTAACGAAATTTCCTTGGCATTTCTCCACATCATTTAATCTGCACAAATGTAAGAAATATAAAGGATAATGTCAGTAATAAAAACTACAAAAAGTAACTAGACTGCAGATTTATAAGATTTAACATATAAGTTGTGTGTAGTGTGTTCACACATCATTTAATCTGCTACTTTGTATCAAAATGATGTTGCTCGAGAATAGTCGAGATTTAAAAGGTACTTAAGTTTTTGATGTATCATAACATTCAACTCCAAAGATAAGCGCAGCACCACTCGACTACTACTAATAAGAACAATAATGTAAGTCGCTAACGGTTTGAAAAGTTTATTAGTTTGATGAGTAATTAGTTTGAATTATACATCTCAGCCGACCTATAGTCGTATGTGAAGAAAAACTATATGTATCATCATACTCCTAATGCGCAATAAAAAATAGCACATGTGAAAAAAAAAAAAAAAAAACATTACTTCAAACACCTAATTTGTATAAAAAAAAATAGCACATGTGAAGAAAAACTACACATTTTAGCCAACGTATAGTCACATGTGAAGAAAAACTATAAAGTTTCATCAAACACCTAATGTGTATTAAAACAATTGCACGTGTGAAGAAAAACTATAAATTTCATCAAACACCTAATGTGTATTAAAACAATTGCACGTGTGAAGAAAAACTATAAATTTCATCAAACACCTAATGTGTATCAAAATAATTGCACGTGTGAAGAAAAACTATAAATTTCATCAAACACCTAATGTGTATTAAAACAATTGCACATGTGAAGAAAAACTATAAATTTCATCAAACACTAGAGTACTCTATTCTCATAATCTATCTTTTACGCAAACTAACTCATTCCTAGATGATTTTCTTCACAAGTGAAGATATTGTTTCTAAACTTAAATAGTTGCCTCTAAATCAACACTAGAGTACACTATTCCCATAATCTATCTTTTACACAAACTAACTCATTCCTAGATGATTTTCTTCACAAGTGAAGATATTGTTTCTAAACTTAAATAATCGCCTCTAAATCAACACTAGAGTACACTATTCTCATCATCTATGTTTACGAAACTAACTCATTCCTAGATAATTTTCTTCACAAGTGAAGATATTGTTTATAAACTTAAATAATCGCCTCTAAATCAACACTAGAGTACACTATTCTCATAATCTATCTTTTACGCAAACTAACTCATTCCTAGATGATTTTCTTCACAAGTGAAGATATTTTTCTTTACGCGAAACTAACTCATTCCTAGATGATTTTCTTCACAAGTGAAGATATTTTTCTAAACTTAAATAATCGCCTCTAAATCAACACTAGAGTACACTATTCTCATAATCTATCCTTTACGCAAACTAACTCATTCCTAGATGATTTTCTGCACAAGTGAAGATATTGTTTCTAAACTTAAATAATCTCCTCTAAATCAACAATAGAGTACACTATTCTCTAGATAATCTCCTCTAAAGGAAACATATCTAATCGTTGAACTACATAAAATCATAACATAAAAATATTCACATGCGAAAAGTTACAAGACATATAAATCAACGCCATACATTAAGTTCAAAACTATATGGACATTAAATTTCAATTAAAAAAAGGTAAAATATGAACCAGATTTGACTAAAAAAGAAAGATTTTGTGAAATGAAATGAAATGATACTAGTGGCCGAAAACTTGTTCTACAAATATATCCATGAAATTTTAGCCAAAATTACACATAACTAAGTAAGGCATTTCGTCAAACAAATCGGTCTACATATATATCCATGAAATTTTCAACCAAAAATACACATAACTAAGTAAGGCATTTCGTCGAACACTTGGTCTACACATATATCCATGAAAAGTTTAGCCAAAAATACACATAACTAAGTAAGGCATTTCGTCGAACACTTGGTCTACACATGCAATCCACAACATAGTTATGCATTTTGCCAAACACTTAGTCTACGCATACAATCAATCAATCAATTACACAAAGCATCATATAACATCTTGACATGTGACGCAATAGATAAGAAGTTTAAACACATATTTTATAACTACAACCAAGATAAAAACAATTTATACATATTGAAATTTTCTTTGAAGATACATGCAATAGTAAAGAAAAAGATGCACAAATTATGTATACCTTGAAGTGAGCGAGCTAGCAAGTTTCACCTAAGCCCACACACCTCGGATCCCATTTCAAAGAACCAAACTCACCCGTTGCAGCCCCCATTTCAACAACAAAAAGCAGACATTTCAGCCCCTATTTTAGCACCCCAAACACACCCTTTTCAGCCCCTCTTTCATCGGCTAAACCCACCTTCTTTAGCATAAACTTCAGCACCAAAACCCCCTCCTTTCAGCCTCATTTAAGCAACTAAACACCCTCCTTTCAGCCCCCATTTCAACCACCTTCTTTAGCATAAACTTCAAAGACTAAAACCCTCCTTTCACCTCATTTAAGCAACTAAACACCCTCCTTTCAGCCCCCATTTCAACCACCTTCTTTAGCTGCAATTTCAGCACCAAAAACCCCTCATTTCAGCCTCATTTAAGCAACTAAACACCCTCCTTTCAGCCCCCATTTCAGCCACCTTCTTTAGCCGCAATTTCAGCACCAAAACCCTCCTTTCACCCAATTTAAGCACCTAAACATATGTAAACATATCCAACATAACCTAACGCTTGTAACTCATTAAAACACACTTTTTAATCCTTATTAAACTAATAATCATCTATTCATCCAAACACTCCCTAAGCTCATCAATCCTATCGAACACTACATAACCTTTAATTAGCCTTTTAGTACATTTAGCGTTATTAAAATTACATCGTTTTAAGGCCCTTTTAAGAAATGTTTACTACATGCAACCAACTTGTATGCATTCGTTTAATGGGTGTGCATCCACAGGCTCAATATCGGCAGCAACCTCAGTCCGTAAGAATTCTCACTCGATTATCAATAATGACTCAAAATAATGGCGCAATGTACCTTTGTTCAGATGCAATTCCCCTAGACCTTGCTTCTTGGTCAAAGGCATCCCAACAGAAATCTTAGCAATTTCACAATGATTTCACAATGTCAAAACGCTTCGTTGATTCAACTGATTCATCCAACCGCAAGTATGTAACACTGTTCATATGTACGCTTAATACTATTAGGACACATAAGTCAATATGCAATATGAAGAATTATGAATGGATCGATGTGGGCTATAATATCTATAATGGATCAAATAAGAAATTGGACAACACAAAATGGGTTGAAAGAGGCTCATTGCATATTGTTAGAATGTTAGTAGATTCATAGAACCTCCCAATTCAAATTATCTAAAAACTTACTGGAAGAATATAAATTTAATAATCATATTATCACATTAACTATTCGTAATAACTTTTGAATTCTGAACAAAAAGTTTTAGGTCGAACCCGACTCCCAACTTGACCCATTTTGACCCGTATAAAAGTTACCACTACTTTTTTCACCCTTTAACCACTTCCCACCTTGTCATCTTTAAGCTTAGAAGCCATGAAAGATATAAGTTAAGACTAAAGAAATACTTACTCACCTTTTCATATCAGCATGAAACAAGTCTTTCTCGATAATGTCCAGCAAGGCCTAGATAGATTGTAAAAATTAGAGTACATGGTTAAATGCATACACAAGAGACTGATGAAGGCGTGAGTCACATAATACAAACATACCTTATGTTGTGCAAATATCAAGACTTGTCTGCCCAACACTAACTGAACCTCGAAGTTGATCTCTCAACACCAATGCCACACTCTTCCAAGATTTTAGAAGAGCAACTAACTTGGGAGAGTGGTGCAGAAACTTATGGAGTTCTGCACTAACTTCTCGAGCTTGTTGCGAAAAGATCGGCAAAACATGTGGAAGTGAATCTTGAAATTTTCCACCCGGACAAGTAAAGGATGACTGGATTACTAATAAAAATTTAAGTGCCCGCAAAGGAAGACACAAAACATTAGCTAGTCGTATATACTGAGGAGATTCGACCCATATACTGGTAAGCTAGCCAATTTAGATATACTTGTTTCTAAGGATCAAATTGGTAAAGTTAAAATTGGTCAAAAGTAGTGAAATTAACTAGTATTATAAAAGCTAAGAACGAACCTAAAAGAATCTTGATAGCAAAATTAAGCGGATCATGAGAAAAATTACTATGCTCACTTTCACTTGTGGATGGTGTCATTGCTGTAGCAAAAGGAACAACGCGAAACATTTATTATTTGCGTCGGAGTTGGTCGGATATGAGGCAAAGATATGGGACATTTGCCTATAGTATAGTCAACTGTTGATATAAAGAATAAGTCTTTATTTGTATGCAACTTAATGCGGTAAGTAGCTGCAACCAACATAAAACGCAAAGCGTAAATACAATTGAAGTTATACACAAATTTAACAAAAATAAACATTTTTGTTTCTAATGGTGGAACATGCCTCAACTCACTTGTACAGGTTAGCATTTTCAATGCGAAAAGTTATCATCCAGTTGAAGCTCACAAAATTTTGGGCTTCTCCACATTCTCTGCCAAAGAAAGCATGTTAGGTAAGATTTGAGTACATGCGACACAACTATAAAAAATACAGTGAAAAACATAAATCAATCTGCTATTGAAACTACATGAAACTACATGAAACCGATTTTTTGCATAATCACATATTGCATAATCACAAAAGTTTGGGCTTCTACTGCTTTTTTTAAGTAGGAACTTTGATCACATATTTCATAATCAGCTTTTGCGCGATAAAACCCGTCAAATATTTTTTTATGATTCAAGGTAGTTTTCAATTGACAACATGAAACCACATTTACAAGATCAAGTCAACAAAAGACGACACGGTTCGATTTAGTTATTCAACCGGGTTGACCTTTTCAAAAAATCTTTCTTTAGTACTTGTCAAATTTATCCTATGTACTTATTCAAATATATAAAAGCTCAACATAATAGCCTCATAAAAAAAATAACCCACCTCATCAGATTTTTCCAATACAATTCGATAGTATATAGTATATACTAAGTCAACAATATGATATTCCACGCCACACATTGAACTGAACATGTTTTATGCAACTCTTGATATTATATATAAATTAAAACAAATGAATACATGTTGTTTCATGGCAGGTTTGAGTAAATAAAGTCGCATGATCTCTCTTTTATTCATCAACAATTCAAGTGATACTAAATACGTTATAAGCATTTGCAGCATCAATAAGAGCATTTTAAGTGTAGAGTCCATTTGCACAACATCTTCGGTTGTTTTGATACGTAAGCATTTGATGAAAATTGGATGAAGTCACAATGGAAGCAACACCACCACAGGTGCCCTGGGTCTGTGATGTTGTGGCACCACTCCTGTACACTAACTCTAACATTGATTTAGAGAACAAGGAGCGAAGTGTTTCAAGAAAACCCATATTGGCTACAGCAATTTTGTTCAAACATGGTTTGTTACACTGCCTCTTTGCGTCTTGAGTGAAACGGTTGCTAAATGAAAGCCTTCCTGCACCAATTGTCAAGTAACCACATTAGGGTTAGAAACGCAGATAAAGTACTACTTTGACCTGGTGTTCTAATAAAGTGATCATGGATTTAGATTCTTGATTATTTTGGATTAGAAAATCAAACTTTTAAGAACATCCACAGTGCACTAACGAGTCAAAACAGGTGGGTTAAGTTACACGTCAAATTCATGCATAATATTTACAAATCCATGGGTTAGTATCAATACGACTTCAAACAGGTTGAATTAAGCTACATTTTGTAAGAATTTATAACATCCGATGTATTAATCCATTTAATCTTCAACAAAGAAACTTTTTGACACTTTAATATTCAAACTTTTGACAGAAGGTTGAGTAATTTTTGACCTATTTGACCTAGTCAGGACAGTTTAACACTGTTTGTTTCAATTTAGGGTGTTCAAATCCAAGCACTTTCGACAGCACTTTTGACTCATTCAACATAAAGTAAACTCATATAAGTTCAATCAAATGGGTCAAAACTGGTATTTTTTTGATAATGCAAGAAAGTAATAAGATTAGGCATGAAGCGAATACATACGCTAAGATCCCATTTCTCACCGATGTGGGTTGTTGTGTTGAGATGCTAAAAGTAATATCTTGGATTATCACAATCCTCCCGTAATGGTTATTGTGTGTCTTTATCTCTATCCATGTACTGTTGTCATACCTTTGGCTATGACCGCGATTCTGTGTCCCTGTTTTCATAGGTATGTTGCGTGTATGGACTTCTTGTGTCAGTCCCCCAAATACATATAGTCTAAAGGCGTTCATGCATATCACTAACAAAGATAAAAGTAAAGAACCCTACACACAAAAATGCAAAAACCTAAACACATTCCAACTATCTTCACATGTGAAGATCAACCTATCTTCACATGTGAAGATCAAACTATCTTCACGTTTGATCTTCACATGTGAAGATCAACCTATCTTCACATGTGAAGATCAAACTATCTTCACATGTGAAGACAACTAACATTTTAGCGAACACCTGGTGTGCGTTGAGAAACAACATGAAAAAGAAAAGTTCAACTTTCATTTTGTTCATCAAGTTTCCATCATCATCTATATTATTCATCAACATAACTCATAGCTAACATAAAACATATAAAGCACGATTTTTTTTTATCTAGATCAAACACTCGAATAAAATTAATTTTTCCTTGAAAATTCATTTCGAACAACTTGCTCACATGTGAAAATTAGATATTAAATCTCGAAAGACACATTCATCTAGATCTATCTCTTCAATTTCATCATCAATTTCTAAAATACATAACAATTTACGAAATATATAGAAATAATGAATCAGAAGCTTAATTCACACTTACTGATTATGATGAAGATGATAATCGATGATTCCGTGGTGGATAGTGGCGAACATAGTGGTGGTTGGTGTGTTGATGAACCTTGAGAGAGTGTTATTGTTCTTTGATGATTGTTATGAGTGATGGTGAGGATCACGATTATGGTGGTGAATGGTGAACAGTGGTGGTGATCGATGGTGATGAAGGCAGACGGTTGTAATTATGTCGATGTAGTGGTGGTTCGAACGACGGTCATTTGTGGTGGGATTTGCGGTAGTTATGATCAGAGAGAAGATTGAAATGGTTTTCACCTCAAAATTTAGACGTGTGTGTGTTTTTTTAAATATATATTAGGTGTGAGGATTGTATAAACTATAGTTAGTGGAAAATGATTAATTTTGACCATTAGATCTTAAAAAAGGAGGGAGTAAATGGAGGGTCAGGATTACTTCTCGCGTTCTCACAAAAAAAGACCTTCTCATTTGAACGCTTCCCTATATATATATATATATATATATATATATATATATATATATATATATATATATATATATATATATATATATATATATATATATATATATATATATATATATATATATATATATATATATATATATATATTTATGGTATCAGACCATTACATCAACCAAATTATTTTGTGGGTATTATTTTATATATATATATTTTAAATGTAGCATTACATAATAAACAACGCTTCCACCAGGCCAGAAGAATTGCCGAAGCTATTCTTTGTAAGGTAAACAATGACTGATGTCAAAAAAACACTCGAGATCAAAGTATTCCCGCTAATCTACACCTTTTTTTGAAAACAACACCTCTTATATTCTCTCTATCTTCTATATATCCTCAGTAAAAATAAATAAATAAATAAAAACTTTTGACACCCAACAAGCATCTTTTTTATTCAGCACTATCATATGTTTTAAGTATCTTTATCTCTTTTTCTAAACGAATAAATTTACTTAAGATGTTAAGTTATATATTTAACGTGTCTTTATTTCATATCGAGAATTGAGTAACCACATAAGAATGAATCATCATTTCACCATGTATATACTTTGTCGCTGTACTTCTTTTTTTTTGCAGATATTGTGAATTTGCTAATTTGATTTCATTGTGTCTTTCATTTTGAATCGATAAAAACTACGTAAGTATAAATATTCATTTCATAAGTAAGTTTCATACATTGATTTGATGTTACGATAATGCAAATAACGACAACTAATTAACTATCTCACAATATATACATCACAAATCTATCTCACATATCTTAAGCACAATCATTTAGTTGATGAGTTTCTTACGCAACATGAGATGTCATTAAAACACAAGTCCTTTGGTAAACATACAAAGACATATTTGGTTTATTATTATTATTATTATTATTTTAACTACATTCGACATGGTTTATTACTTCATCTTTCTTTTCTTTTGCAGTACACTGATCGGTCACTCATCAACCAATATTAGATTATAGAGTAACATATCGGGGTACGTACACGATAGAACATAAAGAGGGAAGATGAAACGCTACAACTTGTTGACGATAATGTTTTTGCCATTATACCGACCACTTGACAATTTACAGTGTTTTTGATACATAATCAATCAAGGGCGACATAATAGTTTAATACATTTAGACATATGACCATCATATTGTTTTTTTTAACAGCGAAATTTATTAGAAATGAAGGAAAAAGCGAGAAAATTCTCCTTGCAAAAGAGAACGATTAGAAAGGATTAGAAACCCAATCATTCCAAGCCATATGCATCATAGAAGCTCGGGACTTTAATTTATTAAACGATGTTAAGACAATCAAATCAAAAATGTCACTTCTTCTAATCGGATTGTTGTTGAACACCACCGAGTTCCGAAAAAGCCAAAAGATCCAAATAGAAGCTATAACAGTCACCTCAAACTTTATCTTCTTCTCACTTGATCTTGAAGAGCCAACCAAAATATCATACCACTCTTGTATGCTATCCCCAATTGAAATCGTTACGTCACACCATCTTGATATTTGTCTCCAAACTTGATTAGCCACTTCACAACCCCGAAAACAATGTATGCTTGTTTCAATACCATAAAATGAAGTTTTTGTTTGTAATCGAATATTAAGTAGTGCAACAAAAACCTATGTTCTAGGCTTTAAATGACCAAAAAGAGGATAATAAACGTGTGAGTTATAAGCCGCTTTCAAGTCGGGAAAACCTCCTAACAACTCACTTTTTAAAACTTTGGTATAAAAGGAAATGATTATTTTGTTTTTCTAAGTATTTCTCGCATGTGAAAACTTTGTAAAACCTTATTACAAATTTATATGGGTGATAAAACTTCCTAAAACTCATAAGCATATAGAACATATCGTATTGTTCCTAAGGCGCCTTATTGTATTAGGTTGCGGTTAGGGTACTTTATTTCATTCAAGCTTGCGTACTTATTTTCGTTATCATTTGTCACACCCCGCCGAAGGCCGAAACGCGAGGTGCGACACAATCAATATACATCGCAAAAGATATATAGAATAATACCAAACATAATACATAACATAAATCCCAACGATTACATTGTTGATTCAGAAATACATGTCTAAAAAGTTAAACACATCATTTGTCTTAATACAAAAGTTTATAAGATGGTCATCATTTTATTCTGGCACTTGACCAAAATAAAGTCCATATATGGAGTCATTTAGGTTCTACCTTAACTTGATCATCTGAAAAGCATGATAAAAATGGTCAACTATGAAAATTGTTGGCGAGTCTCACAATATTTTGTACACCAATAAATAGTTCCAAATATCGTTTCCAAATAGTCTGAAGACGATTAAAGGTTTGTAAAAGACAATTACAAAATCGATCTCATGTCATCCTTAAGAAAACTCCCGTCTTCGAGTAAAATGATCAAAGATCTAAAGCTAAGTAATAAATTTTTTTAACTTAATTCTCTATCTCATCAAACAAGAATTGACACAAAATTAAGTTAAATAGCTAAATATTATTGAGCTCTATATTCTTAATAACTCAACTAGATTATGGAATTTTCTTAACAATACATAAGCCATGTCATCCAACTACGTGGATCTACGAAAAAATTTTCAAGTCATTTGTCAAAAGTATATATATGTAAAACATATATAAAATAAAGTACTATAATGTTTTATTCAGGGCCACTACATAAACGCATTCAACCGATCCCTTAGTTCCCGCAGAACTATAACAGTCACAATCACCCATAAACAAAGTTAACGCCTTTATAAATGTTATCGTCCAGTCAACAATATTGGTTACCTAGATAACTTAAGGCAAAGATCTAGTACTATGCACTCTCGACATAAGGAGTGAGGAGTGGTTAATTCCTAATAACGCTATCCATAAGTATCTCAACCGGCACATCAGGATTTCAAGAAAAATCATAATTATCAAGGCATGGGTCAAAAGTTCAAGTCAAGTTCAAATATGCCAAAGAGTTCAAAACTAATAATAATAGTTCAAAATCAAGCTCAAGGGTTCAAAATACCCTAAAGGTTCAAGTAGAGAAAATAATCACAAGTCATAAAAATTTCAAGTAAAAATATTTTATCATGCTTTCCACCCCAAAAGATAGTAAAAACTGTAAAAGAGATGATGTTACAAACTCACCTTAAGAAAAGGTAGTTACTTAAGATTACCTAATGACCAAATACGACCTGGGAACCTCAAAGAACATGTATCTCTACAATCGACCTAAAGTTTCATCCGAAAATAACACTTTAATCATAATGACACAAATACACAATTATGTCCCTATTTTTGGTCGTAACGGGTGGCCTTTTTACCAAGTTAAATTTAACCACTACCCAATCCCTTCTAGTATGTTTTAATACAGTGTCTTAGGCATCTCCTAGAATTTTCCCAGAATTTATTAAAGACTATTACCCGACCTATTTGACCCGACTCCAAAAACGATCAAATCTAGACATACAAAAGTAATTTGAATGGCAGAGGGACTAAATGAAGATATTATGGTTAGGGCCAATGGAAGAATTTATATACAATATAAAAGTACTTCCCATAGTAGTTTCAAGCAAGGATTTGACATAGTTTATGATTTCTAGACCAAATACTACAATAATTTCAACTAAGTAGTTTTAGTATTTTAAATATAACACGAGCATATCGGGACGTTTAAACAACGTTAAAATTAAAAACGTGGGTCGTAGATACGTTCCTTGACACACGTTCCTAATAATTTAGACGTAAACTATAAAAGTGACACGATAAGTACAAAACTAACTTGTCAACAAAAAAAATAGCTAAAAAATGATAGTGATGGTTATTATGCACTAACCAAAAATTTGATGGCTGTCACAGTATCCTCTCGTTAAGGGAATTCAATCCCTGAATTCACTCTGTTAATCTTGAGACGTAGCGCTTTCAAACAACCGCGGGTACATGCGCTATTTCCTTCGTCCTCACGCTCTCAAGTAAACTCTAGTCCTCATCGTGAATTCCATCATAATTTCACGATAGGAACGTGGCTCTGTCTCAGTCACTTGACCTCACGTTTCATGATCTTGATCAGTTCCTCAACAATGTAAACTCTTGTCAATCTGGATCTCGTCTAGTGGTACATGAAGTTCCACATCGGCTAGGCATTTCTTCAGTTTGGCACATGAACGTGACGTGGATGCCATTTAGTTCTTCCGTAATCTCAAGGTTAGACTACAGACCCATATGTTCAACGATCTTGAATGGTCCAACATATATTGGTGGAAGTTAACTCCTCTGGCCAAAATGTACAATACCTTTCCAAGGTGATACCTTAAGTGATACCTTGTCCCCAACGTTGAATTCCAAAGGCTTGCGCCGATTGTCTCAGATAGCTATTTTGGCGATCTCTCGCCACCTTAAGTCTGTCATTGATCTGAAAAATCTTGTTTGTCGTCTCCTAAACAATCTCTGGTCCAATCAACTTTGTCTCTAACTTCGCCCATATAATGGGTGATCAAGATTTCCTTCCGATAGTGCTTGGAAAGGAGCACATTTAATGCTTGAGTGGTAACTATTATTGTAGGAAAATTTATCTAAAGGAGATGTGTATCCCGCTTTCCTCTAAAATCAATAGTACAAGCTCGGAAGCATATCCTCCAAAGTCCTGTAGAGTACACTCACTTGACCATCGATTCCGAGGGTGATAATAAGTACTCATATCCAATTGTGTTCTTAAAGTATCCTCAGTAGTGCTCAAAATCGTGAAGTAAACATATACTGTTGTGATCCGATATAATAGACACAGGCACTCCATGCTTTGCAACGATCTCGTTGAGGTAAAGCCTTGCTAGTTTATCCATATTATACTTCTCGTGGATTGGTAAGAAATGCGCAGATTTGGTCAATCTATCAACAATGACTCAAATCGCGTATGTATACTGCTGTTCTACTAGTCACAAATTCTAGAGTAATCTTTTCCCATTTCCACTCAGAGATCTCTGGCTTTGAAGCAGTCCCAATGGTGTCGAATGTTCATCTTTAACTTTAGAACAAGTGAGACATTTGCTAACATACATAGCAATGTCTTTTTTCATGCCTGGCCACCAATACAAGTCTCTTAAATCATAGTACATCTTATCCGCTCATGGATGTATAGAGTACTTTGTTGTATGAGCTTCGTCTACAATCATGGTTCTCATGTCGCCTAACAACGGAACCCAAATTCGATCTACAAAATAAAGTCCACCATTATCTCTTCTTTCAAACTGTTTGTCCAACCCTAACATTTTTTTACCGGAGTACTAAAAGTCTTTAGCGGCCTCGCTATGTGTTTCCAAAATCGTAGCCTTGATACCCAAATGTATCGCCATGCTCATCGCTCGAACTCGTCTTGGCTTAATCCTTTCTTTTCTGCTCAGTGCATCTGCTACTACATTCTCTTTACTAGGATGGTAGCA